>CM060461.1:10845286-11445286 GCA_030544235.1 Lepturacanthus savala
ATAGATTCTCAACAACAACCTGATGAGTTCTCATCCAGGGGCTCATTCAATTTTTCTTTACAAATTAGTGAAGCTCTCAACTCGTTTTTGTAGCCGTATTATTCCCTCATGGGGAAAGCTGCGCATATATAGTGATAGAAATGAATGGAGTACATTTGGAAAAAAAAATTGTAAATCCCTTCCTCAGTGTTGAGGACTAAAAACAATACTACAGACACAAGTACATGAGCAGAAATCAAGCTTAGCAATTATTGACTTGTTTGCAAAAATCAAATATTCAAATCAAACAACAATTGCCAATCATATCTTGATTGTCACTTTAATGAAAAGCCCCTGCACTCCAATTAAAGTTGGATGACTGATTGCTCCATATCAACAAGCTGGCTAGGGCCTTACACCAAATAAATGCTGTAAACTGGCATCAGAATTACCTGAAAAACAAAAACAAACTTCCTGTCCCCAACTATTTTGAAAGTGACAGGTTTTAGCAATAGTTCAGCAATAGGTCAGCATAGACTTAACTTATCTTAGTGTAGTTTAACGCAGCACCGTGATAGAACGAATTTAGACTGACATCAGTTCAAGGATTTTACGACACGCCACCATCTCTCTGGTCGTATTCTTGAAGCGTCATCTCTGAAAAGGGCTTCGACCTTCAAGGTGGCTGGCAACACCTTTGCATTCAAGGAAGAAAAAAAGGTGAGGCAGCTTTCCCACTGAGTGATTAGTTGAAGAAGCTTCCTCAACACTTCTAACAGCAACAGCAAGGAGCGGGTAACGATTCATATTTGCCTGCAACCTTGAGGAATGGAATGTTGAATAGTCATTTTTGATTGATCAGTGGTCTTTAAAAGCCAAATTTGCTCACAGATGGCTCAACTAACCCCTAACCCCGGGGCAATTTGACCCACAATATTTTTTTACTGTGGTAGATGATTTCATTCTACTTCAGTCTCACTTCTCCTAACATAGAGGACAACATAAAATCGACTCATCGTACCCCACCCTCCCCTACAGAACCATCTTTGAGTGGGTGGTGTGGTACTGCATTCTGCTATACCACCCGCTGATCTGAACTGTTGAGCCCAGACTTTTCAATGGCTCTTCTGTGGATCAAAAAACAAAAAACACAAATTCAGAAAGAAGAATGTGTGAAAAATACTAGGGGACATGCATTTTCTCAGGTGTCTGTCTGGTAAACATAGCATTTTATCAGTTGATTAGCGAGTGTCAGCAGTCACATAATATTTCTGTAAATATCCCTGTCCGGTAATGGGACGTCCATTCACTTCCCATTCACCAGATAAACCCTTTGACAAACCTGTCTCGGCTTTTGATTGTCATAACCACAATTGAGCTCTGCTTAGCCAGCCAGGTCAGGCCCCATAACTGTCATACATATTTCATGCAGCATCACACTTAACTGACAAAAGGGATTTTTTTTCCTCCTCTTCTTTTTCTTTGGATTGAAATCACGCCTCATATTTCATTAGACAATCGGAAAAAAAAAAAAGCCTCCGGTCTGCGGTCAGATGGGCCGCATGTTTTATTCATGTCCTTTGAACATCTGCTTGTCCGGATGTCAAAAATCATCAGGCTCCCCCAGGACTCCTCCCTGACTGGTTGTAAATGAACTCCAAAGTCAAAACTCAAAACAACCTGTCACAGCTCCCGCACCACCAGAGGAATCTTTCAGTGCGGCGGCGGAGGTGAGCTGAGTAACTAAGATCTTGTGCTGGGGAAAGAGTGATGAAAGTCAACTATGGACGCGCAAGAAATGAGACATGTGCAACTCGGATTCAGTTGGTCAGATACTGTGAAAAGCTTCTAATACAAAGTTATGTCTTCTTTCCACAGTGTTTGGTGGATTTTGACACTGCTGTTCACTCTGGCTCCTGGTCCACAAGTCTCCCTGAATCATTTGGAGGCTCGTGCCAACTGCAGGGAAAGAGTCTGACCACTAACAAGTGCTCGCTGACTCATCGCCGCCACAGTATGTCTCACTGAGTTTGTGTGTTTGTGATGCATCTGTGTCTTTACATACTATTCTATTATATACACTCATTCTATTTCTCACTTTGCACCCTTCCCACAGAAAATGTGTTCTTTTATAAATGATCATGTATTTTAGCACACATGGTGTGCCCTCTCAAACTACCGTTGGAACAGGGAGCCATTAATTAAACCAAATGAAACCAGGAAATACTTGGAGGAAAATGCAACCAATGGAAATAAAAGAGCATCTTAAGGGGGTGTTGGGAGGGGAAGACTATCTTAAACTACCCCATCCCCCACAACTTCCTGTTACTTCACATAGTCTCCCTCATCCCATTACATGGGCTCCCATCCGGTAAGGTTACATGGTTTCCCCTGTCTTGTTATGGTACATGCTCTCACCCATCCCCCATCCTGTTACAGCACATAGTCTTCCCAATCCCCCATTTCTCCCTGCATTTATTAGATATTCTCCCTTGCCCTGTTACCCCGTCATGTTTTTTACATGGTCTTTCCCATCCCTCATGTCATGTTACATTATGTGGTCTCCTCCATCCTGTTACATTACATGGTGTCCCCGTGTTAATTTACATGGATGCCACCACTGTGTAAATGATCACTACAAAACAAAAGTCTGTTGGAGTCTAAAAGATGAATGGAGGAAATCTTTCTCTGCACAAACACTCACTGAATCAATTCGCCGGTCAGACAAACAAAGAAATGGGCCTATAGAGAAAAGGAGTTGAGGAGAAAAAAAGAAACGCTGCTGCTGCTTCTGCTTAAACCACCACAGAACCAGGAGCACCAAATAATGGCATTAACTCTCTGGTGTTGTATTATAAACTGGCCCGGCTGATCACCTCCAGCTGGACGAGACGAGCCCAAGTGCCCTCAACCTGATGAGGAATGTGTGTGTGGAACTTACCCTCCACTCATAACACATTTGAAGACATACAGTATATGAGCTGGTATGTCTTTTTCCAAAAAAAAAGTTCTACTACGTCCTTTAACCTCTTCAGACACACTGTACCCCGAACGGTACAGGGGAGCGGTGTGGTTTCATTTACAACTGCAATTTTACGCTTCAGTTGTTGGTTTCTATGTGCAGATAAGATAACAATTATGGTCTTGCAGTTGTTTTGCATCAATTGATACCATGCACGAGCCAATCAAAGCTTGGGATTCAGAGATAGTCAACTTGAAATGCAATGAGGACTGACTATGAAAGTTTGACCACCTTTGGTTCTATGGACAGCAGCGCGACCCAGTGGAAATTTATCATGACGAGACCATCCAAATATGATAGCCAACAGCCAGGGCTTTAGAACGACATGTGACATGTGACACAACATAGGCATACCATTTTCGCAATTAGGACTGGAAAAGGCGATGCGTGTTAAGACGTTAAATCCTTAAAATAACATCCTACAATTGCCCTCATTGAAAAACCCAGATCCGATGAATATACAAACAATTTCCATTTCCGAAGACTCTGACTTCACTGAGGAGTCAAATCTCAGTGTATGAGCACTGTAGGTTTTAACTTTACAAATTACAGGAATAAGTTGTTCAAAATCAAATAAGCCAACCAAATAAGTTGATCGAAATCTAAGATAATCAGGTTCACCAGGACTGTTCGGGTGTGTTTTGATAAAATTTGATTGACAGTGAACATCATAAACAACCTGCTTGCATGTAATAACTAATATTTAATTACTAATAATTAATAGTTACATCATCAAAATGAGCCCATCTGTTTCAGGCCACTAAAGAAATCCCTCATATGAAATAACCAAAAACAGTTTTTTATGTAGTACCTGGTCATTTATGAAAAGCGGATTGAGAAAACAGGTTTTCATGGTCTTTTCCCGTTCTATGTGTTCCTGAATGACCTTTGCATAGCACTAAAAACATGGGGCACTTCTCTGGTGCTGGGTGGCCTTCAATGACAAATACCAGCTGGGATGAAATTTATTGCATCTTTCTAAACCTTCCACTGAGCTTTTGCTCAGACATGACTATATTGAGACTATTTAATTAAGAAATATCATTTAATATCAAATCTGCATTTACTGATTTTTATGGCCACCTGGGCACAGCAGAAATCAGTTTTTAAACGCAACACAGAAATATACTTTTAAGTTGACATGAGCTTTTATTTGTGTCTCTCTGGAATGCTCCAAGACTGGGTTGTTATTAATGTTTGGTACATTTTTCTGTGACAATGCCTCTATCGATATATATATAAACTGAGGTGCAACTACCATTTTTATTATTGTTCCCCAATAAACTCAGATTTTTTAGTTTGTATTCAGTTCCAACTGTCTGATTTTGTTTGAATCGTTTGAAAGTAGTGGAGACATATCAATTTGCATAATACGGATAAGATCTGCACAAAGTTGCCTCCCAAGATATACACCATTCGTGTATCTATCCATCTGAATTGGAATGAGCTAATTACTCCCACATGACAAGTTATCGATCCTGGCATTACTTCAGATTGGTGCCAATTCATTTTGTAACCTGATGTTTCTGAATATGTTCCAAATAAACTTAACAATATGGGAGCAGAGAAGGCAACGTCTGTAGATAGCCACAAAATGTCATCTGCATAAAGAAACAGCTTGTCTTTCTTCTTCTGACTGAAACCCCAACCAATCTTTGAGTCTTCTTTAATACCAACTGCAACTGGTTCAAGAACTAATGAAACAATAACAGAGAGAGAGGTTTGGTTAGGTTTACCCTTGAGGAGTGAGATCGGTTAGATGAGATTATCAGAGCAAGCTAATCAGAAACAGAGTAGGCCATTTCTTGCAAAGAAAAGCAGTGGGGTCCATAATAACACCATGCTGAAGCATGTTTGGTGCTTTTTAGTCAGTACATTTAGATGACCCCTCAATCATTGTGACTTTTAAAGGACTTAATTAACAGTATGTAAAAGGTAAACCGGCTAAAGCCTAGTTTATAGTTTTGTGTATGTAGCTAGGCCATCGTCAAAAACCCCTACACCATAGGCTGATGTACATCTCTAAACTAACTTGGTGTCACAGTGACATGAACTGGAAGGGCTGTGATTGGTGCCACTCAGCTGCAACTGGTTAAGTAGTCGTTTATGCCCCCTCCGTAAGCTTCTGTTACCTGCATTAGAAAAGCATTTGCTCTTCAATATCGATGAGCTCCAAACAAACACACATGCTCCATCCCGGTTGCCATTGTTTACTGTGAAGAGTAAGCTAGAATTCAACCTAGCGGCATGGTGGTGAATTGCAGAGCAATGTATTCCCCCAATGCAGAACTTTGAATGCTCAATGTCTGAATCGCCTTGAGGGTGTATCTACGTCTGCAGAAGTATAAACTAGGGTTAAATCAAACCAGAAGTAGCCAGTAACTTGGTAAGTGGAGCAAACAGATAGCAAGTGATGCACATATTTGCAAGATTGTCCATCATGCCAGTTTACCTCTGGGTCGTTATCTTGCTAGTTTACCTGTCTTTTGACTTTTGTTGTCAAGAAAGGTCAACTGGTAATGTTTCAAGCTAAAGAGTGTACATCATCATAGCAGAGGCGACATGACTTCATCAATAAATTGATTTATGACCCAAAAATGTAGACTGGGAGAAGGACAGTAAGTCAGAGTAGATGGACTTATTGTGCTATTAGCATAGCTCAACTTAACTGTGCATGTGAATGAGTGATTAGGCAACAGTCAGGGTCAAGGGAAAGCTGAACATAACAAAGCACAGAGATCTCCTTCATAAAAACCTAGTCCAGAGCACTCTGGACCTCTGACTGGGCCGAAGACTCACCTTCCAACAGGACAGCGACCCTAAGTGCACTGCTGCAGGAGGGCAGTCATGTTTTTAAATTCCACGAAACACAATCTTTCTTAATTCCTTAGAGAGTGTTTTTACACACTTTCGGAGACCGGCCCTTTCATCTATCACCATCTTCACAGCGGGGGTGAAATGGCCAGCCCAGGCTCCATACACTCAAAACCTTCTGAGAGACAGATGGCTGCCAAGATAACGAAAGTAGCAGCACGACGCCAAGACAATAAAATGATTCCTTTGATTCTTTAGCTGGAAATCAAGTCAAGAGATGAGATTGAACAAACAAACAAACTTCTCTACATGCCCCTTTCTCTCTCTGTTTCTCTTCTATACACATAAAGAGTACATCTGGGTTTTGATCTGCTGGGTCAGGCAGATAAGACTTTGAAGGCAGTTTTTAGATTGTTGTGTGTTTAGTTAGTGTGTGTATGTATGTCTATCACAATGCTGTGTTGTATTTTATTTTACCAAAATTTCTAATAATTGGTTTATGTTCCTCATCATATATCCCTTTGACTTTTACCTTTGTCTTCATTCATCAGTTGTCTTTGTGTTCTTTAAAGCATAAGGTGGAGCTCCCTGTATTGAAAAGATAAGACAAAAAAAACTGAAACTGGTAGATTTGATTTATTTCCCTTAAATAAGGGTGGTGCCCCAGACAAAGTAGTGACACTCCTACAGAGCCGAGGCATCGCATTAGTGGCTTAGGAACAACTCTGAAAATGTCCTTGAGTAGCCCAGCCAGAGCCAGAGCCCTGACTTCAATCCAAGCGAACACCTCTGGAGAGACCTGAAAATGGCCTCCCACTAACCGTCCGCATGCAACCTGACAGACCTTGAAAGGATTTACAGAAAAGAATATCCAAAAATCCCTCAAGGCTGTGATCACTGGCATAGTACTGAATAAATCATATTAATACAGACAGCGCCCAACTTACGAACACAATGGGTTCTGAGAGACTGTTCGTAAGTTGAATTGCAAGTTGTTATGTATTAAATTTTAATCTATAATTTCCATGTGAGGTAATTTAAATGCCATTAATAGTCTATATAAGAAATTAATATTCCCCAAGACTTACCAGAGGAGGAACTAGTCGGTTGAGGCGTGCGGTTCAAAATACAAATTTGTGAACACAAAATAGCCTTTTTCAAACATTTATGGACATCGGTGAATTAAGCAGTGGGGAACTGTTGTACTCAACATGTCAATTTGATGTGTCAGTTTTTACTTTTTAATAAATTTTGCAAAAAAATACTAAAACCTTTCGCTTTGTCATTATGCAGCTATTGATTATAGATGAGGGAAAAATTAATTTCAAAACTTTTAGCCTTACGCTACAACATAACAAAATGTGAAAGAAAAGTGATTGGGTCTGAATACTTTGTGAATGCACTGTACCTTCATTAAGGTAGAAGTCAGAATATCAATGTAGTTTTCATAATATTCAACAGGGAAGCCGTCTAACCATGGAGCCTGTCCTGACTTCATTTATATAATAGCTTTCCTAAGTTCATCCCCTGTAATTGGAGCGTCCAAAGTTTCTACTTGATAAAACGACAGCCTGGGGAGATCAATCCTCCAAAACCTTGGATTCATTCTTCAGTATTAACAGGAGTGTCTGAAGTATACAGATGCAAGTAGAACATTTTATAGACATGATTCATTTCTTGAGTTGTAGTCAGCACTTAAGATTCATCCTTACTACTAATGTATATGGCTTCTGTTGGCTTTAACTGTCCTGACAGCAATTGTTCTGTCTTGTCACAACTTCCATAAATTTTAATATGGAAAATAATGCTTTCTTATATCTCATTTAACATGTCTGTTTAAATAAGGTCTCACTTTGCGTTTCAGATGAAGTATTTTTCTTTTTACTTTAACTTCATTTCCAATTCACTAATTTTCTTTTTTTTCTGACATGTGGACTATGGTTTAGCTCCTAATAAATGCCTTGGAGGGCTCCCAGATAGCACCTAAGAAAAGGGAAAATAGTATTGGCCCTAGAATAGAGCCTTGAGAGACTCCATAAAGGAGAGGCACTGATGAGGGTACAGAAGGACCAAGGCTGACAAATAAACTCCTGTCAAAATAAGACCTCCAGATTGATCTTTTTTTCCAATCAATAGTTGCAATACTGCACGTTTAAAATTTTCTGGTACAACAACTGAAGCGAGACTGCTATGCTGTTTATAATTGTTTGAATGTTTGGTCCAATAGTCTCACAAATCTGTTTAAAAAAGAAATGAGAGGGGACGGGAAAACATCTGTGAGACAAGATGAAGATATGACCAATAATTTCCTTTGGAAGAGGAAGAGACGCAAGTTGAAACTGGTTAAACGTGTGGCAGTGATGGATGGCTCATAAGATGGCGGCGAGATGTGTGTTCTAATGATCACAATCTTGTCAACAAAAACAATGGAGTAATTTTTCACAGGTTTCCGAGGAAACATCAAGGCAAGCAGATTGGAAGTATTAAGAAGCATTAATGGTTCTAAATAGAGGTTTGAAATAATATCAGAAAAGCAATTTACCTTTTCAGCTTGGACAATTTTAAGATTTCTGTACCATCTGTCTTTTTTAAAATGTCAAAAGACACCTGCAACTTTTTTCTCCACTTGTGTTCAGTTTTTCTGTATTCCTGTCTGACAGCATATTGCCATTCAAATCATGGTGATGTTAAACTCAGTTTAGTTCATGAGCCACATTCAGCACAATTTGATCTCAAGTTGGTCGGACCAGTAAAATACACTAAATAAATACATAAAAAACTGACAAATTTGTTTTCCTTTTTATGTAAAGAAATACATGATGAATATCTAAACAATTAATTAACCTTCAATTTACAAAACAGGAGAGATGGCATAAGAAAAAAAGGGAAATTTCAACAATATAATGTTTCACTTATTCCTTATTTAGTCAATCTACTGCTCAAAACATTGACTCACTGAACAATATTTAGTTGTTTAAGCAGCAGATGAGGTTGCGTTACAAACCATTTACAAATCAAAACTTTTAATTCTTTATCCTTCAAGCCCTGAAAATGCTCACTGACTTCATACTTATGTGAAGAAGCAGGAACTGGTCCATTTTTTGTCATCCAGTGGGCAGAACGGGACCCTTTAGCAGGCTGGTTCTGGCATGTTTAACACCCCTGGTTAAGACTTAGGTTTGGAATGCATGATTTTAAAAGGGGCGTCAGTATCCTCCACAAACTTGTTTATCTGTTAAATGTGCCGCAGTGTTGGTGCTGGTAGGTGGTTTTACAGCCACCTGCTGTGCTCTAGCTGGAAATAAAGCAGATGAGTGAAACCAGCAGTGACTCCATGGGCTGTAAAACCAAAAACAATCAGCTGAAAGATGCTAAAACAAACCTGAAAGCTGATGGGGAGGTGCAGAGGCTGGCGATAATCGACCTCGGCCTCATCACTATGAATTAAAACTTTCACATTACACATAACCACGTGATCCGTTGTGAATAAAAACATTTATTTAGAGCAGCTTAAAAGGTCACCCCCTGATGATTAAAGGCTGCCTGCTCTGCTTTTAACGGATGGAAGAGGCCAAGGTGTGTCTTCAAACTGAGAAACTAAGATACCTTTAAATGTAATCTGGTTTCCTTTCATCGATTATGTGGAGAATCAATGCTTTCCAGCAACTTCATTGCTAAAGTCCATCTAAAACAGACACATTGTGTGCTACTATAAGTGCCAAAACCATACACACACACACACACACACACACACACACATATATTTGTTTCTTTTTTATTGTTTTTTCCTAACAAAGCCCTACATCTGTATGTTTTCAGGACACAACTGTAACATGTATGATGTGCATGTGCAAACTTTGCTCTAAACACTCTGCAATTGTAACATGTATTTGTAATTTTGTAATAAATGTGTGTTGGCAGCAAAGGGTTATGACTGAAATCTAATTGCCATATACATTTCGTTGGCAAACATAATAAAAAATGATGATCATTATTTCATTTGAACTTGTCTTTTACCCACCACTTTTAATTAAGCTATACGCCTACTTTCATTTTTTCAATAGTTATGTTGGCACTTTTTGAGATCATGATTCAACACACACGTTTTCGAGCATCACCGGGCTGCAATCAAAGTCTTCCTTCCAAAACAAAACAAAACAAACGGGGCTATCTGTGTTTTCTCCCCCCCCTTCCCATCCATTTATCTCTCCACCTGGCAATGAGGTGCCATCGACACGAGGTGACAGCCTCTGCATTCATGAGCACATCATCATCTGCCCTCCTCGCCAAGAATTAGCCCTTCATCACTCAAACTTTGCAAAAAAAAAAGCCACTGTGCTGAAGTTTTAGCGAGACAGGACATGCTTTTAAAAATCCTAGAAATCAATACAGACTTTGAATTGTTTGATGAATCAGGGAAAATGTTTTTTTTGCTCAATTTCTAGGAAATTAAACATGCAGAATATCTCATCAGACACAATTTAAGATGATTTGAGAAAACTGTTAATTGTTAATTCCAGTTAGTGAATAAAGAGGTGATCCCATGCTGTTTTCTGTCTAAATGGCCCCAGTATTCACTCATTTCGTCAGTGTATTTGTGTGAGTCATTTCTCACTGCCAGCTCCTCACTGCTCCCTCCTTCCTTTTAGTGGTTCTATAGATTTCTCTCAAATGATAAATTGGACATGGGGAGCCACTGAGGTGTGAGCAGGTGCCAAAGGAGTAGCACTTTTTGTCTGTAATGGGCCTAATTAGGCCGCAGACCTTTAGAGCTATTTGAATAAATGTTAAAAGCTTGCTGTGACCGTTCCTTTGGGTTTGTTACATTACAATAATCAATAGAAAATGAATACATAACCTTGCTGAAGTAATCCAAGGCATCTCCCTGACTTCACAAACCAATCCAACAATAAAGGGAAGGTCTAGTTGAGATGGGGAAAATAGTTATTTGTGCTTATTTCAGTCACGTTTTTTAAAGCTGCATCTCCCCCTTTTTTTGTTTTTCACTTTCTCTCTTTTGATTGAAGAAACGCACGGATTGTGGATTGTGTCCCATCCATCACCTCCACCCCTCCCCTCATTCTCAGAAACACAGAAACGGGTAACGTTTTAATTTCTCGCCCATTCTCTCCTGTGGCACCGTAGTGGGCGGAAACATATAGCGCAGATTGTGTAGGTTTTTTTTCTTCTCCTATCTTATAAAGTGTTTTGATGTTGTTTCCTTCCTCGCGGTGAGAAAGTGGAGATGAACCGGTCGGACGGATGCTGCAGCGCGTAAAAGTTGTGGATGGTGACTTTTGCGCGTAAACGTGTAACCTAAAGGGACTATTTTATCTCCGAAAGTTGCAGCATCGCACAGGATCAGGACAAATTCTCCCCTCGTCGAATCCATCGCTCGCAAGCAGGCTGGAAGACCATCCGCTCCGGGGAACGCAGCGAATCCGCAGAGCGCAGATGATCGCAACTGGTGTTTGTGGCGTCGCGCTGGTGCTGGTGTTGGTGGTTCTGATCCCGGTCGTGGTGAACTCCGCCGGGACTCCTGCCCGCTACGAGATGCTCGGGTCCTGCCAAATGGTCTGTGACTCCCACGGGACCCCGGCCACGGCCGCGGCCAAGACGACCAGCCCGATCAAAGACAACCGCCTGGTTCAGTCTCTCCCGACGTTCATCCAAGGTCCTCAAGGGGAGCCGGGGCGCGTGGGGAGGATGGGTCCGAGAGGGCCGGTAGGCGAACCGGGGCTCCCCGGACCCGCCGGTCCGCCCGGAGAGAGAGGGGCACCCGGTTCTCCGGGTCCGCCCGGAGCACCCGGAATAAACGGGCCCACCGGTGCCATCAGCGCAGCCACCTACAACACTATCCCAAAGATCGCGTTTTATGCGGGACTCAAGAAGCAACACGAGGGATATGAAGTGTTGAAATTCGACGACGTGGTCACAAATCTCGGCAACCACTACGACCCCTCAACGGGGAAATTCACCTGCTCAATACCAGGGATTTACTTCTTTGTTTACCACGTGCTGATGCGCGGAGGGGATGGAACCAGCATGTGGGCCGACCTCTGTAAAAACAATCAGGTAAGACACTTCATAACATAGTATAAACGTTTATTGCGCGGTCCTTAATCACATGCACAATTAAAACACTCATTGGGTTAAGGTTATAAGCGCAATTTGCCGAACTACCTTTACTTCTTGTGTTTTTACGCACAGCTTTTACGCACGAGTGCGCTTGGAGCGACTTTCCTGGAATGCATTTACGGGCATGTTTAAAAACAGAAAGTTGCCCACGGTTTTGATTTCATTAAAAAAACAAAAAAACACTTCGTCATCAGAAATGTCATTTACTTTCCAGGTCAGAGCCAGCGCCATCGCTCAAGACGCAGACCAGAACTACGACTATGCCAGCAACAGCGCTGTCCTCCACCTCGAGCCCGGGGACGAGATTTACATCAAGCTGGACGGCGGGAAGGCGCACGGGGGCAACAACAACAAGTACAGCACCTTCTCCGGCTTCATGCTGTACGCCGATTGAAACGCGGGGGGAGATCCCGCCTCGCATTTCTCTTGCTTCACTGCTCACGCTCGATTCAATGTCAGTTGGATTATTAGAGACAGAGCTCACCGTGTTCCATATCGCCAAAAAAAAAGAATCAAGAAAGATGCCGAAGTCATGCGTAAAAAGAAAAGAACAGAGCAATCACTGAACTATTATGATTTTTTTAGCTTGTACAGCTGAATTGTGCCCTTGTTAGTTTGAGTGTCGTGTTGCACCTTGAATGAACTGATTAGCATTACAAATTAAGTTTGCTGATTGCTGTTGTAACACGCTGGGTGTAGATTCATTGTATTGACCTTTAGCACTCACTTATAGAAGCTAAAGTTATATGCACATACCCACCACTCCGTTTACAGTTGTTGTTGGTGATCCATATTTTATTTTCAAAAAAAAAAAGGAAAGAAAAATATTTGGAAGCTGTTGCATTTTGGGTGAACATGTTAAAAGATGTAGTGATGCATGATTATACAAACTGACATTTTAACTCTGCACAACATGGGGCAGGAAAAAAAGCACTTTAAAGAGAAGAATTTGTTGCAGCACTGTCAAAAAATGATCATCGTGCCTCATTTTTCTTGTCTGTCTCTATATGACAGCTGGTTGGTTAGTCACCATCATAAAACCGGACAGTCACACTGACAGCAACATTCCCCCCTCGAACTGGACGACACACGCACACACACACATACACACGCACAAACTTCGATCCGCCTGCTGTTTGTTGAGCCCCTCCAAGATGTGATTGTCGGCCGGAATGTAAAATATGATGTGAAATTAAATCCCCCCGGCTTTACTTTCTAATCCTCTCGGAAGATTAATCAAAAGTTACACAGTTTGTCACGGTGCACAGTCAGCTGTGGCGATCACGCCATTGATCATGGTGTGTGAAGTCACCCTGTGAAGCCACCTGTTCCCCAGATGAGAGGAGAACGTGTCCTTCATCTGGGCCTCCCATAGACACCCAGACACCCACTGAGGGGCAACGGGACAGCCCATCTAACACAGCCGCATTGTGTCAAGAGCAGAGCAGCATACTGATTACCAACATGCTCATTATTTTCTCCTTCCGCCGAAAAACGCGTTTGTGCAGAATTGTCACTTACGAATACAGAGGAAGCGGCTACTCCATTGTTGACATTGGAAATCAATTAGCACCACTGCAGACGATACCTCCAGAGAGAGGAAAAATATCACATTGTTCATATTTCTGTGGAGAAAAGCAAAAGCTTTTTTTTTTCCCTTTGCGTGTGTGTGAATCAAAATAAGACTGCTAACTAGAGGCACCGTGATCCTGCAAGGCTCCTTTATATAATTTGCTTACAAAGTGAATAATGTATAATCACAAGTATAAAATTCAGTTTGAGCTAATATGGATCTCAGTAAAAAAAAAAAAAGAAAAAAACTTTTTGGTCAAATGAAACTATGGCCTGTGATAACTGTCCTTTTAAAAGTAAATTAAAGTGAATACAAAATTCAAGAAACGTGTCTGTACAAACCCTGTTTTTGTTTGTTTGTTTGTTTTAAGAGTCCAAAAAGCACATTTGAATCTGTTTAGACTAGTGATTAGTACAAGAATCTCAAAGTTTTGTCGGCCGTTGTAAAGATTAAATGATGGCTACATGGACAACGCCTGCCTTGGGTCTCTTTTTCCGTCTCATTTGAAGGTCAGCCAGCGTTTGGGGTTGTCGATGAGGATCTTGTCCACCTGGTGCTGCGAGATGCCACGCGTCAGCATCTTGGGCACGATGTTCTTCAGGATGTGGGAGTAGCCGTGGCCGCCGTACTTGGTCAGGCGGTTCTTGGTGTGGATGTCGTGGGCGACCACGATCTTGTCCTCGTAGCCCTCCTTCACCAGGAACGCCAGGCTGAGCGGGGAGCGAAAAAAAGGAAACTCGTGAGACGCAGATATAACACAGCTGACAAGTTTAGCGCCAGAACAGACTGTAGCGCCTCTGCCAGATGTTAAACCCGTTATATGTGGACGTACACATCTGGGGCCGAATATATAAATCTCCACGTGTATTTAGAAACCCGTGTACGCAGAAAACAGGAAACATGCAGTCATTCCGGCAGATTTATAAAACCCCACGTACATCTGTTCCCGCTCCTCAGGTTTACACTCATACATCCCAATCACGGCTTCCAACATGCCCCGGACTGCCTGGTTTGCATGTAAAGGACAAGCAGTTTTTAAGAAGTTATTGAAGCAAGCAGAATCTGGCTGTAATCTGTAAACATTGTGTTATTTGTCACAGCATGGCTGCAGTCTTTAGATATTTATATATAACTAATTTAACACTCAAAGTGTAAACCAATTAAAAGTAAACAGAATATTGTTAACTGGTCACACTTAAAGGTTATTCTTACTACCCAAAATTTTATTGTTATGGCAACCAGAGCTCTGCCTTGAATGTAGTCTAGAGAATGTAGAATGGAGTCTATGATAGATTTCAATACACACTCCAAACTTTAAATAAAAAAAGGGAATCAAACTTTGACAGAAATCCTGTCAAACTCAAAAAGTATTGAAAAAAAAAACAAATAAAAGTTATTGATAAAGTGCGGTCAATATTTGCATTTATCCACAGCATAAACTTAAACATATAATTTGTTCATTCATATAATGATCAATATCTTTATAATTACTATAATGCATAGTGTCAGACATTTTACTCAGAATGAAATTAAGGAGAGTTGTAAAATAAATTGGTAATCTTTTAGTCATTAAGACTTAAGTCACATCATAACACAAAGGTGGTGAAGAAAATATGCCCTAAAAAAAATCCACAAATTCACACTTAGTTTTTTTATGCAAACTTGCACCAGCACACTAGTCAGACAGTAAACAGTACACGTGGTGTGAAATATGTGTAACAGTACACACATCATCACCATCCGTGGGTTTTTTAAATATCTGGAAACTTGCATGGAAACTGGTGTAACTGCAGTTTCCAAGTGTATGTACGGTTTATGGGTTTAACACAGAACAGAAATGTTGCGTTTAAACCTTACGTCTTGACTCTCTGGCTGTCGCTGGGCATGTCCACATTCAGGTCGTAGGGGTAGTTGAGCATCTCGGTTCCAAACAGGTCGTACTCCAGGTAACTCCCCATCTTGGCGAACTCAAGCAGTTCGCCCTCATCAAATATAGTCCTGCAGCAGGAGCACACACACACGGGTAATAAATGTCAAGCTGCTACATGCATTTCAAGGAGTTCATCTCACTTTCCTGTGCAGCATCTGTTCAATAACAGGTTGAGTTTTTACTTTTAAAGATCCCCTACAGACATGTTGTAAGATGTATGTAAACCACACTACTTTGAATAATAATTTGTGTTTGTTTTCTGCAAAAGAAGTTCGATTATCTTGTTTAAATCTCCTTCTTGTCCCTTCTTAAAGATTCCAGAATCTATGAATATGCAAATATTTCTAATCATGCTGGCATGGGTGCTGCCAGAAATCTTGGGCTCCATGAAATATTACACCAGACAATACTATTAAAATAATATTGATATCCCTCAAAGGGTCCCCTGTCAGTGCCGGGGCCTTAGACTTTTTGGCTGATGTTGCCCCTGCATGCTGGATACAAGATGTCTCTTCCTTTACTGTAAAGTCCATTCTCAGTGTATGTGCTCTTCAGTTTTCCACACACAAACTATTAATGCCATCATAAATCATGCTTGAAGGCCCGCCCCTTTAAAATCTGATTTTCAGCGAGCACAGATAAACCTTCGACTTTCTGCAGATTGATGTAAAAATAGTCTTCAAGTGTCATACATCATTCTGCACGGCGAAGCTCAAATGTTCAACTGTAGAGACAAGAACAAAAACACATTTTGTAGTAGAGGGGGGGCTTTAGTTTTCAAATGAAATGCATTTGATGTGTTACATAATCCAAAAAATGGCTCCCAACAGCACTTTGGGATGAATGAACAGATGAATTCTGTGCTGTCTTTCTTGAGCTCTTCAAGTTAGGAGAAGACGGTGCAAAGACATGCAGGCAGCATGTGTATCATATTTCTGAAGTGACTTTTTTACATGCTTACACCTGCAATACAATTATAAAAATCAATGGATAAATAATTCCACTGAAAAAGTATTGCTCGCGGGGAAACGTGTATTACAAAGATCAATGTCTGAGCATCCCTGCGATCCCCAAACTGTCCTCAGGCCACCTCTCACCTGTCCAGGTGAGACATGACAGTTTTGCCGATGTCGCCTCCGGCCTCCTGGAGAATCCGGATGACTTCAGCCGGAGCGGCGGGATTCCTCCCGGGATGGATGATGACAGGGCAGCCGAGCTGGGCCTGAGCCTGAGCCGTGGCCTTCAGCACCTTCCTCTCGCTCTCCGTGATCGGCCAGCTGGTGCCGATCTCGCCGATCACGCCGCAGCGGATGTCCGTGCCGTCAGCACCGTGCAGCACTTCGCTGACAATGATGTCGGTGAGCTGACGTGTGGGAAGAGGGGGGGGTCGGTGAAAGGGGAACCATGTCACTTTGCTGCAGCCTTATGTACATATTAGATCATTAAAATTATCTAATTATCTGATTATCTGCTCTGCTTCTTTACCAGATTGAAGATTATGTGCATATTCTCAATGGGGCAATAGACAAAGACAAGACAGAGTAGCTACAAACATCAATCTAATCAATCAAACAATACATAAGAAACACGATTAATCGATTAGTTGTTTGATGATTAATGTAGTAGTTGTCAACAAATTAATAATTAATAATTGACTAATCGTTGCAGCTATATTACACACACAAACACAGGTAAAATCCACAATTTAGATCAAACTGTATAAATATTTTGGAAAAGAAAGTGTGTATGGGTTAGGTCCACAACTAATGAGAGATTATTCTATTAATTAATGAAACAATTAATCGATTAGTTGTTTGGTTCATAAAACGGTGTAAAATGTTGATCACTCTATCTTTTTCTGTTCAGACCAACAGTCCACAACCCAAAGATCATCAGTTTACTATTACAAAAGACTCAAGAAACCAGAAATAATCAGATTTGAGAAGCTGGAACCAAAGCATTTGGACATTTTCTTCTCATAAATGACTCAAATCGATAAATTGATTATAGTTGCTGACTGTAGTTGATTATAGTTGCTATAGTTGGTGATTAAAGTAATTGATGACAAATAATTGATTGACTAATCGTTGCTGATCCACAATTTAGATCAAACTGTATAAAACTTTGTAAAAGAAAGTGTGTATGTGTGTTAGGGCTGACAACAACAACTGACAACTTTTGTTCATAAAATCCTGTAAAATGTTGGATCAGCAATTCCCAAACCTAAAATGTTTTTTTTTTCAAAAATGACTCAAATCAATTAATCTGTTATTAAAATTGCTGACTAATGTGACAGCTGACAACTAATTGATTAACGGACTGATGGCTGCAGCTCTGATGTGTGTATCTATACTGTGCCTTCCTCGTCTCACACCTTCTCCACACTCATCTTCCTGGTGGCTTCTGTGTGAGTGCAGTCCACGTAGAACCCCGCCCCGGCGACCACGTGGACCCCGGTGTCCTTGGCCAGCTGCCTGAGTGTGGGCAGGTCCCGTTGGATGCCGGTGGTGGTGTTCTCCACAATGGTGGACCCCCCTGCCTTCCTGTAGGCCAGCAGCTCGTCCCTCACGGCGCAGGTCTCCTGCAGCAGCAGCAGGTTCTCGTGGCAGCTGTAGGGGTTCTGCCGCAGCCAGTGCATGTGGCGCATGTGGAACGGGTCTTCCGCCACCGCCTCGTCACCCGGGGGAGGGGGGAAGTAGCAGCACTCGAAGCTCATCGTCAGGTGCTCGTGGGTCATGGTGCGGCCCAGCTGGTCCGGCTCCACCAGACCGAGGACGGTCTGCACCTTCCCGCTCAGCTCTGACATGACGGGGGTTCAGGGTTCCCAACAACCTGCGAGGCCACACAGTGGAGATTTATTTAGAGACTGAGAGAAATGCAAGAGCAGGGGAACTTGTTGCATATCAGGCTCTGACAACTTATTGACCAGGTTGAGCAGACAGAGGAAGGACCTTTGGACTTTAAAAGACCCGATCACATTATAAAATTAACTAGTGCCAGCGTCAGTGCAGATGAGGGATCTCAAAGTCCTGCTGGAAGCTGCCAGCACAGAAGACTGGAGACTGGTGACGCTTTGTCTTCTTTATTAATGTGTGTGCCTCTGTGTGTTCTAAATTATGTAAATTGTATCTGTTTGGAATAGAGCTGCAACTATTAGTCGATTAGTAAATTAGTTGCCAACCACCAACTATTTTGATAATCAATTAATCAAATTAAGTTATTTTTTAGAAGAAAATGTCCAAATTGTCTGGCTCCAACTTTTCAAATCAAAATTTCTGATTTCTTTAATCTTCTTTAATAGTAAACTGATCTTTGGGTTGTTGACTGTTGGTCCAAAAAAAAAACATTTTAGGATGAATCTTTACACCATTTTATGAACAAAACAAATAATCGATTAATCGTTTCGATAATGTGTTACCGGCCAGCCCTGTCTCTGTCAGACGGTGGCCCGGTGTGTGCATAGACATACTGTCTATGTGTGTGTGTGTGTGTGTGTGTGTGTGTGTGTGTGTGTGTGTGTGTGTGTGTGTGTGTGTGACGTTCAAGTGCACGAAGGGAGAACACGAAAAAAAAGAGATACACTTCCACGGTGCAAACGTACACGAGAGAGCGTAAGTTTTTGACTTTAAGTTTGCGGCAGTGTCCAGTCAGGAAATTTCGCGCGTGTGTGTAAGTGTGTGTGTGGTTAAAAGGAGAACCAATGTGAAAACCAGCTTATTAGTAACGACAGTTCTTCCATGTGATCAACAAATTCTCAACAGCTACGGTTATGGCATTAATATAACCACGGTGCGGTCATAAATAAAGTAAATCCGCTGAATCCCGACCTAGCTAACCAGCGTGCAATGGGTCTACGAGCTGCACGGCGCCGCGGAGGGATATTAAAAGTTGCATCGACTTAAAAAAAAAAACCTCCTGCACGGTGTCAAAGCTGCAGAAAGACGTCGCTGACCTTGTTTCTCTTTATGTCGCTGCAGCTGAGCACAAACAGCTGCTCCGCTTTGAGTTTAACGCAGCGACCATAACACGCAACACCCGCGGGAAGTCAGAAACATCGCGTGAGATCATGAGAGTCCGGTATTATGATCCTATTATAACAATATAACCTACATTTACAGTTTGGGAACTCTTAAGTCACTTTTTTTTCTTAAATTTACAACCATATTTACAAATAATATAATAAACACATATGTTGATAATTAAATTAAAATAAATTAATCAATTACTCACTACTATATTATTGTGTAATTTATAAAATGTTTTTTTTCTTCATATTTTTTGAAGCCAGTGTGGATTTTTTCTGATGATCTATCATGCTGGATGTCACAACCTGTAAAATATGTTCTGGTTAATGACTTAATTGATGGATAGAGCATTGATTTATTAACTCTTAATAGAGCCATCTGTGGTGCCAAATAGGGTAACTTGAAACCACAAATAATGATTCAGTGGATTTATTCACATAACCGCCACGCTGACTATCAGCACAAATCATGTTTTATTACAGAAATTAAATCACAAGTAAATCACATCAGAAGCTACAATAAAACAGTGCTCTAACTGTATTTGGCTAATATCCTGCTGGTTTTGAGCAGAACACGTGAAGATGAGTTTGGAGACTGTGACTCTCTCTGTGATCTAAACTCAGCAGATGGACTCCACAGCAGCATTTGGTCTGCTGTTGCGGGGAATTGCCCTGTGAGCAGTCACCGTTGCACTGACCATCCTGGAAGATGGATGAGCAAATGACCATCCACGTACGGCACTGTGGCCTTCACCACCCTGTGGATTGTAACAGAGCAACAGCTGGCAAACATACACAATGTTTTGTGTTTGAAAATTGGATTAAACCAGTAGCTTTGGGGAAAATAACGAACAGTGGATCGTGATCGAGGATGGAACAAACTATAATGGACCGTTCTCAAGGTTCTTGTGATCATTTTTAATGCTCTGGTCAGGCACTCATCTAGAGATCTTCTGTATTAAAACTGAAATGAGATTGTGTAGTCGTGGCTCCTAGTGCAAGTGCATTATGAAGGGATATTCTACTGGCCAGTATGAACAGGATAAAAGAGGAAGAAGGTCACACTGATAGCTTCCTTTGCAGAAAATGTTTTAAAGATATCACCAAAAGTATAACCTTTCTATGATTAAGAATTGATTCAAGACAGGCTTGAAAAAATGTGAACTGTGTAAATTATCAGCTTCACCCTGCACCTGCGCCACTGTGCAACTATTTTATTAAACCCAGATTAATAAACTGCAAGCAGAGTACAAAGCAGAATTTAGAGCTAAATCTAGATTTTGATACATGAATCCTTTAGAAAATAAGGCCTCGAGATTAGATGAAATTAGGTCAAGCACAGATCACAAAAGGGAAAGTAAAACACCACTAATGCTGCAGTCATATAACTTATCAAATGAATTCATTCAGACACTGTGAATAAGAATATAAAAGGCAACCAGGTTGGTGCAAAATAGTCTAAAATTGTACAAAGTTCTTTTGGTAAATGAGTATTTGGTGGTTGTTACTCATCCAACCATAATAGCTTCCCACTGCAGGGTTTGTCATTAGTGACTAAAGAAGATTGTCACCCCCATTCATCCACATCGCTGATACGTTTCAGACCACACTAGTTTCTCCAGAGGGGTCCTCTCACCTGTGGACAGACCCCCTGGATCAAAGCTCAGCCCAGAATTTAAATTTGATGCATTTATCTCAAGGCATCCAAATTCTTAGAGAAATGTAGTAACAGTATATTTCCATCAAATTCAATGCAGAAACTACTTTTAAGCATTTAATTTTATTTGTTGTTCTGTGCATTTACATACATTTTTTGGAATATTTGTGTACAACATCACTATTAAACAAGACAATTAAGATAAATAGTAAATAAATGTTTTCTGGTGTCTCCTGGCTGCAAGTTGTGGAGAAAATGTGTGAAGTGTTGTGTTCTGGTGCCCTCTACAGACAGAGAGGAGTCACAGCTCCAGGTAAAGATATGATAGTAAATCCTGATTTTTAAAACAATGCATAATTAAACACTGCCCTGAAAAAGAAGAGAAATATACATAATTATTTTTGCCTGAAGATGATATACATAATTTTGTGTTTAAACTTTGATTTAATTTAAGCTACACAAAGGACAATAAAAGCTGATGATGTTGTGTTTGTTGTTTCTGGTTGTTATTTAATTTTCATGCTGGTTTAGGCCACTTTGTGAATCATTAGGTATGTTTATTTCAAGAAATTAGAGATTAGTATTATATTTAAAGATCAGGCATATTCACTTATAATCAGCTTTAGGTTCAGGTTTGATCACAGAAAGAAATGTGATTATCAATTACATAATATATATCAGCTTGTTAGCAGCTTTCATTACCACAAAGATATTTTTCAAATTGATAAAGTCTTTGGATGGTTTGATCCAGAGATATATGAATATAAAATTATTATTTTTACATTTATGTCACAATATATAATCATTAGTAGTAAAAAATATGATATTCAAAAAGATAACAAGATTCATCAATCAAATCCAATTAAAGGAAGTTCATCAGTCAATTAATAAATTCGTCAATTAGAAATTGAATGAATTTGAAATACTAAAAAAGTTGATAATTCAATAACAATTTAAAGCATTTTTCCAGTGTAAAATGACCCAATGAGGAAATGTGAGGAGTAGCTGCTTTTCTTTCTCAGGGAACTCATTTTTGGATTTTTAACTGTTGCCTGGACAGAATAATAAATTTAAGATGTCTCCTTGGGCTGGTGAAATATGTGAATGGCTGTTTTCCCCCAAAACAATTAATGATGAGTCAGTCATTAAAGAAAATTTCATGTCAGATGAATCAAGTGGCATGAATGACAAGATCAATTCATGAATTATATCATATTTCTAAAAGTACAAAGTACTGTTGCTTTTCCTGCAACAGCAGCGACCTCTGCTGAACTCAGGCTTTTGGATCCAACTCGGCTGTGGTGAAAGCTTCCATGACAGGTCGAAATGTCATGCAAATCACTTTTGCATGGGTCCACATGACAAGCCAATGGCCTTCAAGTTGCTCCTTTTCATGCATTGCTCTATATAAAGCTTAACTCCAGAAGCATCCATAGTCCTGTGAGAACACTGCGCTCGGAACTAACAAGACCCAAGATATATTCACCATGGCTGCAAAGGCTTTGGTTGTGGCCTGTGCTCTCTTTTTGGGAATGTGCATCATTACAAGTGGCAAACCCGCCCCAGAAATACCACACGCCTTCTGCAAGATTGTATGGTAAGACTTCGTCTGCTATATCTGTGAGTTTTAGTTTGATATTTCCACCCAGCACTGTTTCATTCAGTGTGAATGTGAGTGGGATAAAAAGAAAAATATCAAATCCAATTGATAAATAAGCAGATAGATTGTTAAGTAGTGATTGATTCACCTCTGTTTGTCTCCAGGTTGCTTGGTTTACAGTGTGAACAAGCCAACATCGCGATCGTGAGTCAGATTAAAGCCATGGGCTCATACAAGGTAGTTTAGTTTCTCATTGACATATTCACTTTTGTAATGTGAGTTTATGATGCAAAATCATTTGTTTTTTTGTGGTTTTTACTCCAGCTCAGTGGAGCGAGCTCAGTCCTAGTAAAGGCCAATCACACTTCAGCGATCGGCCAGTTCGAGACTGTTAACTTCACCATGATTGACACGGCTATGGGCCTAGGCTGCCATGTAGAGGTATGTCCGAGTTCCAGTTTTTCATTTTGCATCCGGTTATTATCATGGCAATCACCATCAGAGCGATGTTAGCCATGTTACTAGAGGAATTTAAAGATAACTCACTGCAACTCCATCACAAAAACTCATGTTTTATTCATTTTTGTTGCTGTTCAGGGAACATCTGTGTCTCAAATCTGGCAGAGCCTGTTTGATAATGGCACCAACTACTGTAATCTCCGCAATGTAGTAAGTGGTAAGTTTTCAGTCTGACTTTATTTTGAAATTCATTAAAAGTCATTGCTTTTTTTTTTTTAAATGTCCCATATAAAAAAGGGAGATTTTAACTGCCTTTTGATTATTAGGAAAGGATGGGTGTTATATAAATACTTTCTGTCTCAATCCACAGTAAACTGTACCTTAAAACAAGCTGTCAGGACTTCCACAAATTAGTGATGTCACAACTGTACACCCCCAATTCACAGCCATTTAAATCAGCCAATCAGAGGAGATGCTTAATAATATTAATGTAACAGACACAAAATGACCTGTTCTTTATAGAGAAGAGGAGTTGGAAAACTATTATTGTTATTACTGTGGTAATTAAAAGTACAAAAATATCTTGTTAAGGATATGAACACTTCAATGTGGAATTTGGATAACCGAGCACCATTATTGTCTGCGTGTTATTAATCCTTCATCTCATCCCCCTGTTGCCCACCTCTACAGGAAGTGGACTCACTAAAGCTCCAGGCTTCGTAGAGTTCACCAACGAGTGGCTCTGCCTTGGATATGGACTTTCTGGCTGCAAATGATTGTGAAATCAAAAATGTGTGTCATGTCATATATGGAATTTCTGCCCTGAAAGGGCAAAGACAATGCATTTACTCAATGAAAGCTTTGTTGGAAAGTGTTTTTACTTTGAAAGATTATTTTGCAGGCTTTTGGCCTCAATTCGACAGACTGTACATACAGGAAACGCAAGGAGCGAGGGGAACGACATGCAGCACAAGTCCCCCGGCTGGGAGTTGAACCGTGGAAGTTGCGATTATGTGGAATGCGCCTTGACCATTAGGCTGTCAGGACGCCATGGAAACTGTTTTTTTTTATATATGTTGTAACATAAAAGAATGATATTCTGTTCTGGGTTTGTTTTTTGTTGTTTGACTTTTTTTTTTAGTTCGTATCTAAATTATTGTGCTACATTATTAAAATGTGAAAAACTCAATAAAATAGTTACACAAAAATACATAGGACATGGGACAAGACTGCTGTTTTTAAAGGTTTTTTGGATGACATAATAATAGGAATATTTGGAGTTAAATCATTCCCTGCCAGTGATGTGACATGATTAAATACAATTACAGCACACTATGGTGAACTCATTTCCCCAAATTAGAATCTATAGATTTAAGCTTTAATTGTCATTATACAATGCAGGATTGCATAAAGAATGCACTGAAAAAAAATTAAAAAAGGAAAAACTATGTGATTAAAAAAATATATGGATGTACAATTAAAGATTTACACACAAAAAAGTACTACACTGTTTTTTTTTTTTTTTACATACAGTACATATAAAGCATGTAGTAAAACAGACAGACACCAAGGTCACAGGGAGAGCATGTAGGTACGTTCATCTCATGCAATATGACATGATGGCAACAATGGCCAAAAATAGCTGATTGTACATTTATTATTGCAGGCATCTATTATATGATATATATGCTCAACTGTGAATATAATTAATAATATTTGGCTTTTTTTCTTTCTCAAGGAAGAAACTCACGCAGGCAGTGATTGAAGTTATTGTAAAGCAAGTTACAGTGAAGATTAAACTATAAAGCCTGCAGTTACTGTTTGACTAAATGCTGGGACTTTGACCGTGATACTATTGTAGTTGCCAGACGTTCACACATCTCTGAGAGTGACACTCCTGATGAACTTTGGAAAGAGCAGCGTTCAAGATTAAATAAAAGGGAACCAGACATGTGACCCAAACCACTTGTAATTTACACTCTAGTTTAATGAGACTGGCCAAGGTAAAGATACAAATAAAATTTGGTATATGACATAAACTTTTAGACGGACCTAAAAAGTGTGTCACATTCAAATTTAGTTTCAAATAATTTTTTTCCTCCAATAGAAAATATTTCAAACAAATGTATTATATTAATCGTTTAATGGTGGAGTCACATGCTCATTTATTTCACCTAAAATGTTAAACAGGATTAAAACAAAAGTCCCCCTGAAAATGATTAATACAGTAAATAATTATTCATACAAAAGCATGATGCAGAACACCTCATGTCACGCTATTCACAAGACTCTTGAACACTAAAACAATTATTCATGCTCTATTTTCATTGTTTTCCTTAAAAAAACACATCTTGTCATCTAAAGACCTTATTGAGCTTCTTGAAGAAATTAGTCAGCTTCAAGAAATCTTCAAGAAATTAGTCAGCATCACGGGTACAAGGGTTGTCTTTGATTAATGTTTAAAACCAGTGTAATTTTAAACATTAAACAGTAAGATGAGCCTAAAAATAGCCGTTGTAATCACTCACCTGGTGAGAGCTGTATGAGACTGTTGTGTTGAGCAAAGAAATAAAATAAAATATAAAATCCAAATTATACAGGTATGTTGTCAATTTAGCAGTTTATTGTTTTTATACACACATAAATGCTTTACACAGAAAGGAAAATCTTACACAGTTTCATGGTTTCAGGAGGGATAAGCCGTATAATATCAACTGGTCGTGTCTGTGCGTGTGTGTGTGTTGGGGGAGGGCAGGTGGGGGAGGAGCTAGACATAACATTGGTTGTCATGTTTACTACTGATTAGCAATGCATTCTTGTGTGTGTGCGCGAGTCTGTGTGTGTGTCACATGTTTTCCTTTTGCTGTGGAACATTTTAGTGCTATATGTAGACGTCTACTGAAAGTCAGTAGAGTAAGCTGCCTGTAAAGCCTCGCAATTCTCGGATGTGGACAAAGTCAGCTGACTTCTGCAGGCTGTAAAACATTCAGTGAATACATGACAATGATGACTGTGTTTGTCTTTGAAAATGGATAAACCAGCACAATAAACTTTTCCAGTTATACATGTTATACATCTTACTTTTATTCATTTTTTTATTTTACACATTGTTTTGATGAATAGTTTTCTATTCACAAAAGCAGAGTGGATATGAATTGCATTTTAGCACAGTTACTGTACATCTTCATCTCATCTATCGACAGCCAAAAACAGAATTAGGATAAAAATAAAGAACAAAGTCACATGCAGAAGGCCTAATCAGAATCATATCAGCATAGAAATGTTTACATATAAAAAAAAACATAAAGCAACATGTAACAAATGTAACATAACCAAGCCGTAATGTGCTTAAATTAGCTTAGTTGTATTCGATCTACAGGTGGCAAATCCGTAGCCAAGACATGCCCATTCGCTGGTCATCTCCATGAATCCTTCTGCTGTGTCCAGGCCACTCGCTACGGTGAAAATTCACAAACAATTCAGGTTTAATATTTGTTTTCATTTTTACTTGTAGTATTATATAGTCAGTCAGTCAATTTCTATAAATGCTTATTCCTCACTAGGGTCAAGAAGAAAGCAAGAAAACAAGAGCGAAGGATACATCCCAGACAGTCACCAGCCAATCGTGGGGCACACACACCATTCACTCACACACTCACGCCTATGGGCAATTTAGAGTCTCCAATTAACCTCAGCATGTTTTTTGGACTGTGGGAGGAAGCCGGAGAACTTGGAGAAAACCCACGCAGACACGGGGAGAACATGCAAACTCCACACAGAAAGGTCCTAGACCAAGGTCTTGAACGTGTGACGTTCTTGCTGTAAGGCAACAGCGCTACCCACTGCATCACCCTTTCACCCAGTATTATATATTAAAAGTAAACCATTTCTTTATTGGAATCATAACCCACAGCAATAGCATGGATGACATCTCTATAAGATGCTGGCTCTCTGGACTCACCATTCAGCAGTGTGTACAGGTTGCAGTAGTTGAGGCCACCATCAAGGAGGCTGCTGTAGCCAACGGAAGCAGACTCAGCCTGTAGCAAACACAAACAAAATATTAATTCATATGTGGTAGTCCTGATTTGGGGAAGTAATGTGTCATAGTGTTCAGGACTGAATGTCAGTGTGACTCACAGACACACGGCAGCTGCCAGTCAGGGGGGTGGTGTGTAGGGTGAACTCTAAATTCTCAATCTGCAGGCGACCTTTAGAAGTATGTTGGGCCGTGATGAATTCCTCTGTGGCTGAAACAAGCTGGAACAGGGATAAATCAGTAGACTGAATATACAGTGTATGATGAATATCTATGACCCTCTGGAAAGGTTTATAGATATTGGGAGCTGTATGGTCAAAAGTACATAGTTATTCAGATATTACACACATATGACTGTTGATGATCCCATCTCAAACCATATGCATTAATATGCTATCTATTTTACAAGGTTTTAGTATCTGTTTACAGGACTTTGCTCTAATTAAGCCAGGAGATCATTCATTAGGTAAGCCACTGATGTTGAGCAACAGGGGTTTGCCAGTCTAGACAAATTTTACCACATCAAATAATAATTTAAAAAACTGTTTTTTAATGGTGCTGGGTTAATGTACATACTATTGTTGTCTTGTTGGAACAGAAAAAGACCTTCCTAAACTGTTTCATTCAAAGTTTGAAGTAACAAATTCCAAGTTCGAAGATGTGACCAAGCTGCAATGGACAGATCAGGCCAATCAGGTAAGTTTAAGGCCAGGATCTACCAACACAGAATCCTGCCAAGGTTTATCTGCCACATGTTGGTCCATAAGGATCCAAGCTCCATAGTCAAGGGCTTTGAGAGGAGGGTCAGTCGGCTCCTATGGAAGTAGCTGGGACCTCCTTAGAGCCTGAGCAGCATCACCCTTTATGGGCAAAACAACAAGCTGAAACTCTTCATCAACAACTTGAATGGACAATTCATATTGACCAAATCTGCTGTAAGGCCCAATTTTCCTGTAATTCAATAATTCTCCAGGGATCTTTTATGGAAGGGCTGGCCTTGCTATGATAAGGTGCAGGGGAAAGAAAAGGGGACACACAGGGGATAAGGTGCAAGTATCTGTGGAGCCAGAAGGATGGTTGGAGCTTTAGAAAGCTCAACCCCATAAAAAAAAACAACAACAACAAAAATGTAATCCGGGCTGTCTATGACATTCTAACAAGCCCCTCTAACTTTATTTGCTGGAAGAAAGTGCAGTCAAAAGTTTGCCCTCTATACCAAAAGAAAGGGACCCTGGAGTACATCCTCAGATGCTGCCCCAAAGCCCTGGATGGGGGTCATTAAGATGGTGCCATGAGAAAGTCCTGAACCATAGACGACAACATCTGCAGTGGTCTCAACCACTGCACCCACCTCCATCCAGTGAATAAGAAAGAAAGTCTGAAAGTCGACCTGGAGAAACAACTTAGGAATCCAGAAACTTCTACAAAAACACCAAGCCCAGACATTTGTGCTGATCATGGGTGGTGAGCATGGCACAAGCCTATTGAGGTGGGATGCAGAGGGTTCACAGGCCAGTCACTCTGCAGGGTTTACAACATGCTGGGTATCAAAGGGGCAGATAGGTCAAGGATCATCAAGTTGGCCACATAGGCAGCAGAATTTACTTCAAGATGGCTGTAGCTCAGCAGAGGAGAGCTGTGGGTGGGCTAGTGCTACCTGGACACAAAGTGGGTTCAACCTCAGCTGGGTCACCTGGTTGAGGGTGTCTGATTGTTGAAGAAGACCCAAAACACGCATTGGCCCCAGGTAACATCAATAATGACATGTCCAGGTCCACCACAAGATTATATATGTCAAGTTAGTGTATGTTTTCACTAGGTATATTAAAGAAAATGTCTAGATAAGAGTCTTTCAAAGGAGCAAAGTAATAAACATGAAGTCTCAAAAGTGAAGGCAGAAATGTTTTTACTGACTACTGCTATTATGATAGTGTGACCAGTCGCATTAACACCTTTAACAACTTTCTTAAAGAATCCATGGTCAAAATATTAACAAAAGTAAACAAACTTCACTTAGTTGGGCTCTAACATTTTTTTCTCATCTGAATCAAACTTCTATAAGGACTGAGTGTGTCATAAGTTGGACAAGTTGTAAAACCCTTTAGAGGGGTGATATTTTTCTGTGGTCTACTGATATAAAATTAGCATTCCTTTATGGTCCAAAAGTCTCACACGCTCACTCTGGAGAATACTTTTTCCCCCACCTCCCCTCCCTACTTGAAACAACCACTCTGTTGTGATTAGATTTGCGAGACAGGATAGGACAGACAAAGAGAATTTAAGTACAAACACTCCAGAAGGCGGGGATGGCTACAAGGATCCAGTGGAAGTTACTATTAACTAATATCAAAGCCAGAGCCATTGCCAGGTTTCAGCAACACTACAGAGGAGGCCAGATCACAGAATGAGTGGGTGATTTTGTTTCCAAGTTTATCTATTAGTGGGATCATCAGTCATAAAATGTTACACATAAGCACTGAGCCCCCTTTAAGACAAATTTATAATTTTTGGTATTGAGTAATATAATTAAATAAAATTTATAACGTCTCAATGTCTTTATTTGTGAATACTACTCATATTAATCACAGACTTTACAGTCAACCACTAAAAAAGAAGTAAAACATCAAATCTTACTGTATAGTTGCATCTTTTGCAGCCGTGCAGAGGGTTGAATTCTCGAATCTGGTGCACCAGTTTGTTAGCGACATCAGAACAAGACAGTCCAAACAGCCTGAAGGAAGAGAACAATTATCACAGTATGGACCCTTTTATTCTCAAAGTGACAAAAAGTGTTCACTTCCAGCTGACAATATCTAAAGTTTGACATTCTTCTAGAAAATCCAAATATTTATATCTTCCCTCAAGCGCTGTTCCCCTCCTGTTAGAATTGTACTTAACACCACCTCCGCAGTTGTGGTTAGGGTTTACGTTATGGTTATGGTTAGATGTAAATGAGATATTTGATTGGGGTTAGGGTAAGGTTAGAAAAAAACATATATCAACAGGGGGACAGGTTTTAACACAACACTGAGATAAAAGCAAATAAGTGAGACTTACCAAAGCACTCTACAGAAGGCACGGTAAGGCTCAGGGTCATATATGGGGCTGGCAGCTGGAGAGCCAAACAGTCCTGAAACAAGCAGGTAGGAGCAGAAAGCAGAGGCCAGGAGTAGAGTCTTCATGGTCAATGAATATGCTGGGGGTTCGCTATGTCGAGTGTGAAGTATCACTGCAAAATCTGAACTTGTGACTGAGCAAGGGAAAGAAAACTTAGACCTAAGAGGCTTGTCACGAGGGCCGGGCCTATACGGTCAATTGAAATCAGGCCAAGGGTCTGAGCTATCAGTCTCTTCTCTTGCCTTCAGTGATATTATTACGATAGGTTTGTGTTTCATTTGCGTATATACACATATCTTGGCTGGAAGGGCCATGGGTCTGATGTGTAGCACCAATATAGGCCTAGTATCATAATATTTATAATAGACTAGAGCGCCTAGTCTATTACAAAAGGTTGATTTAAAGTTTTTTGTTGTATCTAGATGGTAAAATATATGTGAGCAAAAAACAATGGTAAAGTTTGAAAGAAAACATTAGTATTTATAAATTAATAGTAAAAAAAAAACCTGACACCACTTATTTTGTTCGAGACTATAAAGTACGTTTGTACTGTAATGAACCAGTCAGCCTTGGTACTGTTCAGTTCTTGTATCCACAGTACAATGACAATAAAGGCTAGTTCCATTTTTACTCAAACATGCAGAGCAACATGGTAAAGTATCATTAAGAGATTCATGATTCTTTCCCCATGATTTTAGTTTATTTTTGCAACTGCTGCTAGCTTCCTATTCAATTGCAGACCAGACACCATGCACAGCAGCAGGGTTGAGTAGATCAAATATTTATGGATCACATTCTTTGAAGGTTACGTTTTGCTTTGAATTTCATTTTTATTCTTTTGTTCTTGCTTGTTTTTTTTTTTTTGAGAATAGTATATGTTCTCCTTCCTCACAGGCTTTTTCATCTGCCCTGCACCAAAGCGTCTTCGTATTCATGTGCAGCTGAAATGTTACCGTCAAGGAGAATTGACAGACCTTTACAACTGTCTCTTTAAATAATACATGCAACTTTTTTATCTTTTAAGAAAAAACTGTCAGATGTTTGAATCCTGGGATGTTTTTGATGTAAATAAAAGCCTCACAAATAATTATCATGTTTTGCAGAGTGAAGGTTTTGTAGATTAACATTTCCAAGTGCTCTGTTTTTTTTCTTATTTCTAGTTGCCCTCCAATATATTCGTATTGATCTAAGATCAAAGTCAACAATACATGATTCAAATTTATTTGTGCGTTTCTTGATTTTTGTGTCAGAACTCATAAAGATTCTATTTCCTTCAACTGTCTTGTGTTATGCTGAACTTTGAAGTTTTAATGTAAAAAAGAGCTGCTTAGTCTTATTTTATCACACCATATTTTATAACTGCAAACTAGCTTTTCTTCAAAACTACTTTTTAATATTTTCATTCATGATGTAATGTTTTTTAAAGGTCTTTGTCCAGGGCAAATATAGATAAATATGTCTTGTGTACAAATTAATTTTTATTTCCTATCCACGATATCCTAGACAAATTATTACATCTTAAACCTGTCATGCAGATTGCAATAACAGATTTTTTTGGCCACTTGGGGGCAATAGAAACAAGTTGTTAACACAATCGACAATGTCTTTGCAATTACAGCATGTTTAACTAGCAACTAACAATTGCTTATTTACAGATCCAGTAGGTATTGAGCAATATTATCATTCATTCTGATATGAAAATACAATACAAATATTCACTCTCCTTTAGATTTGTTTTTGATCTCTATGACCTCTTGAGAAAAATATCGTAAAAAAACTTTTTAACTGCATAATGTTCAACTATGTTCACCATAGTGGAGTCCCTAACTATTTCTGTTTGCCACTGGGTTGTGTGTAATGGATTTTTTTTTCACTATTTTTTTCAGTGAAAACAGCTGCAGAAATTAAATATGATCTACAATAATTTAAATCAATAATAATAATAATAATAAACACATTGTCCTTCATTTACTATATATATTTTCTCTCATTTCCACCCACTTTATGCTGTTACATTGTCCATCCATTTAGAGTCATTTTTCTGCCTGTTCAAACCCTTTGTATTTAAAAAAAAGAGAAAAAATTGCAACAAATTCTACTTTGGCATCAGTGGTTTAGTAATTTCAAGCTTGTTAGGCTTTGCAGGTGGCGAATTCACAGCCCAGGCAATCCAATTCATTGATCATCTCCCTGAGGCGGAACATAGAATGTGAAAATGTGATCATTCCACATCCATGCATTCACATAAACACAGGTGGTGGTGCCGAATATTTTAACTAAATGAAGCCCAAGCACAGCAACACCATATTGAGAGCCATGATCATTAAAAATAGTTGTCAGCTTCTTAGTCATAGCACAGAGCAGTGTGCATGTCAAGATAATTCATATTTATAAAGAAATATACAAATATGCAGGTGGGAAGGAGATCAGGTGAGGGGAACAGGAAAGGAGCTCAATTGATAATTGAGGCTCAGACTCTAAACTGTCAGATCTGCTCTGCTGACAGGCTGAAATGTGACCAAAGGAAGATGCCACATGTTGGTAATGATTGGCTCATGGTGGGGTGCCTGTTTCATTCATTTACTTACCCCGCTGCTCTGTTGGAGGAGTGTGTGTGTCCTTATGGAGGATGTAAGCTGAGCATTTGGAGGCATTAGGTTTTCATAGGAAAGGGTCACCTAAAGCAGGGCCAGTAACCCTAAATAATCTCATGAGAATGGACAGAGCCACAGATACAGGGACACTGTTGCCCCCTCCTGGTGTCATGTGTTCACACCAGACAGCAGGTCAAACTATCCAGTCCTGTTGGAATCTAATGGGATGATGGCAAGAATACTGATTGGCACTTCATAGTTTACCACAAACATACAGATGAAATGTTTTAAGTCTCTTATTGTTGTCCAGAGCAAATACAGTCCTGGCAGTAACTATTTAGACATTTGCACACATTCAATTAGAATTAAAATAGTGGATGCTTCTTACTTGTCCTGTGTGCACTAATCTTTTAGAATGTACCCAACTGTTGATTTTGGCAAAAGCAATTGCCGTTGATGTCTGATGATAGGTTTTTGATGATTTTTTAGCCTCATCATAATCTTCTTTATCTGTATGGTTGCCTTCTACTTCTCATATTCACAGACAACTCCATCTTAAAGCTGCTTCACTCCCCTGGTCCTTTCTGTGTTTCTCCTCTGTGTAGCTGCTCTGCCTGCTGTGCACATGCAAGCTATAAAGCCACTACAGTACACAGCTACAAATCATCATCATCAAGCCAATAACAGTTATAACAAAGAAAAACATTATTCCAGCCAGTTGAGCACAGGTGAGTGTTTGTTCACAGTTCAGATCATGATGTGGAACTAATAACAACAGGCAGCACAGCCACATTTTCATTCTAACTTTACCTATGCAACCTAAAAACATATTTAGTTATGACAGAAAAGTGAAGTTAGCAGCTTAACAAACCAGTCCAGGAGATGAACAGCAAGCTCTGAGTCCAACTTTATTCAAAGGATGTCCTGTGGTTCTCTCAAATGTTTCTCAAATGCTGAAGCAAGATTTACACACGTTGTTTTTACACACATCTTTTCACTTTCGTTATTATGGTCCCTCTGTAACCAAACTTCTGTGGAGTTGTGATGTGTATGAAAAAAAAGCACAACCCCACTTTCTGAAATGAGCTGTGATTGGCTAACACATTTAGTATGATGATCTGCCAGATCACTTTAATTAAAATATACTGAAAGGTTAATATGTTTTTTGTGCATTGACACCAAACATTAATTGCCTATTTCTGCTTTAATCTAGGTGGGAATTCAATTATTAATAAACCCTAAAACAGGTGAGATTTGAAAGTTCAAATGAACATTGAAATTACATTTAGCCACACAAGAAATATTTACATGTCCATTTAAGTTTAAAACCTCTAAACTTTGGGTGACTAAATTCATTCTTAGGTTATTCCTTTATACTGATTATGGAGTCAAATGGTTTGTATGTCTGTATATTTTCACACAAACAGACCTTCTTTCACTGTGAAAGGAGAAGACATTGAAGACATTGTGAGCAGAAGATACAGTTGAATTGTTGTATTTGTTTATTTAATTGCACATTATTCACTGTGCTGGGGTTCATTAAACAGCTAATTTGCGCCAGTAGTTCCAACACAAAGAGCTTGCACACAGAGTCAATAGCTGTGAGAAAGGTTTTTTGAATTGTATATTGCATGTGAAAGTTGTGTGAAAGTGAGAGAGAAGTGTGCGGACAGAACAGAAACAGAAATCAATACAAGTTAAGTGATGCATTTGCAGATTTAGACGACAGTTGGTAGAGAAGTGTTTGGCATTCGTGAATTTCCGCGTCTACATGCAAGCTGCCCCAATTCAATCTAGGCCGTGATTTATCAGTTTAGCAGCGTCTGGCATGAAAACGCTGCCTTCGCATTATGCATGTTGTGTAGATAAGGAGAGGGCAGTCACAGCCACAGTCTCATCCAAACATATTAGAATTTGGGAAATTTCAGAAAAGGAGTGAAGGAGGGAATGCAGAAACTGTAGCATGGGAAAAAAACAGGCACCTACATAAATAATTCATTATATTAAATAAATAAGAAATACATACTCAACACATAAATATAGCACATTTGAAAAGGAGAAAAGAGGCAAATGTGTTTGTACTAAATCAACAAAATCACAATATATCAAAGATAAATGCATGTCATCATCTAACATTACATGATATTGCTTGACTAATGCTCACACGTGATTATTTCTAGAAATAACCATAAACAGGCAAGTCTAGGACCTCATAAACAACTATGTTTCCAGATATATAGATTTATCCATTTGCTCTTAAGCCAATGAAATTAAATACAGAATTTAAACATAAAATGCATGTAATTTGGGGATTCATGCTCGGAACTGAAACGCGTCTTTTCTGCCAAAAGTGATAAAAAAGGTGTCAGGCCAGTAAATCCCCAGATGTACAGCGAACAAAAGTCCTCTGATTTCTGGATGACTATTATGTTTCCTACCATGTAATTTAAGGATTTCATGCATTGAATTGATTCAACACAGGACAGAGAGAAACCACGCACACACACACACACAGGCAGGAAACACATAAACAATCACACAGCGACATGTGAAGCCCCATTTAACGGCTTTAATTTTCCAAGTCAACCATATTCTTCCACAATAAATCTGTAAGGAATGTTATTTTTTTTAAATCCCAAACAATTGATGGGCAAAATTTCGTAATATGTTAAATAATATTAATATTTTTCAGTACTATTCAAACAATTTCCCTTTCAAAATAGTTTGAAGATAATGTGATATATATAGTATGTCCTTGTTTGAAAAGATTATGAGATTAAATAATGTACTGACTGTTTAACATGATCATATTATCACAAGGAATCGTGTTCATCTTGTTCCGCGTTATCAGCAGCAGTGTCATGTTCAGACACAAATAATCCGATTTGAAGAGATGCATGCGCTGTTTTCTGCAGGTTACAAAATTACACTTAATGATTTGGGCCAAGTTTGGGCCAACACACAGCTATCACCTCAGTATCTATACCCCTGATGGAACCAAATTTGACAAAACCTAGACAGGTGCTGCATCTTCTTACTGATAAGGTGTCATTAGGGCTTGACTGGAATCCATGTGGCCTGCGTTCAGCGTTTCTATCATGGAGGACATCTGCTTTGAGTCTGTGCCTGTTCTCGTAACCCAAGAACCCTGCTGGTGGATGCTCGAAGCCGCCAAGCGGTAGATTGAAGCCTTCCTGGATCCGCTCGCCAATGGAACAGACGGGTCTCGAGAAGCCGGTGGACTATTGTTCGGCCTCGAAGGGGCAAACTGTCAGACATCTCGGGAAGAGAAGGCAGGAGCTGAATTCAGATGCAGAGGAGGGCAACTGTTGACTTTGACTTTAGATTTACCCATCTCTGTGGCGTTTTTTTTTTTTTTTTTTAAAGCTCCACAGTAGCTTTCGGACCGCCCCCACCCTTAAGGTGGATTAGAGCTGTGGCTATTGCTGGGCTGCCATGTTTGCCTTTTTCAGTGGTGTGTGGAGGTCAGGGACAGTACAGTACAGACTGGCAGATGGGGATGATGGCACTGCTCAGCCTCCAGGGAAAAGCTTATGCCAGGAAGCAAGAAAGTGGCTGATGGTTGCACCTGAGATTCAGGAGGAAGGATATTTCTATCCTGCTTGTGGAAAAGTCAACCAGACATCTACTATTGTTAATATTCTGGAGGAGCCGTGGTGTCCCGTTTACATGTGCTAATGACTAAATATATAACCACAGTCACTCAGTCAACCAGTGCACTTATTTGTCTAACAGATAAATTAATAAATTGTAAATGCATAAAAGACGTCTCTATCATAGCCTGCAAAACATATTCAATAGGCTATTTCTTGTGGTGCCTGCCACTGCTCATAGAAATATGGCTTCCTGTGTGTATTTTGTAATGCTTATGTTCAGATCCCTGCCATCCATTTCAAGGATATAACTGATATTACTCATACAATATCACTTAATCAGTTTTTTTTGCAAATAAGTCAAATATAATTATCTTATAATGAATCCTATTAGATGGATTTAATAAAAATTTCAGTGACTCAATACAACTGATCTGGTTGTTTGAGGAGAGAAGGATTGCATAAGTAGGTCAATAATCTGTTTACTCATGTGTCTTCATTTTATTTTATTTTGTTAAATTGGAATTATGAAGTCAGTAAAGCTAGAAGTTACTCTGAAGTCATGATATGTATGTGTGCGATGTGGATTATTGTTTTTTTTCTGTCATAAAGGTGTCATAGAATCCCACAAGGGATGGGCCACTAGATGGCATGACAGTAAAATAAAAGAATTCATTCACTCATTCATTCATTCATTCATTTAACTCAGGAGACTTTGAACATCATTTGGACTACCCCTTGCTTATTTTCATCAATCATGTTGTTCAAAAATAACACAAACTTTATATGCAATGTGTTTTAAATCATCACTTTATTCATTGATATGAGTTAACCATTCATGAAAAATAAATAAACTCATGTTTTTTTTGTTGAAAAAAGGTTAGGGTTATTGTCATTTTTACTATGAGTGGTTTCACACGTTCAGAATCTTCCTCAATTGGAATGGACATAAAAATTAACACATAATACAGTATTTTTTAATAATTCTTTTGATCGATAATGATTCATGAGAGCATTTAGAGCAGAAATCCACCATTTACAGTATGTTTTTTGTGTTTGGAACACATGGGTTTCTGAACAGGTTTAAATATACAGTATGGCATTCTCCATTGATCTTCTCTTTGTCCAGAGTTAGAGAGCACAGAGGTATCTGTAACAAGAATGAATCCCAGTTTCATAAGTAAATGTCTCTCTAATGTTGCATCTAAACCTTTGCTCGTCACTCGGCTGCAGAAGGTTACTGCTATAAAATGTTTCACGAGTGTCTGATTTGAATGATTGTGTGAGACCATGATACGAGGACACACTCATTATGCACTTGTTTTATTTACAACACACAGCATTTCTTTATCCATGGAATGGATGGATTGAAAAAACAAAAGCAAATTCTCCCGAAGCAGACAGTATAGGCTCTGCCTTTATGTACATTATGCGATATGCTGAGCTCTCACACGTTATGCCTTGGACTATCTAATGGATGTATCGGTGTATAAAATCTCCACCAGAGGCCTCTTTGCCACTCCCCTGCCTCTCTGTTGTATCAACTGCTGTCTAATCCCCCCCCCCCATCTACTTCCTTTTAATGACACACCAAATTAGCCCATTAGCCCTAATGCTTTGCAGCGTGCGTCAAGGCAGACCAAACTAGAGTCTGGAGATAAACAGGGACAGGAGACTTCCTGCTTTCCTGATTTCAAGTGATTTAAAAAGACCGCTGTCAATGTGTAACCTCTCAAAGTCCATGATTCACCTCTCTAGGATGGTAAAAAGAAGAAAAAAACATTCACGTCAGATGAATTACTCATTGAGGCAGTAACAGGAGGGTGAGGATTACATGGGTGACTCTAGGAAAAAAAAAGGAATAAAATAAAATCATTGCATTTCAAACCCACTTTTTTTTAATTGATAGTTTCTTGCCCTCTGTACAATTCAATGCAAGTTTTGAGGTGGCGAGCACACAGGAATAAACGCGCCAATAAATACAGTACCGACTGACGTCACTTGGCCGTCACACGTCTGACCCTCGCCACACGCACGCACGCACGCACACACACACACACACACACATACAAAACACAGAGCCGGAGGTTTTCGCGTCCACCTTAAATGACCGTGGTCACGCACCGACGTGGACTGATATTTCGCCCGGGGAAGGCGAAGATGTTTCTTCCTGTGAAACGCGCGCGTTCGTCCTCTCATCAGTTTGATAAGTTATCATCTTCCCGTCGTGGCCGGGGGAGGACAGATAATTTCACATGGTTTATAAAAGACGACAGCTGTGGATCTGTCAATGTAATGGTCCGTCCCTTCATCTGACCATAATAATACCGAATGACATGATCATCAGAATGATCCATGGTCAGCGGCTATGAAAGACATCTTAGTTTAACAGTGACACGCGCTGTCCGCGTGCTAAGTGTGTGTCGCTCACAAATGACGACGAGATAAACCGACATTTTAACGAAGGTTGAGCCCATCGATCACTTTAGCACAGGTAAGTACATTTCGAGATCTCGATTTCCCTCTCTGATATGTTATAAAACAGCATAGCCTGGATATCAATGGAAGATTAATGTCCTGTACAGTTGATGTTCGACCATTTCAAGTAAGAGAGTAACAAAAACAAAGAGCACAAATATATCTTTTTAAAAAATCACATCATGAATGTCCAATTTTGAGAAACAACATTTAGCTCCATCTCACCTCAGATGAGTTATTCTACTTAGATGTTTCTCATACTTTATGTTAATTAGACAGTGTTGATCATATGCTCTATGCATGGTGTTATACTGTATGTGTAATATCATAGATCATGATATATAATATCTATGTATATAGTATTTGTTAGATTTAATTTAGCATGTTTTGGTTTTCCCAATATTAATTTCAACAATGTTAGTGTAGTTCTATAGACATGTTAGTTCTTTTCCCTAATGAAATATATGTGTAGTTTTTGTATGACAGTTATTAAGGTGCATAAGATGACCTGGTTCTGTTATTTAGTTATTGAATATTTTTTTGTCCTGAATTCCAGAATTCATACAACAGTTAGTTATCTTTCTTTTTGGTGGTTAGTTTCTGTAATTGTTCCTTTTTTATAAAACAGTTTCACTTTACATTTCATCGACAGCTTACACCTACTCGATACAAGGTTGATGCAGTGACTTGAGATGCAAAAATTTATTTTTTTCTACTTCTTCTCTAGAAATTAATGTTAGTTTTGATATCCTCTTTTGTCATTTCTCCCAGTGTGACCTTGCCATGTGAAGCATTATGTAAACTTACAAACCTTGTACAAAACGGAACATGGATTAGTAAAGCTGTTTAAAAAGAATGGACTCCAAATGTCACCGTTTGGAGTATTATTGTCCAAACTTGCCAGGGGAAAAAAAGGGAGATGTTCAATAAGTGACACTAGAGTACAGTACATGTATAATGGGGGTAATTACTCTCTCTCTTTGACACACACACTCACACACACGGCTAACCTTCCCTTTCTCTCTCGTACCCTCCGGTGAGGCAGTAAATGAAGGATGATAGCCTACTTTGCCATCAGGTGTTAGCACAGCTTAGCACATTTTCAAGAGCATCCAACCCATTGTGGATCAAACTGTCCTTACTGGTTTTGAAGTTGCATTTTAGACAGTAATTAATGACTGAATACGCTGTTTGTATTCCCAGTGTATCACTTCTGCTTCTAAGCACAGCGGCCAGAGACACACAGAGAGAAGGAGAGAGAAAGAGAAGGGGGGAGTATAAGCAATCTGTGATTAAGGCAGTCTCATAACTATTGCAGAGAGGTTTTTGGCCCCTGTTTTGGAGATAGACTGCCACACAACAGTCTTCAGTTCCTAGCTCTTAGTAATAACGGCTGCTTCCGATCCCGACAGATTACAGAGCAGATGGGTGGATATGAATAGAGATGGCAAAAGAGAAAAAAAAAAACGGAGATATGATGCCACAATGTTCGATCCGCGGAGAAGAAACATCCCATCAAAAAACAACATCTAGCAGTAATCCTCTTTGGAAGAAAAGGTCATATTTGGTCTGTGTGTCAGTCCTTCACACAATTAATCATCTTTTACAGGGACCCTAAATGTAAAAAAATGAAAAAAAAGGGAAAAAAAGAAAAAAAAAAAAGCACAGCTCAGTCGAAGCCTATATCTAATTTGTCCACTGAAGTTAGTGCTAGGGGCTGTTTAAGCGGCGTGCAGAGACGAGGACAGACAAAGGTCCCACTTACAGTAGCTTAACTCTGTCTCACTTTAATTGAGTTCATTCAGAGACAGAAAAAAGTCAAAGCGGATACATACATATTAGTTGGACGCAGGGGATGTGGCTCCCTTACTGTCGTCAGTCCAGTTCTGCTCTTCGTTTCGCTTCCTTTGCAGCTTTGTGCGTAACAAGTTCGAGCCGGTTTTTAAAATCTGCCAACATGGCAATCTTTCTGTACTGTACCCTTTTTACAGTGCTTCCAATTACTGTACTTCGGGCTTTAATCAATAACTAGACCTTTATCAGAGCGTCATACCCCTCTTCTATACAGTGCCGTACCAATCCCCTCAGACCCACTCCTGCATGGAGCGCTTGCAGTACAGTATGTGGCGCTGCGTGCTCTTCCTCCTGAACTGGAAAACGGTGTAGAGAAGAACCATCATGCACAGCGCCAGCACGCAGGGGATCGCGATGGCCACCGCTTTCTCCGTGCCCCCCGCGCTGTCCAGTTTGATGACAACGTCCACGTCGCCGTTGTCGTAGTGGCGCTCCTCTGCCACCGGGGGGCTCCAGTCCCAGTCAGGGTCGGCGGGCAGACCGTCGCATCCCATGAAGTCCCTCAGAATGGACCTCGGGTAGCTCGGCTCCACGCGTAGCAGCTGGTTGTTGAATTTCCAGTACTCCTTTCCCTTATAAAAGTAGGTAAAACCTGGGTGGCGGGATTGGGAGAAAAAGGAGTTACTTAGCTATATAATTATAATAACGCTTCCATTTTGTGCCAAATGGCCCCTTCGGCTACCACCAAGACCATCCGTCTACCCATTTACTACTGTGGGGCACACACACCATTCACTCATACCTACAGGCAATTTAGAGTGTCCGATTAATCTAATCGTGTCTTTGGACTGTGGGAGGAAGCTGGAGAAACCCACAAAGGCATGGGGAGGACATGCAAACTCCCCACAGAAAGGTCCCAGCCAAGTCCTTGAACCTGCAACCTTCTTGCTGTGAGGCAACAGCGCTACCCATTGCGACGCCATGCTGCCCAGCAGCACTAGTCTCACTAGTACAGTGCCTGTTCGAAACATGGCTGTTTGAAAAATAAAAAAAGGCTTTTTATTATGCCTAGAGAGTACAGTGCCTTGCCAATGTTCTCTAAACGGCACACACAAAAGATCTTGGGAGATGCTACAATTTTCCAGAGAACAAAGGCACCAGGTCTTCTTCAGTCGCTTGCAGCACTTTGCAGCACAGTGAAGTGGTCAAATCAGCATGTTATTGTCTTTCATTCTCCATTTGAAATAAAGATTTCGTCACCGCCGTTTGCAGCTTCAGTAAATTTTCGTACGGCATGAAATTAAGAGACAAATGCAGGAGAAAACATAGATTTGCTGCTGACTGCAGCAGAGGTACTAATGAGTCCTTAGAAGGACAAATTCTTGGCTAAATTAGGCCATGCGAAAACATTAGGCTTTGCTAATAACTGCTTGGAGTGTCGGGTGTTGCAACAGCAGTGTATGTATTGTGTTTCTGTTTTCCATTGTTTATTATTCTCCTTCTACACCTGCTATATGCTGACCACTAGGAAAATGAAACCAGAAAATTGCAGCGCAAGTTGCTGCAAATGCTGTCATCATCCTGTATTTCTTGTGTCATGTTGACAGATGACTTAAACAATACAGATGCATGCCCTACAACAAAATGACATCTCTCTACTAAAGCACTTTGCCTAATTTGGAAAGTACTGCTATTGAAACAAGATCAATCTCTTTCAAGCATTATGTATCTTTAGTCTGTGCATCTACTTGGCAGTGATCTTGCTAACTGTTTTTTCAGAAGAGTAAAAATGGCGTACCATTGGCCTTATCTACGAAAGCCCCCTGAGGAGAGTCAGGGATGCCCTTCCAAATGGTAATGGGTTTGGGATAACCCGGGTCCATAGTCCTCATGTCCTCGTTGTACCTCCAGTATCTACAATAGAACAGGAAGAAACACATTTTTTTATCCAACAACCAGACACATCCGTCAAATCTATACCAAGATATTGATATATTTTTCATTTTTCTACAAAAAGATAATTTTCTCTTCCCTGCACTATCCGATTCAAATGTCAACATCAAAACAATTCCTCAGAACTGAAACTAGTGCAAAGGGACAGTGCCAAACATAAGTACTGTACATTATAGGGCTGCAACTAACAAGTATTTTATAATCAATTAATCTATCAATCATCTAAATGATTAATCGATTAGTTGTTCATAAAATTCAGTTCATAAAATGGTTGATCACTGTTTCCCAAAGCTGAAGATCCAAACTAAAATGCCTTTTTTTGTCCAGACCTACGGTCTACAACCCAACTACTATCATAGAAGAACCAGAGATTTGGGATGTTTTCTTCTTTAAAATGACTCAGATCCTTTATTCGATTATCTAAATAGTTGGAAATTAAAGTAATAGTTGTCAACTAATCTATTAATTCACTAATCATTGCAGCTCTAGTCCATTATGCTATTGTCTGGGTGAATAGTCTTTTCTGATTGACCAGCAGGTGTGCATCACAACTTTCATGCACGTTTCTGGATTTTATTTGAATATTTGTTACAGCAATGGATTTGCAATTTGTTTATTTCTAATCCTGACAACAATAAACTCTCACTGCAACACAAATATGAAATTGCGGACCAGATTATCTCCCGTTGCCAAGCAAGTATCTAAGGTCCGTCTTATGTACTGGAAAAGTTAGGAATGTTAACATTGCTTGAGAACCTTATGCGATGGTAGTGATTGTTCCAGGTATTAGTCAGACACTCAGGCGTTACCAGGGAAACTGATGCTTGTGGGAAGTTAAATTTTGATCGCAGAAAGCATGAAATCACAAATGAATGGTCTTATTGTTGTTTTGTTGGCGAATGACCCTGGCATAAGCTGGTAGTTCTTCGCCTCCACCAAACATTGCATCCAAACAGTTTGAAGCACACCTACTTGTTAATTAACCCTCACTTATTTTTGATAAGGAATTTCACACCTTTCTTTTTGGACAATTTTGAGTTGGATGTACCAGTTGGATTGTTTTGTTGTTCATGTTACTCAGCTAGAAGCAGACTAGGTGACCATGGGGAAACATACAGCTCTGGGAAAAAAAAGAGTCCACTGCAAAATTATCAGTTTTTCTGATTTTACTACTTCTAGGTATGTGTTTGGGCAAAAGGAACATTTTTGTTTGAGTCTATAAACTACTGACAACATTTCCTCCAAATTCCAAATAGAAATATGATCGTTTAGAGCATTTGTTTGCAGAATATGATAAATGGTCAAAATACCAAAAAAGTTACGTTTTCAGACCTTAAACAATGCAAAGAAAGAAGATCAAATTCATTTTAAAACAACATAAAATGTTTCCACCTAAGCTTGGAAATCAATATTTGGTGCAATAACCCTTATTTTTAATCACCGCTTTCATGCATCTTTTCATGCTCTCCACAAGTCTTTACCATTGTTCTTGGTTCAGGTTTCACCTAATCAATACCTCTTAAGCAGAATGAGGTTTGCATGTGTTGGAATTCAACAGGCGCTGAAATGGAATGGCTATAATACATGTAGAGATGCTGATTTCAGAAAAAAATGCAGTGTCTCTTATTTTTTTTCCAGAGCTGCATCAAAGATGTCAAAATCTTGACATTGCACTGGACACCTGTGCAGCGTGTTTACAGGGATGGTCTGTAACTTGCAGTCAAACAGTCTTTACTTTCAATCAGACCGTGTAATTATCAGCAACTGACTTAATTCACATGACCAAAGAAAGAGGCCGATCAATTATCCATACAGTGTTTATCTGCAGCACGGTTCTGTTGTCGTCGTGATTGATCTGCTTTTCATACGCTGGCGCTCGCACACATAAATCACACTGCATTTCTCTGTCATTTCTTTAGATTAGAACAAACGCCGCCCTGTCACGCAGAGGGGGGGAGAGATGGAATCATGCTTTGAGACGATGGGCAGCGTCCTGTTTGCCATGATGTGCGGCAGCAGGTTGAGGGATGACAGTATCATGACAAAGCATTTTGTCAGCTCTCACAACAGGGTCCCCTGACCTCTGAGGATATGATTTATCATGACAGCTGAACAAACATGTGAGTCACGCTGGCATCCCGTCAACACGCACACGCATAAACAACATATTCTCTGATTCAGTTGTTTTGAAAGAGTTTCTTGGTAACTCGCTACTGTGCAACTTTGGATGATGCCAAAGATTCATACAAGGTGATGTAAATTCATGGTAAAAAAGCGCTTAAACTTTAAAGTGACGCAGTCACCAGTTGCTTTAACATTGGCTTATATCGCATTGGGTTGAATGCCAATGAGCAGCATTTGTCAGCTGTTAGAGGCAATCGCTGCTTTCAAAAACAACATGTGACAGCTTACATGAAGGAAGCCAAAGAATCTCTTAAAAGGGAACAATCTTAAAGCGATGATGAAGAAAACAATTTCATTAACAGAGAAGAACAGATGAGAATGAGTCTAATACAATTCAACATATTGTGTTACATTGAGAAAAATATCTGTAATTAGTAAATGAATTATCAATTTATCAGCAAAAACAACAGTTTAATATATTTTTAATGCATCTGAGGTTTTCAGAGTACAGAGAGATCGCAGTTCTGCCCGATTTTTTTTTTCCCCCTTAAAAATCCAGACAGACCTGTCTCCTTTGAAGAAGTAGGTTTTGGCGACATCCTCCCACCAGACAGCTGTCTCGATACTCTGAGTGGGCATGCCGCTCCCGAACAGCGAGATATCCTGAGGGTACGAAGGCTGAAGAGTTGTGTCCTTAAAGACCCAGAAACGGTTTCCTAAAATACACACACGCTGAGAGTTAGGCTGCTCTGGGACAAAGACATTATCATAAATATGACCTCAAAAACGGTGTTAGACGAAAAACACCGCCGGCTCTCGCCTCATTCAAGCTTTCCTTTTTTTTTTTCTTTTTTTTTTGCCAGTGAGTCTATTTACTTCTGTTCATGTGATTTCAAAGGTCAGATGTATCACCTCGTTAAGAAAAAAAAAATCTGCACAGCAGAAAATCTATGTGGTGTTATCTATAATACAATAAACAGCAAGATGATGCTCTGAAGGCAACTCTGCTGAGACTTGTTTTGAGTTTTATTGAAGCTATTGTTGCATTTAATTCAGTTTGATCATGAGTGCCTCAGGCAGAGTGAGGAGAGCGGCTGTGGTGGTGTAGCTGCAGTAAGTAGCTAGACACACACATAGATGACGAACGCACACACACATTCACAAACACAAACACACACACACTCAGTTAAGTCCCCCTGAGTGAATAAATAAAGCATGAGGCACTCTGATCCTACTGGGTGACAGATGTCATGTTAATCTGCCTGATGGACGGACCTGCACTCGTTCTGCTACCATACAGAACACAAAACAACCTCCCAGTTACTCAAGTCTATTACAATACCATAAAGGATCACTGTTGCCTTAGAGAGCTCACACTTTTACATGCACTATAGTGCTGCTATGCAATAAAATATATATGTTTCATGAATAAATAAAGAAAGTATTTTTTGGTCACTTACATTACAAACCAAGGATACGGGTTTAAAAGGTCATTTCTGAGAATTTTTCTCATTTTTGTTAATTAACTTGATTTATTTTGTTTTTTTTTATTATAACTTGAAAGAATGATCTAATACAAATAAAAAATGGATAGGTTTCCTATATGGAATTTGATTGTGAACAGTTTACACTGTTTTTCACCAAAACACATTGTTAAATGCTTTTCCTTCCTCAAAACGTCCTTGCAAATCTGATTAAAAGAAAACATATATATATATATATATTGAATCTTACATTATTCACATCCTTATTTGCTAGCTTGCAGTGTACTGGCACATTACTGCCGCCAATTATCAATCAGCAGGAGATAATGAAACAAGTAGCAGGTATAAAGCATTGGTCCAAAATGCTATAGAAACTCCACTGGGTCTTTAAAATCCACCTGAAATGACAAATGACTATTTAATCCTTTTAGATCATATCCCTATTTATACTGTTCATTTATTGAACAATATCTGCTAAGAAGAAAGAAATAAACAAAAATATGTTTAAAAAATGTTTGATAATAATAGTGTTATTATATCATTTTTTTTTATTTTCTAAAATAATCTTAAAAAATGATGTGCACATTTGCACATGCGATATTTCATCTACTATGATACATCTAATTAAATTCCTCTCAACATCCCACATGTATATACTATATGTATGAAAGACTTTACAATACAGACATTGAATACTCTTGAAATGCCTTTTTTATGTGGACTTTAATAAATAAAAAAAAATTCTGTTTTTTTATTACCTTTGAAAAACACAAACTTCCCTTCACTGTTTTCATAGACGGCGTCAATTTTGGGTGGCAAGCCTTTCCAGAAGTAGTTGATCTGCATGGGGTAACCAGGGACTACCGAGTTGTCCCGTACCCTCCAGAACCACTGGTCCTGTAGAAATGGACACAGTACAACCATCATCCCTCTCATCCTCATCATCATCACAAACTGCCTTGAAAACCTGCATCCGTGTTGACTCCTGCTCAGGATCTGCTTTACCTTAAACACAAAAAGCTCCTGACGGAGGATGGCCAGGGTGTTGAAGCCACCGTCGCAGATGTTGGGTTTGGAGTTGGGGTTGGAGGGCTTGGCACCCTGTGGTGGGCGGTGAGGCCTGGCATGGCGGTCGTGCTTGCGGGGGTCCGAGGGAAGGTGGAAGCGAGGAGGGGGGACTGTAGGTGGGGGCCTGGTAGGCTGTGGTGCTCTGTCTGGTGGACCTAAAGAGACAGAAAGACAGATTTCATCTTCCTTCCCCATTTTTCCTTTTTTTTTTTTTTTATACCAAAGCACCTTTTAATCCTGGCACGGATGATTTGGCCTATTTGGAGCTGTGTTCGCTGACTCATGCGATTGCCAGGCCTCTTTAACAGCTGACAAATGCTGCTTGCTGGCATTCAACCCAGTATGATATTGTAGTGTAGCAGGGTTTGTAATAGAGATTACGTTACTTCGGGCTTAACACATGAATGTATAATTTAATTTATAAAGCGTCGGATCAACGGGATAACTATGTGTGTATCCTGTAAAGTGTTTTTATTTACTACAGAGTTCATTTTTTCATCCTTTACATCTCCCTGAATAAAAAAGGCTACAGTCAGTGAGAGACCAATGTGTGTTTGAAGGTTACCGTATATTTTCTGGATGCCCTGTAGGTCATCATGAGGTAGTTTGAAGTTCTCTGTGTCCATGTACTGGTAGAAAGGAGCCATGATAGCAGTGGGGTCGTTGGAGTGCTCCAGACCGAGGGCGTGACCAAGCTCGTGAACGGCAACCAAGAACAGGTCGTTACCTGAAGAGGAGACGAGGCGCAAAAACAATGAATGCATATACAGCTTACACCTGTGTGCCCTCAGAATTTCCCTTTATTTTGTTGACAATTTATAGATGAAAACACCGGTTGATTAATAAAAGATGAAAACAATTAGGGATGCACCAATACCATTTTTTTAAAATGAGTACTGTGCAGGTACTTGTATTTGAGTACTCGCTGATACTGATACTGATACAAAGTTTGTGGATGTTTTTTTTTTCATTTCATGCAGCATCAATCGCACCATGTCTGTGATATGGCTTCGTTTGAAAATCTCATACATCGGTTCTGGTTTGCTGAGAAGACACCGGAATCAATCATCATTATCGACCATAGACAGTGGCCGGTTATCCAGGGTAATTTCAAATTTTTATTGAAGTTGTTTGTGGTGTAAGCGGCAGATTTGTACCTTCCTTCAAGATTTTTTGCTGAATAATTTGCATTCCGCTTCGCTTTTGTCGCTCTCATTCACGTTAAAGCAGTTCCATAGTGCTGACATGTCTCCTTTCATCGGCACCTTGCAACCAAGCATGTAAATGGTGCACTGCTGTAAAGTGGACTTTTTTAAAGTGGTATCCTTGTTGTGGTTAGTGGCAATTTTATGAGTATAAGTACGAGTACTCATGCCTGGTATTGACCCGATACCCGATACCAGTATCGGTATTGGGGCATCCCTAAAAACAATCATTAGTTCCAGCATTCTGGTTCAGAGTACATTAAAATCCATATTAGGATATTCATGTGCACTGCTGTGCAAATAATGATTACTAGGAGTAAATTTCCATGCATGAACCCTTTATTTTTGTCCAATTTGGCTCTGTAATAGAGGATAAGCCACATGCGAGCTATGGAGCAGAGAAACGTGTTCACGTTTCTGCCCAAGGCACCGGCAAAAACTCACGTCCACACCAAAAAGCACCCGAACTCCTGCACAAATGTCAGCTGGGCGCAAAAGCAAACATTGCGGCCCCGAGTTCGCATCACATTCAAAACACGTGCGCAAAATGAAAAAAGGAAAAATGTCACGGTCTTCATCCACGGTCAGCACTCAGCTCATACGGTGTCAACCTGATTTAGGGAGAAGTATAGCGTTTACGTACAGCTTGTGACTGAAGCTGTCCCCAGGAGATTGTTGCCCTTTAAAACATGATATCCACTCCTGCCAGCAGCGCAGTACAGAACAACCACTGACCCTCAGCCAGCAGCTAAAAGGTTACACCTCCTCCCCCCTCCATTTATCTAACACAACCAGCCTCTTCCACCTGACCAAAAAATGTCCCATAAGGACTCCCAGGGGATGCACCAGAGCTACCATTAGCGCACATGTCAACATGCAACATTTACAATTACACCGCTGTGAAAGCCCATTAAAGGGTGCACAGCTTTCTAGACACATAAGCTGAGACAGGAGCTTTTTCAGAATCAGCCTCAGCACTCCACATAGATAACTGCGGGACGCCACACAAGGGTGAACATGGATTTGACTTAGGAGTCTGAGACAATTACCATTGGAGGACGAGAACAAAAGAGAGAAAAGGAGGCGAGCTGATGGGTGGCAAGCAGCTTCCCTGAACAAACACACTGTGAGCTGTAACCCTCCTCTCACACTAATGGGGGGATAGAAAGTAAGTGTATGGCATATGGGTATTAGCGAAGCAGCCTGGTGGTGCTCTGACAGGTCTGGTGCCCTGTAGGTAGTATAATTAAAATGTGTGTGGATGCACAGTGAAGAAAGGCTAATCTAATCTCCCTCTCTGGGCAGCTGCAGCAGCACCCTGCCAGAATCACACTGGCTGTGTGCTACGTGGGCCACTGTTACATGATATAATAGAACCTAGAAGCTGTTATAATATTCATATCTAAGATGACACAACATAACATTACCTATAACATGACATAACGCATACTAACCCGAACTAACCATACCTAATATACCCATAATAACATAACATGGCACAACCTGGCACAATATAACTTCATAGAATATGTATACCATAACATGGCATAGAATAACATGACATGTTATGGACACTGCATGTTATAATGTAACATGACATAACAGGACACACCATAACATGAAATACTATAACATTACATGATATGCTATGACATTAAATGTTATAACATAACATGACATGTTATGACATGACATGTTATAACATAACAGTATAACATGTTATAACATTACATGACATAACATTACATTTTATGACACATGTCATATCATAACATGATATAACATGTCATAACATTGCATCACATATCATGAAGTAACATGTCATAACATCTAACATAATGTGACATGTTATGATATGACATGTTATAACATGACATGACTCAATATGACATGAAATAACATAATATGGCATAACCTGGCACATGACATGAAACAGCATTCCAACAACGGTTGGTAAATGATCTCACAAATACAACTTGTTGCATCAAAATCATTGATTAGCTATTACATATGAACATATATAACATAACACAACATAACCCATAATAACCTGAATCGCCTTTATCGAATATATCCACAGTAACATAAAATAACATGGCACAACCTAATATGTGACACCACATAAATAAAAATAATAATAATATACTTCAAATACTGTGTGATGAAACAGCAATCAAATGACAAACATAACAAAAAAGAGGCTACAAATAGCAAGAACAGATATGCTAAGAACAATGGGGTATGCGGAAGATATTAAAATAAAACATATTAAAAATAGGGAAGAATAAAGCAAATGAAGAGTGACAGTTAGTTAGGAGCCCTGATACAATAACAGGACCCATATTAACCTAATCATGAACTGACATGACATAAAATGCTATGGTATGCAGATTCATCCGCAGACTTCATTTTGAAGCATATACCACTGAGCTGCATCAAATTCACAGAAAAACAGAATAGCCATAATCATGTGCCAGCAATGTCTTAAAATAGCAGGGCTTTCTATCCTGTCATCTGAAGAGCTTATTATGCAGGAGAAAAAAAAACACATCAAAATCCTGACAGATGGGGTGATGCGTCTTTACAGAGCACAGCTTGATCAAAGACGTTACTGCATTTTCTTTGTCTTTGGTTAAGCATCCCTCATGCCCTGCTATGTGATGCCATCTCTGTCATATTGCCCTCCTGCCTAGCCATCTGTATTTCCATTATTTGCTTTCCATCAATCTTTATCTTCCTCTACCAACGTGACTTCTCTCTGCTCTCCTCACTCCTCCCATAATCCTTTTTTTCTCAACCTTTCCTTTCTCCTTCCTCTCCCGCTCTTGCTTTTCCTTTATTCATCACCTTGTCTTACACTTTTTACGACCACCTCTTTCTCCATCCCATGGATTCAAACCCATTTTTCCTGTCCACTTACCATCATGGTTGGGGTTCCCCAGGGTCCAGGGCTCATCTGAGTCAAAGTGCGTGTCCCCTCCTATGCCCGGACCTGGGAAATAGGCATGGGCAAGAAATCCCCCCTCCCCGTCAAACGGTGAGCTGTCTCCGTGAAAACCCGAAGCGAAGATGATGGTGATGTCCACGTCACGCCTGCCAGTCTCCAGGGCGCTGTATGGAACGGCCTCAAAGCGGAGGGGAGTCACACCCTGCCACACGTCAAATGCCCGCCGAATGGCATCGTGAGTCTCCCGGGCGCCCACCTTTGGCGTCACATTTTTTATGCTGGAGGGAAGAAGAAGTGATTCATATAGACAGGCTGGCTGGGAACATGTCCTGCAAGTTGTATATGTTGGGGCAGTTATGCATATTATACATATATACATTACTTGTATACATTATTGTATTTTTTTTACATTTATATAATAAATTAAGAAAACATCAGATTTGAGAGTGTTTTTCTTCTTCAGCCAATTTATATTTGTATTTGTTAGGGTAGCATCTGTAATTTTATGTTAAGGTTAGTAAATGAAATTACTTCCTTTTCCACTGTTTAAATGCTGCATTAAGTACTTTTTGGTTGATTCTGTCCATCTGTACATTAAGTCTGTACATTAAGATTCCTTCTCTGTTGCTCTGACCTAAAGAATGTCAGTCAGTCATTTTCTATACCTGCTTATTCCTCATTAGGGTCACAGGGGTCTGCTGGAGCCTATCCCAGCGCGTTACGGTGAGAGGCAGGGATACACCCCAGATCACCAGCCAATCGTGGGGTACCAACACCATTCACTCACACACTCACACCTACGGGCAATTTAGAGTCTCCAATTAACCTCAGCATGTTTAATTGGGAGGAAGCCGGAGTACCCGGTGAAAACCCACGCACACAGGGAGAACATGCAAACTCCACACAGAAAGGTCCCAGACCCAGGACCAAGGAGGTCTTGAACCTGCGACCTTCTTGCTGTGAGGCAACAGCGCTAACCCCTGCGCTACCATGTCACAAGTATAGAATGTAAAGCCTGCTGGATAAATCTGTGATATGTGATTTTGGGCACAAATAAGCTTAAAAACTTGACCTTTCCTGAAACCAAACTATTAGGTTGCACAGGAGCATTATTTTACTTTGGGGTGAACAAAATAATAGAGTTGGGAAAACTGGAAACTTTAAGTCAACTTTAATTTTAGATTGTATTAATGCCAACCTGTTTATTTGAAAGCAATCACATTATAATTACAATGACTTAAAGCAATTGTGTTTATCTAACTTGTAAGCTTTATTGGAAAAAAAAAACTAATTAATTTGTTTGTTACCAATTGAGCTAATCCAATTAAGTTGTGACCAACTCTTGCACAACAATTCTCGTTTTTACAGTATGTAGTAAAATAAACTGCGAACATAAATGATGCAGGAATCATACATGCATATAAACTTCTGTGGGAAAAATAAAGTAAACAACCCCATGCCTCGTTATTCCATTCATTTTCAAGTGAATATTTTACTTCTCAAAATGAGGAGATGCTGGAAAAAAAAGTTCTACTTGACAAAACTATTTCAAGCCCGGCAGCTTTCACTGAATTTTCAACACAGCAGTCGTTATCAGTCCCTGGCAGGCAGAGAGGGATGGGAAATCTCTCTCTCTCTCTCTCTCGCCACTCATTTTCATGAATAAAGTGCAGTCAGCAGCAGCACTGGCTCAGCACTGATTGACATTCCATTAGGAGAGGTGGCTCATCAATTCAAATTCGGGGAGGAAGGAAGGATTTGAATAAATTGACAGTGTTATCGTCAATTACTGCTGTAACCTGTCAATTTGCAGTTGTGCCGGGGACCCGTTTATCGGTCCTCCTCAGAACCCATTAAAAACTGGGGCTTAATCAGGAGAGATAAGATGAGAGTTTGAATATTTCTGCTGAGATTACTGGCAATTTACTCTCAGGATTTTCAAGCGTTTTTTTAGGAGCGAGAGGAAAGCCTTCAATCTTCATGCTACTCTGCTAAAACAGTTTGTTTTGCTTGATGAAAAGGAAAGAAAACTGAAAGAGGTTTAAAAAAAAAAAACGTGCGTGATCCCATTTTTCATTTTGCCACTGAGCTATTTATAGAAAGTAAACACACTCATGGCAAACATGGGCAAATGTATATGTTAATTTATGTGTTTCTGGATGTGCGATGATGATTATGTATATGCGTGTGTATGTGTGTGTGTGAGTGCGCCCCCTCATATGTGACGTACTTGTGTCTCTATGACAACACACATGTGATCCCAGGTAGTTAAAGAGGAAGAGATGAGCGACAAAGGAGAGGAAATTAACACTGGCGTGTCTGAACTCTACAATAAGTGCCTGCTTAAGTCAATGGTCGCTATGGCGACTGGCTCCAGCATCTCTCACCTGTAGGTGATGTGCGTACGCTGCCACTTCTGTCCTGTCAGCGCGTATCTCCGCTTCCGTGACCTCGAAGCACTTTTGAAATTGTCCGGAACTCCACAGCGAGGTTTTTGCATCCAACTTAAGAAGAGGAAGAGGAGGAGAAAGAGGAAGAGGAGGTGACTCAAGTTTGTAAGATTCAAACCCGGGCCGCAAAAACACCTTCACGAGACGACATAAAGCACGGAAGTGAACTCAGTAGTTCTCTTCCTGACAGGTGCCAAAGTATCATGGCAGAAAAGACTAAACTACCAGACACCGTCATAAATACAGATGAAGAGTACGAGCGGTACCTGAATGAGGGTTGAGAGGAAATCAAACATTTCTCATTCATACCACATCAGAGTATCACAGTTACAGAAAATACACACACACACACGCACACGATACAAAGGCAAAACATTAATTCTCACCTCAGCGTGATATCACTGCATCACCATGCAAAATGAGAAGAAGGAAAAGCGTTAAAACCTTCACCTGAGCTTGTTTCCGCTGAGGTGACGGCAGGTGAAGTTAACATCTTCTATTTCTGTCCTTCAGTGATTATTTGAAATTTTAATAGCCAGCTCTTCTGCATTTTAAATGAGTCAGTGTGCATTCATACTGTATGAGGTCAACGGCTTAATGAAAGCACCTCAGCATGTCCGCGGCACATTAGTGTGTATGTGTGTGTGTGTGTCTACTCACTCTTTAGTTCTCTCATCCAGTGTCCCTGTGACATTGAGACCATAGACGCGCTGCATGGCAGCGATGGCTGAGTGCATGGTTTGTGCCGAGCGTAGGACGGACATTCCCGGTTCTGTGCGGGGAAGGTAGCCATACCTCTGTAGCCATCCCTGGAAACAAGCGAGAGATTTGGACTTTTTGAACCATTTATAAAAGAGACAAGCTTTAGAGAGTGAGGGCTGAATATGTGTGTGTGTGTGTGCGCATTATGCATGCCTGCATGCATGCGTATGTTTGTCTGTATGCAGCTACGTCAATACCCTATTGAAAATGTATATAAGCCCATTAGAAATAATATAAAAAATGAATGAATGAATGAGACTGTCTCATCAGAGGAAAACATGAAGACATAACCAAAATTTCTTTTGGCTCTCTGTTCCTGGCATTTGCTTCTTTTTTACACTCATGTGTTGATTATCTCTTCCATAATAGTTCTAGGTAATTTTTGTTATGAAATCAATGGAACACAATGCTTGTAACTGTCATTTGGCTTGTCATTGCTTTAAAAGGAATCAATAAAAAGTATGATTAAAAAGACCAAAAAAACACCAAAATGCATATCCACACAAAAAAGGACAATATCCAATACATTTGTACCATAGTTTACTTGGAGCTATAAAAAACCTAAACACAACATTTCACATTGAAAAAAACAAAGAAATTACCCAACTGAACATGGATTTAGTCAAAAAAACAAGGATTGTTTTTTTACTGAGTGTTTTTTTTTATTATTATTTATGCCCTATATTGTACCCTTCAGATATTGCATGATGGTAACTTTACACTGCAGAAAAGAAGAAAATGTAGGTTCCACTGAATCATATCATATAAAATCATATCATGTATATATCATGAACTAATCATGTATAACACTTGATACGGAAGCACAGATTTTGGGAAAAGCAATATATATATATATATATATATATATATATATATATATACACACACACACACACACACACACACACACACACACAGGTCTTTCTTTGTCTATGTTTAGAGGGTTGTCTATGTCTATGTTTAGAGGGTTAAGACCTCTAACCACTAGGGTGCACTTGCTTGTTCATGATGAATGAAAAGTCATGACACAATGCGATAATAATTTATTTAATCACCATTAAAATGCACGTGTTGCACCCAGGCTGCTCTATTATGCCGTGTATTATTTCAAGGGTCAGCTCCCTTTGTGTCATTTTACACTATCTTATGTCACAATATATTCTCTTTCTCTCCATCTATCACGCCGCCCAATGTCCAAGTACTAACACGGACGACCCACCGCTGCAGCGGTTAAGGGCGCCATGCTCAAGGGCACCATGGCAGAACCTGTTTAATGAGTTACCCTGCCCGGGTTTTGTTCTCTAGCAAGCGAGGTTTAAACTGGCAGGCATCCAGCCCAACCTGACTGCTTCCTCAACCTCTCGTCGGCTGCCAACCCCCCATAAAAAAAAAAAAAAAAAAAAAATCAATATGCCCGTGCATCATTTATTCTGCATCTCACAAGAGGCTGAGTGGTTGCTAACCATCTCTATTATAAACACAAACAACCTGCACAGAGAATATGGCTCCATTTGCATGTATATTTTAGCAGCACACTGTAGATGAAGCTTTAATTCGGTTGCTTTGACTGTCCAGTAATAGTTTAGATGTGTTCCTTTGGACTCTGTGCAGCCGTTTTGCATTTGAACCCCCCCCCCCCCCTCCGGTGTCCTCGGTCAGTGTTTTCTGTCTTGCAGGATTGTGGCCCTGCCTCCGCTCGCCCTACAAAGCCGGAATGATCCGGGGAAGGAGAGGTGAGACTTGAGCGTCATACAGGGGTTACTCCGGACTCAATCCTGACACTGAAGGGCCACGAGGTGCCCACGCTTATCATCCACAGCTGTCCACACGCCGGCCAGCTGCCTCCCCACCGCCCACCGCAGCACACACACACACACGGCCTGTGATATGCTCCAGCTAGCTAATCTGTCCATCCCTCCCCCTTCTGACTCTCGATCCCTCTTTCTGCTGAGCTAAACGCCTTGTTTATCCCTTTTTTTCCCTCTCTCTCTCTCTCTCTCCTGTGGGTGTGTTTTCTGTGGTGTGTGTTGTGTTTTGTTTCAAAGGCACAGATCTCTCCTAGAGATATCAGGCAGATTTCAGTGAGCCATAAAATTGAATAATGATGTGTGTGTGTGTGTGTAGCCTATATGTGTGTGTGTGTGTGTGTGTGTGTGTGTGTGACTGTCAGCCTCAGCATTTAATTTCTTCAGTGTTGGGAAGGACGAGGGAGGGATGGAGGGGATGGGGGTGGTGGGTGAGGATGAAAATGGCATCAATTAATAAGGTACAAAAAAGCAAATCCTATTATGCAACTTGTGTCTGGTAAATGTTTAATCCTCCTCCCAAACACCCGTGATGATGCTGCTGTTGCTGTTGCTGCTGCTGCCCAGAAAGCTTGACTGACTCCATCCATGCCGGCCCAGTCACACACAACTGGAATAAAAACAAATGAAATAAAACACTGTGCTGCAAGAAGGCATCTCTGGCTGCAGAAACAAGACCTCTGGAGCCGTTCTGTGTATCTGGCTTTGCACGGTTTCCAGCGACCATCAGCCGAGGCCGGATCGGATCAGACCCGCAGTGTAATAACCTCAAATGAGCATCCTTCTGTTCCATTGCACCTCGCAGATGAGGAATGCGCGATATGTGCTCCGTTCGGTGCGCGAGGGGTCCTGATAGGCTCGCAATGTCTCCGTGTTATGCATTATGGTAATTGTGCCATCGGATAGCGTGGAGGAGTCAATAAAGCCTATTTATATATATGTGTACATATAAATATATTTATAGGTAGATATATAGATAGATGTTTTTCCCCCTGCCGCTGAGGCTGGATGATGTGGAGGAGAGAGCGCGCGGTCATTTCTGACGGAGGAAAGGGAAGGCCATTCATCTTACCTCAACGCTGAACTGATGATCCTCCTCTCCGGACACGGCACACGGAATCCAAAGCAAAAAATGCAAGCAGAACGCTGCCGCGTAAAAGCAATCCGATGGTTTCCTTTTACTGGAGGATACTAAGGTCATAATGACCCGTTTCTTTTTTTCTTTTTCTTTTTTTCCTCGGAGTTGCTTATTTAGAAGAAGCCGCCCGTCCGCCGCTTTGGCTCTCTCGTGTCAAACGGAAACCATCATCGGGGCGAGCTGTCAGAGGCGAATTCGGACGGGGGAGAAGCAAAAAAAAAAAAAAAGGTGGTGGGGTAAGAAAAAAATAAAAGACCGCCGACGTTTTTTGTTTCTGTCGATTTGGAGAAAATCCCCCCGATGGTGGCACCGAATCGTTCCGACGTCAAGCGGAGATAACGCGGCATGTTAGACCCGCTGCTGCCCTCGCCATTCTTATTTACATCGGCGGGGGGTGGTGGTGGCGGCGGCGGAGGGAAGGAGGAGGGGGGCTACATCTATCAAGCAGCAGCAGCAGCAGCAGCAGCATCAATGGCCATGTACAGTACTACCCCGGTCTGCGCAAAGATAGGCTCCCTCCCGACTCGACGCCTGCGCTTTGATTCCTCGCACGGCGCAGCGCCGCTTGGCAACATCATGAGCGCTGCCCCTACGGAGCGCGCGCGGGACGAAAACGCAAATTCCTTAACCGTCCGCCTGTGCGTTTCGACGTCTCGCTTCCATACACGCCGAGACGCCCGCGTGCAAAATTTTCGACGCGCACAATAATGCGCGCACAGCTTGATATCTCGATTTCTTTGTAGTAGTAGGTAGTAAACAAAGGCCTAGGTCGGATCCAGATTATGCACTGGTGTGGCCTCCATTTCCTTGATTGATAAAAAAAAATGACCTCAATGCACTGTAAAAATAAAAAATAAATAAAATAATATTAATAATGCGTAAAAGCCATATAATAAACAAAATAACTGCCAATAACTGATCCAATCATCAATCAACCAGTCGTTCTACCATGCAACCACCCGGGGAAAATATTCCCATTTATCCCAATTATAATGATGTGTCTTTAACATATCTGTAACCCCCACCAGCCCCCTGCGTTGATCCCTGTGGCTCGGAGACCCGGAACTGACATTTATTGCCTCCTACAAGCGTTTACATTATAATAAAAACCCAGTTACATGAGCTGCAGCGACCTGCTTGGAGCAAAACGAGCCACAAGATGGCAATGTTTCATTGAGGGATCTGGCCGCCAGCTATTTGCATGCAAAATCCCAGTGGACAACACAGGGCACGGGGTGTGGAAACCTGAATCCACCCCACATAAACTAATGAGTGGGGAAGCTGATTTGACAGTGATTTGATATGACAAGTGAGAAAAATAGGGGCATATGGTAAAGCGTAGAGATGAAGCCCACCCCCAGAATCCTTATATTACTTAATTTTCTTTTTTTTTGTTTTTATCCAGTCGGTGCAGGTGTTTGTAGGATTTGTCTTTGTGGGATTAATATGCCAAATAAATCAAGATCACACCAATCAGCATTGTTAGTGATAAGGTAGCATCAAAGGGAATCTAATGGCCTGGTGAAGATTTTAAGCCCTCTGAGGTGTCCTTAGTCTTTTGTCAATGGACTTTCCAAAAGGAGGCATTCAGTGCATCGCAGGAGCCAAAGCGATCTCACATGTCCAATATATTGTACCACAAGAAAGGAGCAAAATGAATATCACCGGCCGAGCTGACAGATTTGTGGCAACTTCTGCACTGCTGCAGCCAAGTGTGTCCAACAGTCAATCTCTTGATCCCTTTTATTCACATTAGTGATTGACTCAGAGGTTCCTGGTCGGGGCCAGTTTCTCATCACTGATTTGAATGGGACAGGCTAGTTTTTTTTTATTTTACCGTAAGAGAGCCATGGCACTGGCTTTGGGGAATGCAGCCCCCTTTGACCAAATCAAATAAATGCACAATAGTACAGTCAAAGCGCCGTGAACCGTGGGTGCTTCATGAAAGGGCAGAGATGACACCTTATAACGAGATCAAACTGTACACTCCGCTGGCCTCGATCCTCTCCAAGACCATCACAGGAAGGCACATTTTTGTCTGCACCCTGATGTCCAGCCAGGGACAAAAATGGGTCGCAGCACCAGCAGCACCTGGCAACTGCGATAATGGAAGGAAAATCCATAACAGGGCTTTTAAAAAAATCCTCGGAACACACGAAGAGTAGTTGGGTAAACTGTCACGACTTCGCTTTTATCTGTAATATTTATGATAATAATTGTTTGATCAAATCAGACTTTGAAATCACTTCCAGAGACCAAATGTAATCATGAGCGATTCTTATCTTTTAATTTGAAATGGCTAGCATATGTGCATTTTGTGCGTGTGCCTGTGTGTGTGTATGTGTGTATAATGGTATATTGAATTTTTATTAGTTCCTTTTCCAAGTTTTTGTTCTTGCAATTATATTTAAAGGTCCCATATTTTACACGTTTCCTGGGTTTTATTTGGAGATTTATATTATTACATCTCTCTCAAACTTGTCTCTGGAGCTCTAGAAAGAACAGGTTGTTCTATGTCTTCATACTAATGAGCCTTTCCTTTGATTAGGTGATTTAAATTGCTGTAAACTAGGAAGACGGGGACTGTATAATTGTAACTTCACAATTTCAAGTAAGTGCTGATGGGCTGTTTTAGAGTACAGTCTGAATATAGACTGTGTACATTTCTCTGTGGGTTGAGCATTTTTGAGTATTATTTACATATTTTATATAACACCTTGACCTTCTTATAATCAACAATTAAAATCTCACTTTCTAATATGGGACCTCTATCTATCTTTAGATAGATAGCAGTAAAAACATTCCAAACACTGATCTTTGATTCTTTTCCTAAGAACATACAAAAATGGAAATATTTAAACTTTTTAAAATCATATTGTGCGCTTAATACACCTTATTGTTTTTATCAAACGTTCAAGGTTCAATTCAATTTGGCCCATATTTATTGATATATGATACTATATATAATAATAATATATTATGAATATACTATCTTTGCACTATGAAAGTGTAACTAAGGATTACTTATCCTTCTGTTAATGACTCTTCAGGTTTAAATGAAAAATAGATTTGTGGTTCAGAAGTTTTTGATATAGACTAAATATGAGGGGATACTGTGAAGGGTTAAATTTTTATTCTTCAATTCATGTTTTTTTTTTGCTTTATGTTTGGATTTGTGAAGATCTCACTGATTTTGATAACTACAATATAAACAAATAAATGATTAATATTTGACACTGGTGTGGCATGTACTATAAAATTCTTGAAACCTGAGCATTCAGGAAATCATTCCCATTACTCATAACTGTGAGCAAGGTGCCACATGTATTGAAACAGGATTTGACTAGTTGAGAGGCTGAGAAAGGGATACCTTTCGGATTAAAACACGTTCATTCATTTACTTTGAGGTGTTTACCGTAACCCAAATGGGCTGCCATGGCAACCACATGCTCTGGCTAGTGAGCGTGGCTCAGCGCCAAAGACCAGGGGCCTCATCAGGAAACGGTAAAAACACACGCACGCAGTAAGATTTGGTTTATAGTTTCTGAGAAAACAAAGAGTGCACGTGTGTGGGCGAGTGTGCGTGTGTGTACTCACAGTTTAACAAACAACGATGCATTTCAAATATTGAAGTTTAGCTGAAGGATAATTTCCTTTCGGGGGGGGGGGGACAGATGGTGTGATACAAGGTAATCTCACTGGCTCCTCTAATTAAATCTAATTAATTGGTGCTTAACAGTTTGTTCTAAACGCCTGGGGCCTTTCATCACAGCAGTGAAAACAAGATTTAGAAAGCTATTATTAAAGCTTTCATGGATTCTGTCACATCTGTCTTATCTCACATGTCCGTGATACTGTATGGCAGCAACGACAAGTGCCCAAAATAGTGCCGAGATTCAAAGCTACGTCTCGGGCAATCAGAATATTAAAGATTTTATTTTGTGCATTTTGTGAATACATTGAGGAAGTGTAATATATCTGATGGACTTGAAAGTGTTCCCAGAAACCAAATGCCAGCATCATTTCCTGTCGTTTTGAGTCATTTGTGTGCAGGCAGGGCAATACATTAACATAGGAAATTCATATCTGATACATTCAGCCAAAAGTTTTTAAATGAGGTTTAGCTCTATTTTTGCAAGTTATAGCTGATGTCTCCTTTTGAAATGAGGCTTCTTCCATTAATATGTTAATATAGTAATAATAAAGAAAAATGTGATAAAAACAATTAGATAAAAATAACAAAATTAAACATTTAAATTAAAAAAAATACATACATTTTTACAGTTTATGAGCAACCCCATATACATCTATCATCTGGGGATGAAGATTATCTTTCCACAACAATACAGGAACACAATATATAGTTCATAAAGCTTCTTCTTTTCAAAACATCATCACCGGTGTCGGTTATCATCACATCCATCCTCTGAAACACCAGTGGTGTGATGTCTATTTGGGTGGATGCAGCAGATGTTGTGCCTCCGAGTGAATCCTCTATATGATCCCATATGTCGTGCTCATCCTCCCTGTCTCATCTTTATACTGCGTATCATGACACGCTCCATACGATAGGGAGATAATAATGGTGGTGTTGGTGTCAGAGGGGGTTGGCTCTTTCCTGTGCATGTTTTTTTATATACTAAATATACCAAGATGTTACTGGTCCATCTGGGGCCTGTCATGCAGATCAGACACCGGGCACCGCTCACAACATGGTCGCACAACCTTTCCGCTCCACTGAAGCACTTAATAAGACTCCTTCACATTCGTTAATAAAATTGCTCTTAGAAGTGGTCTTACATAGTTATGTTTTTACCGGACTTGGAGGAAAAAAAAGCTGCATTAATCAACGCAGCGATGTGCCTTCAGGTGCTGAATACCAGGACACAACACCAGATAATGGAAAATGTGAGGAGACTGTGCTGCAAGGTGAGACGTGTATTTACTTTGCCACCCAGCGTAGGAGCTGTCATCTCTCCCCTCACACACTTTATTCTTCCCTCTCTCCGGTGCCTTTCTTCTACTCTCTCGCTCTCTCTTCTGAATCCTCCAGTGGTACATTTCCATTATTCTGTGTTTGTTTATCGTTTCTGCCTGGCTGACAAGCAGCTGTGGTGTGAGGCCTATGTACAAAACGCATCAGAGCCTCAGGACAGCGATGGATGGCGATATGAAAGACAACTGGGACTTCTTTCTCTCCGGCTGTGGAACATTTCATAATTGAGACATTGGCCAGTGGTGTAGAACTTGTCCACTGGTGAGAGGCCATTGTGATTTCTTTTCTTTTTTCTTTCTTTCCTTTTATCGAGCCTTGGCTGCGGCTTGGAATGTGGCGAACTTTATTTTCCTAAACATTTTAAAACCAACCCCAGAGTCAGAATCAATTATATAACCTTGAATGAGGCAGAAATTGGAGAGAGAAAAACTGAAAGATTTGACCTCTCTTGATCCGCTTGATGAGCCTCGGACCATTTAACACGTAACCTTGAGAAGCAAATAACTTTCTCACCTAATGGTGCGCCTGCAGTTAGCGCTTTCTTCCCCGTGCTGACTTAAATGACAGAGAACATAGATGTCTTTCCTGTTTCTCAATGACAGTAGCTAACAGTCAAACTGACAGTTGCACCAGGCCCTCGGTGCATTCAGAGCAGCGCGCTGTGGCGTCTCATGTGAAACGTTAGCCTCACATTAGGTAATTTTTCCTGGAGGAAGAATGGTCATAATTTCACCCAACACAATAACTTCTTCCTCCAACAATAAAACCAAAGACAATTTGCTGAGCCATTAGGCTGCGGTAATGAAATAAACACCAGTGTGAAAAATGATTTCTATCACTCCTGTCCCCACAGAGTCTGATCTGTGTACCACAACAAACACATTTAAGCAGCTTGACATCCAATTAGACTCGGCTCCAATGAGACAGACACTTTGTCAACAGTCTAGACACTTTGTCCATTCAAACCCTGTATGACAAGATGTTTCCCATTCACTCGCATCAACAAATACACTAAAGATGGGTGAAGGAGTTTTGCTGTCAAATTCATTGAAAACTGTAATATTTAGGCTGAACTTGTTTTTCTTGAACTTTCTATGTCTTCAACTTCCAAAGCTCTGTAGACAGCTGCATCTGATGCTGTGTCTTGTTAAGGGATAAAAGTGTAAAAAAAAAAAAGTCTTATTATGTATACAAAAACAAACATACAGTAGCCTGTATGTGTGGTGTTTAGGAATTAGACACCAAAATTATAATTTTGTCTGTATTAATATTGTTAAACTGAATAATTTAATAATCATTAATTTGTATTTGTGTAGGTATTGCTATCGACACTGAAAAAATTATTGTTCAATCTAAAATGACTCCACTGTAACTTATTAGATCAGGATTCTTACAGTTATGTTGGTTGCTGCAAAATAACATGTTTATATTTTTGGCCTTTTTATATGCATAATAAATGGGTGTAAAGACCTAATTTCTCCTTTTAATATCATCAGAGCGTCATACTTTTCTTACATGTACATTACAAGTAACGAGTACCACATATACATGCAATTAAATTCAATTCTATTCTATTTGTATTCAGTATATTTGTATAAATGCTTTTCTCATACAAAAGCAGTTTTAGAAGAAAACTAAATAAAACTGTCCTTACACAGAAACACATACACACACACACACACACTATATATATATATATATATATATATATATATATATATATATATATATATATATATATATATATATATATATATATATATATATATATATATATATATATATATATACAGAGTCAATTTTTCTGAAAAGGTCTTCATCTTATTTTTAAAATAACACAGCAGTGGTGAGAATGTAATATCAGCAGCAAACTATTCCATTCTTTCTGTGCATAAATACACATAAATAAGCTCTGGGCATGGAGGAGATTTTCACCCTGTGACCAGAGAGATCTGCTGGGATGGTAAGCTGACAGCATGTCTGAACTGAATTGTGGAGCCAGACTGGAGAAAAAAGGCAAGGTCAAAGCAGCTAAACACATTTTATCCAGCTTCTGAACTGCGGAAAGAAAACTATTTAGTAGTGTATAACAACTTGCTGCTTAAATGTTCTGCACTAAAAGTTGGAAAAAATGTGTTCACTGGAATAAATTACTTTTATTGTGTGCTGAAATGATTACTGGATTAACTTGACTGAAAATGAATCAGACTTCATAGTTTGTTAAATGAATTACTTATTAAAGCCATTGAATGGCTGCAGAATTCGCTGCTTTTCACCTTTTTTGTCATTCTAAATTGAATATATTTGTGATTTGGACTATTTTTCAGACAAGACACTTAAAGGTCCAATATTCTGCACTTTTCCTGTGTTTATGGAGTGTATATTTCCCCAACAAGATGTGGTTTAAGCACTAAATATCATCTTAATATAGTGTTACATCTCATCTCAGCTCTAGAAAGAACACCTTGTCTTGTTTCTTTAATATTAACAAGCCTCCCCTCTGATTGGCTGATTTAAGTGACTATAAATGGGAGGGGGGTGACATCACACCTTCACAGAAGTCCCAATGACCTTTTTTAAGGCATAGTTTCTGACATTAAATCAAACCGCAATTAAAATATCACTTCCTACAATATGGGACCTTTGACTTATGGCTCTGGTGCTATACAATGACCATAATTCTATTGGCATTGTTTAAACATTGAGAATTTTTTGAATCATAAGTCACAGTCCTACTTTTATAGAAGAAGAGCAAATTTGTAGCTTTCTGTAGGGACTGTTTTTTATGCTATTGACAAAATATGCTCACTGACTGGAAGTCGATTCATCTTTTTTCTGTAGTTGCATCACTGACAGAAACAGGTCTGGTCTCACTGATGCAAAAAAAAAACAAACAAACAGTGCAGGTTTCTCTTTTTCTTTTATTATAACACACCTCGTGTTGCATTCACCTCTTCCCGGAAGCAGCGTAACATCGCACACTATGTTTTTCCCCCTAAAACGCATCCATCCGTCCACCTGAGCGGCTCGCCGCATCTATCCGCCTGTCCTCCCTCTCGCGTGACGTCAGAGCATTGGTTTGTCCTCGCGCCGCCTGGAGCTCGGACTGCTGGAGACTCTTCGCGAGGAGGAGGAGCTGTCAAAGTTTGAGTTTCCCAGAGAAGGAGAAGTCTTTCACCTAAACGGGGGGAAGAAGAACAACGAGAAGAAGAAGAAACGACCCCTGGCGAATTCGAAAGGTTTTTGAGAAAGCGGAATATCGCGTGTTTTGTTGGCATGGAATGACCACATTCCTAACCCGGGGCTCGGAAGAAAAAAAAAATAACCAAAACACGATGGCAACCCGTTTACTCAAGTGGTTCACTCTCACCTCCTGGCTCTGCTGCCTGGGCTCCTGTGTTCTGGCGGAAAAGAAAGGTAAGCTAAGTGTCAGTGAGCCTGTTAAGTCTACATGAAGCTATAACTACGGCGTTATAAAAAAACAAGGCTTTCGCTTTTCCTCTCTACTCCAACATTTACATAAATATCACAGAAATCACAGTCGGCTCCGGAAAAAAAAAAGCCGCAGAGAAACTTGATACAGCGTGGGAGAAAAAGTTTCTCACAGTCTCGGTGTTCAGGCTGCGACCTGCGAAATAAAAAAGAGCAAGAGAGGAGGAGAAGGGGGAGCTGTGATAAAGTTGAACGGTCAGTTTTTGCCCCGTTTGCTAATCACCGTGGCCTGCGTTCACCGCACGTTGCGTAAAAGTTGTGATTGATTAGTCCATTAGCGAGAGCTCTGCGCAAATTACGTATTATTATTATTTTTTTAATAAGGATGACAAATTGTACGCGAATTCGAGGATGATGCTGCAGGGAGGGAATGTGGATTGTGCAATTTACTGGCGTACTTTATGTTCCAGTCATGTTTTTTATTATTATTTTTTATTTTATTTTGTAACATGTATCCTGTTTTGTTCTAAGCAGGGTGTAAACATCTTTTTTTGTCTTTGGCATTGACGTTAGAATTAGGACATGCTGTCATTCAAGTAGCCTGAATTTGATATATTTTATTATTATTGCACTCAAGAATATCTATTTTCATGTATTTATTTATGTGTGTCTCAGACTGCATCTGGTCCTGGAGAGATACGATCAGAATGCTGCAGAAGTGACATAAATCAGAGAGCCTGGAGGCTGATGAAAATATGAAAACTTGTGCTGAAATGGCAGCTTTCTTGGATCTCGCTCGCCTTATTTAATGTTTTTCTTTTGGCCCTGAAGTAAAGGTCGCGCAAATCTTTCTTTTATTATTCTGTTTTGACTATTACATCAGCCCCTTTTCCCCCCACCTCCTCCCTTCATGTTCCACAAAGTGATATATTTTTATTTTAAATACTCTTGAAGTCTCTAAATGGACTCGTCTCCTTAATGTCAGTGTTAGATTAAACACTTCTATTAAACAAATATATTTAGATTCACTCCGCATGTAGACGGAGTGACTCAGACCTCCACAAAAGGCCAGACCTCAAGCAGAGAAAGTCACCAGAAGTATCACTTTGCTGTCTAATGTCTTCCTATTCTCATGAATCATCGTTGTCCACACTCGTCGCCCTGTTGTTCCTACTTATAAGCAGATGCGCATGTTCCGCGCCAGCACCGCACGTGCAACTCTGCATCTTTGCATCTCTCCATCTTTCCAGTCTCCTCCAGCAAGTAACAACCAGTGCCGGTTTCGAGCAAACCATAACAAATCAAAAGTGTTTGTCAGCCAAAAAGACAGAATTCCTAAATATTTCTTGGCGTCTAAACAAACTCGACAGCACACATTTCACGCAACAGCAAGTCTCCCACAGTAAATAAGGATTTTCTATTTTATTATATAAAACCAGAGAGGATTTAGACTTGAGCTTCTCTAACGATGGCTATGTTATGTGATATGCTGTTGGTTAAATTACTCTTCTTTTTCTGTAAGTGGTTCGATGTCCACCATATGGCCAAACACTTTTGGTTGTTGTTGTTGCTGTTGGTTTTTCTGTTTTTGGCCAGGGGCTGAGACAGATGTTTCTATGTGGCACACTGTGTTTTCCAAGCACACAGTGTCCAGAGGAGTCCAACCTGATTCGAACAAGATGTCAAATCCAATTACGACATCAAGACTCACAACTGGAAAACAAAAGCTCGAACATGCAGACTGGTTTTAAATCATGATTCACACATTCATTAATGATTACAAATGAAGACTGAAGGCTAACACGACGAGGATGGGTATCAATTAACTTAAATCCATGGAAGGCAAACCTTTGCCCAAACATCAGGCAGCTTTTATTTTGAAAGTCTGAGGTGTTATTTTGCTGGCACGCTCCTGTGTTTCCGTGAAAACAAGTATCTCCAAAAAATATCAAAACAAAAAGAAAGCTCTTGTTGAAAGCCTAGTGCATTTCAGAGATAATCCAGTGGGGCTTGGAAAGGGTTTTATAAACCTTAAGAAGAAGGATCATTCTCTTAATCCACAAAGGAGTGTTCTTTTTAAAACCACCAAACCTGGAGCTACATGATTTTCAGGGATGGTTAATGATCAGATTTAATTTGGGGACTGTTTGACCTACAAGTGTTTGTGTTGCTAAGGAACGAGGGCGGACATCTGGTCATTTGTTTAAACTTGGAAGTGGCAAAAGATATTCAAGTTGAGAAATCTTCATATTGATGGTGATCAGGGATGGAAAATAAACCGTTGGGGCACATGGATCTGTTATGTTCCATAAGAGCATTCTTGGGCTCATTAATACTTGCATGTATTAATGAGCTAAAACAAGAATAGTGTTTACTTTATCACAGATGCAGTCACATGTGAGATGTGTACACACAGACTATTAATTATCAATTAACTTCTGATAAAGCCATTTTTTGGTATCTGGGCACAACTGCTGTGCCTGGATATGGTAACATGCATAGTGGTAAATCCAAAGCTAGAGCACTTTTAACTACTTTACACTACTTGTGTGGTTACAGGAAAGTGCTGTTCCTATGAACAATAACCAGAGTTTTATTAGGAATAAATAACATGTCGATCTCATATTGTCTTCATGCCTAATACGAGAACAATGCTGTTTCCTTATTTCCGCATTTTCTTGATGGGTCATAAACTGGAGAGGATGCTGACTTTTTAGCAGAATGTCACGTTTGCCGCCGGTGCATATTTAAGACTCCTTCTTTTTACTAGACTATTGTTTTAAAAAGAGTCAGCTAAGATTATTTTAAGTAGCACTGGAGGCAATTTCACATGACTTGGCTAATGTTGGCCGATAAACTCTTCAAGAGTTGTCATTTCAGCCAGCACAGCTAAAATGGAGAAACTGTCTTTTTCCACTAATGTCTGAAATTAAGGAGACAAAGTTTTTTTTTTTTTTTTAAAAAAAAAGAAGAAAAAAAAGAATTTGAGTGGTGCTTCTGCTATCATTATAAACTGCTTAGTTGCCATGGCTACTGTTTGAATGGTCAATTTTGGAAAAAACGTCCTTTTTTTGCAATGATTTAGAGCAAAAAAAGGCATGTGGGCAATGAGATCAATTCTCCAATCAAAAGATAGATAAGCAAAGTTTGGAAAATAAGAGATTCCTAGCCAGGTCGTCCCTTCGACGCGGCTTTAAGTCCACCTTTTGTTGAAGTCCTGTCATGGGGAAAACATTTGCACCTTTTGAGTGTGTGAACTTGAGATCTGTCAACCTGGCAGAGAAGAGCCTCTCCCTCAGGAAGCCCACCTGTCAGTCCTCTGCTCAGCGACGGCGTGGCAGGGCATGATGGCTGCCGCGGTAGTCGGACTGGACACGCTGAATAATAGAAAAGCTCCTTAGTCCCGCACTGCTGGCATGCTCGGTTATTAACTGTCATCATCTGTGGGAAGCTTGTAAATAATGCCCACAGCTTCACCCCGCAGCCAACCACAAGTAATAACTGTGATGATTTATTTCCCGCATGAAATGCTGAATGGTCTCGGAATCAATTGGACGCCTTCTGCTTGTAACAGGAGCTGTACTGTAGAGGTGATGATTGAATTTTTTACTGTACACTTAAATATTACTAAACTCATCTGCCTTATGTTGTTGAATGGCACCCTTCCAAGCTACCAAAACACGGATATGAGATGAAACCGCTCTGAGACTTCCTTTAAATGCTTGATATAAGATAACCTGTGAGAGATCAAACTAATCTCAGGGGCATGTTGGTGGTTAAATCCTTAATCCCTAAAAGCAAGGCTCCCCGTCTCGCTATGGGTGCAGGTTAACCCGCTTATACCAATATGTTGTTTTTTTTTACAATGTTAATGGTTTATTCAAGTTCTCACCAGATTGAACGATATTATAAGTAGGTGAAATTCAGATCCATCATTTCTGCATTTAAATGCGCTTGCACACCTGTCAAAGTTGAGCTGAATCATGACAAAATTTCACTCCTGCAGCGCATTTCAGCATCCTGAGTAAGTGTTTTTCCCTCTGCATTGTATCAGGATCTAACAAGCCAACTTCCCTCATCAGTCACCTGTTTTTTTTCCCCATAACTTTTCAGAAAACCGTGCCTTTTCTTCTCATTAAAGCCCACTCTCTGGGACTAGATGGATGTCGGTAGTGAAATACAGGTTATGATCCTGTGTAATCCTAGAATCTCAGGTCTGCATTTTGGAGTCCAGAGTGGCCCTGCTGCTACTACTGCCGCCGCCGCTGCTGTGTCTTGCCGTTGCCCTGACGATCTTCCCAGACTTCCATCTGCTGGAGCCATTGTAGGAAATATGGCTTTCTGGTTTCAGGCCGTGGGAGCTGGAAGCTGGAGGATCATTTCTCGCCACCCTCCTGCCCGGCTTTGATAAACGGCATCATGTCTGAGCGGTAGAGATTTTAGAGAGCTGCTGGCGGGGCGTAGGGATTTTGGTTTCACTCAGGGACAATAGATTCTCTGTAGAGAGCAGGTTATCTGGCAGCTCTGATACTTTTGTAGAGGAACCGAGATCTGTGCCATGCGGGAGAGGCACCTGAGGCCAGACGTGTATGTCATTGAGAGGGAAGTGAAGCGGCTTTTTATCTTCATCTTCTTTTTCTAACCATACAGAGACCTCTAAACACACTAAATCTATTGTTTGTTCATAATCAACTTCTGTTCTTGTTAATTATCTGTCTGGTTCCACTGCTTTCCAAGACAAAACAACCAAAACCAAAGAGCTTTCATGTATTGTTTTCATGTCTGACATCAATATTTAATCAGTTAAGACATGCTGCCTGCTACATCAGCAATTTCAATTATTAAAATATCTTCTTTTGGTTTCTTCTCATTCAAAGTACCCACATTTATTGTGTTGTTTGGAATCCTGCAACTACTTGAACACACAGACGTTATTTAGTTTGTATACATCCACTGGGACCACGGGATGGAATAAGTGAGTGAATGTGGTTACTCATTGAACTGATTTGCGTCCTTTGTTTGTACATGGTAACAAAGTCATCCACTGCATTTATGGCCTTTCCATGATCCACAGGCTGTGCACAGGGTCTCTAGTGGAAAGAGACCAAGGAATTCAGGTTGGAAAAAAACACACAAAAAACGCTATCTTCCCATCTCATCAGGTGGAGTGTCGTGTTAAAAGGAAAAAGAGGCCACGGCTCCATTTGATTTATGATGCCTGTCCGTGTCAATCTCTCACAGCCCATCTTGAGTAGTGGCCATCATTTCATATAATTTAATCGTTTTCCCTTTTGTAACAACATTAAGCGTTTGTTTGAAAAAGTATCTGGAAAAAAATTCTCATCTGGGATTCACCATACATTTACAGATCATTAGTATTTTTTATGGATTAAAAAAAACAACAACTTTCCTATAAATAATTTAAAAATTGAAATGGTTAGTCGGTCAAAAGGAAATGATTCAGCAACCAACTTTTTTGATAATCAATTATTATTTAAAGTCATTTTTCAACCTAACATACAACACATTAAATACTGTACAGTAGACTCTCTGTCGTGATGATTTCTTGCTTTATTTGTCTTAAATAATCATAAAATGAATATCTTTGGGGTTTGGAACAAACAAAAAACAAAACAAGACAGGTATTCAGATTGAAGCCCAAAATAATACTTGTTTGAAGATGGGTATGTCAGCAATGTCCACCTGTTTTATATCTGCAATGTTTTTACCAAGATTCTGACAAAAATGCACATTTGGCATTTGTTAGACAAAGAAGTATTGCGCACACAGTATAACAAACATGCTTAAAATAACACATTGGTACATTCCTTCATTTGTTGGTTGTCTGTATTTAAAAATACAGTACAGATACATCTGTATAGTATAGACTTTTCAAGACCAGATTTTAAAAGAAATTCAAACTGGGCCCCAAGAGGTCAATGGAAAAAAAAAAAAAACATGTTGAAAAAAAGCATGATGGACTTAAGTAATTTTATGGGTTAAAATAAGAAATGAATGTCCTTATCCGCCATTCAACTAACTGTACACGCCCTTTACATTTATACCAGTTGCAGCAGTTTCTCCACAATTCTCCTGTTAATTTCTGTCTTAGGTGAATTCCATTTTTCCAGTTGTTTGACAAGCATGTCTTGTTTGACTTGAAACTGCTGAAACAGTAAGTGCTCGTACAGTAGAAGGAGCAAAGATGGAAAGTGGGCACAGAACATATTTCCATCCTGGAGGCTTTCATCTTGGATGAAAACCATGGTTCTAACACACTGCAATCCCTGCTAAAAAGAATTTTGCAGATGGGGAACAGACATACCTCTGAATCTGAGGCCTTTTTTCCCTACCAATAGACAAATAAGTTAGTGCATTTGTATTCAGTGGTTAGATCTATGGATCACTATATCACAATGCAAATGCAAGAGATGTCAATGGGATGGACAAGGGTGGTGCGCAGATCAAAGGAATGATCGCAGCAGGGAAGAAAAACAGGAAAATCAAGGATACACAAGCAAACATCCGGCAGGGTGATATCTTGAATTGTATTTCTGCCCCAGCTTGATCGTTCATCAAAGAGGCCTCAATCTGTTCTTTCAAGTTGCTGTCGCTTCACTTTAGAGTCCAAATTGGGGGCGACGGTCTTTCACCATTATCCTAAAGACCTCATGTCGTGACCCACAGGCAATTCTGAGCAGCAATGCTTCAAACACTGCTTGTCCAAAAGAGGAATCGCCCATTGGGAGGAGAACAATAGCTTTACACACAAATCCCCATCTCAAAATATTTCAGAAGAAAGAACTGGCTGAAGGGTGGTGGCTGATCCCTGAAACTTACTTCCCTAATAGCATTTAGCCTCTTCCTGTGTGGTCCATTCACCTAGTAGTCTAAATGCTATGTTTCAAACTCTGACTTGCTGTTAAGGAGTTTGGACCTTGTGGTACATTATGGTTAATTTATCTGATGTTGGAAATGAATTCAAGCATTTGTCAAAAGCTATTGGGATTGAGATCCAGGATGTTGTAATTTGTAATCCACATTTGCAGCGTAAAGAGGGGGGAGGCCTTCCTGTCTCCAACATCCTGATTAAAAGGATGTTGGTGTTCTTCAGCAGCTTTAAACCACCCAAGTGTGTTTTCCATTGGTTTGCATTGGCTCTGGACTGCAATCTGTTGACAATGAAGGTTTTATTCATGCTCATTTGTCAGCCATAGGGGGCAACAATGGAGACAGACGTTGACGTAAAAATGTTCAGCTTGACTTGACTTACATTTACAGAAACTGACTCCTTCAATCAGGGTGAGCGTTAATATATTAAACTGTATAATACATAATTATTTCTGCCTCTCCTGATTGGACTTGTCTGATAGTTTTCATTGCTTGACTTCCTCTGAAAAAGAGGTGCTTGCTTGTGCTATTAAGGCATTACACGCTCCACTGCAAGGGTGTGGTAGAGTGTCATTCTTGACCTGCAGTATTTAACTTTCCTGTATTTATTAATGATGATTAATAACTACTCAAATACAAACAGAAGGGATTTTGCCATGTTTCATCTTTGTTGACTCTGCCGCACAATTTCAGTAGTTTCTACAAGGAAAATAAATAAACCCTCACTTATAACCTTTTGTATCTTTCAGCCAGCAGCATTTGTATGCTGGAATGAAAAGAATGGGGCTTATTAACTTGGAAAATTAGCTTGCATGTGCACAGGAACATGCACATGCAACTTAACTCCGCTTTGTAAACTTATTTGTATAAAGCGAAGTTTCTAATGACCTCAGTAAACATCTGCAGACATGCATAATCACTTGTTAAGTGATACCTGTATTACCCGAGATTTCTTCTAGTCTAGACCCCCTTGTCATATTGTTGAAAAGGCCTGTTATTGACAATCTGCAGAGTATAAAAGTTGAAATCTCAAATTACAGTGTGCCTATTTATGATCTGCTTCCCCAGGCTTCCTGACAGGAGTGTTTCCTCCAGAAAATGTTGCTGAAGCTGTAAATGATCCTATGTACATAGTGGTTGGCTGAGTGTAAGAAAATGAGTGAGCATACATGAATGAGAAACATTCACAAAGAAAAAGTAACATGTAGGCTATGAGACAAAGGCAAAGGCCAAACTTGAATGTGCTCCTCCTTTTCTGCAGAAACCCCAAGTCAGGGACAAAAGGTTCTTTATTCAGGACTTTGTTGTCTTCTTTGACACAGGCTTATCTGTCTTCTTTGACCTTAACTTGCCATGTAGACATGACTTTTCAGTCTTGTGTCAACAGTGAGGAGAAAGGCATCCCTGTTAACAAAAAGTTATGAAGACTTTGGTAAAAGAAGTCATTTAGCTGCATTGGAGCTTCATATTGGATCGAGGCATGTAATCCAACATATACATAGTCGTAGAGAAAAAATGCAAAGAAGTGGCAAAAAGACTAACTCATGCTGGCTTTGTGATGCTGCCACAGCAGAGCATTGAACGTACCGCTGGTTTTAGTTTCTGCAATCCCTTTTTTTAACATTATTTTTGGGCATTTTTGCCTTTATTTGTATAGGACAGTAGATACAGGAATGAGAAGGGGAAAAACATGCAGAAACAGTCCAGCCAGCTTGAATTTGAACACAGGACATGTTTGCCCATGCGGTATGCGCCTTAACCACTCGGCTATCAGGTCACCCTGGGATTACAAATTTTTGTATAAATTTAGTTTCAATCCTGCGAATAGGTATTGAGATATTTTACTGAAAGCCAAGAATTTGACCTCCCCTTGCCGCTGCAGAAATAGACCTTTTCACAGCAGCCATATTGACAGAATGTAGTAGGTAGACACAGGTGTTACCAATGATACCATTTAGGGTAAAATCAGGTCAAACGGTCGGGATTCTTCTATTGTGAACACTATACTAAATAGAACGGAACCTTAGTTATTATGATTTGTAAAACCTGTGTCTATTTTGTGTTAATATGGCTGCTGTGAAAAATCTCTATTGTCAAATTATCACTTTAGTCATTGGGATTTTTCCTCAGGACACCATGAATGCCCATGTACATAATTTAGTTGTGATCCATCCAATGGCTGCTGAGATATTTCAGTCATGACGAACCAGCAAGTAGGGACCAGCCACCTCGCTAGTGTGGCTAAAGTATTTTATTCAGCAACAAAACTCAGCAACAAAAATTACACCAACAAGCTATGTCCTCATAGACTGGTAACATAGAATTCTGGCAAGCAAATAATAGATGTCCCTCCTCATCGCAAAGCTCAGTCTGAATTACGACAACAATGATGACGCGGCCGCTGGCGGAGTATTTCGATGGGGTGTGAAGAAGATGTCAGCCGGCATGTCGGCATGTGTCCAGCAGTTTACAGGCCAGCATCACCTCTCAGGGATTTCATCAGCATCATAAAACCTATTTCATCCCAGCCATTTATAGATGAGCTGGCAGCATTGCTCATAATAGTGTAGCAGTGGCAAAACTGGGTTCTGGAGTTGATCTGTGATTTGTTGAACTCCAGGAGCACTTAAACCTAATATGGTCTCATCAGGACATGCCTTCCGTAGTACCTTTTCTAATTTCCAAGTGAAGTTCAACAGCACCAATGCTTCGTTGAGCTCAGAATGAATTTCCTGGTGGGACTTTAAGCGGAACATCTTCATTACTGAATGTTTTCATAATTGAAGCCAGAGGCCTGTAAAAATATAAAGAAAGAATTCAGCTTGCTTCACTTGCACTATTTCCCTCCATTAAAAAAAAAGGTGGAAGTGACCGTCTCATTGCACGATTGCACATTAAACCATTAGTGACCACCATATATTATAGCGTATACCCATGCACTATCATATTACAGCCCCATGACCCTTCAGCTGCACTGATAAATGATCAATATCAACTACTCTCCTTTCATTTTCATAACAGACCACTTCAGCTTGATAGCTGCATGGTTAGGTAGAGAATGGTAGAAAAACCCTGGAGTGCATAGTTGGACTAAAGCCAAGCAGCAAGGATTAGCCGTCTGGACCTGCAGTATATCCACCACATCAACAAGCCTCTTACTGAGCTGATTAGAAGGATGATTTTTTAATATCAATCCAATTGTTAGTTTTTTTTTTATCCAAGAATTATTCAAATAATAAGGCACCCTAGAAGATTTCCAAGAGATTAAAAAATGCCTAAAACCTAATTGGGGTTTTGGGTCGAAGGTCATGTAAACAATCCACTGAATGATTGCTTTTTTGAAAAAGTCAAGCAGGAAGAATTTGAAGTATGAATATTGCACTGGGAAGGAAATTCGCCTTCTCCTTTTCTTGTTCTTGTTACTCTGCCATGGCATTGCAGCATTTTGGACACTTTTTATGCGATAACGTCATGTGCTTCCAAGAACGCTCCGAGGTTTGTCTTGGACAGTTGTGAATGCCATTGAGAAACATCAAAAAGGAGGGCCAGAATTTGCAGCTAGAAATAATGTTACAGCCGTTGAGCTATTTTTTCAATGCAGATATTTGACAGCAGTAACTTGGGAGATATGAGGTGTTTCTATCATTTCCAAAACTGAGAAAACAAACCACAGGATCCATTTAATCACTCTTCCGGGGGTATTGATATATAGATCTTATCACACAGATTTTTCAGTAGATAGAGTTTGTCCAATTGTTATGGAACTGGAGAACTTCCATTTTTTTAAAGTGCACATTAATGACTTGCTTAAAACCTAGGAAGGATTGTGTATTACAATTGAAAGCTGCAGACCAATAGTGCTAAATGGACTTGTTTAAAATACCCCCAATATTAAGGTAATGCTTGGCTTAAATGTGTTATTTTCTATATGTAATACAACAAAGTTGAACCAAAGACTATTTCCCTTTTTTCTGTATGTTCTTATCAAGATTCTCCCTGGTTTGTACATCGGATCGGAAACTTTTGTACCCTGGCTTGTACACCGATTGTCCACTCTGAATTAGTCATGAGAGTTTGTAGTGTGTGCCTTATTCTGAGCCAGGACCCTCGTGTTCAGCAGTGTAGCTGATAGCGAGAAAAGGGCTTCGTCTGCCAAGTCTGATGCCTTTGATGACTGACGCAAAGCAGCTAGGCCGTAGGTTGTGCTAAAGCCCCTCTGTGTTTCTGGAGTGAGGGGGCGGCCTTGAAACAACCGCCCTCTTCAGTCATAATCATCTTAAACAAGCTAACGCATTGTTTCAGAGCTTTGTTAGCCATGTGTGATGTTCTCTTTTTGTCAGGAACAGGATAACGCCTGGCGTGTTAACAATAGCTGAAATCTGAGCCGTGGGCTTGATGAAAAACTAGCACCATTTTTCTGTCAGTCGTTGCTGTTCACACCACTATGGTGGAGGTGTACTAAAGATTATAACTGAGCACTCCGGGGCCCCGAGTATTTGGCAGTTGCACCCCATTACATTTCAGGCATTACAGTTTGATGTGTCATCAGGAAAGACATTACTAAAAATTCTCCCGAGGTTTTCTTGGGCAAATTAAATTGGTCATGCTTTCGGCGAGTACAACGGCAATCGTAACAGAATACCCTTTCACAGCGTTGAACATTATTATGTGAGTTCCTCGGTTGTACAAATGAATTCCCGGAGCTCCGCTCGTCCCTGACTCTTGCCCTCTGCCAGCATGCATGGAGGAAGAAACTACTCATCAGTGGACTTAACAGCTTGCTGATGTGTAAAGCAGAGGTTGGGACGGTGAGTAAGGGTTGAGCAACAGAGTAAAGCTTACTAACACAGACCCCGAGGCTCTGGTAGAATATTCCTTTTATGGGGTCTCTCTCTGTGAAGGCTCCAGTAGGGCAGCGTTGCTAGAGACATGACTAAGGCAGTAACAGAGTTGTTGGCAGGCAACGCAGCGAAACGCGGTTTTAGACCTACACAGAAATGAGCTTGTCAGCAATCGGTCTAAAAATAAGAAACCCTTAAGTCAGAGAGCCTACCTCAAAGAGCGTCTATCTCCTTTGTTTAGGAGTGGAGTGAGTGAGAGTTATCTGTCCTCTCTGTTGACGGGCTCTAACCTGGGCCTGCTGCCTCTACGCTGGGAATGCTTAAACCAACAGGGGATTCCCGAATCACAGCTGTTTTCTCCTGCTGGAATGATGTGTGAAATGTGTGGGTTCGTTCACTTGTGGTTGTTATTTTTTTTTTCTTCGTCTCTCTCTCTCTCTCTCTCTCTCTGACTCTCATCCTCAGCTCTTCTTTTCCAGGCATGGCTCAGCGATGGTCGGTGGAAGGAGGGGAGGGGGGGGACATTGAGTAGTGAGTTCGCCGCCCACTCCCTATCCAGTCTTCCTTTCGTACTTCCTGTGGGATTGAAGAGGAGTATGGTTTTAACAGGGAAGGAGTAAGAGAGGAAAAAAAAGGAGGGAGGGGGGGTTGTCTTGGCTAGAACGGTCTTCAATAGGGGGAATGTCTGGACTTTAAAGAGGAAGTGGGTTGAATGTTGGAACATTTTAGGAGAATGGTGGGTGCATTATTGGAATTTAAATGGGACTGGGGCAAGCAGGGGTTGTGTGAGTTCTGAGTAACAGGAGTGGGATTGTTTGCTGCCTTTATGAAGGAGTTATAGACTTTCAAACAGGTCATGGCAGGGCTAGGTGACTAATGATATGTATTGCTTTATTATTTAGGACATCATATCGGGCCCCTCATATGTTGGTAACAGCTGGAGAGTAATAAGAGTGCAGCTGTGTTTACATAACTACAATAAATCACCTTGGTGCTTAGTAATTTCTGTCTTTTTAACTCAACTTCTATCATGAATGGTGTATTTATCTCTTCCGTAATGGATATCGCTATAGAGTAATGAAGGCATCATTGGCAATTGAGATAAATGTGCAGTTTGCTGATCATTCAGAGCAGGTTAGGGCAATACTGGTATTAATGCAATAAAATATCTTATTGTAAGTCAGAAACTCTCTAATAAGTTCATGTTTTTTTAACCCAAGTACAACCCATGTAAAAATAGGCGTTCCAATTGGGTGCTCAAGATGCTAATCAGTTTAAAAAATGGAAAATGTTGCAAACACTGCCTGTTAAGCTTCACATTTAATAAGTATAATGTGGCCGATTTGTTTTGGCCGGTCTGCGTTTTTGTTGAAACAGGTCAGTGCCTCCTCGATTGTCTTGTATACGAGTGACTTACTGTTAACGCTATTCCTGATTTGAGGAAGGCCTATGGCCAAAAGGCATCAGCCATAATTTTCTAATATGATGTGAAGCTCTACAGGCATTGTTTGCTTAATAGTGTGCTACTTTTTTTCCACATTTGACCATTCACTAAAGAAAAATATTGCACCTGTTCTGCTAGCCTACATGTATCTGACAGTTTACTAGATGCTGGGTAAATTCAAACTCAAAGTTTTACATATATAAACATTTTATTTGTTATGGACAGGAATTAAATTTTGCTTATGTTGCCTGCAGCTTTTGTCATTTGGTGGCACAGCAACAAGCACAAATACAACTTCAAGATATTATCACCATATACAGTTGGAATGTGTTAGCAAATATTTGCCTATTTACATAGACAAAAGTTGTTTTCTGTGACCTGCAAGTGAATACAAATCAAATATTTCCTTCTAGCTCAGTTCTGTGTTCTCTCTCAACACTTAAGAGAAATATCAGTTTCTTTAGCTGCTCAATGCTCTATTCACAGTTGCTTTATCAGAGCTTTAGCCACCTGCTGCAGCTTTAAGTGATAAGAACAGTGGGACTCAGTAAAAGTAAGAGTCGCTAGGACCGGGTACAGTCTTTCAGTTTGGCCCAGGACTCATAACAACCCCGGAGACGCATGTGAAAACACATTCTAACGGCAGGTGTGAACTGACATACTTAGAGCTGTCTGCGTGTGATTGGATCGCCTCAAGGCACATGTTAACGCCGTGTTGGAACAGCCTAAGAAATGCTGATCAGCGCATGCAGGAGTGTGAGTATACAGGCTGTATTCCTGTGTTTGTCCGGAAACTAAATCCACGGTTTCCTCACGCTGAGGTAGAAGGTAAACACTATGATGGACCCCAGCCACAGGTATCTGGAGTGTCTCACTCACTGGTAGAGAGCACTCTTCAGAGACGGAGAGTAAACATGAACCTTTTTGGTCTTTATTTGGTCACTTTGCTGAGCTTTTAGCAGACTAAACTCCACTAACATGCGCTCAAACTCATTACAGGGCCAGTCACAGGAGATGAACTGTTAAAAAGAGGACAGTGAGGCACTTCATTTGCTTGTGTGCTGCAGCTGGGAGCCCCGAAGTCCCCCCCCCCCCCTTTATTAGCCTTCAGCGAAAGGTCAGTCATGTTCGTACAGCAAGTGTGAGGCTTTACACCCCCTCTCCCCACAGCTTGACCTCACAGCCAACCACTACATCCCATCTACATGTCGCTTAGCGTAACCACAAACTTCTCCTGACTCTCCTTTTTCAATTTTTTTTCCTCACTTCCTCTCCATCGCGTTCCTTTCTCCAATAGTACATTAAGTTAGATTTAAAGAGCCCTCTTGTCCTCCTTCCCCGGAGATGACAATCAGCTACCATCTGTTTCAGCATCACAGGGTAGCCGTCTGGAACTGACCCCGTGCAAAGATCAACTTCCTGAGATGTCAGAGGGGCTTGTGTTTTTGCATTCACTGGGGATGGGGAGGGATGTGGTGGGGGTATCCTCTAGTTCTTACTGGCCCCTTTTTCCTTTTAGAGGCTTCGAGATGTTTTGTCTCTAAGGGGTTGATGCATCTCCCACGCAAAGGAAGATTGTGTTTCCCCTGTACAGAGGGTAGGACATCAAGAACGGTTAAGTCAAATATAAAAAAAGTATGTTTTTTTACAAATACACTACATCACCACAGAATCCACATAAGACGCCTTGTTCTACTGTTTTAGTCTTTATATGATACTTGATCCCTCATTGTCTCCTGATTCTCAGCCAGTCAGGAACTGCACAGAAAGAATTGAGGAAGTACCCCCCCCCCTCCACTTCATTCACTGATAGTGGGCTTTGGGAGATTTATGCTTCCCTGAAATATGGAGCTTTGGAAATCCGAGTCAATGCAACCCAGAGCCCAATAAAAGCAAAACATCCATTTATTTCCTCTTATCGACATCCTTTTAACATTGATCTGCTAAGAAATATGTGGGGGCTTTATCATTATTTACACCTAAATAGGGGAATCAATCCTGGCAGGGATTTGTTATCAGAGGAGGAACACTGCAGATTGAGTTACATAACATATTTTGCAGTAATGCTGTTGACTCGGAGAGAGAAATAAACAAAAATGTCAGTTGGTATTGTTACTTAACCTTTAATTATGTCTAAGTTTTCAGATAATGAGATTATTGGACTCTGGACACAACGTAATTGAATTGCAGGTAGCGAATGGGAGGAAGAGAACGCGGCAGAGCCATCTCTGTTGTCTGTAAAGACTGAAACAGGATGATTTAAATGTATAGTAGATGTCTCAGTGTGCCAAAGGAAACCATTAAATTAGGTTTAGGAAGTTACTGCGTTCCAGAGAAGTTTGGTTCGCATCTGTGGACTTCTGTTATTTCTCCCCATGGCAAGAAAATTATAAAATTTCAATATGAAAATGAGACCTCAAAATGTGAATTTATGGCATATATTGACTCTTTTTTGGGGTAGTTTGTTCTTTCAAAGTTTTCTGTCACATTCTGTGCCATGGCTTTGTTTTTATAGTCTTTTTGACTCTTTTGATTCAACGCAAAAGCCAGTAGGTAGTTGTACTGAATGCATTGCATTGAAATGATGTGATTTTTCGTTTTACATACACAATTTTACATCTTAAAAGTAGAGTTTAACCTTTTTTTAACGCTGTCTATGGCAAGATTTAAGTTGGGCTGATATCTAAAATGTAGTATCATGATATTGTCCAGCCCAAATATCACATTATAAAGTGTTATTGGGTTAGCAATTGTTGTAGTCAAAAAATAGAATAATACATTAAAAAATAGTTGTAGAAGGATGAAAATAGGGAAAACGGATAGTTTAAAACAATATAAAATAAAGTACCTCAACACAAAAATTTGAATGGAATGGATGATCACAGTAGCAAAAATATAAGTGTTTTAAACTTTATATTTCAGTGTTTTTCTCAGCAGCCTTGATTTAAAGGACTGAGGGTTGCAGCAGACCTGCAGTCTTCTGGGAGTTTGTTCCAGACATGTGAAGAATAAAAACTGAACGCTGCTTCTCCATAAACTTAATGCAGTTTATGTTACCACACACCAGAAAAAGGAAAGCAGTAAAATGAAGCTTGTGTTCACAGCAGGACAAACTAAAAAACAGGACTGAAAGCAATTTTTTGACATTCTTAAAAATATTCCATATGGTGGAAATATCACAATATATCAAAATATAAAAAAGTTGGCCCAAACCTACTAGGTATATGGAAAGTTTAGAATATTTATTCTAGATATTACCTGCCTGCCTTCACTGTAACAGTAGCATGTCAAATCTCAATTTGAGTGTGGTATTGCTTTAAAAGACAGAGAGGAATGCACCTACTGTTGTCTTTCTAAGTACAATATACACTTCTTTTGGACCAAAATAATGAAATAATTATCTTTTATAATAAGCTTAGACAGTTTATTTTGCTGTAGTTGCTCAAATGTAGCCTCAAGAAACAAATATCTACCCACTCACCCTTGACTTCCAACACTAGTCCCCATGTAAACATCACAATAGTGATAGGCGACCGCACATTTCAACAAGCTTAAATGACTAATGATTGGATTTATCGAGTCTTTTGTCAAGCTCTGACTGGGTGCTGATCAGCACTGCACAATCCAGGGAATGTGTTCTACAACTCATGCCAATACACACACACCCGCCCACACACACACACACATGCACATGTGTACATACATACTGTACTGAGACAGAGATACACCAGGACTGCCACGCCTTGCTCTAAGAGTAACCTCCTGGACATTTTGTGACGACAATACAGCTGCAGGAAGTGAAGCAATTGGTAATTGGTCTTTGTCAGAGTATCAGTTACATCACTGCATGCCCCACCCTTGCATTTAAGCAGACTGCAGACGAGCTGTGTTTTTAATTTGTTTGATGAGTCAAAATGGATGCGGGTGCCGTGGAAAATTTGGGGGGGTTTTGTCCATTCTGATCCACGTATTCATTTGCCTGCTCGCTGCTGTCACTCTCCGCTGGCAGAAAGGTAGTTTGCGAGTTGCGCAACCTTTTAACGGCTCCTTCCAACTCGTGCATTAAACAGGATTTTTATAGCAGGCTGTGTTGACAGGAGAAAACAGAACTAGCTTGAACAATTCTGTTGTCCTTACAGTGCTGTCCTTTCAGTACAGTATGAAGCTCAGTCATGACATCTACGTTAATACAGTCTAATCTTGTTTTCTTTCTCATGTGAGGAAGTCAGTTTATGGTGGTAGGATATTAGTGTGTTAACCACCTGCAATGGAGTTTAACCAAGAGCTGCACAAGGAGGTTGTTTGCCGCGGCTGCTTGCTTGCAACAGTTGTTTTTTTCCTTGGGTGCCAAGTCTGAGCCTCTGGTGGAGGAAGTTTGTTGAACCTTTAGTCACCTGCCCCATACCGACTTTACTGCTCATCATAAATATTAACAGAAGAAAACATTCACACTGGAAGCAAGCCGTGTGCAACTGGGAGATAGTTGTACTGTATACGGCGTAAACAACAAAACCAATTAATCATAATCAGGATCCCTATTAGCGAAACTGTCATTTGGGATGTCCAAATCGGGTTGATTAATATTCACAGCTGCACAGTCACGACAACAGTTTTGTTTATTACAGTTTGGTTTCTTGGTCTCTGTAATAATTAGAGGGATAATTACTTCTCACATGGCTCCTCTAATTAAACCGGTCAGTTTGCTTTTTGCTACTATGCCTCTGTTGCCCTGGCGTTAGGCTGCTGGACTGCAGGAGTTATGTCAGTGGGATCCCTCAGGGACAAACTAATGAGGAAGAAGAGGCGGGAGTCAGCTGTTGGTGCCTAATTCTCACAGATTTGTGCCTCTCGCTGTTTGCTTGTGTGAACTCAAAATATCAACATGAGTTTAAAAAAATAAAAAATCTGCAGAGGAGGAAACTGACACTACGTCGGCCCCCCGACTGAGATGAAAGAATGGATTTTGTCTTTGCCTTTTAATGTGGCGAATTATAAATGTCTCACTGCCATTAAATTAATTGTTACTGTATTTACAGTGTCGTGAGGTGTGTTTGAAAGAATCTGGAGCATACTGTATGTTTTGGCTCGCTTCGCAGTCAAGAGCAGACAAGTTGTGGAATGCAAGTCCCAAGAGATATCAACACCGACGCCATCGTTTTGAATAAACAGGAGGAGGAATCTTTTGTTATTATTTCTCACATTGAACCTTCAGTCATAAATCCAGACTTGAAAGAAAAAATATTATCTGGTATTAGGTGTGTGAGCAGAAGGTCTCCTACACTAATGGCTTTGTGTGTGTGTGTGTGTGTGTGTGTGTGTGTGTGTGTGTGTGTGTGTGTGTGTGTGTGTGTGTGTGTGTGTGTGTGTGTGTGTGTGTGTGTGTGTGTGTGTGTGTGTGTGTGTGTGTGTGTGTGTGTGTGCATGTGTGTGAGGGGTGTCGTAGTGTTCCTCACAGGTGACTCTTTCTTCCAGTACCAGTCAGAACCTGTCTGACCAGCTTGAGTGAGAATGAACACACAGCAGAGGAAGATGGTTCTTTAGACATGCATTCTTCGTTTAGAAACTACATTCATTAACAGTAATCCTCTTGTGTCTTCTGCGCTTATCAGTACAGTATAACACTAGATAGGCTACATTATCAGCCCACAATTAAAGTCTTGTGAATCTCTATAAATGGCTTTGTTGTTACTGGAACTGAAAACTCAAGAAAGTGCACGCATCAGCATTCAATTTAAGCTCCAGTTTGTCGTCTCATCATGTCAGGAACTTAAGCCTTAAAATCAGATTTGCTTAAACTGGGCTGACATTAATGATACTGTTAGTTATAAAAAAATAAGACATCTAAAGTTCTCTCAAGAAAATACAGTTATAAATCTCATGGAATCAGTAACAAGCCAATTTTTTTTTCTCTCTTCTCTGAAATGACATGATGGCCTGGAGCTGCTGGTCGTGGTGGTTGTTTTAACCAGCCAGCGTAGCAGTGGAAAGATCCAGGGCTTTGCCAGCGTAAATACAGCCAGCTCACTTTGACTCATGAGCGTGAACTCACTGCGGCGCGGGGATTTGATTCCTATTGTTGACACGTCCCAGATTGGTTATTTTTACATGAAAGGCGGCCAAGTTATGACTGCGCTTGACCAAATTCACAAACAGAGACACAGAAAGTCATAAACTGAGTGTTACATAAGCTGACTGATAAATGCCTTTGTGGCATAGCACTGTAATTGCAGAGGATTTGCAGCGTTTTGTCTCAAGTAACATCCGAATGAATCTGATGATTTCTCCTGTTTTTTGTTTCCTTGCAGTATGTCAAGGCATCACCAACCGATTAAACCTTCTCGGCTCCAAAGAGGACCACTACCTGAACATGGTGAAGACCTACAGCAACTGCACTGTGGTCCTGGAGAATCTGGAGGTCACCTACATGGAAGATCACCGCGACCTGTCCTTCCTCAGGGTAAAGACTGCACTCTTATTAGCAGCAGAGGCTAAAACATGCACATCACAGATGGTCCCTATTATCTTTTTTCCACGTCGCCTCGATGATCTCAAGCAAGTTTGCCAGATAATATCTGTTTTGTTGGATCTTCTCAGGCTTTCTGGCACTCTTATCGCTTCAGTAGAGATAAGTCAAATCATCTGGAGAGTGAGTTCGTAGTGACGGGTAAAAGAATGTGTTTATTACGTGTTCATTGAACCACAGCTGTTATGACCAGGTTGCGAACACTTGGTCGGATGTGATTTTAGGGACCACACACACACACACACACACAAAACAGCGTGTGCACACAAACACAGAATAACATGCAGTCAGCACATATCATGCGGTAGTTCTAAGAGTGTTTCCACTGGGGATGTGGGTCTGCCATTGTTTACTCAATGAAACCTCTAATGCACCTGTTATCATTCATGTGACACAATGTGTTCACTACAATAATCTTCATGAATGCTAATGAGAATTTGGTAGTTCAAAAAAAAAAAATCCATGAAGGATTTTTTACTGTAAGTAAAGGACAGTAACCATACAAATGTCTACCAAATAAGACAAAACATCATTTTAAATAGGGTTAGTGCATTACTAATATAGTAATTCACAACTATATTCATGATTGTGAATAGATTTAACTCATAGATTTCATTTAGTCAGCTCAAGCAAATTTGCATCTTCAGGCATCAACAACAATTTTTTTTTTTTTTAATGTTCCTCCCAGGCGACACGGTGTGCAGGGGTTAGCGCTGTTGCCTCACAGCAAGAAGGTCGCAGGTTCAACACCTCCTTGGTCCGGGGTCTGGGACGTTTCTGTGTGGAGTTTGCATGTTCTCCCCGTGTCTGCGTGGGTTTTCACCGGGTACTCCGGCTTCCTCCCACAGTCCAAAAACATGCTGAGGTTAATTGGCGAATCTAAATTGCCTGTAGGTGTGAGTGTGTGAGTGAATGGTGTGTGTGCCCCACGATTGGCTGGTGTATCCCTGCCTCTTGCCGAAACGTGCTGGGATAGGCTCCAGCAGACCCCTGCGACCCTAATGAGGAATAAGCAGGTATAGAAAATGACTGACTGACTGACTGTTCCTCCCCCTACAGTCAATTGAAGAAGTGGGCGGTTATGTCCTCATCGCCCTCAACACAGCTTCCAGGATTCCTCTGGAAAACCTGCGCATCATTCGTGGTCATTCCCTCTACGAGGGAGGCTTCGCCCTCGCTGTGCTCGCTAATAACGAAAAAACCACGGGCCAAGGCACCACTCAGCTTCTTCTGACCAGCCTCACAGGTCAGTCAGGTTTTTCTGTGACAGGATTTCGCACAAATTCCGTTGCAAATCAGCTTTTATATTTCTATAATGGCAGCACTGTATTTTAATAAATGTCAAATTGACTGCGCATATTCACCCAGCGGTTGTCCTTTTTACAGAAATCCTTAAAGGAGGTGTAAAGTTTGGAACCAACCAGCTATGCAATGTGGAGACAATACAGTGGTACGATATTATTAACAGTGACAGCAAACCCAACATGGAGCTCCCTGTGGCCAGCAACAATCCACTTTGTAAGTAACACATTTGGCAGCAGAAGACTATGATGGTAATTCATTACCTCAGTTCATGTGCTCATTTCAAGGGTTTGAAGTAAACATTTTCCCCGTTTGTATTTCTCTGCTTTTCTAGGCAAAAAGTGTGACTCAAGCTGCTTCAATGGTTCATGCTGGGCACCCGGTCCTCAAAACTGTCAGATTTGTAAGCTTTGATCATGATTGAACTTTATTATGTAAAACAAATGCTTCAGGAGATACTATATGCTGTTTTAAAATGAAACCTGCACTGCAAAAACTGAAATCCTAACAGGTGAAAATATCTTGTCTTTGGTACAATTAGTCCAATATTGAGTAGAATTATCTTATTCCACTGGAAGGTGTTATAGTTTATAGCTATACTATCACTTCAAAATCTGTTATTTCCAAAAATCCAATTCCACTAAATCTTGTCCTGTTTCTCTAGTAACAAAGCTCAACTGTGCACAGCAGTGCTCGAAGAGATGCAAAGGCCCTTCACCCAGCGACTGCTGTAATGAACATTGTGCTGCGGGCTGCACAGGACCCAGGCCCACCGACTGTCTGGTGAGAGAAAGACCTCATGAGTAATGATGATCGAGGAAGACAGCCTAAACAACAAAACACGCTCCATCAAATCTGTATAAGAAGCCTCTCAAAAACAAAGCTCTTATTCAGCAGCATTTGTTTTCCTTTACGGGTATTGTTATTGGTTCCCATTCCAATGAGACATATAAGTGGTGATTAAATCTTGAATCTGGCAGTGTCTCTGATATTGGCTTCTGCTCTCCCTCTCTGTGCAACTCTGAGGATTAAGTTGAGGCTGTGAAAGAGGAATGCAGTGTTATCATTAGTGTGGAGCTCTGTTATGGTCCAAGCGTACTGGATGACTGTTGTTTGTGCTGCAGGCCTGTCGGGACTTCCAGGATGATGGGGTGTGTAAGGACTCCTGCCCGGGCCTCATGCGTTATGACCCCAACCTGCACCAGCTGGTGCCCAACCCACATGGAAAGTACAACTTTGGGGCCACCTGTGTCAAGAGCTGCCCACGTAAGAACCATTAATGTACTTTTTTTTCTGCTTTGCTGGATAATAATATTTTATTAAGTGCAGCGCAGTTCCTGTCTTGACAATCAGAATGAATTGAATAAATCTAGCAGGCATGACTTTGCTGATATGAAACACATGATGCATGAATATGAGCTTTGTTACATTGCGGTATGCCCAGGTTGTCCTTCAGGGTTGTTAGACATTCAGTGGTTAAAGTTTGTCTCAGTTTAATTATAAACGGTAAAAGAAAATGATTGAATTTCAGGGTGTGTTAATACAGCAACTGTTCTTTCTCAGTTTAACTGACAGAGTTCATGTCCCTGTATTACTGTATGACCTACGGTATTGCTATGTGCCTCGTATTTTGCAATCATCCTAGATAACTATGTTGTGACTGATCACGGAGCATGTGTGCGGACGTGCAGTGGTAACACATACGAGGTGGACGAGGGAGGAATCAGGAAGTGCGCCAAATGTGACGGATTGTGCCCCAAAGGTATGGTGAAGTTATCGCTGTGCAATCAACTTGCTGATTTATATACTCTACACTATGCAGTGGTGGAATACCACTACTGTAAGTACATTTACATACTGTGCCTTTTGCTCATGTGTGAGTGTAAGTGTATGTATGAACATGAGCACAGAGGCCGCTTCTTCCTGTGATCAAAATTCTAAATTCATTTTACTTCTATTTAGACCTGCTGTTTCTGTCAGGTCTAAATTCTTCTTGCGTTACAGCTTTTTTTCAGTTTGTTTTCAATTTGTTCCCCAAATTAGACTAAAGCCCAGGGGATGGTTTCACCAGCTGGATGTGTTAAAAAAAAAAAAAAAAAAAAGTTGGGTGTAAGCCCTGCACCCGGGCATAGCTGCCTCCAGCCTTGTGTTAAATATTTACACCTGTTGCACCATCTAAAACTACGCCCAGTGTAAACGATGCTCATCCACGCCGACACATTCTACTGTAATGATAGTTGCCATGCCATTCATGTTGCTATGGTTACGAACTTACATTGACCCGATTTGTAAAAATAACAATGCCCTAGCTAATAAGAAAGATGTTAGCAGCATCAAACCAGACTCTATTTAATTTTCTGCCACTTTAAAAGATTCTTGTCTGGGGGCCAAGCAGACACCAAACACAACACAAATTTGGTCTTTTGCATGAAGATTTATAAACCAGTATTCAGTTCAGCATAGGTTAAATTAAATAAACTGAACTAATTTAAATAAAGTCTTGAGTTTTTTGCTGCTCTTTCACATTCTGATGGGACACTGTCTGTCCAGGAAGAACTGTGGGAACCACAGGGGGAAATAGTCATTAAGGAAAGGTGACGTAACCTAATTGATGCAACAGATATTAATTCTATGTAGGCACATTTTACATGCAATCTACTGTGTGCACGGAGCTTTGAAAATGTTTGTTTGTTTGTTTTTTACTGATATTTGCCTTCTTAATTGTTTACAGTGTGTAATGGACTCGGAACGGGAGACCTGACTCACACCCTGTCAATCAATGCCACCAACATAGACTCTTTTAAAAACTGCACAAAAATCAATGGTAACATCGCCATCATCCACACGTCAATTTACGGGTAAGTGAAGGATATTAACATCACTACAGCCTTCACATCTATCAAATTTAACTATTTAAACTGCAATAAACTGGGCTCCTTTACTTGTGCCAGGTAACATGTACATTCTTGTTATTTGTTTATTTGTAGGGATACTTACACCAAAACACCAAAGATGGACCCTGCCCAGCTTGATGTGTTTAAGACAGTTAAAGAAATTACTGGTAAGACTTTGTAAGACCTGAGTAATGCATGACACACTACATGTACACTCAAGTGTTTCACAATTAACAAAATATTTGTTGTTCTAGGATACTTGTGGATACAAACGTGGCCAGAGAGCATGAGCTCACTCAGTCCTTTTGAGAATCTGGAAATCATCCGGGGGCGAACTAAACGGTATGTTTCTTACAGCCCCCCCCCCCGTAGATTCTCAACCACTCCATCACAAGATGAGTATTATTCAAGGCTGTCATAAAATATCTTCTCTTCCTGTTGCATCTGTTCCTTTGGTAGTGGTAGCCGCAGCTTGGTTATGACTCAGCTCCGTATCGAGTACCTGGGCTTCCGCTCCCTCAAAGAAATCAGCGACGGAGATGTGGTCATCCTCAAGAACCAGAACCTCTGCTACACCAACAAAAGCCACTGGAAGCGGCTCTTCAAGTCAGAAAGCCAAAGTGCTACTATAGATGAAAATGATGATCCTGCCAGATGTGGTAATTTGATTTAGCTCCTCTTGCCGAATGTAGTCGGATCCTCGTGTTGTTCTGCTTCTGATTACGCAATGCACCGAGCTAAATTGAATTAATGATGCCTAATTTCAAAATTGGATCATTATGCGGGAAAAGATCCCTCCTTGAGATTGTATGTTTGTTTTCAGCTCTGAGAAACAACACTTGTGACAGGAAGTGTACCACAATCGGCTGCTGGGGCCCGGGTCCGGACATGTGTTTCGCATGTCGTGACTACAGCCGTGATGGGAGCTGTGTTGACTCCTGCAACATCCTGGAGGGGTAAGGGAGGAATCTGGGTTTACTGCCTTTTTAAGCTCTGAAACGAACTGTTCCTTATTTTGGACTTTTGGACTTGTCTCAACATCCGATCTGTTTGCTCTGTAGTTAACTCCTTCACAGTCTATTTTCATACAACGAGCGTTTCCAAACCCTGATATTTGATGAGATTGGGGATTTGTTACTGAAGCAGTGTGAAGACCAAATACGATCCAAGGGTATTTTAAAGTTAAACCTTCAGACAAACACTGGAGCTGAAATGGCACATTCACTCACATCTGTTTATCTTTGCAGATCTCTGTCAAACATTGAATGCCGTCACGCTTACAATTTAACTTCTTCCCTTGAAAAAGGGATCGAGAATTTGACTCGCATGTAACGGTTCGAAATGAGTTGTGGCAGCAGTGAGAGTTTGAGCTTTGTTATGTGTTTTTGCAGAGAGCCGCGGGAGACGGTCGTGAATACAACCTGCATGGAGTGTCACCCGGAGTGTCAGCCCATGAATGGGACTGCGACCTGCAGTGCTCCTGTGCGTGAGCCACCGATACCTGAACTTTTATTCCAAACATATCAAAAAGCTTGAAGTCTCATAAAGCATCATTATGATCTTTATTTATGAAATTAATCAAAGGTTTCTCACACATTGAAAATTGTGTACAGCTGCACGACAGAATGAAAACTTAGATAGAGTGAGTTCATTAACAGCTGCACACACGTCAAATTCACCCTACCACCACTAATGTTAAGTACTATGTAAAGTTACAGTTTATAATCAACACTTAAAGGCCCCATGAAATAAAAGTTAGAGCATCTTTAGGGCCATATTTCCCAGTGACACAAAATATTTGATTTTAGAATGGTTACAAGAGCGATTTAAATCTGTAGTAAATTATACCCTAAGTGGCTGGCATTGTCCTTTTTTGTAAAGCTTGTCCTACTTAGCAACTGTAACTAGGGTGGGTGGGAATTGGGAAGTCAATTACGCAGCTTTAAACTTCTTTGTTCCCAATTTCTCAATCAACAGCGGCCTCAGTCAAGACATGTTGTGTTTTGGGGTGTGTCTGTGATCTCATTAGCTCACTGTGTTCTCTTAAACACTCATAATCCTATATTTTACTGAAAACAAATGGTTTTAGTAACGCTTTTTTGCGTATGTTAGTGGAATTCTGGGAAATATAGTGCATGGTAAATAGAAGTAGACAGCTGGAGAAACAGGCAGGTCTAGAGAAAGTATTAAATTACAGCAGTTGATTGCGAAATCCGTCTCAGATTACGGAGTTGTTTCAGCCTTAACTAAAAGCACCTGCCTGTGTGGATTTTCATTGCCAAACATGTTCATCTTTATAAGAAAGATGGATGTGGCTTGCTCTGAGAAATTATTACTATGAGTGTGGTTTGCATAATATTTACTACTACTCTCTAGTGAGTTGTAAACATGATAAGACACTTTGTATTTTTTTTTTACTTCCAGGGCTCTGGAAACTGTACCAAGTGTGCCAATTTCAGAGATGGACTGTTCTGTGTGCCTCGCTGTCCCCAAGGCGTGCCAGGGGAAGATGACATGCTTGTGTGGAAATACGCAGATGAGCTGAAAGTGTGCCAGCTATGCCACAAAAACTGTACTCAAGGGTAAAAGCATTGTTCAACTGACAGTTCATTTCCACCGTGTTGCAAACATTTGCGCGTCGTAATGTCGAGGCGGAAACACATCCCGGACCAGAAGGGCCCTATAATATTGGCACAGACAGGAGATTGAAGATTCAGCATGAGGCAATTCTTGTGCAAATAAGTGATGAAATTCAATCAGACTTTTGCACTACTCTACAGAACAGATATGCTCGACAGTTCTTATGACCTTTTCAAAGGATACAATACTTAATAAATTGCTTATTTTGTACCTCCCACTTTGCCATTTGTTTCCGTTCATTTCAGTATAAAGATATTGCGGATATAAGTCAGCGGATATAAGTCGGCCTTGCAGCATAGAACAAAACAAGGGTGACAGAAATAAACGGGTGTGGTGGTTGGGGCAGGTGGGTATGTCAGTGGGGGGAGGTAGACTGTCCTGGGAACCACTACGGGCGGAAGGAGCTACTGCATGACATCACAACGTCAAGGAAGTACAAAACAAGCTGCCAAAGGGCAAAGTTTAAAAATCCAGACTTTGTTTTTTTTGTGTTCAATGTGGGACTGTTTTTATATAACCCCATTGACCTTATCTAGAGTGAAAAAAAAAACATGAAAGTAGCTATTTGCATGATGTGGGTCGAACTGACCCACATCATGTACTCCAGGAATCTGGACTGATTAAAAACCTATTTATCGGAAAATCATTAGGCTGGCCATCAACAATAAATCCACACCATTTTCAACTCTAAGCCAACTTTCCCGCAGGCTGATGCAACAACTAAGATTAAGTGTAGTTCAAGACACCAAAAGAAAAATACACAGAAAGAACTTCTTCTGGCGAGAGACTTTGAACAAAAGTAAAGACGGTTAACCTCATTTATCCCCATAGTTTCCCTGATTTACACTGTGGAATGTGAGAGCAGAAACACATTGCATTTCACTATTCCTCGCAATGTAATGTCAGTTCATCCAGTACAATATTATTGCTCAGTTGTTTAGTACTCCATGTTATTATCATTGATCATTTCTAGCTATTAATAGACTTCTGGGGTTATTATTATGAAGTTGTTTTGTGTTGTTTGGGAAAACTGTTAAGACGAGACGTTAGACTGATCATTTAAGATTGAAGATTAGGTGTTATGTTTCCTTTTTGCATTGAAGTCGAAGGTTTTAAAGGGAGGTGGTGCCTCAATGAGAGAGAAAGATAAATTTAGAGAAAACTGTACAGATAATACCCTACACCTAATATTCTCTATGATGGTCTATCAACATTCATTAAATGGAAATGAACAGACCCCAGCTGACCCCAGTGATTAATACATCCATTTGGCACTGACCTTTGTAGACTTGTAGCAAATTGCAAAGAACTTGGATGCTTTCCCTTGTAGAAATTAGGTCATCTCCTCTGCACATGGTTGAACTGTTGTTCATGAAGTCAGATATGTTGGGAAACTTGAGGAGTGTTTTTTTTTTGTTGCACTGATCCTTTGGTTTGATAGAAAATTAATAGATGAGTGTGAATTTTCCAACAGGTGCGTAGGACATGGTCTCGAAGGCTGCCAGAGAAAACCGTGAGTAAATAACACTGGCTAATTGTAATTTCACCTTTCTTGATTGATTCAAATTCACAAACTCTGTTTTTACTGACCATTTTCTTCTCCTTCAGGCCTTCTGGTCTCTCCATGATTGCGGCCGGCGTAGTTGGTGGACTGCTGGCTGTCCTTGTTGCAGGCCTGTCTGTCTTTGTGCTGCTACGCCGACGCCACATCAAGAGGAAGAGGACCATGCGCAGACTTCTCCAAGAGAGAGAGGTAAAATACGTAAAAGGAGACACCTTGCATATGGGGTGACATGATGTTGGTATTCATTTACAGAGAAACCAGTCTGCTGTATGGCAGCTTTTAATTTTCTGGTGTATGTAATCATTGGGAGGATAGTTTGCATTGTAAAAACACTGTAAAAGAATTACTAGTTGTTTGGAAGGTGGAATTTGTATCAATTAAGTGTTTTTTTTCCCAGCTGGTTGAACCTCTGACTCCAAGCGGGGAGGCACCAAACCAGGCTTTGCTGCGGATCCTGAAGGAACCTGAATTCAAGAAAATCAAAGTGCTGGGATCAGGGGCTTTTGGTACAGTTTACAAGGTAATAAAGCACATGCCTCAGGTTTTTGTCTTAAACGCAAATTGTCAAATTGTAAATTGTCAAAACGTCTCTCCAGTGCCGAGCTGCACTGAACGTAACCAACACCCCATCAGTGTTTCTCGCTCATCTACATCTGGTGTCAATTTTTCAATTAAAACACACATTTCTAACTTGCAAGATCATGCACGAGTGACGCCTCTCTCACTTTCAGTGCTCTCAGAGTGTGCACTTGCATTAATCACACTGTGTGTGGACGTCTGTGTACACATTGACATATGGGGACTCTACTCGCTTCTGGCTACAAAACTTTGGTCTCCAAAAGGTTGACGATTTATTTTAGAGTTTGTTGTAGGTTAAGGGTTGGATTACATTTAAATTTGCATTCATATCCCTGTGTGTTTTTCAGTGTGAGGGCAAATTTTAATTTATTCCTTGACAGTGAGGATATTTTTGGGAAATGAGGACATTTTTTGACTTCTCATTTCTTCAAAGGGCTTGTTTGGTTTTATTGCTAAGGTTTAGTTTAAGTCAGTTTTAATGTCTGGGTTATGTAGCTGTGATCATTAAGGTAAGGTTCAGTGGCTAAAGAAGCTTTGAGATCGTTACCTACAGGAAAATTAGCACATACTATAGAACTATATATAATTTCTATAGTATATTATATTATAATTTTACTTGGGTAGAAAATATCTGCAGTAATATATACCTTTAAAGAAACAAATAAAAGTACTCATCAGGAGTACTATTACAATATAATGATACTATTTATACAATTTGAACTACTTTCTTCTTTATTTTCTATAAGCTTGTCTTATACAGTGCAGGCCAAAAGTTTGGACATACCTTCTCATCAACGTGTTTTCTTTATTTTCATGACTATTTACATTGTAGATTCTCACTGAAGGCATCACAATTATAAATGAACACATGTGGAGTTATGTACTTAGCAAAAAAAGGCTAAATAACAGCATAACAACATAAATAATAATATTAACTAATAACATGTTTTATATTCTAATTTCTTCAAAATAGCCACCCTTTGCTCTGATTGATAAAGGAAGAAATGGTACTAATTAACCCTGATAAGGTGCAACTATGAAGGGAAAACCATTTCATGTGACTACTTGAAATGATAGCTCATCAAGAGAATGCCAAGAGTATGCAAAGCAGTAATCAGAGCAAAGGGTGTTTTCATTTTTCATTTATTTAACCATTTTTTGTTAAGTACATAACACCATAAACATGTGTTCATTCATAGTTTTGATGCCTTCAGTGAGAATCTACAAAGTAAATAATCATAAAAATAAAGAAAACACATTAAATGATATAATTAAAGATATGTTCAAACTTTTGGCCTGTACTGTAGTTTGCATCTAAAAAATAAGTAAAAAGTCAAATATCTCTCTGAAATGTAATGGAGTGGAAGTATAAAGTAGCTAGATGAAGTGATATTGTAACATGTGCGTGTTCAAGCACTAATGTTTGTAGTATTTTACCTCACTTGATGATTCAGGTATAATTAAAGCGTTTTGAAATAACAAATTTGTGTTACTACAGGGCCTGTGGGTTCCAGAGGGAGAGGATGTGAAGATCCCAGTGGCCATCAAGGTTTTGAGAGAGGCCACATCACCAAAAGCAAACAAAGAGATCCTGGACGTAAGTTGATTCATGTGGGACATTTTTGGACTTACAGTAACACTGCGTCAGACGTATAATGGCTATTCATTTGAAAACCTTCTTCTTCGGTAAAGTATCTGCTGCTGGTGTGAAAGAACTATGGCTGTACAGCAAAATATAAGCATTTATACACATAGTTTAGTGTATTATATTTATTCTTGACTTAAGTAAAAAGGCTCAGAAGAACCTATTTGTGTTGCATCTAGAATGTTGACAATTATCACCTGTCAACTCAGTTGTAATGTGTCTTGTAATTTAAGCACATGCAGCTTCATTTGGAACTAATGACTTCTTATTTTCTTTGTAAGGGAGAATGTGTCATGTTTCTACATGGTGACTCGCTCATGGGGCTGTGGGAAATAGGATTAATTCATTGGAGGTCTGTGAGTTGGTGTGTAAGGCAAGGCTGAGGTGTTCTGGAAAGGAATGCAGCCTGTAGCCACAAACGCAGCTTGTTCAAACTCCATTATGCCGATGGCTGAATATGCAATTTAAGATCCTGTGATTTCGCGGCCATGTTGCTCAGTCATGTAGATGTGGAAGTTGTGGTGGACTTGAACGTCGTCTGAACTTTATGGATTAAGGGCAGAGGCTCTCTCTCTTCAAAGGCAATCCTAAATCAAATGTGCTCTGATTGAAACCCTGTTCTCATCAGACTGCTGGAATTACAGAGCTCTTAGCTTTTAAGTGGTTATTCAACGAACAATGTAATAAGCATGTAGCAAATATTTTGAAAATGTGCTAAATAAAGCTCAACTGAAGTGTTTGCCTGGTTCTCCTTATTGGAAGTCTGTTGTTGGCAGCCAGTGGGGATTATGTTTCTTTTGAGTCGCGTTTCTGTTATGACGACAAAGAATTTCCACTTTGTCTACATTTGCTGCTAAGAAACAGTGGATTTCTCCCAAATGTTCTTTATTTTCAAGCTACAATATCTGCAGTGCTATGATTGCATGATACTGTGTTACAATTGCTTCTACCAATATTTGTTTATTTGTTCATTGCACCTCCCATACACTAGAAAAAAGGGTTGTTGCTTTTTGTGTGACGTAACTGTCCCCAAAAAACATTAATAAACATAAAATGACAAAAAAAAATCTGTATCCCTACATGTTTTCTCCAGGAGGCTTATGTGATGGCCAGTGTTGAGCATCCCCATGTGTGTCGTCTGCTGGGCATCTGTCTGACCTCCACAGTGCAGCTCGTCACCCAGCTGATGCCTTACGGCTGCCTGCTGGACTACGTCAAAGAGAACAAAGACAACATCGGATCCCAGTACCTGCTGAACTGGTGTGTGCAGATAGCGAAGGTAAGAGACGACGAAGCTCACGAAGGCATCGGGTTACACGGTCAGGTCTGCTCAATAGATCCAACCTTTATGGCTCGGAGACAGAAAATTGGAGCTCATTCGGCTCTCTGTCCCCAGAGAGCAAAAGTGAAGCTAGAAAATCTGAGCGTAATCATAGAGAGTGATCTCAATTTGAACAGTTATATGAATCATCTCAAAAGATCAGCCTTCTACCCTGTACAAAAAAAAATCTGAAGGGCTTTTTTTTCAAAATCAGACTCTTAAAAAATGAATATTGAAAAATGAAAAGACTATAGCCTCCCAAAATTAGCTGTTACCATGTCTATGAAATGTGCTATATAAATAACTTGACTTTGACAGCTTGATAAAGATATATAGGCCTAGTAGTTTATGTTTTTTTTATATCAACATGCTGTAATAATAATATATCATAGGTTCTTTTAATGCTAGAAGGAAAAGTTCACACAAGCTTTGAAACATGAAACCTTGTTGAATGATGTGACTAATCATGTGATACTGATGAGTCTTTCATGATGAGCATTTTTATGAGCATTTTTATCTATGATATCATGTCTGAACAGCAAATTTTCCATGTTTTGACAGTTGAATCCATTTATGGTATGTCAGCCAGCTACCGAATTAAAGTGCTGCTCTCGTGTAACAACCTGTATTTCATCTTCTGTTTGACTAAAGGGAATGAACTACCTGGAGGAGCGCCACCTGGTACACCGTGACTTGGCAGCCAGGAACGTCCTGGTGAAGACTCCTCAACACGTCAAGATCACTGACTTTGGTCTGGCCAAGCTCCTCAATGCAGATGAGAAGGAGTACCATGCAGATGGAGGAAAGGTCGGTTGCAGATTAATATAGACACAAAATGTTGTAAGCGTTCCTTTCTCCATATTTCATTAATTTGTCCTTTGTTGCACATTAACATTTTTCTGTGGGTTTTGGAGGACAAAAGCTTAAAGCTTAAAAAATCACCTCATGTCATAATTCATGTTTCAGTTAGTGCTGTCAGTGCATTAAAAAAAATTATTGAATTAATTACAGGATTTTGTAATTAATTAATCAAATTAATCGCATTTTAATGTCATATCTGCTAAAGGTCTCCTGATAAAGAATTTTGAATTCTAGGATATTAAAAAATTGTAGTGCATGACTAATCAATTGAATACAGTAAGAAGAGAAGATCTGAAATCCAGTTTTTTATTGGTGAACTGTACTTCATGAATAAAATAAAGCTGTCTTCAAAAGTGTATAAGAAATACAGCGATTCAGTTAAATAAATAAAATTCTAAGGCTGTCTCAAATAGGCACTTAAGCTCAATATAGCAATTCAAAAATGAATAATAGAAGTTGTATATTTTGCGATACATTGTGCCAACATCATTTTGCTGGTGAGAGCAAACATGTGTGGTTTGAACCAATCAGAATTAGCGATGATGATAACGTGACCACGTGACCATCAGCCAACCAGAAACGCATATGTTCAGCTCGGCTCGCCTCGTGTTGCTGAAATGAGCTCAGTGGAATTGTTAAAGCATTAATGTAACTAATGTGACTGTGTACATCATTTTCTTTATTTAACATGGGATTTTGGGAGCTTCTTCTCCTTTTTTAACGGAACGCCGTTTTAACGGAATGTAGTTCCGGACAGTTCCGGTTCACTTTCACCCCTGAGCTCGCCACCGTTGATACTCATAATTAATTGCGTTACATTTTTTAACGCGTTAAATTGCGGCGTAATTAATTACTCGAATTAACGTGTTAAAATGACAGCTCTAGTTTCAGTCATTGATTGTGGCTGCATCCAGTCACAAAAAAACTCCAGTGTCTTAAGATTGAGAGATGACTTCCTGTAAGATTTTATTTCTACATTTGTATTTTTGTTCTAGATTGTATCTTATGTAAGCGATGTGGTATAAATAGTTCCTGTCAGTGAACTTAGTTCTAAGAGAAATGGAATATGATTACAGATAAGTAAGCGCTATTTTTCCTTCACAGAAAAAGAAAAAAGTGTGCTTCTGAGAAATTATGACCTACAAATTTCTCCCTCCATTAATGTAATGTCCTCCATAATATATTAACTATCTGTTCATTCTTTCACCTTTAAAGCATTAAGTGATGTCCTGGAAATAACATTGTTTTACTCATTTTTACTGATCAAGCTTTTACTATTTTTTTTTGATCGATAGTGACAGATATTATATGTCATTAGTAGCCCAGAGATTTATATGTATATGTTTTATATCTTGCCCACACCAGAGAGACAGATGTTGACTCTCCAGTTGTTCCAATACATCTGGACAAAACAGACAAAAACATCTGCTATAGAGGAGATTTACTTACTTAAACATGCTATCAATTAGAAATGACAGGACAGATGCAGCTTAATTTCTGTGTGGAAAACATCACAATAAGCCTCATCTGATTACATCAAACTGCTTCTCATCTGCTGTAAATATACGTCTATAATAGCTTCGAGTTTATATTTCTAAACATGAAAAACATTAGGTAACAGACCAGTTGCATTACACATGTAGTAGAGACAATAACACATTTCTATTCATAACCCAAGTGAAGAAGCCATATGTGACGAAATGTGATGATTAATAAGATATCACTTAAAGGAAACACCTTATGAAAAATCCATTCTTTGTGCTTGTGTGAAAATATTTAGGTCTCCTCCTCCTGCTAACATAAAAACAATGAAATGAGACCACCTACTCATTCTGATGTGGTCTGGCTTCCTCTGTTGTGTTGCTGAAACCTGGCTGAACACAAGCTGTTTAGAAATGGATCCGGTTGTGATGTCAAAACAGGAGTGGAAGTTATAGTAATTCCTTCTGGATCCATGTAGCTGCCCCCTCCTTCTGGAGTACTTGTGTTCTGATTTATGTTTGTTCAACTGACCCCAGCTCTCTTAGGAGTGGAACACTTCTTACAGAGCTAGTCTCCAATCACAACAGTGTGTGAGAAGGGAGACTGCATTGCTGCTTCAGGTCTAATTAGATACTTTTTGATCATAAAAACATGCACCTTTTTATTAATAGGCCATGAAAATTTAAATATTAAACTGAGGAAATGGCAAAATAGGGCCCCTTTTCACAAATAAATCTATATATTTGGAGACCATAGTGGTCAGAGGTAAATAATTTAGTGTGTTTCTTTTATTGTGTTTCTATTTATTGTTTACTTTTTAATTTCTTTTACTGTGCTGACTTTCATTTCACAGGTACCAATAAAATGGATGGCTCTTGAATCTATTCTGAACAGGACGTACACACACCAGAGTGATGTATGGAGTTATGGTAAGAATGTATATTGTGTGTTTAACCCGGTAACACGTGAAACCCTACACGCGGTGTCCCAGGTTGTGCTTGAATTCTGGTGTAACTTAAGATAGAACAGCTGGGTTTTTGCACTTCTTGCGAGTATTGGTGACAGTCTCACTGGAGAAATATTTATTTGCTGCTATTAAATAAAGTGTTTTAACAGCAAGTAACGCAGAGCGAAGACAAGTCATTTTCAGATTGGATGTTGTTTTTGGATGTAGCCGGGATGTAGTTGTCAAAATGTGAGAACACAAAATGAGAACATCTTGCTCGCATCTGCAGTTTTATAGGACACAGGTACAGTAGCACACACCTACACACCAGCAGTCTCAGATGGACAATATAACTGTTGCCTCAACCCACATAAACGGCTCCTCCAGCTCGGAAGCACGTATATGTGCAGATGCCAACAGTTAACACAGAAACTAAACAGCTTTCTTGAGTGGGCTGGCTTCCAATTTAAATCTCCTTTTTCCCGGGGGTTGATCATGCCTTCCGCTCAATATGGCAAAACTATCAGCAGACCCTGGCAGAAATGACAGGCTTCCGTTCCTCCTTTTCCCTTTTATCTGTTCCTCCAACACAGAGATGCATCCTGCTTACTCCCACGCCTGCAGGCAGCACCAGTTTGTCAACACAGCTATTTTGATTCTGTATAATATTTGCTAAGCTTTCATCCCATCACATTCATTCCCTCATACCCCTCCCCTTTTTTTAAAGAAGAAAAACAAAGTGAATAGCATCCACCAGACTGACATATACCAACTCCCCTCCTTTGTCCAGGTGTTACCGTTTGGGAACTGATGACATTCGGGACCAAACCATACGATGGGATCCCAGCCAGTGACATAGCTGGTGTCTTGGAGAAAGGGGAGCGTCTGCCTCAGCCACCAATCTGCACCATCGACGTCTATATGATCATGGTGAAATGTAAGCTCTGGGGAAATTCTGGATTTTATAACACAGTCTGTGTTTCTGATTTTCTTAAGTGTATTTAAAGGAAGAACATTTAATTTACTATTTTGGCTGCTGCCGTTAATTTATAATAATTTCCCCAGAGATAATGGTTAAGTCCCTCTATCTTATGTCTTTATGATGATGATATCTGCTGATGTGTCTGCGTAGGTTGGATGATTGATGCAGATAGCCGACCTCGTTTCCGGGAGCTAATAGCAGAGTTCACAAAAATGGCTCGGGATCCTCCACGTTATCTGGTCATTCAGGTACCATCGAATTCAGACTGAACTCCTTCAAACTGCGGTTTACCTAATGAATTATTTGTACTGGATCCACAAAGCTGACCAGGCTATTCTATTTTCTGTTTCAGGGTGATGACCGCATGCACCTGCCGAGTCCTACAGACACTAAATTCTACCGCAGCCTGATCAGCGGGGAGGACATGGAGGACGCTATTGATGCAGATGAATATCTGGTGCCTCAGCACGGCTTCTTCAGCAGCCCGAGCACCTCTCACACCCCTCTGCTGCACTCCACGGTAATCTCATTTAGATTTACAACACCCATACAGGCAGGGGGTTTTGCATTATCTGTTGGTGTCTAAAGTTACATTTATGGTATCACTGCTACGATTGAATGAAGTTGTATAGCTCCGCTGGAGATATTTGGAAAACTTGGTGATTAATCTATTGCATTGGATATTTAACTATAAAAAATGCCATATTTAAAAGAAAATATATCTGACATCAAAAAGGCAGTTGTAAAAGAAGTACTCAGTTATTTTTCTTAAATAAAAGTAGCAATAGCACAAGTCTTTAATTCAAAATCACACTTGCATAAAAGTACTATATGGCTCCATTTAGTGTTCTATTTATTTTACAGTATATATATATATATATATATATATATATATATATATATATATATATATATATATATATATATATATATATATACAGTATATATATAATTGGAAATTTAATACTCATTCATTGGCATATATGAGTCACTATAGGGTAGAAGTACAAAGTAGCATAAAATAAAAATACTCAGGTATACTACAAATTCTTCAAAATTGTACTTGGGTATACTACTTGAGTGAATGTACTTTACTGTTACATTCCACCACTGCAAAAAGTGGCAAGTGACACAATGATGAAAGTTGAAGTGAAAATGTGACAGATTTTCATATATGACACATTGTCATATAAGGAAACAATAATATTACTGAACTCAACACAACTGATCTCTGAGACACACACACAATAAAGACTGGATAGTGAAATGCTAAATAAATTCTAAATGAAGTCTTAAATAGCTAAAATAAACTTTAAAAAGTATGAGATGTTGGCACAGAGGGTTACTGTTCGTTAGGGTTAATACTGACTCCATAAAAAACTTACAACAATACTTTTTGGAGCAACAAAAGGCTCATCTCTCCCCAATGTTTTTTGAGTTACAGTTAGTTATACTTAAACTGCACCAGCTGTTGACCTGACACACCATATTTATTTCTAATCATGACACAATGTTTATTATCATGAGTGAATCTGTGCATGTACAGTAATGAGGTGCAGCTCCATCTTCTACAGACGCACCATCCATCACCGTAAAAGGTCTCCATCCAAACAACCGAAAGTGGAATACCAGCTGATTTCCCAGAAAGAGCAGTAATAATAGATAAAGACATTGCACATTTCAAGACAATGTAATTGGGACATTTTCACAGTGGTTTTGGGGAAATTGGATTTCTGCATAAATCATTATCCTGTGAGTCATAGTGGAATAAACACAGAGTTAATTTTCAGCTTGTTGAAAGCAATTAGGTTTCGCTTCATGTCGCAGAAGCAGAATAACCGACTCAAATCTGTGTCTCCGCTCTTACCTGGACTAAACCCTGCTGACCCCATTTGCCCTCATTCTGCTCACCACTGGGGCCACTTCTCCTCATTCTGGTTCCCTACCTACTCAGCCTCGTTATCATTCCCTCTCCCACGTTTCCTCCCAGGTGCCCTTTGATTGATGAGATCTCTTCTACCTCAGGTTCAGTGAAGGCCATGCGTAGGTCTGGCTCTTCTGCCTGGGAACGCTGCTGTCCACTGACAGCCTGCTTAGCTCATATGAGCTTTTAAGGTTTAATTACCTTTGCAGACAAGTTTTAAAATCTTTGTCCAATAAAAGCTCAGTGGCCCTGGTTTTGTAATATTATCGTTGGGGCAAGAGCCAGCATAGGTCGACATTTTTTTATTTTATTTTTTTACAGATGGCCTCTCTTTCGGCGTGTTTAATTTCCTTTTCTTGTTGAAAGTAATTGCATTGCCACAGCTGTCACTCTGTCCCCCTTATTTGCTCGGTTTCCATGGTTTAACACCATTCACAGTCCTGTGACTGTGCGAGTCTGACAGACATAACAAAGCCTGTCAGATTGCTTGAATGAATATGAATCTGCTTGGTGGACGTTTATTTCGATCTTCACCAGCTTGTGCTGTGATGACAGCTACGCCTCCTCCGGTACCATAAAAACACATTACTATCTCTGTTCAAAAGGGACTTACTGCCCCCTGAGAAACTTTAAAATATATCACAACGCCTAAAAGAAATGCACATTTAATATATATACATATATAAACTATAAATCAAAGCTTAAAGTCTGAATCAAAGGCAACGGAAGTGGAAGAAAACAAAATAAAGGATTTACCTAAATCCAAAATGGAGTACAGTAGACCAACTTTCTGTCATGCATTGCAATGAAATTATGCATATTAAACCATTTCTTACTTAGTGTCTGCATTATGGTGAATGGAAGCTTATTTAAATGTGTTACAGTTCTGAAAAAAATCTGCATTTCCTGCATAGCATATTAACGAAAGTTTTCTTTATCTATTTGACAGAGCCTCAACAGTAGCATTGGAACATGCCAAGGCAGAAATGGCTTATTGGTCAGAAAGAATCCTAATCCTTTCATAAACAAATGAAAAAAAAATATTTTGCAGTGAGTGCAACAGCCCTAAAAGCCTCCGTTCTTTCTTACAGAATGGATTCCTGAGCAGAGATGGAAGCATGGTTCTTCGGTATATTCCTGATCCCACAGATAAGCTTTTAGACGATGCCTTCCAGCCAGCTCCAGGCAAGTGTCCTTCAACACCAGAATCCATCAGTGGGCTCTACTTTTTTTCTGTCATCCAAGTAAATCTCAGCAGAGCTCTGCTTTGGTCCCTCTGTTTGATTCAGTGAGGAAGGGGGACATCTAGTGGGCAAGATGCATGTTGCTGTGACATTTTTACAGCACAATAAGTGCATGAATCTTTAATCCAGGTTGTTTTCATGAGGGATCTAAAAGATGTGAGATTTTTAAAGACCAAAAGGTGTTTTGAATTCTTCTTCTTTATGGAAACTTTAACATTGCTGCTGAACAAACTTCAAAGTTTTTTTTAGTTCAACAAACTTCTAAATCTTCATTATCCTTTATTAATATCATTCATTATTCTAAGTTGACTGATGATTTAGGTTTTTTGGAAATCATGGTTAATAAAATGCTTATCATAAATCACAGCTCAATCACAGAACACTCTCAAACCTTTCTTCCTCTACAACTACATTTCCATGTAACAATAATTAAACATTGATTTGAAATAAGAGCTCATCCCCAGCACTCCACTGATTCAGTACTGCACTTCCAGAAAGTGGAGAGGTCAGATTTATGACACAATGTGTCAAAATCAATGCGGCAGAGGCAATGAGAGGCAATCCAAAAGTGAAACAGTTTTAATAGTGATATTGCATTAAATGGAACTCCAGTCCACTTTTCTACAGAAACACAATGGACTTGACAGCTTTTAGGACTTTTGAGGATGTTGGTCAACATAGTCTGACCAACATCTGAGTCACAGCTGTTTCCTCAGGAGTTCACGTAAACTACCTTACACCTGACAGCAGTTCAATCTCAATACAACCAGTTCATTAGAAATTGAAACTCTGTGCAAGCGCTTGATTCCTGACTGAAATATGTTAGCAAATCACTCCTTTATTACGATTATACACTAGTTATCCACAAAATAAAAGACATAATAAAAATATAGTATCTTCTATAGTATCATAGTATCAATTTAATAGATGTGTATTTTTTAACCCTATTATTGAGTCATACCCTGGGGTTTTTTAAATACTCTGGTATACTGTAATACCTTGATACCACCCGAGCCTAGTTAGTTTCTTTCACGTCATTGGTGTATATACTCCTTCACACTTCACATCAAAAGTATTCATTTTTCTGTACATTGAAGCAGTAATGGCAGGCTAAAAATCATGAAAAACCATCTGTTTTAGCTATGTATACACTTGTAACGTAGCTGTCTTTCTCACAGATTACATGAACCAGAACGGCGTTTCAGACATGACGAATCCCATATACCAGCACCCTGGTCCACCTCGCACGCTCCTTCCCACCATCTCCTCAGACGAGACAGAGACCGAGTACCTGAACTGCTATAAGAATGGGGACGAGGGACACGACTACCTCAACGAGGTCCTGTCCCCCGCTGTCCTCCCGCTCACCTCCAATGGGACGGTCCACAGCGTTCAGAAATACAAGCCCCAGAACAGCATAGACAACCCCGATTACCAACAAGATTTCACCCCCACCTTCAAGACCCACACAAATGGACACATCCCAGCAGCAGAGAACACAGAGTATCTGGGCCCAGACTGAGGCTTTTTTTATTTGGATCTACAGACAAGAAATAAGAGACTGTTTCCTGTTCCATTTAAAAAAATATATATTATTTTTAAAAAAAGAACATTGATGTGTTGGCTGGAACAGCATAACTATGTGGTACCATCAATTATCATATATGTCGTTTCCTGTGGTAAAGGTGACATTTTGTGCAGCTTCCTGTGTCGCTCGCATGCAGTCCTACTTCACGCAACATTCCTCTCACTCCAAAGAGCTCTTTCTTTACTGCCAAACTACAGACAATTTCATGGAAGTTGGACAAAAGCTTACGTTGACAAAATGACTCAGTTGACCTGAGAGTTGTTGGACGCAGATACACGTCGCCCAACCGTCAACACCCCCTCGTCAGAAAGTGAAAATCTTCTCATGAAAATATCTCTAAATGTTGTGCACAACATGCTGTGATCCCGACTTGTCGGTGGAGGAACGATATTCTAAGGAAGTGCCTTCGTGTTTTTTTAGGAGGCAAAAGCTCTACTACAAACAACAGAACCCGGCAGCTTCAACCCAAAACACAACTTAAGGTACATGTATTGGAGAATCCCCTGAATGAGACACAACCTGAAAGTAGTATTGATGAGTTGGATTTTGAAAGGTGCTGGACAGTAATGGTGTACACACAGAGGTGCATTCACCTGACACCAGCATTTTGTCCAGTGGTGTCAGGTGAATGCACCTCTGTGTGTACACCATTACAGTGGAGGAGATAAAATGGGAGTTCTCTAGATGCTGGATCGACAGCCTGACGACGCTCTTCCTGAAAGGATGAGTCAATGAGGAAACAAGATGTTGCAATGTCTAGAATGTATAACCGGTTTAAAGGAGAATACTGGTGAATGGTATTGTTCAAATAGGTTACCTTTATGCTCTAAAACAGTCCAGATTTGTTGCTGTCCCTGTTAGATTGCAACAAGAGTAGTTTCTTGTATTTCCCTTTGTGTCACACTACCTATATACACAGACAATTTAATGGTTTATATTGCAAATGTTTGTTTTGTAGTTCAAACCCTGCAGCACTCTTATAGCCTGATGTTAAGTGTGTGGGCCCACAAAGATGGAAAAAGTCTTAGGTCTATATCAGAGTGGCACATGTGTACCCAGGAAGCTCTTTTAGACGTTATCTTCTGAGCGCACTAAGAGCTCATCAAGCTTTTACTGAGTTGACAGCATGTAAAATAAGATGGGTTTATAACCACCACTTCCAAACACGTTCCAATAGTTTTCACTATTTTTGTGAAAAAGAAAAAAAGTCTGGTTGAACTGTCTTAGCCCATGTGAGTAACTTGTTTGAATTTTTAAATAAACATAGAATTTCCCTGTAAACATGATGTGTTTAGAGACTATTTAAATGACTCTATATCACATATTTTTGATGTATATATGTGTGGTCTAATATATCTTTTTGTCTATTTTTGTTTAAAGTATAGATTGTTGTTTGACACAGTGTGTTGACACCGTATCTATGAATCTGCTCCTCGCTTTAAAGTCTTGTAGCATTGCAAGAGCATTAACTTTGCAGATATTATTCCTAGTTTTAAAGGAATATACCATTGTAGCAACCTGTAAGCCTACTTTTGCAGATTTTACACAGGTACCTGTACAGATAGCAGTGATTTATGCTGTATTATACCCAGAAATAGTCACCTATAATTTATACTATCAGTACTTGGTTTTGCCACATCATACGTGAATATGCACTTATTCCTGAATTATGATTCTCTCATTGAAAAGAAAATGAATAAATCTTTTTCTATGGAAATAAATGTTATTTTATCAACAGTTCCACAGCTTTGGTGAGTAACGGGCCATTTATTGGAGGGACACAAAGCCCCTGTTCTCTGGAAACGACGATGATTCACTCATCCACTCAGTCTTTTATCTGGAAGCCTGCAGCACTTCAAGTCATATTTGATGAAGTGCCTTCAGTGGATAAGCAGCTGAATGAGAGCTGCATCCACCCTAATGCTTTGCTGTATCACAAAACCTGATTGAAAGCCACATATCTGTTTGGTGAGTGACTGATGAGATAAAATAATCTTGATTAAGCATTAAGGGAAAAATCATTTCATTGTATACATTCAATGCAATGTGCTCAGAATGTAAAGCATGCCTAGATTTACAGATGCTCCTCAATCTGCCGTTCTAATGCTGATTATACTGATTAACTGATTCTGAGGGGCTTATGTACTAACTAAATACACGATTATAATGGTTAATGTAGTCTGTTATGGTTAAAACCTTGGGATTTTTTTTGAGTTGACGATTTACTATATATTTAAGCTTTCAATTTTTTTTACAAAAATTTGTTAGAGGTGGTCTGGTTGTATGCCTCATGATTGGCTGGCGACCATGTGGGTTGTATCCCTGCCTCTCACCTGTAATGCGCTGGGATTGGCTGAGGAATAAGCAGGTATAGAAGATGAATGAATGAATGGTTTGGTTGTAACATTAAAAGCATTTAGTTTGTGTAACTTTAAATTTAATACACCTGAAAACCTGGTTTAAATAATATAATAACAATATGATGTATTTCTATAATACATTAAGTATTTCTGATGGAATAACCTACATCAAACTATTATCTATTGAAGGTTGAAGACAATTGACAGTCATTCAAACACTGAACTAATCTGCTTCATCAGGACTGTGAGGGTGTTTGATCTAGTTTGAATGACTCTTTCCAGTTAAAAAGCAGCAAATTATCAATAACAAATAAAGAAAGGTCAAAACAAGAGTACATATCAATTGTTAACAGCCTAACTGTTTGAAGAGGATATTGTACCTGTGGTAGTAGTAAAAAACAGACCTTATCTAGATAGAATAGTGGTATATTAATAATATTAACATTTTTAAATGTATGGAAATGAATGAAATCACCTTTTTCCATTACAGCCCTGTCCAATATAATTAGTAACAAATAGTAAGGGCAAACAACACACAAATGAATATTCTTCTAACTTTGTCATAAATAAGTATTAATCTAATCCAGTACTAATCATATTCAGTTAAATTGGCAACAGTATTTAAAGGTTGTGGAAATTCACAGTCATACCAACAGAGTTAGTATAGCAAATAAATGAAATAAATTCCAGTCTAAACTGGGCATGGTTTGCGTTCAGTAGGCTGATGTCATAGAGTGGAATAAACTACCAAAAATAGAATTAGAATTACTACCTAAATTCTAACCACTGCTGGATAGTCTTCCCTAAATGACTGTGGACATCTTATTATGGTGTGTGTGTGTATTATATGTCTTTTACAATGTTATTTTTACATCAACCTTTTTTTTACCCACTTGCTTCTTGAAAACAAACTTTGGCTCAAAACTAACTATGATAAATAAAAAAAAAAAAAACAACATTTGAGTTCCTTTTTATAAAAACATCAGACATTGATTGACTCACTTTGTCTGTCTTTGTGTGGGTTGATAGACTGTGAACACTATAATAGAAATGTGTTTGGGGCTTTGTCATTCTATGCCTGCCAAAGTCTAACTGTGGACATCTTATTGTGGACTGTGGACAAAGTCTGGCATAGAATATGTATATTTCAGAAATATAGTACATATCAGATTAATCATTAAAATTAATATCTCTCTTTATATCTCTCTTTATTTTCGTACCATTTAAATGTTACACTTTATACACTTTCCTGTTTTTTATATGGAATCATCTCAGTATTGTTTTACACTTCTTTTCCCAAGCTTCTTTCTAAGCCTATGCTTCTCCTCCTCCTCTTTAAATGGCTGTGGGGGGTGTTGGTGGTGACAGTATAGTAGTGATATCACAACTTCACATAAGTCATGACTGCTTGTTTTAAGGCACAGTTTCTGAATACAGGCTGTGTATGTTTCTCTGTGGATTGAGCACTTTTGAAACATGGGACAGTATTAAGTATTAATATACTCTAATAAATATATATACATATATATATTCACAATAACTGCTAGATTCTTTGCCTTAAATATATACATATGTGTATTAGTAATAAGTAATAATATGACCATTATTATTATTATAAAACCCACGGGTACTTTTTTTATTTTGTATACATATTTCTGGCGGGAATTGTAGAAAAAACAGTGTATTTATTTAATGTTGTTAAATGTGAAAAGATTAATAAAAATCTCACCAAAAAGGTGGTAGGAAGTCGGCTATGGAAATAGTTTTCAGGGACTCTTAAGTCTAGATGTTGAACCTCGTGTTGAATGTGTTTTAGGTGTAGTGCGTCATTATCGTCGCCGGGGGGCAGCACTGAGAGAACAGTTTGTACCCCGCCCCAAACAAAAAATCCCACGAAGAAGAAACCAACAGCAAAATATGCAAAAGTTTACCTGAATTGACACTTGCATTCGGTCTTTTCAGTAAGAGGGATGGGGCTCTTACCAGAGAGAAGCACTTCATTTGTACTTTTCCTTATAATACTCCTGTCAGAAGGGCATTTTCGATGGGTAAGTGGTATTTAATCCCCGTATTCTCGTGACTAAAACATGACTCAGCCTTTGCTAGTGTGGTGTTTATGTGGGGCGGCCTGAAACTCAGAGACCGGTTAGTGAAGCTATTCAGGCGACGTCTGTTTTCACAGGTTAAATAACAGGCTGCATTTGGGTTATTCACGATTTGAGCAAGATAGCTAATGCTAACTGGAAACGTAAATGCACAACATATACTATTAGCGTTAACATATATAAGTGCAGTGGGTCTATTCTTCTTGGAACCGAAACTCTGGTCAGAAGAAGTTTCCTTTACTTGACTCTAACAGATCAAATCACGTCCTCTATAAATTAAACTCGCAAAAAGGAGCTCTTCTCAATGTTGTGATTGTCCCCAAGCCAAAAATCCTAGTTTAACTGTCTCACACGACTAAATGTGTAATTCAACGTTATCAGATAACCTGGGTTATTTTTAAAGCGAATATAATTTGGAGCTTAATTAAATAGACTAACCTTGTGTCTGTTTTAGAATGTAACTTCTTCTTTGTATCGGGATTATATTGTCATTGTAATAAACCTGAGTATACACGCGTTATTAAGCATTTTCTTTGAAGTATGAGAATAAAGAATCCACGCTACTACAAAATATAAAGACAAGTGGTTTCCCTAAGTTTGAGGAAAGATTAGCTTCATATATTCTTACCCAAGAAAATCTTACGTGTTTAAAAAAATATTTAGGTAATTTCATATAATTTTTTGTACAAGTATTATTATCATATAAAAGTTGGAAAAGCTAGAGTAGATAATAAATACGCCAACAAGACTTGCAAAGGGGGGCAACTACAACCAATAGATCTGGGAAAATTTAGTTATTTACGGTAGTTGTTTTTTGATGCTCTTCTCATTAACTATTTTGCATCCATACAACTTATGTCTTATGATGGTGGGGAAACCCTGAATTTAGTACACAGCAGAAGAGAAATTACATTAGAAGAGGAATAGTAAGTAATGAAATGGAAGTATAAAAATAAAACTGCATAGTGAAAAGGATGTACTTGTACAGCATCTTTGAGTGTACTTGGATCAAACAAATACTTTGCACAAACACAACTACAAAATCCAACTTCCCATCATTTCCCCCAGGCCATTATTTATTGAAATCGATGTATGGCAGAATGTAATTCCAAACCAAGCTTGTCTCTGCTCTATCTGTTTGATTGGATTTAATGAGATTTAAATAATGGTTCACAGCTCCTCTAGTCAGACCACTGCACAGCTGAGAAACTATAATAAAACTTCAGAGTTGAATCTGGTGATTGATCATTACTTCTTTGATATACATGTATTGATTACTTGGAGAATGGGGTGGATAACCAGAAACTTCTGTTTCTTTTGTGGGGTTGGGGTGGTGCAACAGGTTTAATGTAATGTTTATGAAACACTTTAAACAAACCTTGCACGGTTTGGGGTCATATTCATGATAAACAAGTGTCTTTTTCTGAGTCAATGTGTTTTGCATGTTGACTTTTGGATAAAATAGCTGATGCAGTACCAGTACTGTCAGTCTGCAGATGCATTAAACCCCAAACGGAGGGATTAATGACATCTGAATGCGATCCTTGAACTCAAAACCACAAGACAGAAGTAGGACACAGTAACACTGGGCTTACTCATAAAACAGTTTGTACAGTAAGTGAGTTAACTTCCTTAAGTCCCCCCCCCCCACCTCCTCCTCATCAAAATAGCATGTGAGGACTGTGATGAGACAGATAATGGCCAAGTTTAACTGCAGAGGCTAAACAAGGTAAACAAATCTGTTGAACACTTTAAAAAAACATTGTTCAATGTGTTTTATCTTACAAATGCACAAAAACTTTGTGTAGCTGTAAACAAGAACAGTCTCATTGTTGTTGCCATAGCAATCTGACTATAAGCTGTCTTGGGTTAGTCATAGTGCGTGATATATTCATATGACTGAACGAACAGCATTTCTGTCTTTACTCCTTATTCGTCAAATTAGCAGATTGACAAGGGAACATGTTTGCAGAAGTGAGATTCCTATTCTCAGACATTCACGCGCGAGATACTAGAAACACAGGAAATGAAACACAACCCATGGTTTAACCTGGTAAATATAAAACCTCAAGGTGGAAAATGACAAAAGTTCAATCAGAACTGTTAAGTCTTTAGCTTTTGAGTGGCCAGAATGAAGTCACATGATGTGTTCAGTCTATCAGGGAGAGGCTACAGAAGATTCACCAGACTGCATGGAGCTGTGTTTTGAAAGGCTAAATAAATTTGTTCAGCACAACAATATGATCATTATGCTTTTGTTGTCTCATTATCAGGTCGAGGCCCAGCACTGTGTGTGGTACGGTGAGTGCGACAAATCCATGAAGTTGCCCGAAAAGAACTACAACTGCAATTACACTGGTCCTCCCCGCCCGCTACAGCCTGAGGGTTATGAGCTTCTCAAGGTATGCACACAGTCGGTGCCCAAACCAAATGTCTGCGTCACACTTCTGCTTTCCAGCTGTGCTTGATTCTTGTGCTGTGAGGGGAGAAAAAGTCGCTCAAACTGACATCGCAGCTGTTGTGTTTACATGCAGGAGCTTTGTCCGGGATACGACTATGGAGACCGAAGTCTCTGCTGTGATGTCGTGCAGTTGCGCACTCTTAAAGGGAGTCTCCAGCTTCCCCTTCAGTTCCTGTCTCGGTATGCGCTGCGTTTATTACATTAACTAATTAGGCACATGACATGCTTAAGAAGGGCATTATCATTACTTGCGTAGGCCCTAGCTGCCCTTTCTCAAACTTCCAAGTACATGTGGCGCTCCAATCTGATATAATTTCATGCTGCAGAGCTTTGGTGTTGCATGTTCCAAATATGTTAGAAACAGACTGGCTCTAAATCTTTAAATTGATTTATAATTCTGCTTTTATTAGTAGTGTATATATAATTTATTTTTTTTAAATATTCTTGTCTGACACCCACTGTATTTGTGTGTAGGTGTCCTTCCTGTTTCTTCAATCTGATGAACCTCTTCTGTGAGCTGACATGCAGCCCCCACCAGAGTCAGTTCATGGTGGGCACCAACTTCAATAGGACCAACGTTGTGGAAGTGGATTACTACATCGGACAAACGTTTGCTAACGGTGGGTTCACACATCTGTAACCAGATGTTTCTTAGACAATGTTACCCAAATCTTAGCCTCTTGCTGTATTGTATTAAAAAAAGGAAAAGTGCCATCAAATAAGTGCCACCAAATAATAAGGAACATATTTTGCTTGCATGAGGAAGCTTGATCAGTTTCTAAGCTCTGACATACTCCCAGTTGTGCAATTCTGTGGGTAACCTAAAGTCATGACAGTTACATATTTGGTAACTTTAATTGAAAGTAACTCTTGAATGTTTGCCACAAAATAAGCAAATTTTACTTTTTTCTCAGCCATGTACAATGCCTGTAAGGACGTCCAGGCACCATCCAGCAATGTGCCGGCCTTATCGCTGCTGTGTGGCAAGGACGCAAAGGACTGCACCGCTACGAACTGGATCCAATACATGTTCAATATTGAAAATGGACAGACTCCTTTTCCTATCAACCCAATATTCTCAGGTAAATCCTTTTTTTTAATTGTCATTTTGCTTCCATGCTGCAGGATAAGATCCCTCTCCTGCTTTCTTTCCTTTTAATTTAAATACATTCTTCATGATAGGGATGGTTCATAATTGGCTTCATAATTGGTTGGTTGAAAATATCAGGCCAGTGAAAGTGTACCCCCATTGACTCTTTGTGCGTGTGAATGAAAATGACAGAATTACGTTGGGGAAAAAAAAGAGGCAGAATCAAGTTCTAGCACTCAGGTTTCATTCTGTGGCGCTGCACCACAGATTGCTCTATGTGTGGGGAAACACAGCGATTGATCTATCATGCTGGTGTTGTGTTGTTTTCTAGATGTACCGGTTTCCGGCTTCATCCCCATGAACAACAAGACATACGCATGCTCAGAGGGCCTGGAGGACGGCTCAGGTCCCTGCTCCTGTCAAGACTGCACAAAGGCATGTGGCCCCAAACCCGTCCCCCCGCCCCTCCCCCCACCCTGGACAATCTTCGGACTGGACGCCATGTGTGTCATCATGTGGATCGCTTACATGGTCTTCCTGCTTATCTTCATCGGTTTAGTGCTGGCAGCTTGGTGTTACAGGTAAAAAAAATATATATCTGTGACGATAATATTTTGGGTTGATTTTTTTTATTGTGGAGTAAATATCTAATCGGTTTGTGTCGTGTTTTTGTGCAAACAGGAAAAGGACAATCATGTCTGAGTATGGCCCCATATTTGACAGCAACAACCCACTGTCTCTCAACAGTGATGATCCTGACCAACGTAATTATTGTTATTATTATTTAAATTCAGTGTTTCCTCTCGATTCCTTTGGCAGTGGCGGCCCCCCACACCTAAATCTTCGCTGCCGCTCCTTTAAGTTTCTTTTTTTTTATGTCTCAACGGCACTCGAATGAAAAGATTTATGGACACATAGGATAAATATATTGAAATGATACAATACAATTTCCTATGATTTGATCATAGGATTATATTAAAATGGTCCAGTCTACTACCTGATTAACCACAAAAAACAATGACAGCTATTGTGGTATTTCATCTTTTTGTTAAATATCAGGGAAGAATTAAAATGTCGGGCTATTCTGCAAATGCAGTGTAGTTCATGTTCAAACTAGACCTCCATTATGTAGCCTAAATATAAGGTTTAAAGGTTCTCATGCCTTTCCTATAGCCCACTGTTGGCCTTCTGTATTATCTGTCTGTCCCCTCTGTTTTTTAACAAATCTCTCCTGTATAAATTTGGTGTAAAAGTTAAATAATTTCTTTCCACCGCTAGAGCCTGCCGCCGCTGCTGGAAAAAATCCTAGAGGAAACACTGAAATTATTCGCCTTCTTTCTGTAAACATGCCGTAACCAGTAAGTGGATTCGCTGTTAGTGTAACGGCGTAACTGACCGTCTCTTTCTCTTAGTAAACGCGTCCTGTTGCGAAACACTGGGCGAACGCTTTGAGAACGCGCTGCGGGTCCTCTTCACCTCCTGGGGTTCCTTCTGCGTGCGCTATCCCTCTGTGGTCATACTGGGCAGCCTGATACTGGTGGTGGCCTCCTCTGGGGGCCTGGTCTACATGCGGATCACCACAGACCCCGTAGAGCTGTGGTCGTCTCCCAGCAGCCAGGCGCGCCAGGAGAAGGAATACTTCGACAGCCACTTCGGACCCTTCTTCAGAACCGAGCAGCTCATCATAACCACTCCTATCAACAAAACATACATTTACTCGCCGTACTTCGGTGGATCAGATGTCCCGTTCGGAGGCATCTTTGACATAGATATCCTGCATCAGGTGGGTGTAGTGAGAGGCAGACTCTGAAAATCGATTGATACTGATACTGACCGAGTGTGTTGTGAAGCTATTTTTTTTTCTGTAGTTAAGATTCAACGTGACACATCAGATACAAATGTGATACGTGAGGAGCAGCTGCGTCTCTGAAGTGGTGGCTTATCGCTTCTCCTTTTCTTTTTTTCTCCCCACTTCTTCCAACCATAACCAAAAAAAGGTGCTGGACCTGCAGCTCGCCATCGAAGGCCTCGTAGCCACATACGAGGGGCAAAACGTCACGCTGAAGGACATTTGCTTGGCGCCCTTGGCCCCGTACAACGACAACTGTACCATCCTGAGCATTCTCAACTATTTCCAGAACAACCCTGTCACGCTGGACCACAGCATTCATGACGAGTTTTACGTCTATGCCGACTTTCACAGCCACTTCCTCTACTGTGTCAGGTGATTGATCCAAAGTTTGCTTAGTGTCACACATTTGACTTGCATGCATGTATTCTTTAAATTTAGCCTTTCCTCTCAAAAAAAAATCTGCCGGCAACCGACGTAAAGGTCAAAATTAAATCAGCGTGAAACATCTGCAGCTCAGTATTGTTGTATTCCTCAAATATTACAATCATTACTTCCTCATTTGTTTGTCATGACACGCTTATATCTGCTGTTCTGTACTGTACTGCAGTGAATACAAAATAACGGTTAATGACTCCCAGCAGTGATCTAATAATCACTGTGAATTTTTGATTGCCTTTTAACTGTGCTTCTATTTTTTTACCTTAAAGTGCCCCAGCATCCCTCAACGACACCACTCTCCTCCATGATCCCTGCCTCGGCACTTTCGGGGGCCCCATCTTCCCTTGGCTGGCGCTCGGGGGCTACGACGGTGAGCTGGGTGAACTTTTGTTGAAGTGCAAACAAAAAGAAACTACAGTAATAAAATATAATTACAGACAAATATAAAGTTATATAGTCTGTTTTGTACCTTCCTGCAGATTTATTTGTATTGCACTAAGAGAAATAACCAATGCTCTTTTGGTCACTGAACCTTCAGTGAACATTAACCTTTTTTTTCTTGTGAGTGTGTACATGTTGTATAAGCAGCACTAAAGAACTGTATTTACAGTATAATCACTAATGTGCAGCAGTTACTGCTGTTTGGAATGATAATGCGAATGAAACAATAACAACTGCTCATTCATCCTATAAATAATTAACACAGGTTTCTGTAGCAATCACTGCCAATTATCTCAAAAGATTGGGATTCTTCTCTAGGGACATTTATGTTAATTAACTGCCAGGTCCATCGTCACCCTGTCAAAATAATGGCTTGTGTCATTTTTTTTTTTTGATAAAAGTGAGTTTTAGTGCCACGTCTGGTAAAATCACCTTAATCCCGAGTTAAAGGAATCATACTCTTCAATGGCTATTTTACTTAGGCTATAGTTAAAAGTCATGAAATGCCTTGACGTAGACAATTTAACAAGCTTTCATGATGGCAAATGCTTCAAGAAGCAGAACAGATTCTGTGGTGTAGAAGTATCTCTAAACATGATTATTGAATCAGTCTCTACTGGTGAGGGATAAAGGCTATAGGCTATAATGTTTTATAGTAATTTTACCTTAATTCCACAAGTTATACTTATAATAATAACTGAATATATAGTGCTGTGCATATCAATAAATTCATTAAATCTCTAGCCAAATATTAGAAGAAGTTCCTGGATCTTTAGTCCATTAAACATGTGTCATCACTTCATTGAAAACTTTCCATATGTCAAGGGACCTGACGTGTTTAATTTAACTCCAGGTAACATAAGTTTTAGTTTGCACTATGGAATGAAAGGACAGTTAAAACCAGATTTAAAATTGCCTAAACTCACACTAGAATGTTCTATGTATGTCATCCACAGTCATCCACTCTCAAGGCCTTTTTGATTGAAATGATTAATAAATATAATATTCTCTGCAATTAATAAAGTTTTTATGTGTCTTCGAAAAACTTAAAGAAAATGACTCGGGCCATTATTTTAATAGGGTGATGATATGTGTTTAAAACTAATTGTTGTGTTTTTGTCCACACTACAGGAACAAACTACAACAATGCCACAGCTCTAGTGATCACGTTTCCACTCAACAACTATCTGAATGACTCGGTCAGGACGGGCAAAGCTCTGGCATGGGAGAAAGTGTGAGACATCAGCCTTCTTCTAAAATAATTTAGAGCGCTTAAGTAGAAGTTAATGGGCAAATATCTTTTTTTGTACTAACTGTGAGCATTTTGTGTGTGGGTGTATTTCAGATTCATCAACTTTATGAAAAACTACAAAAACCCCAACCTGACCATCGCCTTTAACGCAGAGCGGAGCGTTGAAGATGAACTGGACAGGGAGAGCAACAGCGACATCAGCACCATCGTGATGAGCTACGCCATCATGTTCATCTACATCTCCCTGGCCCTGGGTCACATCCAGAGCTTCAGGAGAGTAATGGTGAGAGACTAGAATTCATTGTCAGGCTTGTTTTATCAGTTTTAGACAATTCTCAATTCCTTGGGAATTCCCAAAGCTGCCCAGTTTTACCCTGGACAGCTAGTGGATATAGTTCAACCTAGGCTCAGGCAATAAAAGTATATATATATATATATATATATATATATATATATATATATATATATATATATATATATATATATATATATATATATATATATATATATATATATATATATATATATATATATATATATATATATATATATATATATATATATATATATATATATATATATATATATATATATTACTGATAGTTTTACTCAGGATTTGTGTGAAAAACCTTCCTGCTTCATCCTTGGCTCAAAAACATCATATTTCCATTGATAATAATGAACAACCAGTCATATGCGCCTTATTTCTTCTGGTCATTGTAAAAATAGATAACTATATATGATCACTAATCATATCGCTGTTTATTTAATAAAATTCATTAGGCATAAAATGCCCCCCCCCCCCCTAATATTTAAAAGAAAATCATCAATAATTATTAATGTTAACAAATACTAACAAAATTGCATCTATATAAATCTATCACCCAGCCCTAGTTTCACTACGAAATCGCTTGCTGCCCGGTTGTGATGTAAAAGCTTGCCATGGTTTTCATTCATTGGAAACATGTTGAACATGATTAACAAGTTTCTGCCATTCGAGCATAAAAGAGAGAAGTGACGACTGCTCCTCTGTCTTTCTTTTCCCCCACACAGGTGGATTCTAAGATTTCTCTGGGCATAGCAGGAATCATGATCGTGCTGAGCTCTGTGGCCGCCTCACTGGGCATCTTCAGCTATTTCGGTATCCCCCTCACTCTCATTGTGATCGAGGTCATTCCCTTCCTGGTGTTGGCTGTCGGAGTGGACAACATCTTTATTATAGTGCAGACATACGAGGTACCTTAAATTAAATATTATCACCTAGTTATTTGTGGTTTAATGCTTCTCTACATCTCTGCATCTTCATTATTTATATTTATTTAATTATAATTAATTCATATAAATATATTTATTTGATTTGATTTGATTCATGACACTTTTTCCTGTTTTTTTTAACTTTTGTCAACTGTGCTTTTTTTAGGTTTATTTCTTCAAAAAGAGATCATCGTAACCCCCTTTTTTTCAAAATAAAAGTTGACCTTGTATTGCGTTTTTCTCCCCATTTTCATTACTCTACAGAGGGATGAGCGGATGCCTCAGGAGGAACTTCACCAGCAGATCGGTCGTATTCTTGGAGAAGTAGCTCCCAGCATGTTCCTCTCCTCCTTCTCCGAGACCGTGGCATTCTTCCTGGGTAAAAACTGGATAATTTATGTAATACAATACATTGTTAGTATTCGTACAACTGAATTAAACTATGAAGTATGCATTCTTAATGATATTATTCCAATTTGAATGAAGAAAATCATCTTAGTGGACAAAAAGCACCATGGTTTCCCTAGTGAGTCACACAGTGAGTCTGTGCTGAATACACTCTTATTCTTCTGCAGGGGCCCTGTCCAACATGCCTGCAGTGAGGACTTTCTCTCTGTTTGCTGGCTTGGCCGTTTTTATTGATTTCCTGTTGCAGATCAGTTGCTTTGTCAGCTTGCTGGGCTTGGACGCCAGAAGACAGGAGGTGAGACTGAGGGGGAAATGGTGGTGACATGATACAGACGGGGGTTATAGATGGTCAGGGACTACAGTTACACATCCCACCAGCCAATTTTTAACCGATATGTCTCTGGCTGAAATTAATCGGCTGAGTGAAAAACCTGCTCTCGGGCTTCGTCCGAAAACATGGCAGAGAACATTTATTAAATCACGGCACTTATCAGACGCTGCGTTGTGTCTGTTGTGTGTTTTCAAAGGGGAATCGACTCGACATAATCTGCTGTGTGAAGCTGCCAGAGGTTGAGGAAACGAAGACAGATGGCTTCCTCTTCCGTTTTTTCAAGGCAGCCTATGCCCCATTCATCCTCAAAGAGTGGGTGCGACCAATCATAGTAAGTATCTCAGTGGCACTCTGTCACACACACACACACACACACACCTGCCTCTAGAGACTTCTGCTGCCCCTCTTTTATATTCTTCTAATGTGTCGCAAGACATGTGCGTAGATTGTTCGTTCACGACGTGATGTTTGTTTAGGTGGCCGTGTTTGTGGGAATGCTCTCCTTCAGTATTGCCGTGGTGAATAAAGTGGAGCTCGGGCTGGACCAGAAACTCTCCATGCCTGATGTAAGTCTACGTGCGTTCATGGGTCACGAATTCCCGATTGCGTTTGATGTCCTGGTTCCATTCCTGTACACGCGGAGGTGTGTTCTGACAGTCTGTGTCTCCATCCAGGACTCCTACGTGTTGGAATACTTTAAGAACCTGAGCACGTACCTCCACACTGGAGCTCCTGTGTACTTTGTGGTCGAGGACGGTCTGAACTACAGTAGCCTGGAGGGCCAGAATCTGGTGTGTGGAGGGGTGGGCTGCAACAACAACTCCCTTGTCCAGCAGGTTTACCAGGCGTCACTCATCAGTAATTAGTAAGTCTCAGATAACAAAATTAGGTTGTTCGGTCATACACATTTAACAGCATGAGTCAAACTTGCTATTTGAAATAATAATCGGCTCTTTTTTTTTAATATGTGGCAGCCACACACCACACCCTGATAAAAACTGTTTTCCTTTTGCTCACAGCACAACCATAGCCTTTACTCCATCCTCCTGGCTCGACGACTACTTTGACTGGGTGAAGCCTCAGTCCACCTGCTGCCGATACTACAACAGCACCGGCACCTTCTGCAATGCCTCGGGTAAATCTTTTATCAAAAGTCAACAGACTTTGAAGCCTTGTTCCGTGATCCTAATGTTTGCCTTTGGTTAATTTTTTTTTGTTGCCATAAAAACGCAGAAACACGACGTTGTTGTTGCTTCAACATTAAATAAAATACTTTTGTTTTATTTTGTATGGTTTTATGTCTGCACCAAGTTGATAATATCGTCATTGTGTGCTGCTTTATGGTGGAGTAAGTTGTTTATTCACAGAACTTGAAGGCATGTCGTCTTTAGTCGGTTTTGTCTTACAGGGCAGATTTGAATTATTGCTCTAATTCTATTGGATATGTTTTTGCAGTGGTAAACTCTTCCTGCGTTCACTGTCGGCCCATGACTGCCAGCGGAAAGCAGAGGCCGGTCGGAGAAGAATTCATGCGGTTTCTACCCATGTTCCTGTCCGACAATCCTAACATCAAGTGTGGAAAAGGGTAATTTTATAGCTCTGTTTTTGTTTTATTTTAATTATCTCATTAATTACTTTAAGTTCTGTTTCTTATACCTACAAAGATCTCACCTTTTGGCTACAGTCACCTTTTTTTGTCAACCAGTGTAGTTGAAGTAAATAGAACTTTGTACGTTTTCACTTTTTTTTTTGTATGTTGTCATCTTTTTGATTAAAGGAAGTTTAATCACTGAATTAAACACTTATGTCCAGTGTTTTAAAATGCTAAATCCACAGAGAAATGCACATAGCCTGTTTTCAGAAACTGTGCTTTAAATGAATCCTTGTGGAGTTGTAGCAGGCAATCATGTAATAATGGCTGACAACATAATAAATATGCAATAGGCCAATAATGTAATAATTGGCCATTAATGTAATAAAATTCCTGAACTGAAAATGTCTTAACTTTTTACCAATAATTTAATAATAGCAATAATTTATTACGTTATTGGCTCAGTTAATGCATTTGCAAAAAAAAAAAAAAATTCTTCACCAGGCCATCAACCTAACCCAAAAGTTATGTTATAGTTTCAGAACTTTTATAACGTCATTGGACAGTTATTGGCCTATTACACATTAATTATTACGTTATCAGCCGTTATTATTAATGTTTAAGTTATAATGTCACAGCTATACAGTCACCGCCTACGCTCCATTAATAGCCATTCAAATTAGAAGAGAGGCTGATTAATATTAACGAGACAGACACAAAATGTTTTTTCTAAAGCTCCAGAGTGGAGATGTATATTAAGGTGATCCCTGGTACTTGGAACCATGAATATATCTTGTTAGAGACACCAACACTTTAAATAAAAATAAGGAAAAGTGCCAAAAATACCAGATAAATTGTGGTTTGTAATTTTCTCCTTTATTCTCCTCCATATTCCCAACGCCCCTCTAGTGGACACGCAGCCTACGCCAATGCAGTCGACCTGTATTCTAACAACAAGGACATCGGAGCCTCTTACTTTATGACATATCACACCATCCTGAAGGAGTCCCCAGACTACATAGATGCTTTGAAAATGGCCCGAACCCTGGCTGCCAACATCAGTAAAACCATGAACCACAAAGTTTTTGCCTACAGGTAAATCAAGCTATTCTACTTCAGGTGCTCTAGAGTTTGCTTTATCTGCTATTTAAGAATAATCAATATAAGTTGTTAGTTGTTTGTTTCATAAAATGGTGTAAAATGTCAATCCGTGTTTTCCAAAACTGAAGAAAGCTGATGAATTTGAACATCTTAGAAATGACTTATACTGATAAATCAATTATCAAAATCGTTGACGATTAATGTGATAATTGGCATCTAATCGATTATTCGACTTATCATTGCAGCTCTACTTTTACTCCGTTTTCTATGGAGAAAGACTAACTTAGCTAAAAGTTTGTTGTTTTAAAGTCAATGTTCAAGGATACTGGGGGCCAAGTGGGTCAGAGATAAGCATACAGCAAAGAAAACATTGTCAATGTTGCTGAGGTAATCCCTCTATAAGTCTGTATCCTATACAGACGTTGTGCCGCCACTTATGTAGATTACAACCTCAGATACAGAGGTCGAACCCAGTATTCCAAGAAAAAACAATCTGTAGATGCTAAATTAGATTAGATTATTTATTCTTAGAACAACTTGGCTCAAAAGTCTCTTTTGAAACACGTGACCGTATAAGATAGAAGATAATTTTCTTTGATCGAACTAAGTAGTTTACATACTGTTGTATAGACTGTCATAAATGCCAGTTTCCTTTTTTAAACATGCTGCTAATACGTGTCTGTGTTTTCTCCCTTCACAGCGTGTTTTACGTGTTTTACGAGCAGTACCTGACCATCGCGTACGACACGGCCCTGAACTTGAGCGTGTCCCTGGGGGCCATATTCGTGGTGACAACGGTGCTGCTGGGCTTTGAGCTGTGGTCAGCCGTCGTCGTCACCATCACCATCGCCATGATCCTGGCCAACATGTTTGGCGTCATGTGGCTGTGGGACATCAGCCTCAACGCCGTGTCGCTTGTGAACCTGGTCATGGTGAGAAGGAGCATGGAACACGCATATATTTATATACACTGCTGTTCAAACGTTTGCGGTCACCCAGCCAACTTAGTGTTTTCCATGAAGAGTCACAATTTTATTAACCACCATGAGTGTAAAATGAATAGAAAACTGTATTACATTAACCATCTATGTAGATATTGCCCCAAAAAACAGATATTTGCATCTAGAATAGTCATTTACAACATTAGCAATATATAGAGTGTATTTCTTATTAGTTTAAAGTTGGTTAGTTCATTGGAAAAAACAGTGCATTTCTTTAATAAATAAGGAAATTTCTAATTGACCCCAAACTTTTCTCCTCCACAGATACATTTATTTAAAGGTAAAAAAGTAAAAACAAAAGTTAATGTAAAAATATCATCTAAAATGTCCCTTTTAAATGTTACTTTATTTTTAATCTTCTTAACATATATTATATTATTATTATACTATATTATTTTATTGAATGAATCAACATGCTTTGGCTTCTCAACTAATCATAATTGAAAAAGAGCCAATGTTTGCAGCTTCAGTATTTGAATATATAGGCTGATGTGCTGTTTTAAATATTAAACTCAGTCACTTCTTTTTTTCTTTTTTTTGGCATTCGGAGCACAGATTGCCCCCCCCCTTTTTTTTTTTCATTGGGAAACGGCTGTTTACAATCGGTCTGGTCGCCTGACCCTTCCTGTCACTTGCCCTAATGGACTCTGCTCTGAGCAATGTCACCACGCTCCTCTGTGTTTGCAAGGGAAAAAATGTTGTCGTATCCATCCGGAAAAGCAAACTTGTCCTTAATCTCACCCATGAAATATTCAAGACAAGCCAGCCACTCTAATAGTTTTTGGCTTTCATCCCAGCGTTTTTTTCAGGTTTCTGGTGCTGAGTTGTTTCCTGTCCTCTGTTGCAGTGCTGTGGTATTTCGGTGGAGTTTTGCAGTCATATCGTCCGAGCTTTTTCCGTCAGCATGAAGAAGGACCGAGTGGAACGGGCTGAGGAGGCCCTGGCTACTATGGGAAGCTCTGTAAGTCCTCACCAAATCCTCTAAATGCAGTTTTTTTCCCCTTATTAAAGTATCAGCTACATGGTTTTGGCGATGTTGAATGCTGATATTGTAAATTTCAAAACACGTAATTCTACATGTCTGCTTTTGCTTGAAAAATAGTTATTTTTTTTTCCTTTAGAATCTGACATGACCTTTGTATCTCACTCCTTTCTGCAGGTCTTCAGTGGGATCACGTTAACAAAGTTCGGCGGGATCCTGATTCTCGCACTTTCCAAGTCCCAGATCTTCAAGGTCTTCTACTTCAGGATGTACCTGGCCATAGTGCTGCTGGGGGCCACGCACGGCCTCATCTTCCTCCCTGTGCTGCTCAGTTACATAGGTCAGTAATGTCACACATTTAAAAGAGGGGGAAGCACGAAACGAACGGTAGTTTCACTCTGAATGTTTGTTCTGTTTGTCCTGACCGTTGCAGGTCCTTCAGTGAACAAAGCGAAGGCGTTTGCTGCTAATCAGCGCTATATTGGTACAGAAAGGGAGCGCCTCCTCAACTACTAGCAAGCTGTCAGAGACAATGAACTAACTATTTGACTGGGAGGTACTGTGTGGGTGTGAGCAGAAGCCCTTTCTGCGATTACTGACACGCTCATCCTTGCTACTACTATGTATGGATTTAACTCAGGAATATACCCAGGAGCAGGAGAACCAGAGGCCGCTCAAACCGCATTCTTTGATTTCCTCCGAAGACTGTGGGCCCACCATTCCTCCTCCTCCTCCTCTTCCTCCTCCTCCTCCACATCATCATCCTCACACTACAGAACAGGCCTGACTTTGGCATTTGAAGCAGGAGCAACATAAGCGAACAAAGAAATAACACTTTTTTCTTTAAGTGTGGAAGTAGCAGAGTGAGCGTCAACCCCCTCCATCAGTTTACAGACAAAACTCTCAGTCAGCTCCATATGCTATGAGTTATTTTGATTTAGGAAAACTCAAAAAGGGTAAAACTGGTCAGTTGTTTTTTAAAATATATGTATCAAAAAAAAATTAAGTATAAATGGAATTTGTTTATCGAAAACATACTTTTGTAGAAATATGTGATGTTATAAAACATGAATCAACCGGGACACCACACAAACACCCGAGCTAACACATAACAAAACTGATATCAGAGGCCCTCATTAGACTTGACATTTGCATGAATCTGGAGCTTCATCTACATACTGTGTTCTGCAGTTGTGGCATTTTTAACTAGCAATAATATACAGTTTCCGTGCACATGAAGGAAATAAGATTTTTCTTTTTCAGTTTTTAAGTGGTAGTAATAACAATAAGCTCCGATCAACCGGATTTGGAACAATATCGACAGTATTTTTGCACAGTGCTGTTGGAAGAGCTGTGTTGGAATTATTTCTACACGTGTAGATGTAAACGAGTTTAAAACCAAAACCTCACCATGCTTGTGTTGGAATACAAAACCAATACTGAGCAGTCCAAGAAGTGTAGGTGTTGCATGTTGCTCTGCAAATCACTGGTTTTTCATTTCCACTTTGGTCGCTACATCATCCTGTGCCACATTTCTGTTCTTTTTTTTTTAGAGCTAGTTAATGTCCTTTGATTCTATTTTCATGACTAGCTGCCCAGTCCGTCTTGAAGGTTTTTTTTTACAAAAAAAAAAACAGTCCAGATACTTGTTCATGCCAGGTGTAAAGGGCACTATAATGCTAATAATGGTTTTACTGAAGAGCAAATGAGACATTTTGCAGTTACTGAACACAATTTTTTGTAGCATCAAGAGATGAGAGATGAAGCTTTACTTAACTGTAAATAGCTTATACAAGATTTAGATATTCTTTGACATCTGAAGCCTGTTTGAATACTTTATTAACAATACAACAGTCTTGAGCATTTCCATTCCTACACTTTTTTTTTTAAAGTTATTATGTTTTATTATGACATAACTATGACATTTTGCTGTGTGAAACCCTCGTTCAGGGTCCCCTGCAAATAATTCCTCCAAAGCAATCACTTGGAAGAGTTTAACATTTTAAACAAGGTTTATAAAATCTGCTGGGACTGAAGGGAACTGTAACATTCCTGTTTTCTTTTTTTTACCAATGATGGAGTAATGTACTTTTGGAATGTAGGAAAGGAAAAAAGGAAAGTGTGAAGCCGGTGGTGAAAAATGTGTGTAAGTAACTGGCTGAAGTTGTGCCATTGAGGATGATAATTATGCTTGTTAACAGTGCTGTGCATTGATATAGACAAATCATCACTGGACTGTAGAAAGAGAGACTAAACCAACCCTTTGGATACTTCAGATTTTAACAATTTTAACATGTATTAAAACCTTCTCAGAAAAGTGTGTAATTAGCCTGGTTCCCTTTTTTTATTTCCTTATGGAGAAACCTTTATGATTTTTTGTTTTGTTCTTAAATACATGCGCTATGTTTTTGCAGATGTAAATTCGATCTTTAAATAATGTAATACTGTGCGTAAAATGAAGTGGCCCTCACTTTCTCACGCTTTGTTTTTTAAGCTCCTGTCTTGAGGAAAAAAAAAAAATTTGGAACAAATTCTGCTGTAGTTTTGTTCTTATTTTTAAAAAGAAATGCAACTCGATAACTGGAGTCGATACTTCTGCAGTAAAAAAAAAAACACCTGCACATGCTGCTGTTGAGTGTTCATACTGACCACTGTGTGGCGCCTGAATCCATCCAGCTTTGTCTGCATCATGCTCTCTGTAATGTTGTGGGAGTGACCTAATTTTTTTTTTCTGTCTTGAAGAGAAGCAGCAGCCCTGCTTTATCAGTGCCAGTGAATTAAATCTCCACAAGGCCCCGGTGCTATAAAAACGCTGAAACAAAGTCAGATTGTGCTGCATCTAAATCTGAAGCCTTTTGGGATATTTACAGAGAAACTTCGATGGCCTTCACTCCCGTCCCAACTGAAAGTCGCTGTCAACCCCCCCACTCCTCCTCCCCTCCTCCCCACCCAGCTGTGCACTTCCTCCCGGCATGTGTTGTTGTGACTGTCTTGTCAAGCCTGCACCTCATAACTTATTTATCCACTGTTCTGCTGTGAGAGCCGGTGGCCGGTCTTTGAATCTGGCAGAGATTAAAATATTAATTTCCTCTGCAGGTCTGGTGTGGAGAATGTACAGGTTGTGTGATTATGTAATATGCTACTGTAACCCAGGCCCAGCTCTCATTGTAACGCAGTAATAGGGTGCTGGAGTCCTACAAGGGCAGGGAGCGATTATTAGAGATGACACAATTCCATTGTTTTCAAAAAACAGAATTAAAATTTCACCTTCTTTCTGATTAAAACCAAGTGAAACTATTAAACCACTATGCAAATGACAGTGAGTCTTCATATGAACTGTTTGATATATTGGGAGAAGTTTCTCAAATATAAAAAAGATATACTGTATGAATGCAAACAAAAAACTTAGAGAAGGTATCAAAACTGAAAGTAAAATTCAACTTCTCATATCACACTTAGCGTATGGACTCAAAGTGAAGATGTGGCTCGTGAAGTCGATCAGGATGAATAATTTAAATCAAGTTGTATAATTTGCTGTGATAGGCTGAGCGCCAACCAATCTTCCCTCCCGGCTGTCTATAATGGTGACCCTGGATTATCAATCCCTGGATTTAATTAGCTCTCCCCCCTCTCTTAGATAACAGGACTAATCTAAGAATAATCTGCCAATAATCTGTGACTAAAACAGCTCAATTACAACAATCTGGCATAGTTATGTATGGTTTTATATATATATATAAGTTTTATATATGGTTTAATATATTCAGTGATGCACTGTGATCAAGTTTCCTTCATGTTGACGAAAAAAAAAGATTCCATCAAGAAATAACACAATTTTAAGAAGTCGGATTTCATGCTTATACCTGTGTAGAAATGTCAACTTCATCTGGTAAAGGCATGAAAAACATGTTCATAAGGATTCAAGGATTTTTACTGTCGTTACATCACATGTTAGGACGTGTGATTAGATTCCAAAACAATAAGAATATAGTAAAATAAACTGAATTAGTAAAAACAACAATGTAAAATAAACTAAATATACACCGGTATAAACACCAAGCAATAAATAACAGGTCTAGCAATAACAAGAAACAGGTAATCACTCAGCAGCTTTAATGTGAGTGCATCAAACAATCATCCTAATACATTTTCAATGTCAGTTTAGAGGGTGGAGGACGACTTCTTCCGTGATGTGAACCATCACATCTGCTCCAACACTGTAATCTACTCTGACAAACACTCCTCTAACAGGCCTGTGTGTGAACCTCCTCTCCCTCAGCCGTCCTTGATCTCACATCGAAAGCCTCTGCCACCTCGGTTTTAAAATATGATCTGTTTTTTTTTTTTTTTTTTTTTTAAGGCTCCATCAATAAATAAGTGTAAAGGAGCGTTTAATGCCCTGCCTGACGTCACCGGTGTTCTGTTACAGCATGGCTCGGTTGTCTCTGAAACAGACTCTTGGGGTGGAACAAAAGGGATTAGGTAGCCATGTCAAACATGCAGAAGAGGATCAGATTTTTAGGTTCTCCCCCCTTCCTCCTCACCGCTGAGCGAAAACACTGCAGGGACTGAAGACAGGAGCAGATTTTTTTTTATTTTAAACAGGAATTTTAAACATTTTAAACAAGAATCACCTGTTCAAGTCACCGGAGACTCGTCTGTATGTAGATAACAAACAGTAAGAACATGCAGCCGGTCCTGTCATATTAGTTTTAACACGCCACACGGACCTCGCTTGTTCTCTACTTCCTTGTTTACAAAGCACTGTAAAAATGTGGAAAAAGCCCTGAGTCACAGTATCATGGCGGGAAAAGGGGGCAAAATGCCGTTTCAGCCAAATGTTGTTATTTTAAAGGGAAGGGCAATAGACCGCACTTGCCCCAAACGATGGGACACATATTTTCACAATGAGGGTCACTTATGTGTGAGCAGGGCTCAGGAAGGCCTGTCAATAGGCCCCTTTATGAGGCGCTGAGGGGGAATTAGGCCGTCAATGGAGGGGACTAAGCCACGTATGCCGTGTGTCCACACTCGGGCCGGACCTGTTTGTTTTGATGGCAGCATGAGACTGGCGTGACCGCGGGCCTTGTTTACGTTGGGTGTGTGACAGGCGGCGGTGGAGAGTTCCCCACTCGTGACTCCCCGCCCTATGAGAAACCCACCGCCGAGATTGCATCAGAGGCCACAGGTGCAGGGCCGCCACCAGTCCCGGCTCCCGGAGTCACACCTGCTTTACCCAGTCCAAACGAGCGGTTTGTGATGGTTTTAAAGGCCGTTATTAGACCAACAGGGTGTTTCTGCTCATGCATCGGTCTTACATGTGATTATGATGAAGCTGTTTTATTTAATTCAACTCAGAGCTGAACTCATACCTGCTACATATCAATGCAGTGCCAGTAGGAAGTATGTACACTACTGTTCAAAATTTTGGGGTCACTTACAGTATAATTTCCTTGTTTAATTAATTTATTTAATTTATGTAATATAATTTATTATTTTGAGTGTGTACATCTCTCTTTGCTTATTGCTTGCAACATTTTTCTTAAAGACACAGGTTAAATGTCAAAATGACAAAATGCCTTGTTGGAAGTAACTAAGTGGGGTCACTTAGTAAAATCCTTATTTTTGAAAGAAAAGCACTGTTCTTTCCAATAAACATAACTTAAAACTAATCAGAAATGCACTCTACACATTGCTAAAGTGGTAAATGGCTATTCACGTCTGTTTTTCGTGTAATATCTACATAGGTGTATAGAGGCCCATTTCCAGCAACTATCACTCCAGTGTTCTAATGGTACAATGTGTTTGCTCATTGCATCAGACGGTTAATGGATGATTAGAAAACCTTTGTGCAATCATGTTAGCATAGCTGAAAACAGTTTAGCTGCTTTAGAAGCTAGAAAACTTTATTTGAAAAAAAAAATTCAAATATGAATCATTATTTCTTACTTTGTCAATGTCCTGACTATATTTTCTATTCATTTGGCTATGGCCCACAGTAGTCTGATTAGGAAATTCCACAAAAAAGGATGCACACCATCATGCCATGCACAAGCTATATCAGAAAGTTGGGACTGATCTGACAAACAGAGATACTCGAGGCATAGACACATACAGTAGATGTTCCTTGCTTTGTAGATCGATGATTTATTGATAGATTTTATTCGATTTTCATCTAGTGAGGCTGGACGCCTCACTGGTGAGATGTTCCAAAAACGTCCCTCTGGGAGGCGACCCAAGACCCAGGACCCGCTGGAGAAACTATGGCTCTGGGCTGGCCTGGGAACGCCTTTGGGTTTCTCTGGAAGAGCTGGACAGTAGTAGTAGTGGAAGAATAGTAACAAAAAGATCTGTAGGCTTTTGACTAACAGGGATGGTTGTGTTCAAGCGTTTTGTTTTGTTTTTGTCCTATGGTACCCTACTGGAGGCTATCCTGACTGACTGCTAACGTTAGCTAGCTTCTGCTCTTGGTGAAACCAAACAGTAATGGTACATTTATAAATGGAAAACTGCCATGTCTATGGCTACATACTGGAGTAGCTCATATTAAACATAATATTGAAAGCAGTAAAAGAACTGAAACTCTGCTACAAGCAGAGAGGAACTCTGTTGTAATCTTAGCATCGGGAGTTCAAGTCTTTGTATCATAAATGCTGGAAAATCATGTGTAAGATGCACCAGGACATTGAACAACCCCAGACCCAAATTATATTCATTTGCATGTTTCTAACTAAAAATATTTTTGCAAGTTGCTACTTGGTTCTTGCAAGTGACAATATCAGAATCTATAAACGTTACCTTTAAATTGGGTGCAGCTCTGAATTGACTCAACATACTCAAATAAAGCACAAATCATGTCAGTCTCGTTTTGATTGAACAAGCGAAGCAATTTATTTACAAACATACACGGGTAATAAGTGTCGCCCATGAGTCTTTCCTCACAGTCTTTAGTGTGCATCTTACAGCGAAATCTTTGGGCTTGCAAACAGAAATAAGCTCAGTTTTATTTTTTTTCTTAAAAATCAGCATAATCCATGCTTCTCTCATTACAATTTGGTTTAGTCTTTCATCCTTGTAACTCAAATACGATCAATACACGGAGCAGCATTAAATACCGTATTTTTCAAGTAGGCCAAGTTGTGTTCCCGATTTCGACGGCGTCTCAATACTCTGGTACTCTGGGACACCACGTGATTCAGTCCAGAAGAATTCCAAGGTAATACAGGAAAAGGAAATCAAGTTGAGATACATTTATGCCATAAAAATAAATGAAACAATATATATTTATATATTTTTTTAATTGGTCTCATTGTTAAAGATGTCAATTTTCACTATTATTTGTTTTATAGATTTCAAATCTGCAAATTCTGATTCAAGTTGAGCCACACAAATAAGAGATCTGTCATGAATCTCTGCTGGGATCTCACGGTTAATTTCAGCTTTACAGAGAGGTCAGAGGTCAGGATGAGCTTTAACAGTAGAGTCCCTGAATCCTGTTGGGACTTGTGTGTTGCTCTGAGACATTTCAACAGGGAGGATAATTACTGGAACAGGATCTTAACCTGCATCCATCAGGTGTAGGACGATCTGTCTCTTGACACTAGAGCCCTCTGCTGTTCTAGATACCGAATCCTGATCATTGGTTTAATGGCATTTTTGCACTCTAATGAGAAGAAGGAGGGGAAAAAAGAATCCTGACCCTATTATAGCACTGTAAATGTGCTAGCAATACACTCTAACATAGAGCACAGGGAATTCAACACTGATAAAAGTGGGTCTGGTCACTGTAAGTCCATAGTAAGCATTTGACTGGTAGAAAATGGAATAGTTCAATGAGAATAACAAGTCCCATCTTGTCTGCAAGTACCTGTGTACAAACAACTGTCACTTTTCATATGGGCAGCTGAAAAAAATGAGAAAAAAACAAATCAAAATGTCCATTTGAATGATGCGTGTTTGCACCACATCTTATTTTTCAGGGTTAGTTCCCAAGCTCATTAGAAGTCTGAAAAAAATGCGTGTGGAAAAAAAAAAGCCTTTTTCTTTTCTTTTTTTTTTTTTAAAAAGATGACTTGCGAAAAGATGAGTCACTGTGGAATAACAGTCCAGCCAGAACCAGCCACTTAAAGAGAGGAAAAAAGGCTTTGTTTGAATTGTATGCAGGCCAGGAGGCAACCGATCATACCAAAGTTTACACGAAGGCGATTAATGAAGAGATGATAAAAAAAAAGAAAATGTTACAATCATCGGTTGCTTTTAACAAGAAAAAAAAAAGTCCACCATCAGAATCAAACACAAAAAAGCTCTCTTAATCAACAAGAGAGGTCTAAAAATATACACAGCGAAGATGAAGAGATGGGAAACATGCAAACTGGAAAGAACAACTTGTTTGCAGGCGGGTGCACCCTTTCTTTCTGAAGTCTGTGTAGTGATGAATATAGAAGTCAAACAATGGAGGAACGTTCTAGAAATGTGGGTCCCTTTGGCTGATTTCATGTCTCTGGAAGGAAGGAGACAGTTGCCGGTAGTGACGAGCGGTGGTTGAGCGGCTGCGGCAGCCGGCGGTACCTCTGTGCCGTCAGACGGGGACGGGGGTGAGGACAGAGGTGGGAGGATGGATACCGTGGGAACCGGAGGATCAGGAGGAGAGCCCGGTGCTCCTCCTCCTGATGGGTCACCAATGCTAGGAAGTCTGCAGCAGGCGTCTGTAGTGGGGCATGACCTCGTTCTCTGGGAGGTGCAGGTTGAACTCCAACGCCACCAGGACAGGGAACTCGAAGGCGATCAGCTCTCTGCGGTTCACACGGAACCTCTCCTCCAGTTTCTGACAGGAAAAACAAAAAAAGAAGAGAAGTGAGTAAGACTGAATAATAGATACAATAATGGAATGCTGCCTACTTAACTGCTTCCCCGTGACGCATAACCACACCTGCTTTTTTTTTTAAAGCAGCCTTTCATCAGAACTGACTCTGCATGACCTTTGAGCAGATTTGGAAATACTAAAGACTGCTGCTGAATGATAAAATCCCTGTACTCTGTAAGTCAAGGTCATTTCATAATGTGAACTCTGCTTGATCCCAACTTCAGTGTGACAGTAGGCAGGGCAAACAGAATGAGAATCTTGATGCCTACTACAAACAGAAGCACAATAAATGGAAATATCACATATGAGAGTCTATGATGAATGTATTGATTTGCTTGAGCTCTGACTGGAATAGTCATTCTAGAAACACCATCTAGAACCGGAGGTGTATAAACAGTATGATTTAGCTTCCAGAGCAGGCTCAACCTTGGGGTCACCTGAAATCCAAATGTCACCTGACTTTTTCTCTTTTTAATAAAATAAAATGTGTATTGATTCAAACCTGGTTACTCTGCCTGTCCACAATAATATACATGAAAAAACTTACAAAAACAAATTAAATTTACTTGCAACAAAGTATAACAAATTATTAAATTAAATATATTCTATCCAAAAAAAAAAAACAAACAAAAAAAAAATCTGGAGATATGTGCTATCAAAGTGGAGTCATGAGCCAAAAAAGGTGGAGAACCACTGATCTAGAGACAAAAAAAATAAAAAAAATCAGGAGAATGTTTTCTTTAAGTTTAATTAAAGGGGTAAATAAATGTTCTTTATGTAAAAGTAATGATTTTCACTGACAAAACAATTGTAAGTGTGAATAAGACTCACACAGACACAACTCTGTCTCCTGGTCTATTTTTTCTTGATTTTTTCCATCTTTGGTTTGGTTTTCGTCACTGGGCCACATGATCGTGTCTGTGACAAAATGTGTCACGTTTGGGGTCAAAGGTCAGATGGACACATTGAATTTGGGTTCAATCATAGCTGGTATTATGAAATAACATGAGTTCAGGTTTATGGAGGTTTCATTTTGCTCTTCTTTTATTTATAGGTTGTATCATAATATTTGCCTTTGTGTGCAGTAAGATATTTATATACACAAATCCATTAAATATGTGGGAGAGCTTAAAGAATAGAAACAACCTCCAGGACAGATTTTCAACAAATAAAATCTGTGATACAAACTGGTGACATGAAGTTTGAAAAGTATGAATTTGGAATAGGATTCTTACAATAGACTTCTCTGTAGAGAATATTGATTGAGAACAAATAATTATCCAGTTTCCCATAACATAATGTGTTATTGTTTCTCACAGCTTTTTTAGTCTTTTATAAATAGAACCCAACCATTTGTTTGTGCATGAAAACAATGACGTGTGCAGCCCAAAAATTCCCTTTTGCAGAAAAGAGTGTTTAATTTTCTAATAACTACATAATGACTGCAGCACTCAGAAATGTTCAGACAAGCCTGATGTTTGGTTCAAGGATATTGCTGCATTTATTAAAATTATTTGCATGAAAAATAAGGATTCTTAATTTTATATTTTTGAAAAATCAGGAGGGGTAATAGTCTGGAAATAAATATGTTTTCTATACTCCCTTTTCTTTTTCTTAACATACTTATTCAGATGTGTAAATTACTTAAATGTCATTCTCCAAATACAACAAGAATATATTTCGGTTATACTACTCCAAGAAGAACATTCCACTATTTTCTAAATGTATCATATTCAATCCTGTGCACACACACATGTGCGCACTCTTTTTTTCCCTCGTTAAAGGGGTCTTTTGAGGAGTTTGTCCTTGTATGATGTGAGGATCTGAGGACAGTGGATGATGTTGTGATGCTGCTGTTGTACAAACTGCGAAGCCTGTTGAGGCGTATCTGTGATTTGTGATTCCTGGTCCTTACTTGTTCATACTGCATATGATCTGAAAGAAAATAAACTACTGAGCTGCATTATGGGAATTTGAGTGATTTTACAGCTTGAGCTATGTAAGAAACTAATCTTGAAATCCAGTTTTGTTTTGGAAACTGCTCCTCTAGCAACGCCACATCCTGTTATGAGGTAAACACTCTTACTTACATCTATCAGAAGCTTGACCTCGTGTTTCTTGAGATCGCCGCCGATCTTGGCCGCCAGAAGGACACAAGCGCCGGCACAGAGTTTGCGGTTCTGCTTGTTTAGTTTGCCTTGAAGAACGAGTTTTTCAAAGTAGACGAAAGCCATGGCCACCGTCGGCTCCTCGTAGCCACATTCATCCTGGGCCAGCTTTCTTATCTCTCTTTTCAAGCTGCGGGGGGCAGGGGGGCGGAAGAGGGGCAGCGATAAAGAAAAGAAAGAAGTAAAACAGCGATGCACTTAAATTTATTCACTAGGATTTTCTTCATTAACGAATGTGGAACAAGCTCCACTTTCAACCTGCTTTACCTCCTGATCTTGCTGAGCGTCAGTCTGATGTGAGGGAACTTCTCCTTGAAGGTTTCGTTCATGTCCTTTTTGAGGTCAGAGGGTTTGACGTATTCGATGACCGTGGTCTGAAAAGGAGAACCAGAGGTGGTGTCAAAATGACTTTCAGGTCTGAGCAAGGGGACTGGATCCTCACACACTAGTGTTGGATTCCAGTGTCTCACAATGAGGCGTTACTGAGCTCTGGTGTTACCTGTGGGTCTTAAAAAGGGAAAAAAAAAAGAAGGAAAACACCAAACGGGTTGGATTACTAGTGTTTTCCATGCCGTAGACTTGCTACGAGCACAAGTGAGTCGTGTTAACGTGATGAATGAGACTTCGTAGATTCAAATCTGCATAGATTAAGATGCCTGTCAAACACAAAGTGAATTCAAAACACTTACAAAAAGCAAAATTGAAGCGTTTCTGTAGCAAAATGGGAGTTTCGCTCCTATTGTCGCTCCATTCCGATGTCCTCCCTATCAGTTATAATAACACTGCTGACATTTGGGAACACTAGAGTCCAGTGGGGCAAGAAACACGATCAAACTGTCTTTAAACAAAACACCAGGTTAGCAAATTATATACTGGACACGGAAACAATAGCAAACTGCAGAATCCGATCCCTGCTGGATTTTGTTAACATTTATCAAAAGGTTTACAGATTGACATCCTGCTTCAACGTTTACTTTCCATACGGAATTTCATTACACTCGATTTGATCTCCAAATTATTTTAAGTGATAGACTTGATTTGGCAAAAGTGGTTTTAAATTTTCCCCAAGACAAGTATATACAGACTGGCCGATCAAACACATGCCAAACATACACTCAATTTTTATCTCAACTAAGCACTCGCGCACACACACACACACAAACACACACACACACACACATATGTACCCTTTGCCCAAAGACAAATGAGAGTTACCTTGTGTTTGCCTTTATGGTCAAATTACACTTAAAATGTCTAAAAGCATAACTTTCTGCTCAGATCACTCTGAGATAAGGAAATAGGATGAAATGCTCCTTTAATAAATAAATTACTGGTGGTGTTAATGATGTTTTTCATTTGAAATCAAATTATTTATGTGATTAACATATTGCTGTGTTTCAGAGGCTGAGGCGGGATCAGTTTTAAAGTTGGAGTGTAGATACTGGTATCAACTACTGGCAGCCATTGCTGCTGATGTGGTCTAATGATAGCTTGTTGGAAAGTGAGAAGATGTGCCAGTTGGCTACATGTTATTGAGGGAACTCTCTCTGTGTGTCTTCCTGTGTCAATCAGAATCTTTCAGCTTTTTTTAGTATTTGCAGGACTATTGTTACCTTGTACAAATTCAACTGGCACTTGAACAGATTTATTGCGGTTATTAGTATATGAGTATAGTTTAGAGATTTTATTGAAAATGAGAGAATGTGCTCAAACTATATATATTATTAAATAGTATTTTAGACATTCATTCATTCACTTTTTTTTATTTAAACATCCATTATTGCAAGCTTTATCGCAATTAATTTCAGCAAATTGAACATTTGTTTTTTTATGCATTGACAGCCCTATAATAAATAAATACTATATATTATAATAGGGTGGCAACTAACAATTATTTTAATAGATTAATCTACTGATTGCTGAAGCAATTAATTGAGTCGACCTTTGGGTCATGAAATGGTGTAAAATATTGATCAGTGTTTCCTGGAGATGAAGATTCAACTTAAAATGTCTTTTTTTGTCCAGACCACAACCCAAAGTTCACCACCAGAAAATAATAAGATTAGTGAAGCTTGATGAGAATTTGGACATTTTGTTCTTTAAAGAAAAAAAAAGACTCAAAACAATTAATTATCAAAATAGTTGGTGATTAATGTAAAAGTTGACAACTAATCGATTAATTGTTGCAGCTCTCACAACCTGTCTGACCACGGTTGTGTTTTGCCACTTTTGTTGTAGTGAGAGATTAGCATGCACAGAATGTAATCATAACCAATGGAAATGATGTCTAAAAGTATATATATATATATATATATATATATATATATATATATATATATATATATATATATATATATATATATATATATATATATATGAGATAATAAGCATCCACAGAGCGTGAATGATAGACACACTGCCACACTGTATACAAAAACACAAGGACGGCTCTCAGTCTGCGTGTGTGCCTGATATTGCAGACACTGCATGAAGTGTGAATAATGGCGTCCACATCGAACACTACGCTACTGATCATGAACCACGACGGAGAACGGACACGCTCACCAGTGGTTGTAGCCCCAAGCGATCAACATGACGTAAGGCAGCAATGATTCTGCATGATGGAAAATCTAGTTTACTATGACCAGCTTCATACTTACTTGTGTATGTAACCACATTAAACACATTACTCTGAGTTCCCCCCTTCAGGATTATATAATTAACATGTAAACACCACATTTTGAAGTAAAATTCAAACATGCAGAGTCGTACCAATATTAAAACCTGTGAAATGCTGAGAATTTACTGGTTCCATTCCTGTAGTAAACACAATAGCCATTGTTGTGCGACACTGGGTTTTGTAATTGGAGGAAGAGAGTAGAAAACATAGCCTGGCCTTGACTGAACATTTCAACTATGTCAGTCCTTGTTGTGTATTCTGCCAGTCTCCGTAACACAAACAGAGCCCGGGAAAGAATGAGGTGGGAGTCTAGTCAGGGTTTTGTTCTTTTCCACCAACCACAATATAACATCCGTTTGTTTTCTAGAGAAAAAAAAAAAAAAAAGGTGAGAGTGCAATAAGTGCTGAGATACAAACACTAGTTGTAGCTTTGCTGGTGGAGTGGCTGTTTTAAAAAAAAAAAGAAAAACGCTCCTGCCCACAAGGATGAAGTATGTGCATTCAGAAGGTGGGAGAGAGTCTGAGCCAACGACCTTGCTGATTAAAACTGTCTGAAACATCTGCCTGGCTGCGTTTCAAAAACAGCTGATAAAATTCAGGGTGACTTTTTTTTAGAAGAACAGTTGAGGCAGACAAATCTGTTATTGTTCTTGGTCGCAGTGGGAAAGATCATAAGAGAGCACAAAAGATCCATAAGAACAAAAATAACCATTAAAAAAAAAGAAAAAAAAACATCCTCTCAAGAGGGAAAGTGCTGCAACTGCTTCTCACCATGTAGGAGGGGAAGATGAGGACTCTCTTGTGTTTTCCACAAGGCCACTGGGGGTCGTCCAGAAGATTGGGATCATACTCCCGATAGTCGACCAAATCATTACCTGCCATGACAACAAACAACAACAGAGGGTCTGGCCAGGCGCATATTTGCACAATTTCTTTTGCAAATATGAATGTGCTCGATGATGATGGAGAAAACAAATGTACGGCGTTACGCAACGGGCCAACTAACCTGTGTCCAGGCTGCTCTGGTTGCTGTTGGCTCGGCCCAAACTGAGGCTGCGGTGGCTGGCGTTGCGCGACTGAGAGAAGGAGGACGTGGAGTCGATGGTGTTCCTCCGGCCGCCCAGCGCGTTGGTGGGATACAAGAACTGGGTGTAGGACACGGTCTGAAGACACAAGCGTTGAGATCATCGGTTTCAACCGTGCATGTCCTTGAGGTGTTTTCAAATATGTTCATTATGAAATACACTACACATTTTTCCGTGAAAAGGCACACTTTTATTTACCGCCATGAGTTGTAAAATAAATTGTAAATATAGTTAAGACATTGACAAGGTTAGAAATAATGATTTGTGAGCCCACAAATGTGATGCTCCACATACTCAACCTGCTCAAAGAAAGGTCAGTTTCATAGCTTCTCTAACCAGCTAGTGTTTTCAGCTGTGCTGACATGACTACACAAGGGTTTTCTAATCATCCATTAACCTTCTGATGCAATGAGCAAACACATTGTATCATTAGAACACTGGAGTGATAGTTGCTGGAAATGGGCCTCTATACACCTATGTAGATATTACACGAAAAAAACATATATTTGCAGCTAGAATGGTCATTTACCACATTAGCAATTTATAGAGTGTATTTCTGATTAGTTTAAAGTTAACTTTATTGAAAAAAAGCAGTGCTTTTCATTTAAAAATAAAGATATTTCTAAGTGACCCCAAACTTTTGAACGGTAGTGTATTTCTTCCAACAATTGTTTTTGTCTGACATTTACATGTGTCTTTTAGATAAATGTTTCAAACTATAAGCAAAGAAAGACACATACACTCAAAAAATAAAAAAAATTATTGAAATATACAGGACATCCCATCGTCCTCCCAGCCCACCATGCTCCTAAACTCAGTCCTCATGTTTATCCCATCCTCCTCCAAATCCCTCAATTTGTCGTTTAAGCTAAATCTGATTCTCTCCAAGTGGAGAGTGTTTGTCAAGTCTGCTAGCCAGTATTTAAAGGAGGGCACCTCTTCACTCCCCCAGTACAGAAGAATCAGGTTTTTTAGCAGTTACAGCACTGTATGACAAAAGATGCTGTTATGCTACATTAAGCTTCAAGAGCTCATCAGATACTCCCAGAATAATTCAAATCGGGTGCTATCTGAACTTCTAGTATCACAGAGAGGAAATGGAATATGTCACACCAGTTTTATTTAGGACATAAGGCATAACTGTGTGATAAGGTAGCCTCCGTGGATTCACATTTCTTGAATTTCGTGATAAGAAATTAATTGAATTTTGATCACGATCTGCATGTCAAACGATCTTTAAACTCCTATAACTGAGTTGAAAAGATTTGCTATTTTTCTTTCCATAATTTCTGAAAGAGACGCACATGTGCAAAACACTCCCACAGCGCGACAGTGAGAGAAATGACAGAGGGAGGCAAAGTTGGGAGAAAAAGGGTCGGAAAAGTTCTCTTATATGGGACCACTTTGGGTTCCAAGAATCCCATGAGGAGCACATAATGTGCAAGATTTGCTATAAGGGAATATCTGTGACTCTTGGCAACACAACAAATTTGTTTAGCCATCTCAAGTCAAGTCACTCATGCTGAATAAATGCATTGTCTAGCTAAATAAATTAAATTTTAATAATTTCATTATTGCTCAAAATAATCACGATAGTGATTTTATTTCCTTAATCGAGTAGCCCTACATCTGGGAATATTCTATGAAATCCTTGCCCGATTAGTGTAATCTATGTAGAATTTTAAATGGTATTAAACAGTGCCAGGCATTAATGGAGCATTCATGGATGCATTCTAGGCTCTTTTCCCGCATGAAAGCACAGGTGTAAGAGACAATACCAGCGTGGCGGCATGCAGAGCACCAGAGGGCCCTGGAACTGTCTCAATAAAAAGGAATGCAACACATTTAGTTACACCTGTGCCTCCTGCTATGACATGTCGAAATGCTGCTGCAGAAACTGTCCTGTTTCTGCAGAAAACACAAGTTTATTTTCTCTTTTTTTTTACCTCTCTTTTTAACTCTTTTTTTGAATTCAGACAGCAAATGACGTTAGTGTGTCTTTGACTTCTGCACTTTAACATATTTCCCAGTGAAATGGAATATGCAGGCGTATATAACCATGACACAAGCACTGAAGCGTGGGTTTATGATGGGTGCGGTTAGCCAACTGGCAGCCAAATTCAATTTTGATTGGATACACGATTGGACATTTTGTGTACACCCCTTAGTTCATGATGAGTTCATCATACGGCCGATCGACGGAAAAATGTAAACAGGCAATTCACCCAAATCCTAAAGAAAAACAAATCTTTCTTATTCACGATCTTATGTTTGCACTTATTTTAAAAAAATATACAGTTCAGCCTGTTTAAAACTGTCAAGATAACCATCTTGGTTGTTGAAAATGCCTCAGCAGCACGCCATAGTGCCGTCAGCGTGTTAAACCCGCCTCCCTATTAGATACGCGCTTGTGATTGGCTCAGCTTGGGCCAGGTCGGGGATCAGACGTATCTGCCAGAGCAAATAAAAGCATAAGCTCGCAGATTCACCTGGTTCCCAGGCTACTGAATGTGAGTAATTCAAGCAACAAGATATGACCGATTATGCTCGGATTAAGTTAGAGAAAACATCTAATTAACACAGTTGTTACCATTTTTTTTAAAGTTTTATTTTATAGAAGTAGTATATTCACAACAAAAAAAAGGTCTTACCAATAACAAAGACAAGCTCAAACCATTCTCAGCTGAAACTTTTCTGAGAGTTTCTCACCTTTCCATCAGCTCCTAATTCCACTCCCTCCAGCCCGATCACCATCTCTTTGGCACTGACGCCTCCCGACGGGTGTCGCTGACGCCCTCCTTCCAGCTTTACATCCCTGATGGGCACAAGACCTTTTAGCGCTTTCACCATACGGACCATTTGTGCAGCTTCTTTAACATCCCAACCCTTTCCTTTCGTTAAATGGTGTTGCTGAGGCCCGTTATAGCTCACCTCCCTCGGTCTCTGCCTAACACGTGGGCCCTCGGTATCTCTATCTCTATCGATCTGCGCTCATAAACTGGCCTACTTTCTGTAATTGTCTGTGTCTTTGGGTGCGTTTCAGGGCAATCAGAAATAAAGTGTGCCCATGGGAGGGAGGAAGGAAGGATGGAGAAGAATACGGTTTCCTTCTCTCTCTTCAAAATCTGCTGCTGCCTCACAGACGACTGAAATGCCGTTACACTGCTGCGGGACATTTGCAGGACGTAAAATGCTCTGCTGAAGTAGAAAACAGCAGCTGTGGGAGCGTGTTGGTGGCGTGAACAGTAGAAGGCCCTGCGACCCAGCAAGTTCTGCATGAGCCAAATATTTCTGTGTTTAATATCTGCTGCTGAGAGCACACAGGCTGCAGTGTACCCATTGAGTCATATTTAATTGGTTCATTTCGAATGTTTGGATTACCATGAGTCATCGCAGCAGTGATCCAAATAATAAAATTAACTAATTAAACACTGGTTACTCCTGTGATTTTCACTGACGATTTTTAGGTCACAGTCATTACAGGCCATTGCAGACTCTGAGCACTGACAGAAACGATTACACGGCTGCAGTCCGCTTTATTCACACTCTGCCATACTCACTATCTGACACCAGAGCTGAGGACTCTAATCCTTTCTGGTAATCTACAATTTGTCCTCGGAAGATGGCTTGAATAACCAATTGCGGTTTTAATGTGGTAATTCTGATTTTGAGACATTTAGGTTTAAATATATATCCCTTGTTAACCAAGTCTGATTAAAGTCACTTCCCAAGGAGGGCGGTGACTTTATTGTTGAAACACAAGTAATACCTGTTGGTTTCGTGACCAAACCTGTCATCTGCCTGAACTACTTTTTCTCCACCCAAATTCAGGGGAGATTTCTGCCTTGGGGACTTTTAAAAACATTTGACAGCTTTGCGTCTTATTTTAGTGCCAATATTTATTTATTTATTTATACAGGGAGAGTGCAAGTTAATTGATATTCAAGAGTATTTGCTGCGCAGCTAATTTCTAACTCTAGTCCCTGGTCAAGGTGTTGTCTGCTGGATTTTTAATTTTAGAATGACAGCAGACGGTGTTTTCCTACGCTGTGCTTATCTTTTCTGCCTCAGTATTGAGATCTGTTCATAGTGGTGCCCAGATAAATAGAAGAATCGACACGGCGGGCCCTCCCGTGACTCTCCCAGTGTTTTGATGACATGTGGGGCCAAACTGCTAGAATGAAAACAGTGTTATCTGGCAGACAGGCATGTCAGGACACAATGTTGACAGATGCATTAGAGACACAGAGATCCCCAGGCACTGGACGTCTTATAGGACAAGGTGGATTAAATTAAAAAAAGAGGGGAAACATACAGTAAGACATAGAAAGCTTTCTAGAGAGAGCTGTTCTATGAAGCCATCCAGAAAACAAAATGATAATAAAAAAAAGAAATAATAATGAAAGCTTTAGTGGGCTGAGAATAAGGAGAAATGAAAGGAAAACTGACATTGCTTAGTAACATGCATGAACAGAAATCGCTGGCTTCAAACATCTGGATTGTTAGTAGTGTTGTGATTTGTGTGTCCTACAAATGTTTCTATATCTAGAACCAGGTTAGGGTTGACTGGCTTGTAGTGGTGGTACAGTTTTTCCCAAAGCGTCGCCTATTATTAAAAATGATTATCTTTCACTTTATGAAACCCTGTGCATTTGGCCCAGTCTAACCGTTTAAGCCCAACATCAGTTTCACTCCACTGTCAGAAGTATTAGCCAACATGCATGTCTTTTATGTCTTTTAACTCATGCCAATACAGAGAGAACATGCAAAGTCCACACAGATACGTCACAGTCAAAAAATCCTATGGGGTTCAAACCTGGGACCTTAAAACAGACGCATTTTATTCTCAAGTGTTGATAGACCTAACAAGATATATTTGTGGTTTTAAGCACCAAAAATAATTTCATCAGAGTTTTACATATCCTTTCTTAACCTTGTGTCTGGAGCTCGAGAAAGAATGCATTGTTTTGTGTCTGTCTCATTTTATTAATTAGCCTCTCCTCTGATTGGCTGATGTGAATAGCTGCGACTATATAATTGTGACATTACAACTTTGCAGTGGTATTGATAGCTTGTTTCTATGGCTGTGCTCATTTCTCTTTGTATTGAGATGTTGTTGTTTTTTTAAACATGGGACAAATTTATATAACGCCTACATCTTCTTATAATTAAAAAACAAAAGAAATGAAAACTCATTATGATATCAGACCTTTAATGGTTTCCTTGGATATTTTGGAAACACCCAAATATGAATTCTGGAGCTGGTAGACTGTTAGCTTAGTTTAGCTTAGCATGAAAAATTGAAAGCAAGGGGAAACCGCTAGCCTGCTTAGTACCTCTTGAGTATCTCTAAAAAATACTATTCAAAACATATCTGTAATAATAAAAAAAAATGTAAAGAAAAATTGCATATTTCAGTTTCAGGTTGCATTTTGCCAGTTTATTTTTTTTTTTGACTTCCTGGAATCTCATCAATGTGAGATGAGAAGTTCCTGATCAGCCAAGATAAAATTCTGCACATAACCTGCTGAAAAACCATAAATTGTCATTTTACTTTAGTGCAGGAAAGCAAACATATTTTTGTTTTTTTAAACCTTTTGACTCAACAAGGCTAGATGTTTCTCCCTACTTCCACCCTTCATGCTAAAATAAGCTAACCACTAAGCAAAAAAAGAGCAGTATGGATGTGAATCTAAAACTTAGCTAAGAAAGTACTTTTATATATATCAGCTTATATAATTTGGGACTATATCTGTCTGCTATCCAATATTTGGCAAGTTTGTTCACTATAATGATGAGGAAAGGCAGGAAGAATGAAACAGCAGGCCATCAGCTGTTGGGGCACAGCTGTCTAATAAAAGGTTGTTTTGCAGTTACAGCAGTTGACTGAGCCAAAGTCTAACTGTAAACTGTCAATTAGCAGCAATGCACAGTCGAATGTGCAGATTGGATAGGTAGCCCTGGGGAGTTATTAACCCCTGACCTTGCACTGATTGTCTGGCTTAGGAAATTCCACAAACGGATTGAACCTTTTATGCTCTTCTCTGAGCCCTTTTTTCTCCCTGTGCATTGTATTCTCCGGTGTTTATCTGTCCCTTTTCTCTTTGACTTCCTCCATAACACAGTGTTTCATGTGACTGGGTGGGGTGCGTCAGGAGCAGGGGCTTCACCAGAGCGGTCCCCATGTAAACCAGTAGTGGAGCTTCTGAGAGCCAGTGTGTGGTCCCATTACAGGAAATAAGCAGTTTGTCTACAGAGATAAGCCACAGATGTTTTCTGTTTTAGTGCCAAGAAATGTAAAGTCAGGCAAAGAACAGAAAAGGCAAAAAATAATAATAATGATAACCTGTCATGGCTGTGGATACAAAACAGAAACTCCAGTCTGCATCAGTCATTAGACCAGTGAACAACAACATGAAAGCAAATTGATGATGAATCCCTGCTGAGGTATAAAGGGGCTAAAATGTCAAACTCTATAAAGAGTAGGCAACTCAGGAGAATATTTAATGCTACACAGTGAAGCCAGCGACAGTTGCAAGAGACAAAAAATGGACTTGAAAAAAAGGATGAGTGCCCAAAAGCCACCAGAGCCATTATGGAAAAAAGCAACACAAGCAATAAGCATTAGGCTACACAGTGCTGTATATGTGAAATTAAGCATTTAAAGCCCATTGCAACCCAGTGTTTTATTTATTTATTAGAACTAGAACTTTAAAAAGGTCAAAATGCATCCACCAAAACCAACCCGTAGTGATGTGTGCACCAGTCAGAGGAGTCCACAGAATAAAAAAAAAAAAAAAGGGATGAGGAAACAAAGGGAAAGAGGGAGCACAGGCTGGAGGAAGTTCGGCATGCTGTAGGATACATACCCTGCTTGGCTACAATCTCGATAGGGCAGGACAGAAAATACACTATAGAAGGATCTTCTGCCACTGATAAGGACTATCCTATAAAAACAAAAATGGCAAACAAGCTAATCAATATCTATCCGACAAGATCCACAGGTTAAAGTTGGAGAGAGTGTGCAGTAAAAAAATGGAAAAAAAAAACCTGAATGAAAAGAATTGTCAGTGTGTTGTTTTGTAGTACATTGAGCATGTAGTCAGTGGTTTGGGGGGCGATACTTGATGCATTTTTATGACAAGATCCGTGTAGGCTTGTATTTGTGTAAACAGGAACGCAGCATCCAATCAGAGATGGTTCCAGAGGACCAGAAGTCAACAGGGAAGGGAAGAATAGCTCGGGCTTGAAGTAACACTACAATCTCAAAAATGTCTTCTTTTAATAGCTGCAGCTCACGGACACCTAATAAATTTCACTACTTGGCCAAAATCAACATCGTGACACAAACATCACCTGAGTCACAAAATGACCATTAATCAACAAGCAGTTCTTAATCATGTGGAAAACACAGCGCACCGTTCTTCCACATCATAGAGCCAAACTTATCAGATGACTTAATTTTAAATGAACGGAACACACCAAAACATGATAAGTTAACCATCTTGCTTCAAGCTTCAGTCTGGGTCATGATGCTGCTACCTTCTTATGCTTGTCCATATCAACCAAATACTGAATAACAGAACTGGAGGACTGGAAAATAGTTAATAACTTAAAAAACAATATTCAACTCAAAAGTGATTCATTATTCAAGAAATAGCAGAGACTCTGCATGATAGAACACCCAGATGAAAAGCTACCGTGGCTATTTATCTTTCAAATTCAAAGAATATGACCGTAACAATGGTAAATAATTACCAGAGAAGTCTTAAACTTCACAGGTCTCCTGCGACGATCTTTATTTACTTTATGAAAGCCAGTAAAACATCAGCCACCGCGCCAATGTGTTCAGGGATTCGGGGTGTCAATGTAAACTGTGACAGTGATATGTGATTCATTCATTTAGCAGTCAGTGATCTCTGGGTGTGATTACAAATCAACACGAGTGATAAAAAAGGAATGTTTTCAGTGAAATACAACACGTTAAATATAGAGAGGATTCTCAATCAATTCAATTTAAATGGCATGCTGTGAATGGGCCAGGCCTGCTGGATGTGTAATGTGAGAAACAGCCAAACTGCAGTTCATTGACTGGGGGGGTTGCCATTATCCACTAAGGACTTGTATTGACTAGGACAGGACAACACTGTTTGCCTCCATACCTTCCATTGCGCATATCGTGTTGCCTCATGTTCTTTATGAAGTGGACCTTCTTGAAGCTCTTTGGTCGAGGTGAACCCGATAGGGTTCGGCATCTAAAATGGAAAACAAACATCAGCAAATAAAAAAAAAAAAAAAAAAACTGAGACATTGTGCCAAATAGATGACACTGAGCTTATTTGGCTTTTATATATGGAGGAGCTAAACTTCCAAGATTAAAAAGAAATGAATGACTCAAATTAATTAAATAATACGCCTACATGCCTCTTTATTAATTTATTAAATCTTTTATTAATGTAATATTTCCCCATGGCATATAAATGCCCCTACTTATTTAATTTATCTTGTATTTATGTATTATATTTCCCTTTCCTTCCAAACCATTTATTTCCCAAATGTGTTCATTTTTTCCCCCCATTCATTCTGTGCATTTCCACCTCAATATGCAAATGAGAGGGGGGGGCTGTCATTCAGTAATTTATTTATTGCATCATTATTATATTTATCCATTTATTTTACCTGCGTAGAGGAGCATTCTCCTCGATGTCCTCTAGTGTTTCAAGCGAGGAGCGCTGAGAGATGAGTCTTCGTCTACAAGCAGACAAAGAGGAAGCGTAGGGGATGTGAAGAAACACAGGCAAAACAAAACATGGTGTAAATAACTGACAATCTATGACACATCTCTTAGAAAAAATAACGCCGGCTTTCAAAACACATTGGGGCTGCAAAGCTACTGCATTAAAAGGCGCTGCTTAAATTTAACGATGAGTATGACAAACAACTCTGTGAACCCCAAAGATCAAGTTAGATCAAGTTATATTTGATAACAGAGTAGATTAACAAGAATTTAAGCATCTTAAGAAACCCACTGCTATAGATGATAAATACCCGACTCTAGCAATGAGTATGAGCCTTGGAACAAAAGTCAACCAACTCTGTTAATTGACCACCTGCCTCTGTATATATTGTGGTTAATTAACAAAAGCAAGTTTAGGATAGTTGAGTTATGATTGCCATCCATCAGTACAGCCGTGTGCCTCTGCGGTCAGTGACTGCTGCTCAATCTTGTGTCGATCACAGAGAATTTTCCAGGATCAGAGCTGCTAAGCGGATAACGAGCTGGCTCTGCAGCCACTTTGTTTTAACACAGATGGCCTTTATTTCACACTCTGGTTTGCACGACTCAATGGGCCTAATTCTTGCACCACTTTTTATATGATGATGCTGCCAGTTTTCGGAAAACAAACCCACATGTGTTAGCTAAATACGCCTGAGCTGTTCCAATATTAGGTTTTAATTGCACGTTTAGTACCACAATAGCAACGTAATCCGGCTCGTTTAGCCACATTGAAAACGGAGTGGAAATTAACACGAGTGGTGAAAATAACAAAAGCCTGACACATTCTCCCAAAGAGTCTATCTGTCATCAAGCACTAAATAAGCCTGCAGCAGTCCTGTTACTTGGAAACGATGAGTAAAAGCGCAACAATTGAGTGTTCACACCGTGCACACTGTCCATCACCTTTGCACCATCTCTTTCCACAACACAGCTGTGTTGTAATGCTGTAGAGCCTGCAGCACGAGGACAAACCAATGACACTCAATCAGACCCACCCCCTCTTCGCTGATTATTTCAGCTGAGGGGAGAGACAGTGAAGCGTAACGCAGGGTGGCTGGTTAATAAATGACAGAGCGCGAGGACAGATTAACAAAAGATGACTCTGTCCTCAAGGATTTCCCTGGGTTTAAACCAACAGGAGCTGAGTGAGCGCCGTGTACACCGCAGGAGATGGGGGGCAATAAGTGTTTACATGAGGAGCCAGACTGTTGAAACAGACAGGAAACCGAGGGCCATTATATCGGCTCACCCTCCGCGCTGTCTATCATGACCCTAATGGGCACAAACCGTTGGAAAAAGAACATCAAGCTCAGATGAACGGCCCCTCACACGAATGGAACGAGCGAGCGGCTGACATCATCGCCGTCTCAGCTAGCGTGAAATAAAAGGGTCATTATGAAGGGTCTGACCTCTGCCTGGAGGTCAGAAACATAGGGACGTGTGATTTATAGTCAGTCTTACACCATCCTCTTGTAGCAACATGCCTGAGATGGATTGGCTGGAGAAGTATCTGCAACTGCCAGTATTCGACATAGGCACGTGCAGTTCTCTGAAAAACCAAAGTTTAAAGATCCTTCTTCTGTATTTTGATGCATTTCCGTATGAAACTGGATTTTGTCATGAAACATGTAATACTATCTTTACCTAAATAACTTCTTGAATAATAAAAAATAATATAAAATGGGATGGAAAAAAACTTAATGGTAAAATTAAACTTGCTGAAATGCCACACCGACTGATATTTTGTATAGTATATGTGTAACAGAGGATAGGTTTGTCTATATTATTGCGTTACCTATATGCCTATACTGTATGTGTACTAAGGCTGGGTATTGGCAAGGACCTTAAGATATGCATCATGTACATATTACACTACACTGGGTAGTGTAATATGGACATTATTATCAATTAATATATTGTATTATATTGATGTAGATATGTCATATCTACTATATATATATATATATATATATATATATATATACATACACACATACATACATACACACACACAAACACAATAAAACTATAAAACTATCAGTTGTGAGGTAGCGAGGAAGGAACTTGAAGTGATATATTACAATATCAATATTTTAAGCATGTCCCTACTGAGTATTGAGTTATAGATGCAAAAAAAAACAACCAAAAAACTTTGTATAGTACTCGTACTAGTACATGTAGGACATAGAGACAGACAGAGAGAGAGAGATATTATAGGCCAATTCATCAAAACTGATCCCACTTGGCTGAAGGGAATAATCCAGCCAACTGGGAAACATTCGGATCCAACCACTGCACATGAACAGCAGCAGGACGTGTTTTTAACGCCAGTAAAAATCCTAGAAACACGAGCCGGGCCAGTCATTCACTTCATGCAACACTACAAGCGATACAACTGGAACAGTCCATTTTTTTTTCTATCCAGTTTGACATTAACAAGGCCCAGTCTGACGCTTCAAAGAAGCCTCTGTATATAAATCAGCGGTAACGGAGCAACAACAAGCATCCGTCAGTGTCTCTGAAACAATTCCTGCTATTGAAGCCGCGAGTGATTCTGTTCCCGTAAATACAAACCGCAACTGCAACCTCATCCCCCTTCTTGCAACGAAAACGTTTCAAGAATCTATTGATAATCCTGCCCAGCGGTGGCTTGCAACAAAACTATAAAACTCAAGTGGACTATTTCTGATGTGGAGATTAAGCCGTTTCACACGTACACCCTGCTGGCAGCTCGCCACAGGGCATAGTCTTCCATTCTGCCGGAGAGCTGCCGAGTGAAAATAAATGTAATGTTCCGGCCTTCTTCGCACAAATACGGCTCAGGCAAACAGAAATCTGATTATTATGATTTTTTTTTTTAATCCACTTCATCTTATTTGGTCTTAATATGCACTGGGACAACAAATGTGGTGAATCAGCAGATTTGAATTTGTGGAGGAGGGTAAAGAGCGATTTATAAAAAAGACAAATTAAACGATTAGAAATTAAATATACAAAGCAGTAGCTGTTCAGGGTGAGAAACGAGACAACTTGGGACTACGTGAAGTAAAACACATGCTGACTGTGGCTATTCAGTCATAATTGCATCAAGTTTTTGTCAGCCGTATCCTGGGCTGGGTGGGTGGGGTCCTGGTTGACAGCTCAGGCATTGACAGACGCAGCGAAAGGGAAATGAAGCATTCTTATATAATCCTGAGGTTAATGCCAACCATGACTTCACCAAACAATCAATCTCATAACCAGAGGAATGTGACCCAATCACATAAAAACTCCAGAGGACATTATAACATCTTGTGCTGCTTGTTTTCCAGCCACAGCTACTTGTGCCTCACGCTAAAAAAATGCTGTTAAAATACAGTATGTGCATGCATCTGCACTGTAACTGTGGAAACTGCAGGAGGACTGAACCCGGCCACGTTTTAAAGGATTCACTCTGCACCTTTTAGGCCAGATGGTAGATGATAGGTGTGCTATATTTAAAAGCACAGCGCTCCCCTGTGCTGATTCATGATGGATGAACGCCGAGGAGTGGGAAAGGGAAAGCAGGAGTATGAAATCATCCTTCATTTTCATGCAGCCGAGTCTGGTGACAATATGGTCCAAATCAGCTTTGGCCTTCGGGAAGCCTATTTTTCTGGCAGCGCATCAGAGACTTTGCGACTTCCTGAATGGGAGCCGGACTAAAGGCCAAAAGTCTGAGGGGAAAGCGTGTCTCTTGATGCCCCTCGGAGAGGAAGTGGACGACAGAAAACACAGAAGCAGAGAAAAGGGGGGGGGGAGAGAGAGAGAGAGCCAGGCTGCTTCTCAGAAAGCCCGGGCATCCTGCCTCGCTCCCAGCCAGGGACCTCTGGACACGTTTCCACCAGCTGCCTTCGGAAAAACAAACCGGGCACTGTGCAGGGCGCTCGTCTGTCCGCGCGGTGGTGGAATATGGCCACGCTCCATCAACAGGTTGCTTACTTATCCATGTTAGAGTTCGTTTTGTGTGAATGAGCACATTCCACGAGTGAAAAATCATGGTTTCACAACCTCATACTGGATTTACTAACAGCAGGATTCTCTAGAAAAGAGATGGCGAACATGCAGTATAGTGGTTAGAGCTGGGTGCTGAGTATCGAAAGCAAAACTGTTGTTTAATGCTTTAAATGGAGCTTTCTGGGCATGAATCCTAATCTTTCCACTACCCAATGAGCATTGTTGTGAAATACAATATAATGCAATTCAATACCACATGCATGCACTATTCACTACCATTCAGTATCACCATGTGCCCATTTGAACCAAACACTATTCACTATAGTGTGACTTAATGTTGAGAAGAAAAGATTAAAATTTCCATTTAGCATCTCTTCTGGGGCTTTTAGTGTTATTACATAATCTTCCTCAAGGTCAACCAAATGTCTTTTGAGTCTGTGCTGTCAATTCGACAAGTTTGTTTCTGAGGCCGCGGACTGCTATTTCTGCGCTTTTGTCCATTTCCTAGCACAAGCATTAACGAAATGATTAATGGTGTGTCTTGATTCTTATATAACGGACTTAATGCGCCTCATTTATTATTGAAAAAGCACAGATAAAAGAGACTGGCAGCGCTCTTTTCCATGAGGTCAGGAAGGGGAACTAGATGCTTAGTGAGTGTTTCACCATGAAACGGCTTCCTGAGCCGTCTGGCACGACGACACCGGTAGGGAGGAGAGGACACGGGGTAAAGAGGAGGGCGAGGATGTGACAGCAGGTTCTGGCAGCGAGGGAAACCGGGAGACGACTGTTACTGACAGCTGACCTGCCGTGAGGCAAGCCAAGAACCTCTGAGTTCTCCTAGGGCCTGAGATACAAAGATAATGTAGGCAAACGGGGCAAATAAGAAAAAAACACATCCACATGGAGGGAAAAAGCCCCTGTTGAATGCGGGTGTGGGGTTATGGGATGTTTACATCACAGAAAGGGGACAGCAGGTGTGTGCCAGGTTTCGAAATGACGGTCACTAAAAATATTTCCTCAGAAATGTGACCACGGGAGCAAGAAAAGAAAATAGAAGCTCTAAACTAAAGCTAATGTAGGGGAAACTAGGTTACAGCTCCACAGCTGTTGGACCTGTGATCATGTGTCCCAGTCAAAAGGCTGCAGCCACCTGGAGTAAATACACAAACAGCTCATTTTCTCCTCCAGCTGTGCACTGCCGTGTCCTGCGTCGCTCAGAACTGAAAGTACCTTTTTAAAAACAGCTGACTGCGAGAGCACTATAAGAAAACTCTTACAGTTTATTCATTCGGGGCCCTGCTCTTTACACTCTGGTAGTTTCATATAAGTTGTTAATACACTTTTTCAACCCTAAAAGACCCCTCCAGCCATGTTTTTAAGAGTTACTAAAAAAAGATTTGTGGAAAAAAATGCCTTCTCGTGTCAAACTCTGCACACACATCCTGCACAGTGGAGCTCAAGCATCCAAATAACAAGAAAAAAAATGCACTGACTTGGATGGCTACTTTAGTTTAATAACTGGTTAATAAAAGAAATGTACAATAAACTAGAGATTCACTCAAATTGAATAAACTTAATCCTAATCTGGATGCTTCTGTTGAATAAAACGCAAAAGGGGGCGTTTCTCAGGGGCATCTTATTGTAATTAATTGTGGAAAAGCAACATGATTTCAACTGACTTTGCACCTTTGCACGCTTCCAATAACAGATGGTCTGATCTGGAGGAGGATAACAGTTTTAGTTTGCGATCAATATACATTTCTGTGCAGATCCTGCACCTTTAACGCTGGTTTAAGACTGTCAATATTACACATAGGCGGAGATTTCAGTGGGGATCCAAGTAGTATACCCCCTCAATATTTAAAAACATGTGTATTTGCCTCGCACCCAATATATAACAATATGGAACTTTTATTTTGAAAAAACTAAAACAGAGCAAATCATGACTGTGCTCAGCAGAGGTAACATTAAATGAGAAAAGTTGATCAAATGGAGAATAAATTATTTTAATCTGTACAAAATATCAGAGAGCTTTACTGCATTATATTAGCTCATATGAATTGGACTGTTTTCCCCCTTTTAGACACAAAGTGATGCAGAATATGAATATTTTGTTGCATAAAAAAAAATCACCAGAATGGAAAAAATTAAGTTTTAGAGCATCAAAATATTTGGTTTGGGGGGGGGGGGGGGTCTCTCCATACAATGAGAAAAGTTGATTTTTAAAAAAGATACATAAAAATTCACCAGAATGCAAGAAATTAAGTTTTTAAGGGTCTATTTTCAGGTAGGGGAGGGGGTGTCCCCCCTACCCTCCTGATATCACAGTTTACCTTGACCTCTGCAGCTCTATGGCAGAGTTAGCTATCTGTCCGCCGTCCAGGCAGTAGTTCTGGGACGCTTGCCTGGAGTAGGGGACAGGTAGGATTCCCTGAGTGTAGGTCTGCAGCCTCCCTCTGGCCGAGACCGGGACCCCGGAGAAAGGCGAGCTGAACGTGGAGGGCATGAAAGCGTCTCCATCCGCGTCTGGACCGGCAGCTGCGGGACCGAAATTACCGAGGAGAGCCTGGTTTGCAAACGCGAGCTCCTGGGCGGCCGAGGTCTCCGCCGCCGCCGCCGCGGCAGCAGACGCCGCCGCCGCCGCAGCAGCGGCAGCGGCAGCAGCAGCGGCGGCGGTAGCGGCTCCGTACGCCGAGCGCTCCGGTGAAACCAGGCTGTGTCTAGTCCTCGCTTCAACCGAGCCGCTCTCCTCCTCGTTCTGAGCGTCCGCGTCGTCCTGCACGGGGCGTCCATCCAGAGAAATGTTGCTGAGAAAAGACAGCGCCGCTTGCCTCCTCCTCGGGTCTATGCGTTTCCGCGTATGCTCGATGCTGGAGTGTTTTATCTGTAGCGTGGCCGTGGATGTGTTGCTGCTCGTGGCAGCCGCCATGGTCCACGGAGGTCCGGAGAGTCCCCGCGGGCGAGCAGCGACCTTACCGTGCGGTCATTTAATGTGTGTTACTCGTGCTTGTGTTGGTGAATGTAGTGGCCTGTCTTTTAAGTACATGCGTTTAACTGGTGAAAACAGGGAGGTCACGTGTGTGCAGTATTGTGGCAGCACAGGGAAAAAGACGGACCAATCAGATGTCAGGAATTCCTGTGTTTTTTTTTCTTTTTCTTCCTCTTTTTTTTTTTTTTTTTTTTTTTACCTTTTCCTGATTCGGATCTGACAAAAAAAATCACATAAACCGAGCACCAGTATAATAATCTGACTATAAATCTGCAGATTTGTTACATTTAATAACTAACATTTTTCCGTTCCGTGTGCATTGATTTGCATGCGTATTTTTTATTCTTTTACATAAAGACATTAGGGAAGTTTGTGAACAGCTTTCTATATCTCACTCAAGTTTCCTCAATCCACACAAGGCGCAGTTATATGCGCAGTGATCAATGGGCAGCTGAAAGAATGGGGCCTGTCTCCGGTTGTTTTAAGAAAATAGAGCATTTTCTGAATCGTTCAAGTGAGCATCTCTGTGGCAATTGCGCCATCTGCTTGTTTGGGCCCATATAACAACACCATTATATATTCCAGCCAGTTTTTTGTGTGTTGCAGCCACAGCATCCTGGGCAGGGAGAGAGGGAGGGCTTGGGGATGATCAGGCTTTCAGGATGTAGTAAATTATCCTCATGTGTTGCAAATTAAAGCCTGTGCATGAAGAGACTCATTCTCCCCAAATTTATTATAACTTTGTGGAAAAGAAGCTCTAATTTTCTCTAATCTTTTTTTGTGAAATATTGGATCATTTGAGGATTTATAAAATGAAACCATGTTAGAAGTCTAGAGGGTAAAAAATCACTACTCAGTGGAGCTGTTAACAACTCATAGATGTGAATTATGACTCGACTGCACACATCCAAAACATTGGAAGCCAAAATTGTTGGAAGCTACTGGTTGTATCTTTGACAATGTGTTTTACTTTGAAAATGTTCTTATATTATCCATTGTGACAAATCTCCATCTAAAAATTAGCTAAAGTTGTCAGATAAATGTAAAAAAAAATGTCAATGCAAGACCCAATAGATCAATTATTCTGTGTGTCACTTAGTTTGTGATTAGTTTACTACCTTATCTAGGAATAAACACCACATGAGCAGGACATAAACTAAGCCTTTTATGTGAATACTGGTCACTCTAAAGCAGAACCCCCAAAGCCAACAATGTACTTCAGTCTTGAGCAATTCATCAAATTATCACAGTCCAATCGACATAGTAAAGCTCCCAGACTTTTGGTATAATTAATGTTTGTCTGCTTTTCCAACCCAGCTTCACTTTGTGTCATCTCCCAGAAACTACTGTCATCAACAATGTGTGATTAAACCTCATGATTCTCTTCCCCAAGCAATAAAAAACATTTTCTTGTGATGAACTGACATGTTAATAAAGTGAACAATACTCCTGATTTTGATGTAAGATAATGATACAGATATGATGAGAAGATAGAACCAAAGAACAGAGACCTGATCACTAATATTACTTTTAATTAGGTATAAAGATTATATATTTACAGTAACTAACTGGCAGCAATTATCCTGAAAGTTGCTGTAATTAGTTTTTTTGCTTACCGTATTGTGCCTTAACTGTAAAATAAGAAACAAATTAAATCCTGTGATTAGTATTAGGTGATTAGCTGTAAAATAAAATACATAATTAAATCCTGTGATTTCAGTTGTATTTGCAGTATTAGATGATTAATTGTAAAAATAATAATAATAATAATAATAATAATAAAAACAATAAAAAAATAAATAAATCCTGTGATTTCAGTTGTATTAGGGTCAGTGACAAATAACATTTGGCAAGAAAAGTCCAAACATTTTTAAAATACAGTTTTATGCAGCATTCACCAGGTCTTCAAAATGTACATTTTGTGTTCATGTTGGTTTCTTGTTATTTAAAAGTCCAATTAAATCTTAAATCTTTAAATTTTTCACAAAATCACAATTTTGTGTGATTTTTGACACAAAATGTCAAATGGTGTAACTGAAAAGAATAATAAAGTTTAAATATTTAATCCACCTAGAATATAAAACTAGTTTTATTTTTTTTTAAAACCTTTTTAATAGAGTTAAATTATCTGGTACCAAGTTTTTAGGGTTACACCACATGACAGTTTTGTCACTGACCCATTACAGTATTGGGTTATTAATGACACACAAAAATATATATAAAATTAAAAACTGTGATTTAGTATTTACAGTATTGAGTGATCAACTGTACAATAACTCTTTGACTGCTGTGATTTTATCTACTGTAATAATTATTACAGTAACTTTATTGTATTTAACACAGTGCAGATTTCACAGCAAAGTTTTACAGTACACATGATTTGCAAGTAAAATTAGCTGTGATTACTTTAATTGAATCAAGAGATTCAGATGAGTGAAAGCATATTTTATCATCCTGCTTTTGTGCTACTTACTGCTGGTCCGTGCATTAGCCATTTCTTGAGCTGGATTGATTGATATCGATGGTGGCAAGTGTCAAGGTCATTGTCACTCAAGATGTATTCCTGTCATAATAAACACACCAACAGGTTCCTGTGCTTCACCGTGGCCTTCAGCAGATCTCTGTGCTGTCGTCTCACAGCCTGTAGGCTCATCTGTAATGAGCTCGGTTATATCGGCTTAAATGTTGCATTCTTAATATAGTGATATAAAAACAACACTGGGGCCTGTCACGACTGAGTTTACTTGTGACAACTGTTGTAAAAAGAAGATAATAAAAGGCTGTATTCACTTGTCATTGTAGAAAAAACCTTGACTATTAACGATCATTCTGCTCTATGTTCCAGAAGACACGACAGAGTGACATATAACCAGTAGGTTGAACACCACGACCATTAAACTGCATTATATATGTGTCTTCTGTGAATAGGATGTGTGATTAAACCATACAGTAACTGCATTAAGAGCAGGGCTGTCAAACATGCGGCCCAAGGGCCAGCACCAGCCCGCCAAAGGATCCAATCTGGCCCACCAGATGAAAAATATGGACCCAGAGTGGGAGCCTTGGTGCTTGCTCAAGGAATTTAATATAAAAATGAATATAACTATATTTTTGAAATTGCACTTATTTCCTGACAACATCTATTCATTGCCTGTTTTGTAAATGGATGGTTCAAAGCATTCAGATTAGTAGTTTTACAAAGAGAAATTTGAAGGTGTTCATTTTTTTTATACAGGAGACTATTATGGATCAGTTTTACTGGTCTGGCCCACATGGAATCACATTGGTGATTTTAAAAAAAGGTTAAATTAGTGTAATTAAAACAGTTATCAAGATAATACAACATTATTAGTGTGTGTTTTTGTAGAGACTGACATCAAAGTAGCATTTCTTCACCACTGGATGTCTCTGTTGGACCTCAAATGTGCGCTGTGCTGCATGATCCCTTCATTCTGCATTGCACAAAAGAGCACAGAGTTACTGCCCACGCAGTTTGTAAAGCCCCTGTGTGCTTGTATCATAATCACTGTAAGTGAGTGTATAAGTATCTTGAAACCCCTTTTGGTTCATGTGTGTGTATTTTATATATAAGTAACCCATGGAATTAATGATATTGACTCCGCCAGGGTAGTAATTACTTATCTTGAAGGGTTATGGTAGTGATGAATACAGTCTACTCACACCATTACTGACAGTTGATCTCCATTGCTTGTGTTTTTTTTCTATTGAGTAAAATGCCCTTGTTGGCACCAAAAACACCCAAAGAATCTTAATTCTTTCACATGAATACACGCACTGAGAAACAACATTCAAAATCAGCTATGCTATGAAATGTACAATATATCTGCATTTAACATTTATCTCTGGTTAGCAACACTCTGCCCTGCAGATCCCTGCTCTGATGCCTTTCTGGGCAACAATAAAGAGTAGGAACTGCAGGTTCTTTGGCCCCTGTTAATCTGAGCGGCCCATCAGACCCTGCAGCGCCGCAGCAAAGACTCCTGCCCTCGGTGAGAAACACTGAGCTTCCTGTGTTTGTGTGAAGTTTCCTACTCATGAAGTACTTCAGCACCTCATTGTGAGGCTCCGCACACATGACTCTGCTATTACTTTCGCCATGATTAAAGACAAACATGCCAGCATGCATCATACATTTTCCCCCCCGCTCGCTTCCCCGACGAGCAGAAAGCACAATGCGGTTAGCGTCTCATTGTGCGGTCTAATTGCGTCCTCAATAATGAAAATGGGAGGTTTGAAAGATAAATGGGACCAAGGTGAGGGGACAGAATGTGGAAGGAAAAGGCCAAAGATCAGAGGATGACGGCTGGGAAATAAAGTTTTGTCATCCAGGTATATTTATTGTTCTATTAAAATGGTGGAATTTAGATCTCACTGAGAGAAACTCCCCTGTCCATGATGTATGATAAGTGTTTGTGGTATTCCTACGCCTGGGAAAGGTTTCACCCTTTTGTTTTTTCATACCAATAACATTTTGAGCCATTGCAGGGTAAAGCAATTAAAATGCCTGCCAAGCTATTTCAGGGGTGCTAATGTCGCAGCTTGCCTTAGTTGGTGTTGCTGGGGCACACTCTTTACACACACACACACACACAAACACACACACACACACACACACACACACACACACACACACACACACACACACACACACACACACACACACACACACACACACACACACACACACACACACACACAGCATGACAGCATCACCTACAGACTGCCTTACTCACTACTGCAGAGTGTAGGAAATCTAATTCAGCAAAGCCAAAGATTTAATCATGTCTATGTTGGGATAACAAAATGTCTTGTTTTTGTTTGATTTTTGACACTAAATTCTCCCATATTCCCCCAGCAGAGAATCAAATACATCAACATTAGCAGCAGTGGTCAGATTAGGTGTGTGTTGATGCAGGATTTAGATAAGAGCGAGCGTGTGAGGCCAGCTCCGAGCTCTCACAAGAGGGACAGCTCGTCTTAATGGGACTGGGGATCTTATCGGAGGAATCTAAAGAGCTCCCTGAAGTTCACCTCGGTTTAATCGCAGGCTTTGGGGAAGACAATTATACAGCCCGGCGCACTAGTGGCAAGAATCACTCACTTTCACGAGAGTGAAAATTATGGGAATTTAAGTGCAGTGACATACGGAGAAAGTCAAGTTGAGTTTAATTGTGTAGTAGATCTCAAACGACAGGCACAGACGCAATGTGCATTAAGATAAAAAGCAAAAGAAAAAGATAAAAACACTTAAAATAAGAAGATATTACAGTAAAATGAGAATGAGATAAGAAGAAGATAAGGTATTATTATTATTATTAATGATAAAATAAAGGGAATAATAAAAATAATACTGATCCCAAAATAAAGGTTTTACCAATTAACCACATACTTTAACTAAAAACTTGCAAAAAAGATATGATTTTTTTTAAAAGAAAACAAAAAAACACTGTTCTAGCAGACATTAATTCATATGAAGTAGGACCAAAATAACTGAAGCTGATTTAGAATTGTTCTCGGAATAGTGAGGAGACTTTTGCTTTATGATCTAAGGGATCTGTACTCAGACAGCATGTCAACAGCATAGGAGATATTGTAATAGAAGTATTTTAAAATCATTTAATTGTTTTACAGGGAGCCAGTGGAGAGAAGTTAACATATGAGCGATGCGTTCAAAACCTTTCGGTTTTTGTTTTGGCTGCGGCATTAGGAATAAGATGGAGTTTTTTGTTGCCTTTCCAATGAAAAGTACATTACAGTAATCGAGTGTATTAGAAATAAATGGGTGAAGCAGCTTTTCTGAGTCCAACTTTGGCAGGAAGCATCTGACTTTAGATATATTTCTGTTTTGGAGATATTAGTGAGCTTCTGGAAGTAGAGATCAGCATCCAAAAAATGTGTTGGCGCGCGAGCTTTCACTGACAGGGGAGTTAACAAAGAGTGAATCTAGTGTCTCAGAACCTTTCAAAGCCTAGGGACCTAGCATAATACAAGAATCTTTAGCTCGAAGAAGATGAAGAAACATGTTTTCAGTTATCGAGGGAGTGACGATGACTCATTGATTCGTCAAGAATTATGATTTTTTGCTACACTGCCCAGAGTTGAATGAGAATATCAAGACCACTCTCGTGTTTTTTTTTTTTTCGGTAAACATGGAGATACAAGGAGCAGCCTAGCTTAGCACAAAGGCTGCAAAGAAAAAGAACCAGCTAAAACATCTAGCCTTTTACTTATTTATTTATTATAACGTGTTTAATCCATGCAAAAAAAGAAAAAAAGGGGTATAAACAAAGGTTTTGAAGGGATAAGGTAACTTCATGGAATTTTGTTGTCACTATGACTTTGCCTGGCAACTTCCACTCTAACACTTGGCAAGAAACGAATATGTATTCCTAAAAAAAAAAAAAAAAACTCTAAAGGGACGATTATTTTGAATTAGGAATGTGAAAAGCTTGCCGTCTCACAGTCTGCCTGTTTGTGCCTGACACAGACAGATATGCTTATCCTGATTGAGTGTTAGCTCTCTGTGGTCAAGAGGGCAGGGCCGGCTGTGGCCCGGGCACACGGTTTGGAGGAGGAGGAGGAGGAGAAGGAGGGTAGGAGGTGTGGAGAGGCTGCAGGGTCCTGTGGTTGTGGTCCTGGGATTGATGACTTTGCTACAGGTCGCGGGGAGACGGCCCACCCGCACGCCCGCAGCCCCCCAACATCAAACATGCCGTATTATGTTGATCTATGGAGATGGCTGGGCAGCACTTTCAACTGAGTCAGGCCAGGGTCCATCAAAGGATTTATCTCTTCACAAGATTAAAGGGGGCTAAGGCGTCTGCCAAACAAAGGCTAAACTCTGAGGGTCAGCTGGGGTCCCGGCCTGATTTACACTGACACAACCTTCAGATCATAGGACCATCCAGAAGACAACTCTCAGGCTCTGTGACGTCATGCTTTCTGAAACTGAAAGCTGGGAGAAAAAAAACACAAAACCTCTGATATCATGACTCAGACGACAAGAATGCATCAGCTTTGTTTGTTATGATGACCCCATCGCCTCACCTGTAGTGTAGCTTGAATGTCAAGTTCAGCGGAGCCACCACCAAAGAACCTCCATCACACTTCTCTCTAAAATGTCCTTTCCACTCATTGCAAAAAACAGAAATGTCAGGTAAACTCAAAATGTCAAGGTGACAAAAAAATCTAAAATTTTAAGATAGACAATTAAAACAAATGTTTGAAATTTTGCTTCTGAGTTTGCTCAACCTGAATTCTGATTTGTGTCAACTCAACAGTAAGTTACACTAACTTGTAATTTTACATTTTAATAACTTTTAATTAGGGCGACATGGCGTAGCAGTTGGTAGCGCAACAGGTCGCAGGTTCAAGACCTCAGGCTGAGACCTTTCTGTGTGGAGTTTCATGTCCTCCCTGTGTCTGCATAGGTTCTCTGGCTTCCTCCCACAGTCCAAAAACATGCTGAGGTCAATTAGAGTCTCTAAAATGCCCATAGGTGTGAGTATGTGTACGATAGACTGATAGCCTGTCTGGGGTGTGTTACTGTAATGCACTTGGATTGGCTTATACCTTTTTAACCTTACATCTGCTAATCTTCCCCTAAATTGGACTAACTAATTTGACATTGTAATAACTTTTAACTGTTATTTGTGCTAACTCTGTCGAAATTGCTCTTACTATGACTATGGGAATCATAACGATGATGCTATTGTTAGAGGCTAACTGCTGCAGCCCTGCTAGCACCAGTTAGCTAACTGATAAAGACTGAAAAGCTTTGTGTTTAAATGTTGAAAATATATAGGTCATTTTCACCATCGAGACACAACTCTAAATAAAATTTAACGTTAAAATAAATTAAATTAAAAGTTGTTTAAAACTTACCTGTGCGGACTCTGGCTCCTGGCAGCAGCACAGCCACAATGGGACTTGAAGTGAAAAATGCTGAGTCAGAAAGTTGGCTAGCCCACAACAAAGAAAAATAGTTACCAGAACAATTGTCTTATATTAAACCACGACTTAAGGATTTAAGTATTTACAACTCAACAAATTATTTTGGAACACACAACTCTCTTGCTTTGTTGCCGTAAACGTCAATAATTTATATTTTCAAGTTTTACCAACATAAATTATTTTTAGGCCAAAAAATACAAGTTGTTTTTTGCAGTGCTGTTTCCTGTTTTATAATTCAATATGTTTTTTGTTTCAATTTCATATTATCCTGTTTTTTTTTTATCCCCATAACACAGCAGGGTGTTTTCCTCAGCCTTTATTTTTCCCATGTGAAGTTGGGCACAATTACAACGTGTGATTTGATTTTGTAGTGAGGGATCCAGGGAGTGATCTTTCATCAGTAGGCTACTAAAGTACTGAAAAATGTAGCTGATGGCCAATGTGCCCATTTGTTGCCTGTTGATCTTTACTTTACCATAAATTATGATCTGAGTATAAATGCTGGAACTTTGATGGTTTCTAACTACCTTTGTCATTGATATGTGTTGTTAATTGATTGAATGCATATATTTACATAAGAAAAGCATATTGTGTTCAATCCCATGTTAATAAGAGAATTAACACTTTGTTAATAGGTGTTAATGACCCATGTGATTAATCATGATTAAATATGTTAATTGACTGACAGCCCTAATTGATAAATACCATGATGGTAAATACACAAGTATGGTTTTGCAGTCTCTGTATGTATGCACCAGTAAATGCTCAGCAATATCATCTAATGCTATAACACATTAGCACATACTTTGACTCAGACTGTGAGGCAGGCAGGCTAAAAGTTATTCAAAACCTCCTTTATATTTCTGACATGTTCCTGGCATCTTTCAGGATTCCACAGTAATGACGAAATCACTTTTTTGGAAACATAAGGGGGGTTATTTTTTTTTTTTATATTTCCTTTTTAAATAGTAAGCGTGGATCTATAGTTAATCATGTACGTGGAAAAAATCTGAACTGCTTTTGTACAAATTCATGTCACGTCCAGTGACTTGTTCCTGTTGCTTTGACCTTTGCACTGCTTTCTATTAGTCACTTTGTAATGTTTTTCGTCTAGGAATGTGGGCTTGTTTCGCTGTTGCTCTTCTTATAAGATGCTTTGGACAAATCAACATCTAAATGCATGAATACATAGCGTTTCATCTGGAGTATATGAAAGTCAATCATTAACAACATGTCTCATTTTCATGTAAATTATCTTCCTCATCTTCCTTTTGTCTGCCAGTTTTTGGGCTTATGCATTAATAGTTTGCACAGAGGCCAGATGCAGACATGAAAAACAATTTGGCCACAACTTTTTTTTTTTTTGTTAGACTTCCCAACATTTGTTTTTCTTTTAGACGAGTTTGCTCCTTTTAAGAGTATTAGCCGGTGTTTTTGGTAACATACTTTGCTGTTTTTGTTTCTGTCTCACAATGAAAACACTCATTTATATTCATTTGGAATTGAGTGGGTGAGAGACTGGTGGACTGGTGGTGAGATATGATCAGGCGCTATAACTGGGGCGACGTGGGCTCTTTCACATGAACGCGGAGATAAACCTTCGGCGAAAAAGCCTTAAATCAGGGTAAACCATTCGCAGGAATGCACCTTCGCATGCCTTGCAATTCATTTCACATGGGAATATTTGTCTCACTTATAAAATCACTGGTCGGAGAGTGTCGGCTGATGTTAATGGAGGAGTGAGATGAAGGGGAAAAACTGATTTTTATGCGAATTCTTTTGTTCGTCTGGAGCAGTCAATCCATAATGACTGGAGAGTAGAGGAGAAATGTGACCTGTGCTGACTTTTTTACACCTCATCTTTAATAGAAGTGACTTTGCTGTTTTGATTGGCAGCATGCTAGCTATTGTCTAGCTCATAGATAACAGTTTGCATGATGAAAGGATACAAAGGAACTATTTGCTACACGCTAAAAGCAGAGTTTCAGTAAAAGCAGATTACATTTCTGCAGATTCCGAGCTATGGATTTGTTCATGCAATGAGCAAATATTGCAGCCTTTATTTTGTGTGTGTGTGTGTGTATGTGTGTATGTGTGTGTGTGTGTGCATGTAAGTGTGTGTGAGTTTGTCTCTCTGTCTGTTGGCCTGTGGGTGTACACACCTATCTGTGTGTGCACATATCAGTATTAGCACAGTGTTGCTACGTGCTGCACCGCCAAGCCTCGCCCATAGTAGGAGGAGAGTACAGGGCAGGGTCAACACTGACGGAGCCAGAAGAGACGCTGTGCCTGGCACCACCTAACACACACACACACACACACACACACACACACACACACACACACACGCACACACGCACACACGCACACACGCACACATGCACACACACACAAACACAGACAGGCAACCTTGGGAATCACAGCCAAAGCAGAACAGAATGTACATTAAGGAGGTCGTCTCCCCTCCCCTGTTCTTCTACTTTATTTTTCTCCTTGCAGTCTCCATCCTAACAACATGGCGATGGTTTAAAAAAAAGTTCCCTAAATGTTCCTATTAATTTCAGCTCTTCCTCATAAAGTTGCTTCTTATTTGCCTCGCAAGGATCATAAGAAATGATTCAAATCACAAAAATGTGCCTTCACTCACTCTGCTGATATTCTACTGCAGCGATTGTCTCCTAACATGGAGAGCGTTTAAAGGTTGACGAGCGGCACGCCGCGACGAAGCCCTCACCCTGCTGCACCCTTCCTCCGTCAGTCACCACGGTCTTAGCGTCAGCTCAACTGAGCCTTGTAAACAGCCGTAGCAGGGTTTTACCGTCGTGTTAAAGGTCCTGCTTTAACAGTGGAACCCAATGAGTAGCAGATGAGGGGAGTTGTGGTGTGTAAGGTTTATAGGTGCGCATGTGTCAGTGTCAGGTGTGCTGTCATGCAGGACTCTGGGGATTTATTGCAGGTCCGGTACGTTAAGTTAAGTAAGGATTAGTATATGGGAAAAAATGCTCTGTTTTACAGCCAAAATGTGAAACATTACCTTGCAGGTAAGTGACCCACAGACCACAGAAGAATCTGCAGCCAAGGAAGCCACAGAAGGTCAGTTTTGTTTCTATCAGTCACTAGAATGTAGAATCCATGACAAAACAAGTTGGGTGTTATTTTTGGAGTTTGGACCTATAGATCTCGAAGTCTAGGACTGTCATTTTCTCCTCTAAATAAATAATTAAAGTTACTCATACATTTTTTTTTCAATTAAATGATAGTAGACAACTTAGGCAAAAGTTTTAAGCAGAAACAAAAAGTTTCCAAGTGCTTCCTGTCATATGACAGCAGTGGCTTCCTGCCCCTTCCTCCCGAGAACATGGCGAAGACAAACCCTGCCAGAAAGAGTTCATTTTGTTTAAACTATTTTCAACCTTGCCATGCATTTCATCATTCAAATATCTAAAATAACCCCAACACATAATTTTGTACCTGGGATAAATTATGGGTTTATGGATATATTTGTGCAAGCGGCAACTAGAGATGCCAGTTAATAATCCATTCTTCACAGCAGAGTATAAAATGTGAAAAAAACATGATGAACATGACATGACATACATTTGCATTTAAATTGATTAATTATAATAACGTCAAGCTCACCAAAGTAATTGCTGAACTCTGAAAACATGGTGGCATTTTTATCATTTATTGCTAATAATTGGTCCTTAAAGCAAGGGCAGAAGCCCCAAAATGTTATAATCTAGATGTGGAAAAAATCACAGACATGTGATAAAAGGGCTTCAGCAGTAGCTTTAACATCTACAGTAACATCAGATTATGATAATGATAATAATAGCAGATTATGCAGCAACAGGTGGAAGGAGGAACACAGTCAGCAGGAAGGGGAGTGTCGTTGAAGTGGGACTCGCATGTCATGTTTGCTGTGATGACCACGATGAATAACGATTACTCAAATAATGACAATGATGATGAGATGGGACAACATAAACTAAACATCGTTAAGCGAGACCATCAGCGAACAAGCCTACAACACGTCAAGAACACACTTTCCTGGAAATGTCCCCCTCGTTTCATGGAGTTATCTCTCTCCCTTCCCCTCTGTAGTGAAACAACTTCTGGATGTCATCCGATGTCACCATTTCAAATATGTTCCAACTGTTTAACGCCGCTGTCCAGTAACCATGCAGATTAACATTTGGCGTTTGAGAGAGGTCAACTGTATCACATATACACATCTGTTCCTCCTCTCTACCTCTGATCACCAGGGTGTCAAAAACCAGTACTCTGGTCCACTTGTCCATTTGCTGCTTACTGCTCAGCGTTGTAGTGGTTTGGGGGAACAGTCCAGTATCCTGGTGGGTTCACTGATTTTGTTAGAAGCTATATATTTTTTTGTCCCAACAGAGGCCCTGATTGGCTGCAATCTGTCGATGTTCTGCTCTGGCGGTCAGATTGGGTTTCTAACAAAACCCCCAGGTTGGCCAAACGTATTTGGAAGGGAAAACAAAAGCAAATAACAATATCCATTGTCCATTGTACACATCCATCACAGCTAAAAGACCAACTTCCTTTTTAAACTTTGACCTACCCTCATGAGTTGCATCTACACTGGTTTCACTTTTAATGAGGTATAACAAAGTTCTGGGTTCAGTTTTGCAGACCTTTTAACAACCTGCCTGATTGCCTGGTCACTCTTTTATTGCACTTTGTTGCTGCTGCCGCCATGTTCCTAGGCATCAATAATTATTTTATTATTTAGTAGTATACAATATTACCATAGTCAGTATAAATACAGGAGCAAAATGTAAGAAAATAAGTCACAAGAACACATATGTATTTTCAAAAATGTAAGTTAGGATGCGATTTAACTGCAGCCTCCCAGGTTTGATTTGGGATACAGATGTTTTTTATGTCATGAAACTCTCTTGCCTTTTCTGTTTATTCAATGAAGGAAATCATAGAAAAACACTGATTTAAAAATGTAAATAACCTGTTACCAAACAATATAAATGAGTACACGAATGTCAGTCCTCTGTGGGGGGAAAGCTAATTGCAAGCTCACCGCCTTGTCACAACTGAGGATTGTCCACCACCTCTTCCTGTTATGGATCCCTGCTGCTGTTGATGAGAAAAGGTTGAGGGAGAGAAGAGAAAACACAAGCGGCAGATTTCAGGAATTCAGCAACGCATTAGGTCATGAGAATTGGAACTCGCGCTGTTCAAATGATGAAATGGCTCACCAAAGGGACCTCGATCGAGGTCCACACAAATGGTCACCAAGAGGTCATCTCCAACCGAGAGAAGGAATGATAAATATACCGAGCGCCGCACAATTATTGAGTTTCTATGAGTTTTTTTTTTTTTTTTTCCTCCCGCGCTACAAGAAAAAGTTGTTGTTGAGGGCGGGTTCAGTTCGAACATGAGCTCGGCCTTTGTGTGGGAATTCCATGTGACAGACACGCAGAGAGTGACGAGGGCCAGAGAACAGAGAGGTCGTAGCCAGACATCAGAGCTATTTTTGTTTGTAGAAATTCAGAAGTGGTCCTGTTACCCTGGAGGCGGCTCGTGTTTTCCATATAGCTCAGCGACTTGGCAGGCCTCTTCTGGGGCAGTTTTCACATCGAAATCCGCCCCCTCGCTCCCCTCCTTGCCTCACACTCATCTCCTCCCCTCCTCCCCCCACTGCGTCTCCCCACCCTCTCCCTTCCTCCCTCTATCCTTTCACCATCCTCCTCTCACCCCCCCAGCAGGAAAACGCTCGTGGCCCGCCGTGGAGACAGCCTGACTGCGCAGGCGGCCCGGCAGATGCACTGGAGATAAGTTTGTGTGCGTAAGCTGGGCCGCGACCCTCAGGGGCAGGACATTGACCAGATCCTGTCAGAGAGAGGGCAAGAGCTGGCCCAGCACCTCCTCTGCTCATTTGCTTCCACACTGACCCTCCCCGCCCACCCCCACCCCCCTTCTCCTCCTCCTCCTCCCAAACCTACTGTCTCCATGCATGGCTTCCCCAGCCCAGCAGGGAAAGGACAAGCCCCCCTGGAGCCAAGACTTTCCTCTGGGATCCGAGACAGGCAGCCCCCCCGGTCTCCCCAACACCTCCTGTATGCACAGTAGAGGTGCCACACACACACACACACATAGTGAAACCTCCGCCAAGCACACAATAGGTCCCCAAGATAACTTCCCCTGTGCCATAGAAAGATAATGGATAGCGGTGTGTGACAGGCTTTGTGACAGAGACGCCGAAGCACTTATGAAAACACCATCCTTCATGCTACATCAGCACTTTTTGGGTTTGTTTTGTCCATGAAATGGTTTTCGGAGGAAACACCTAGGCTGGAAATGCGAATGATTTGTCATGTGAAAGCGTAGCTGGTGGCACCAAGTAGGGACTATGGGAGAAAGCTGCTGAAGTCAGTTTTTTTTTTCCCCCCCCCCCAGCGAGGATAATATAGAACGGGATTTGTTCTTGTTTTCAGATGTAATTTAAGAGAAGAGTCAGTGAAGCTGAAAAGAAAGTTGACGGACGCCGATAAATCATAACGCTCAGTAACGCAGTCTCGCTGAATAAATACTGTACAACAGGGATGACTGGTACTGTATACAGCACTTTGCCAGTTCTCCCGCATCCCAGAATGCCGAGCAGTACCAATGACTTCCTGACTCCATCTAAGTGCCTGGCCCTCAAGGACCATGGGCAGAGATGAAAGAACTGGCACAGCTTGAAATGCGATGGGGAAGTATTGACAATCTGGCTGCTTTGAAGTAAAGATAATTGAGCTTTCATTCCTTTGTATCTCCTCCAGAAACTATATTTAAACCAGTAGGCACTGGCCAACATCATTTAGATCTTGCCACAAACCAGTTGCCAGATCATATATATATATATATACATTGTGTCTTCTGACACAATGGGCAAAACACATTGTAGCATTAGAACATTGGAGTCATAGCTGCTGGAAATGGGCCTCTATACACATATTGCACCAAAAACAGACTTTGCAGCTAGAATAGTCATTTACCATGTTAGCAATGTATAGGGTGCATTTCTGATTAGTTTAAAGTTATCTTCATTGGAAAAAACAGTGTTTTTCTTTCAAAAATAAGAACATTTCTAAGAGACCCCAAACTTTTTATGGTAGTGTAGATAGATAGATAGTACCATTAGACGTACCATTATATATCATTCCAGGTGATTCCATTGATTTCTATTGATTTCTGTAAAGTCTGCACACTTGAACAATCACAGTGAACATTTCACTACTGTGAAGGAATCCAATGCAAAAATAATCTCTCAAAAACATTCATTTAAAGCGACTAACACAACAGACTGGATGCTCCCTGTGATTGATGACATTACATAGCCGTGATTCAGGAGTCCACTAATTGGTTTTCATACAGTTACACTTATATACAAGTGGAAACCTAATGCTGTCTGTAACTGTAAACTGAAAAATGCTCCCATAAAACAATAGTAAGTACAGAAAGCATAATGGTGAACAATTATGTTAAGTACAGACAATTTGGTCCTTTATAGCTGGTCTTATTCATTTTGTAACCCTCTAGTCTAAAGGGCATTATCCAGCTTTCATCCAGTTGTAGCAGCAAATGTTTTAACTAAAAGAGCAGCTGTTGCAGTGTGTTGATAGTACAAAAAAATAATTCACATGCTTTTCCTTTGTCTTCCACTTAGATGTTATATGTTTATGGTATGAAACTTTTGGATTTACCACATAATGCAGGAAACAGGAGAAATCACAGTTTGTGTTTTCCGTCCTAATCTCTTTTTAATTTGCAAAGTCATTCCTTATGGCCCTGTCTGTGAGAGACTAACAGCGCTTGTGACTCAAATCACATTATGCAAAAAGGAGCCCCACAATCCATACCTCCTTCTGCCCTGAATCATAACCCACCACTAAAATCCATCTCTCACTAGACAAGCAACTCCTCCACACAGAGCAATAAGAAGCTGAACCCAGCTCCTCATAGCTGTGAGGTTAAACCTAGTTTGTCATCAGATTCCAGTGGGAGGGTTGGGATGAAGATGTGCAAAGAGCAACGAGGCCTGTTCACAGGCAGGAGCTGACTCCTACTGACACCTCTTCCAGGAAATCTAATCAGCAATTCCTTTTGAAATCAGATCGCTTCGTGTCATTCGGTGCTCTTACTCCTCTTCATGTTGCTGGGTTCCCAGAGAATATTGATTATGTGGGAAGTTTATAGCAACGTCTGTCTCAACCCAAGAACCACAACTTACAAGGAAACTTAATTTGCCGTTTGATTGAATTTTACCTATTCATTATTAGTTGACTCAAGACCATGACAACGCAAACACAATCAGAGAATAGAATAATTGGGATATTGTCAAAAATGTCATGTGGTGTAACCCTAAAACCTTGGTGCCAGATAATTAAACTCTCTCTAAGGTTTTTTAAAAAAAATAACTTAATTTTTGAAAAATTTAAACACATGCTATCAACTAGTTTTATATTCTAGGTGGATTAAATATTTAAAACATCGTTATATTTCCATTACACCATTTGATATTTCATGTCCAAAAATTGACTTTCAAGTGAAATGAGACCAATATGAACACAAACTGTACATTTTGAGAGACCTGATGAATGCTTTTATAACTGTATTTAATAAAGTTTTTAGACTTTCTCATCTTGCCAACTGTTATTTGTCACTGACCCAATAACAAAACAGTAGCACACATAGCTAAAGTATATAAAAAAGGAATAGTTATGAGATTATACTATATATAATATTCATTCGCTTTCTAAGAATTAGAGGAGAGGAGTGATACCACCCTTATGTCTTGAAGCTGAACCTAGCAGCCAGTTAGCTTATCTTAGCGTAAACACGTCTTTTGTACAGATTGTTCAAACCTAATATTGTTAATTAATGAGCTGGGAGACAGATTAGCCGTTAGCCGTTTTCACCTATTTCCAATCTTTATGTGACCTAAGCTAACTGTATCTTGGATCTAACTCCAAACTGAATGGACTACTTGTATCGATCTTCTTCCCTACCTTTAAAAGTATAGTTTGTAGGTTCTGGTCACATGAATTGACAAGGTTGCAGAGTGAAACTACCCAAGCATGTAGAAGAACCCAAGGTGGACACCAAAAGCACGAAACATCTCTAGAGTCATCATTTGGCTCATCCATTCTGGGAAATTGTTGAAACATAATTTTGATTGAATTATATACTTATTAAAACATACTCCTGAATATGTTTATATCAAGTCTGTTCTGCTGTTTGCCACTGTTAACTTAAAGTACATTTGAACATGTTACATCATCCAGAATGCATGAAAGAGTCCTTGCATGGTCTTTTTTTTCAGCAAAGTGACAACTGACACCAAAAGCAAAACATACATATCAGTATTCAAAAAATAATAATTAACAGAAATTAGGAATAAGACGGAAGAAAATGGACAGTCACTCCCAGGTTTAGGATTTCTTGTGGGTCTTTATTTCATTTTTGTGCAAGACTAACATCAAAAAGTCAGGGTTCACATAGTGTGCCATGACTCTCAGTCAAGAGAGCAAGAATGTATGACTAAGCTCTCCGGATTCTGCAACAGTGACCATCGTAAAAGAAGAAAATATAGCATAGTCTGACTGCTGTATTAGTTTCAAATCAACTGAAGTCAACAGGGATTTTACTGACGCCAAACAAGTCATGCAGCGCAATCCATCCAAAAATAAATCCAAAAGTCTAATATTTACAGCAGTATTTTTGCAAGTTCAAGAGGGTCACATTTTTGGTGAGTCATTTCTTTAATAAACATTACTGTCACACCCTCTGCGTGCCAATGAGAGTTAGAGACCGATAGAGGCGGCCCACCTGAGAGGGACCATGTGGAGGTGACGAAGCCGTGACGACGCTCACAAAGCAGTAAAATGTCAGCTGTAATGTGTGCAGCCACACTCCCTACTGTCTTACCGTGAGTTTCCTGTTGCACAACATGTGAGAGGCTGTGATCCAGGGTAAATATTGTCATAACATAATTCACCCTCAAAATCTGAAGTGCCCTGGCGTTGCTTTGGCTAAAAAGCACAGATTCATCATCAGCTGACACCAAGGGAAGACTTCTTAATGTCATAATAGGAGTGTTAGTGAATGCTTTTTATAGTCTGGTGTCAGTAACTGTTTTACATTTTTTGTTATGCTTTTAATACAGTGGAAAAGAAAAGTTCTGGTTCTTGACACCATTAGGAGTACTGCGAAGCTCCGCAGAGGTCAGGGTGCACATCGGTTGTGTGTCCTTGTTGTAAGTTTGATTGTGTGTTTGAATATAAAGTCAATGATAACTGCTTTCACTTTGGTGGAAAGGATCAGAGTATTCATTCCACCACTATTGGCAGTAATGACTCTCCTTTAATCGCTGCGTCCTCGGGGTTATGCATTTACCGTTCACTCATCTTCCCGTGACATATGCATACTGTTTCAGTTTGTTTTCTGCTGTCTCAAGAATGAATGGCTCATTTTGTGAGGAATTTGATGCAATTACTCACGTACTTCAGTTTCAATTAGCATGTGAATTACCATGTTCTTAAGGGAGAGTCTTGTTACAATTAACATTTAAACAGCGCCATTCCTAAACATTACGATCAGCGATGGAGGGAATGTGTTTTCTGTTCTTAAGAGCTTGTCTTTCAGCACAAGCAATTTTTTTTGCAACAAAGCTAGAAGATTGAGTAAATATTACAAAAATGTTGGGCTACTTCCCAGATTAGAAGATCAATGATCTTAAAGTTGTTGCTTTTTTCTCCAAACTCTGCCGAGACTGAGAAAGAAACCTTTAGATGTGGCATATTTGCTGTGGTTATGATTATAAACTATATGTTTCACTGTAATACATCTGTTTCATTTGTATAAAAGGGCAAAATAATATTGATAATCCCCCAAAACAAAGCAGAAATGGCTGAAAAGACCCCCCCTCTCATTGAAACTACGAGTTTGTGCTCACAGTATGTTAATTCTGTGAGGTGCGACCAAGGATGTTGTTATACATTCTTCTCTGTTTCTGCTTGAGTTATTCTCTGAGTGGTTGTGATGATTCATTTGCTATCACAGTCCTCTCTGCCCTTTTTCCTTAGTAAATGAAGCTTAATTAACTACTTTACATCCATCCAGGAGATTTCAAAAAGCCAGGTCAAACATAACAGCGAGGAACAACATACACAGCCCTGGCAGCAAGTCTTTCAAAAAAAAAAAAAAAGAAAAACTAGTAGAAAGAAATTCGACTGACATCCACATCCGCTGACTAAACATGGAGTGGGTAAAAAATTGTTCTCCGCTGTTTACCTCACACCTCGGCTGCCCTTTAATCTCTAATCCCCCTCTCAGCCCTCAGACAACACAGGCCAGCGGACCCATTGTATGGAATTCCACGTTCGCTCTCTCAAGGTGTGTGATTAACCCTACTGTACATAAGAGTAAACACTGCATCAAAGGCGGCCAGGGGTTGGGTTGTCTGCAGGTGACAGGTCAGGTGGAGGTGAGGGGTCAGTCGCAGGCTGGCAGGAGGCAGGAGAAGAGAAAACATCCAGGGAGAAAAAAACATGGCTGGGTGGATGAGTAGGGTGAGAGGTTTGCTTTTTTTTAGCATTGACCCCTTCCACCTCTGTTGAAACTATACCGCTGCCTTCTACAACGAAATATTCCCACTGTGGCTGATGAAAAATGACCCAACAAACAGAGCTGCTGCTCATTATGAGATAAAGTAGACGAGACGTATTCATCAAGGGATTGGCTGAGTCATCTGGAGGGTTGAGATACGCAGCGATGTTGAGATGCTGGTCTCCTAACATATTTCATTACCTGAAAGAAAGTGTATAACACGTTACAAAGTATGTAAATCTTACCAAATTTCAATACAAATTGCCTGTAATGGTGAGAATACGACTGAGCAGGCTAACATACCGAAACATGCAACATGTGTTTTCGTTTCCCATAATAATCCTGCATGTTTCATACAAACTCCAGGTGTTTTATTTTCGTCTCAGACAGGTGTTTTTTTTTTTTTTTTTTATCAAAGTAAAAAGAGTTCAATGTTCTGCAACTTAAGATAACATGAACAAATAAAGTAAAGCACAAGCAAATTAAGAACACGCAACAATTGGATGACACGAAAGAAGAAAAGTAATGCACTGCAGAAACACTGGGGAAATTAAAAAATGATGCCATCATCTGTTTTCACAGTTTGAGTAATTGTCAGAGCAGAGCAGTCATACAAGTTTTAAATGAAGCTCCAGCCAAAGCCAAATTTACACTGGGATAGAAAACAAAAAGTGAACTATAAAGCAGTTAAAAATAGTTTTGAACGTCAGGTTCAAACATTACTCACAATTAAGGACCTACTTCCTGTTTTAACTTTGACCTATCTTACTCGCTGTAGGTCTGTGCATGCGGTTTTCCAATGAGCGATTTGCAATGAGCGCTTATTGGGACACTCATTCTAAGTTTTACCTCCCAAAAAGTGTTTGAGATAATCTGGCTAAACTGTGGACTTGTTAAAAACTGTTTCATGCACTTTAACCCACATCATTTGTAGTAATGATGGTGTGATACTTCCAGGTCTGTAATAATTACAGTGGCTAGTACAAAGTTATCATAATTCATAAAATGAGACTCAAACTTTAATAAAATGTATTTCATTTAAAATATTTAAAACTTTAAAAATTGTAATGATAATATCCTAGTACAGTAGAATATTTTTTTAAGATTTAGTTACATAACTGAAATGTGCATGTCATTAAAATACCAATAAGTGAACAGGTTACAACATAACTTAACCTCTTAAGGCACACTTACCATGAGTGGTACAGAGGAGCAGCACATGGTCATTTACGGCAATACTACGCTTCAATCATTGGTTTCTATGTTTTCTATGTGTAAATTAAGCAACAATTATGGTCTTGAAGTTGTTTTTAATCGATTGTCACCAATTGAATAAGCACGAGCCAATCAAAGCATGCTGTCAAGAGATAGCCAGCTTGAAAGCCAATGAGGACCAACTACAAAAGTTTGACCACCTTTGGTTTGATGGACAGCAGTGGGACCCAATGGAAATTTCCCATGATGAGACCAATCCAAATTTGCTAGCCAATAGCCAGGGATTTAGAATGACATGTAGGAACTGTTATACTTTCAAATTGGAAATACAATTTTCACAAATAAGACTGAAAAACGGGGTGCATCTTAAGAGGTTAAATAAATGAGACCTTCCCCTTCTTGGTTGATTAGGCCAGCCTGCAGAATGACTTCTATGTAAAGGTTTTGTACACACCCAAGTGCCTTACCTTTCCCCCGCAAAAAACAGCTGAGATACACCCTGCAGATATTAGCTGTTTAGCTAATGATGTGACTAGCTGCATCCATTGACCGCCACACAGAGTGATAGCAGAACATAGCTTACCCTTTTTTGTTTCTTCTGTCAGTAGTCTTAAACGTGGTATGAAGCACTCGCAACAATACCAGAGATGTTGCTGCCTAGCCATGTCTTGCTGAACCTATTGGTGTTAAGTGAACACACAGGTAAACAAAGTTGGCAGTGTGTGTGTCGGTTTCTGGTGGTTGTCATGGTTTTGTGTGTTGGCGGCAACTCTCATCGGCCACTGGACAGCAGGAGCCTCTGTGTGTTTTCTCTATTTGTGTGAGCATGTGGGTTCATGCTGTATGTGCAAAACGCAGAGTTAAACATGTTTTATTAGGTAGTAGGTGAGGAAGAAGACATCAGCTGACACAGTCTTGCACTGCTGGACAAGGACGCTACTACAACTCAGAAACGTGTCGGTAATGAGACGGAATTTCTGAAAGTTACAAATAACCTCACATTAAATTCAATTTAAATGCACATTTTGCCAAATGTATAACACTGCGGGTATCTTTAAATTCATAGTCAGGTGATAGATGTATTGAAGCAAGGTGTTGGCACCTATGTGGGAGTCAAGTTATGAGGAGATGTAACTCTCCATAAACTGTAGGAGCGTCTGCTCAAACACACACAAACACGCTCACTCTTCTTCCCACCAACAGAGAATTTGCCACAAGACCACACAATCTGTATTTACACCTTGCGCTTCTCTGCATAAACACTGTGCCGCTATTAATTGAAGTCACAGTGTTTGTGCGCTGCTCTGTGTTGCTTGCGTGGGTTTTGTTGAGCAAGAACATTTCAGATCCCTCATCCCTCCTCCTCCTCCTCCTCTTCGTCCTCCTGCTGCTGCACTAATTGAGTGATTCAGAACAGGGCTCAGACACGCTGCCCCTGCGACTCTATCTGACTTGGATATTATCGGAGTGGCTGTCAGACGAGGGTCCAGAGCGGCTTGAGTGGAATGCAGCTTACAACTGCAGGCCAGCAACAGACCGTCTACTGCAACTGCAGCCCTCAGCTGCTCCCCCAACCCCCCAAACCTCAGGCCAATCAGTCAACAGGACCCCAGGGGCCATTTTCAAAAACAATCACTCTCTCTAAGTAGTCAAGAGGTGCCAGGGCTAATTATAAACAAACTATTGATGTTCGAGCAAAGGATTGCGCTAGCTAGACCGTGCCAGTGCAGTAAATGTTTGTGTGTGTGTGTGTGTGTGTGTGTGTGCGTGTGTGTGCGTGTGTGTGTGTGTGTGCACATGCATGTGCATGTGTGAGTGTTAGGGTCACAAGAAGGTTCTGCTTGACAGAGCGTTCAATTGGCCATTTAACAGACCTCACCCGAAGCAAATAATCCATGAGGACAGCCTCTTAATAACAAATACATGGGTTTATCTGAATTTAATGGCAAGAAACTGTAAATAAGAATAAAATAATTGCCTGAGCCCTGATCTTCACTCTATACTAGGGTCATTGGGGACAGAGAGAAAGTGTGTGTAATTGCACACAGAGCAGTTGAGAAATACAGTAGAATGGCCTTTATTTCGGAACAATTATTCCCAAATATGCAAATATTCAATAGATTAATATTTACAATGAAGCTGGAAATCATGCAAAATATTCAGAAGTAACCAAGGAAGAATTTGCATGAATATTTGTGTTCTATCAGCACAATTCTATAGCCATGCTAACAGGAAGGCTGCACTACAGCTTTGACCTAAATGTTGCCTCTAGAATGACAACATGATAATAGATTTTGATTTTAAGGAATTACAATCAGTATTATGTTTGTAGTTTAGCGTGCATAGGTTTACGGTTAGCATATAAACACTTGTGGTGCAAAATGCAGCTGAGGATGGTGGAAATTTGATCATTCTTAGGGTATATCCTTTGGGAACTATGGCTGAAAGATTTTAAGAAAAAAATTAAATTGTGTTTTTTTTGGCAGATATTGCAATTTCATTCACAATTCTCTTCAAATAAAGTTTTAGTAGACAACATTTACACGAATCACAGAAAGGTGCATCATTCTATTAAAACAATAATTACTGCCATAATTCAAATGCAAGAATGAAAACTAAAGTCAAGAATTGATTTCAAATGTAGCCCTATTTATTAACAAGAAACATGCTATACATAGGCTACATGGAGTGCTTAAGCAACAGCAGTTATTACAACTAAAGAAAAAAAAAGTCCCCTATTGTGGCAGTGAGTAGTGCAATAGTTAGAGTGGCCACCCCGATATAGAGATGTACAGCTCTCAGTGCAGGCTGCCCCGGTTTGAAACCCGCATCAGACGGTCTTTTCCTGCATGTGATTCCTTCCAGCACCAAAATAAAAGAGCCATCTATGTCTTAATTTATAGTAGAGCAAAAAAAGTCTTAACTTAAAGTGGTGCAAGGTCAGGGAGGCAGCATACACATGTAAAATAGTTGATGAAAACAAAACCTGGGTTAGGAAAACAGAAAAAAAAAAAAACTCAAGATCATAGCACCTGAAATCGCGGTTCAGGCCTACCGGGAACCATAGTTTCTCTCCAAAATGTCATGCAACATTGTGAGATATTCCTAAGAATAAGTGAAAACTTTCTCCTGTTGGCAGTGCGACAGGATGACTCAGCAGATCACCCTCCTGGGACCACGAATGTCTATACAAAAGAATTGTTAAGATATTTTGAAGCTCAATTTAATTCCATCCAATTTGTCTCTGAGGGACAATTGTAGTGGGATTTAAAGTAGTATAAAAAAAAGCTATTGTCAATGCCAGAAAACACATAGATACACATTCAATAAACAGTGTAAAGTGCAAGGTTCTCGGTCTGTATCTAAAATCTGATGCAGTTATTTAATTGTGTGCACCAAAGAGGTGCAGGTGACTGACCAACATGCCATGTGGGGCCTTGCTACTAGAACGGTTAAAAGGTTGTATTAAGAATACAAAAACAAAAACAAAAAAATCTTAGCCTCAGCCCATTAACTCCCGCGTCAATCTGTTTTCACTGCTAAGTGTTGCGGCCGCTGCAGCCCACTTAAAAATAATGTATTTAGGCCTAAATCGTGTGATAAGGGTGCGCGCTGACAGTCTGTGATGTGTGACAGAGACAGAGAGTGGAGTGACAGACGCTCTGCAGAGCCAAAGAGTTCCATCCTCCTCTGGTTAAAACAACAGCCTTTTCCGAGGAGCTATCGCACTATGACACATGGTCTGCTCCGACGGAGCCGTATTTATTTTGGTATGGGCTACATTTCTTTCCTTTAAGTAATGAATTAAGAAAACACGGGGCCTGGCTCGGGGATGTGGAGATGTGTGGGAGAGAGCTGCGCTCGCTGTCTCACTGCAGACGGGGTTGGGGGCGTCTGGGCGTGAGGTTTCCGAGGAGAGGAACGTTCCCTTCAATCTCTCTCATCCTCTCATCCTCATCCTCTCATTTCTTGACCCCTGAAACGCTTTTTTTTTTTCCCTTTTTTCGCCCCGGTGAAGTCATGTTTTCAGTCCTCTCTGTCCCAGAGAGACAGCCAAACTTGGGGAGGACTGGATGGAGTGGGAGACGGAGAGTAGTGGAGTTCAAGGGAGTGTGGAGACGTCTAGAGAGGAGTCTGAAACGCTTAACGGCAAAAAGGAGACAGCAGCTATGTGTCTCTACACCATATGAATCTGCGAAGGGTGTGTTGCGTGAGCTCGCGTGCGCTGTTACCCACATTTAGGGATATCAGCTAAGGTTGGTAACGGGTCAGCCAAAGACATTTGGGTGCAGCTCCCTCCCCTGAGCGCTCTCTAACAGAACACCTTCTGCAGAGGGGTTAAATAAATGTTGGTGATGTGATAACCAGTCTGTTTGTTGAGGGGCCTCTAGCAGGACATCTAGCAACCCCTGCTTGGGTTTCCTCTTTGAGGATGTCATATTGACAGCACACCAAATCAGAAATCTCTTTTTAGACGCAACATTCTATTCCAGCACTCCATTTGGATAAAAAAAAATAGGAAAAACAACATTTCTAAGACTTTTTTTAGTTCCATGGTACTGTCCTAACAAGAAATGACACATGTAGAATGATTACTGCATTTTAAACTTGTGAACGATCAAGATTTGCACAAATATATAGCAACACTGATCTGTGACACTCTAGTATGTAGATTGACTGCAGTTCACCACTACTTAATCTTGCCAGAGTTATAGATCAACAAGACTGTTTCCTCCTTGTTTCAATTAACAAATTACTGCAAGTATGTTTTTGTTTTCTTCAGACGTCGTAGAATGAAAGGAATTCAGCCACTTGAAGGAACAATGTGAAAACGAAATAAAAACAACCCTTTCGGCTGTGATATCAATTTGTCCACTTGACATATTAATATAGCAGCAACCTCAGAGCTCACTGACCGGCTCTGGAAACAAAACTGTTCACTAAAAGGTAGAAAACACGCTCACCGCCATCATTGTAAGGAGCACAAAGCACCTCAGAGCTCAGACATGCCAAAAATATAAGCTTTTCATGCCCTTAATTTAGACCGAAAGCGCAGCCACTGAAAACAAACCCAGTGCTGTGCAGGGATATAGCACAGTGGATCGTTTGGGCCGGTCTGCAGAGCAAGTGTAAAAAATACCAACAGTAGCTGTAATTTAATTGACCGAATAACATAAAGTAAGTTATATAGGTCAACTTTGATACCTTTTGATAGTTGTGTTTAGATTGGGATCTATGACCTTGCCAGACTCCTTTTTTCAAAGCTGTTTCCACTCTTTCATGTTCTCCACAATGAGGCTTCTGAGAACAATGCTGTGTGTATATAACCTATGAGTATATAGGTAAGCTTGGCTAGAACTACCAGGCAGTACCACCCAGGTTCCAAAACAACAAAAGACAGAAACAGACAATAATATAATATTCTTACATGGAGAGGACAAAAAAGAAAGAATCTGGGTTCCTACATTAATTTAATTAGAAACTGTTATATTGCAAATAGAAAAGAATCTAGATGATCTAGATGGTCAGATGTTTGAATCAACTATAATTGAATATATATATATGTATATTTTCATATTCAAATATCTTTTTTAACATTTTATTTTGAAGTGTTGATATATCTAACAATATATTTGTGGTTTTAAGTGTCAACAATTGTCTTAATATAGTTTTTCGTGTCCTCTCTGTGGCAGTTTAGAAAGAACAGGTTGATCTTCTATACCCACTTATTCCTCATTAGGGTTGTGACATCACTACTTTACAGAAGTCCTGACAACTCATCGGAATTTGAGCTATGCGCATTTCTTTATGGATTGAGTGTTTTGAAACATGGAACAGTAATTATATAACTCCTAGACCTGCTTCTAATCAAAAATATATTAAAATCACACTTTCTAGCATACAGGACCTTTAAGTAAAACACACAAATAAACTCTAATTGGTTAAAATGAAGGAATCATTGATATACTCTATGTAATTCTCCTTGATAGCATTTCACAGCAGACACTCAGAGTTGATCCACTTCCAACTTCACTGATATGACACAGAAATCCCACAGCACAGAACAATAGAAGGTATTCACCTGATATGGCTCGTGAAAGAATTTGCCACTTCCCACTGTGCTCTATTCTTAAATTATCCACATTTTTTTTAAAGAAAACCTCCACATAGAAAAAAAAAAAAATCCCCCCCTTTTAAAATGTTCCAGCCATGCTTTATGCGTCCACGTACGTCTTCTCTTTCTCCTCCTTTTTCCTGTTTCCTAGTGAAAAACATAGAGGGTGAGGCCTGGAGGTGAGTTTCAGTTCAAAGTTGAAAAGGGCACCGCTGAAAAACACTGGCAGGTATTCAACAAGTTGTGGTGCATTTTATGATAACAGTCAAATTGACTCGGTGCTCTTGAACACTGGCTGTAGATTTAGCGTAAGTGAAAAAAAAGAAAAGAAAGAAAAGCAGAAAAAGAGATATGGAGCGTGTCTGCTCTCAAGGTCAGTTTGTACGTTCGTGTGTGGACTCTTTTCACTCGGCTTACGTGGCAACACAAAAGCTACGGCACTGAATTGTGCAGTGCAAGTGAAAATTTGACCTCATAACTGCTTAGTGTTAATACAGCAGGAATTCACTGGAATTTTGTTTTCATAAATGAGGACAGGAAAGGGTAACAGTGGAGGCATAAATCAGGGATTTTTTTCTCGCTTTCCTCAGAATAAGTGACTTCATGAGTGTAACAATAAACATCTCGGCCTGAGATTGATGTTGGATGGGCCTGACTGAGGGCACGTAGTTGCTAAACCGTGCGCGGGCCGTGCCCACCCCGGGCAGCGACTCTCCTCGCGATTCCCACATTATTCGGGGGCGAAGCAGGAAGAAATGACAAGACGTAATTTCCCTGTGATCAAACATCTGTGCATCAACACGGCCGATGCAATCTGCGGCTGGCACAAAATAATTGAACGTGCTGAAATTGGGGACTATTTTGAGGTATTTCCTCTCTTCAGAGCGGCGGGGCAGATTGGCTTAATTAAGGAGGGAAAAACAGGAAGTTTTAAAGTCACGTCTATAATTAATTGGTCGCCTCAGCCAAAGGGTCTGCCTGGTCAGGGGGGCACGAGGAAGCCACTCTGTTGTTGAGCTCAGTCACTGGGTTCACATAATACTCAGCCAGTAGAAAAGGAAGACTACAAGGAGATTACAACTCGGGTTTTGTATTTAGCTGGGGAAATGAACAGCGGTCTGTTAAAGTCAGATGCTCTGTAATATCAGCTTCGCTCTGCCGTAGAAGGACTCGTCCCCTGACTTGCCGAAATGACTCATTCTGTTGTTACTTAGGAAAACATTAGATAATAATGAGAAGGAAATTGCTTAAATGCTATCATAGTTGGTAGACAAAAAGTAATTTTCTTTTCAATTCTTACTGAGATATGTTTTTGTATCATAGAAAAACACATTAAACATTTCCTAGACGACAGCTAGCATAGTCTGCTAGAGAACATGAAAATAATAGCTTGCATTGTGATATTTTCGTTTGCTAGTTGGAAAAATGCTAACAGGTTAGCTCGCTTAAGGTGGAGTTTGCTTTGCTAACTAACCCAAGGGTCACACGACACTCACCTTGTACAGGTCAAAGCTGTGGTGGAAGTTCACATAGAACACTTTTATGTTCTAATCAGTCATCTTTCATTTTCACTTCCAAAACAGTATTGTGTTTTTTGGATCTATTTTTTTTTTTTAGCAGTTTTTCTTTAAATGCACAATATGTCACATTTTCTTCCTCCTCCAATCCTGGTCCTGGAGGGCTGGTGTGGGTGCAGGCTTTTGTTCCAACCAAGCAGCAACACACCTGCTTCTATTAATTAACCATGTGTTAATATCCCTCATTAGTAGAATCAGGTGTGTAACTGCTTGGTTGGAACAAAAGCCTGCACCCACACCAGCCCTCCAGGACCAGGATTGGAGACTCCTGCTCTAGAGAGTCTCTCAAAACAATAACAAAAGACAGAGTTGGTGACTTCATGAACTAGCGTGGGATCATGGGAATTTCTGCTAACATTAGCTCAGCTTGTTGTTCTAAAAAAAGGGGCTGTATTTTGCCATTTTCCTAGTTTAATATTTGGATTTTCATGGTATATTTATAGAGATTAGCATGCTTTTATGGTCCAAAGCACTGCAGTCTGCCTTCTCACACACTAACACTGTGAAAAACCCTGTCCCCCAACCTCCCTACTGAAACACCCACTCATATGCCTTGTACTGCATAAAAAAAAAAAAAAAAACAAAAAAAAAAAAAAACAGAAGTCAAGTACACGCACTCCGGAAGCAGGAGACAGTGACATAGATCACTATTACCTTCCTGTTGTGATGTCACAACAGCAGGAACACTGTAGTGGAGGCCAGACCACAACAGAATGAGTTAAACTTAGACCACAGGTGGTGTGTTAGCAGGAACACCAGAGACCTACACACAAGCACATAGAGCCCCTTTAAGATCTAGAAAATTTTGGGAAGTTTTTACCAGGAGCCCAATTATCAGCAGAGGTCTTCTCCTCTCCAAAGCTAGCTTAAGCTAATGTTCGCTCAGTTTGTATCCGTGTAACATCCAATGACTAAAATCCTTCATTTGGGATAGTTAAAACAACAAGACATATCTAGGGTATTGTAAAATCTGGCTAAAAAGTTCATGACAGCTTTAACATAGGTCTAGTCATTTTTAAACATTTAAAAAAGAAAAAAACATCACAAAAAAAGGAATATATTTAGCCGTTACGCTTCTAAAACTGTAACCTTTCATTGTTTAGTTAGCACTTAATATTCTATCCATAAAAGCAAGCAGCATCTGTCTGTCTGTGGCTCATGTATCCGTTTGTTAGATCAACCTCAGCTTTCGATATATCTTGCGCATGGCACGATAATGTGTATCCTTTTTTGGTGGATTTTTTAAAAGATATTTAAACATCATTGTTATCATTAAAAGTTAAAATCCTATAGAATTATAACAGCACTATCCTGCACAACAGCACTTTCGTTAAAGTGTAAAGCTCCATATCACAGCTCCTCCTCATGTTGCTTCTGAGCGCTTACGTTACAATTCAAAGCTCCATTGTCCCGTTTCTTCCTGCACGGATCATGCAGCCAATGTAATAAAGGTATTCTAATGTATCTCAAAAACCACACTAAGACATTAGCCAATTTAGCTGCTACTTTATTCCTCACGCTAACACAGGCTACTGTGAGCCTTAGCATCTTAATCCTAGATGTGTTCACAGACCCTCAGGAAATCTCAGCACTATCACCTAACAGAACAGAACCTGAGTCTAAACCCATTTATTTATAAACACACATAATAGCCCAGGTTGTTACGGGTTGTCATAAGTCCGGTTTTACTTGGCCAACACAATTTTAAAAACTGATATGTGGATTGACATCCTCACTTTGAACAGAATTTTAGCCTTTTTCTTACAATACTTAAGCTTCCAATTTTCTATAGAAATACACACTTCGTATGAGCATTGCACTTTTTTTGTAAATTTCTAAAACCTAAAAAAAAAAAGTCTCTATTTTCTAGACTATGACTGGTGAGATTTTAATGAGCAGCTGTATCTTCAGCTTGGGAGCCTGCCATGCGTCAGCCTGTTATTTATTTACGATGCTCGTTCGGTTATCAGGAGCGCTCATAAGAGGTCTCGGAAGGGCGCCGTCCAATCAGTAGGCAAGAGGAGCCTCGCCGGGCTCTTCGGTCAGGCCGCCTTCGGCATCCTGCGATTTATTCCCCCGTCTTCACTGCGTAGTGGCTCTGCTGCTATCTTGAGCTGGAGATGAAAATTTATTACATCTCAAGACTTCAGTGGGCCAAATGGTGTTTACACAAGCATACCTCGTGCTGAGACTGTGCGGTTCCTAGAGTCTGAGGCGCCGCGTTGCATTCTGGGATGGAGCGAGGCGAGCAGGGGCCGGTGAAATCCCACCGAACTTCATACACCCGAGATGACCCGGGTAACAAAACTATGACTCTGTGCGCATTCTCTAGAAGGCGAAGGCTGGGGAGCTAAACAACTGATACCAGTCAGGAAGGCATGGTTTCCCCCTGCTTCTCCATCCAAGTCAAACACAGACACAAAACGCGTCATGAAGCATGGAAACCCCCCCCCTCTCTGTCTCTCTGACTCACTTTATTATTTTGTCTTCTTCACACCAAGTCTGAATTGAAAGATAAAGACGATGAGGACGACATAATTATCACAGCTTCACCAATCTTAACCCATTTAAGCCTAAAAGCCGTCATAAGTCTATGACTGTCATTATATACTTAACCCATTTAAACCCAGATTTTTTTCTAAAGATTTCATGCATATAATTATATCAGCTGAGTCACTAACAATCATACGCCCATAAATAAAAAGCTATTGATCCCATGTACCAAATTCTTTTGGGGGGATTATTCTAGAGACTTGAATGATTAAATAGATATATACATGTCAGGGTTGAAAATCATAATAATCTAAATAAAATGGCCTCTTTCTGGGAGGGTTTGTCTTCGCCATGTTCTCGGGAGGAAGGGGCAGGAAGTCGATGACGTCATGTGACAGGAAGCACTTGGAAACTTAATTTTTTCCTTAAAGCCTTTTCTTTTCTAAGTTTTCTGCTGTCACGTCATTAGAAAAAACAGCTTTTTATTTAAATTATAAAATTACAGACTCAAAGGCTTCAATGGGTTAATTCACACAGGGCTTTTTCTCACTCACGTCCTATGTTGTCTCACGCGCGTGATTGACTCCTGATCATACATCACCCGGAGAGAATTCGCTCTCCCTGTCGAGGCAGTGATCATCATATTGCTTGTTGACATATGTTTAATTGATTAAAACAGGCCTGCTGTGATTGCGGCGTGTTTTGTTTTTAAAGGCCGGGGTTCTGACAGAAATACTCCGGGAAGTATTGCATTTGGCGGCGAGCTCAGGTTCCCATACATGAGAGCACTGCGCTTAATTCAAAACGCCTTGGACACAAGGCTGACTGTCTCCTAGTAGGAGAGGAGAGAGATAGTCATAACCTTGCTCTGAACTCCCAAGAATCTCAGCGTACTGCTTGGATTGCGGCAGCAGAGAATACTTACGCGAGTTACATGATTTAATGGCTGGGTTTCAAAGCCCAGACCCCCTTTCAGCAGAGAGCTCCGGTAATGAAATAACGTTTTCCATTAAAGAGTAACACGGCTTCACCTGACAAAACTGGCACTGCATTGTCTCGAGTTACGGATTGATTTGATAGTCAAATCGCCGCACACACAGTTGCACACGGTTAACACTGTGAGAATCAAATGTTTCTGCCGCTGAAAGGGAGTTTACTGGACCGCTGACAAGACCACTGTGTGAAAAGAAAAGTTTCTGCCGTTGAGGGAGTTTACTGGAGAGTTGACAAGAGTAGAGCAGAGTAGCAACATAGTTTTATGGTCATTTGCCACTTTTGCAATGTTAAATGTCAATGTATTATTAATTTGAGGTAGAACAGGTGATGTTTGTGATGTGATATTTCCACTATAGCACACAACGAAAAAAAAAAATAATATTAAAAAATTATTATATTAAAAAAAGGTCCACAGTGAGTTTAGAGAGGCACAAGTAAAGGAGTAAAAGTATAGCTTTGCTGGAAATAAATACATGTAGTGTGAATTAATTATGCAGAGATGCACCCTAGAGACTTCCACTTCAACTGACTAACTTTCATGTAGTCCAATCAAATGGGCTTTATACATGTTTAATGGTGCATTTACTAGAAAGATTATTTCTCAACTGTTATCACTATGTTATCTGATAGAGTCAAATATCAACTGCATTTTACTCTCAGTGTTTGTTTTATTCCACTTGATGTGCCAGGTGGATGTGGGGTTTGTGTTATCTAACATTCAAATATACAGTATGTCTAGTAGTTTTATGCAGTCTCTTATTTTAACTATTATAAGTCACAACACATGTTCTATCTTTTGTTTTCATGTTACCTTTAACATCTTGACATAGATGTCAATTTGCTAAAAGCAGATCCTCTCAGCTGCTTGCATGGTTGCTGAATCTTAGTCTAATTAATCATTAGAAAAAGGACTTTAGAATGAGCAGCATTAGTCAACACAAGCAGAACAGCTCCACCCATATTAGTAAGAAATCAAAGGACAATAGGCTTATGAGAAGTGCACTGAAGGCAGAAGTAGGGCTTTAGCCCCGCCCCTCAGAGCATTTATTCCCAGGCATTGTCTTTTTTTTTTAATGTTGTAAAAATCCAATCAGGGTGAAGCGTGTGATTCCTCAACTTCTGTTTGAAATTCATCATTAACCAGAAAATGTTAGCGCCTCACAGTTAATTAAAATGTGCAGTCATCCGCCCTTCACAGCGACCTACTGTAGCGTGTGTTTCTGTGTGCACAAGTGCAGAAAGTTCCCGGCAGCCAGCACCTTTAGAAGGAACAACAGATTGAACAAATACAAAATGTGACCAGCGTTTTCACGGCAATGCCAGGAGTTAACCACAACATCATTCTGTGTTTGTAGATTAAAGCAGAGCCTTATTTACTGAGCTTGCCGTACCAGATGCTAACATTTTTCAATTAGAAGATATATATATATATATATGTATATATATATATATATATATATATATATATATATATATATATATATATATATATATATATATATATATAGTGTTTGTTCTTGTAGAGGAGGAGGGCAGGAGGAGGGAAAGCAAGAAGGTCACAGGTTCAAGACCTCCTTGGTCCTGGGTCTGGGACCTTTCTGTGTGGAGTTTGCATGTTCTCCCCGTGTCTGCGTGGGTTTTCACCGGGTACTCCGGCTTCCTCCCACAGTCCAAAAACATGCTGAGGTCCCTGCCTCTCGCCGTAACGCGCTGGGATAGGCTCCAGCAGACCATGTGACCCTAATGAGGAATAAGCAGGTATAGAAAATGACTGACTGACTGTTCTTGTAGAGTTCTGTTGTCGTGTGGTTGTCTCTTCTGTGATTCATGTTAGGGTTTAGGGTTGCATTTTCTACCAGCCATTAGATATTAGGTCTACATTTTACATTTAAGGTTGTGTGGTTTGTTAATGTTGTTTCAAATTGTATATTATTTTATTTAAGTTTTATGGATATACAGAAGATAAACTGTAGCATAATAAACATTTAATATATACAGTACATGTAATGTATACATATGAAATATGTTTTATTGCACACTTGAAAGAACGGGGGATTACATTTCACTGCAATAACGCAGTGATTACATGTGATGAATAAAGACTGATTTGATTTGTATTGGTTGATTGATTGTTATCAATTATCAAAAGGGGGGAAATTACCACATAGGATTGTAGTGACACAAAATCCCCCCCCAAAAAAATCAAACTTCTCAATCAGCAACAATACACAGATGCACAGATATTAAAGGGAAAGCTATGCTGCTACTATTCTACAACTATACTGATAGCTAAGTGGATCAGGTATCAGTCTTTACATGACTGATCAACATTTTCTGCATTTACATATTATGATGTATATTAAAAATAAAGTTTCTGTTTTATTGTCAGTGTAATCAGCTTTTTATCACATGACGATTATTCTAATTACATTGTACACACAGTGAGGTCCAGATTGTGAATGCTGGAGTGGGAACTGGTATCAGACCAGTGCTGTAATTGTTGTATTGTAATCTGGGTTGAAAAATGTACCTTATATAAAGATTATACTAACATGAATTTTCTGAAAAGTGTCAAATCTTGTTCTTGTTTGAGTAATAAACTGCTCTCAAAGCATTTCTTTCATTCTGACAGCTACCTGAGAGATGAAAAAGATGCATTTTTTTTGGCAGAGACATGGTGCATTATTAATGTGTTTTTCAGGGTTGTTAAGCTGTCAAGGAACTTTTCCTTTTTCCCTTTGGTCCGTCCTTTTCCTCCGCTTTAAACCTTCAATCACCTCTCCCTCCATTACGTCCCATTCAGTATACAACTTCCTGGCACATTCCTTACAACGTGCACACACACACACACACACACTCAGGCTGAGCTCTATGTGTCCCACCCAGTGATTTTCACTCTTCTCTTCCAGAGAAGTGTCATTCACTCCAACACCCATCTTTCCCTGAACACACACTCCCACGGTTTCTGTAATGACCAAACCTGACTATACACAGTGACATTATGTCATCACTATGAGAAACCGAGCATTCTATGTGATTAGTTTCACATGAGCAATGTCCTCACAGCTGTGTCATGGTAAAAAGAAGCAAGTTGTATTACTACGTACAGTATTATCTGGAACTGAACTTTACCCTTGCACGTAACTTCCTGTGAGTAAGACTCTGTGAGTGTATGACAGGTGTGTGGAGGAGGAGGAGGAGCTTTTCTTCGTCCCTACAGGGTTGTGGGTAATATTTCGTAAACCAAGAAGGCCAAACACACTACGCACAAAGCTTTTTTTTTTTTTTTGGAAGCACAGGTCGCCTTTCAATGAAAACCGACAAGGCGGATAAATCAACGGATAACCCGGGAACGATAAAAAGTTTACACACAAACACTTAGCTTTCCATTAGAGAGCTCTTTTGATGCTACTCCAAATCTTATACAAAAAAAAAGTCTTTACACAAAGCAGGAGCGGCTATCATGTTTTCAAATGTTTTTCTTTTCTCCCAGAAATGTGCCCCCGTGTCTGTCGAGGAAACCCAGAAGGGCTGAGTCAGAGATCCCATCTCTTCCGGGAGGCAGGGCCCTGCTGGTGTTCCGCTTTGAAAAGCAGCACGGAAAAGATCAACGGGGCATCTCCTGAGGGAGCAGCTGTGGCTATTCTATGCCTGCTGCCTCCTCGCTGTTGGTCAAACAGCCCTGGGGCCTGTTAGTCCTGCTGCTGCTGCTGCTGCTGGGCCAGTCTGTGTTTTTTTACTCAAATCAAAAGGACTTTAAACCTTGCACAGCCATCAAGATCTCTGCATGCTTCTTCTTTCTCTGTCAGTCTTCCTCTACTCAAGCCTCACTTCTCCATCCCTCTCTTTGATAATATTAACCATACTCTTCTCCATTTGCATCCCCCCTTTTGTGCAAACGTGGTTGTTGACCCTCGGCTCGGGCACACATCTATCCAAGATGAGAGCAACGCATGTGGAGGATTTCTTGGATGCTGTGTTTATATGTCCTCCCTGTGCAGCACCATGGATACCAGTCAGACAGTGCCAAGGTGGGACCACCTCATAAATTCAAGCCAGCTATAAATATTTGCTCGTGTTCGGAGTTCACTAGTTTGCATTTACATATCTAAAGGTGGTTCTGTGATTTATCGGCCCGTCTCCACGTCAGGATTGTTTTATATAACACCCCGGCAGCAAATCAACACAACACTGAATGTTTCCATTTCGACACTCTTGAAAAATAAGAAAAAAAAAAAGGGTTGTGATGAATGACCTTTGGCTGAAAAGGGGAAAAAAAAAAGCAGAGGGGCTGTATCGTTCCAATCAAGTGTCCAAAGAAATATTGATCTTCTGTTGAAGAAAGACGAAGAAGTGCAATAACAACAGTTCATCTCAACCAAACTGTGGATGTGGCCGTCGCGCGGCGCATTCCTCAACACTCAATAAACTCAGTAAAATCAATATGTCAAAGAGCAGACAGATAACGCTAAGCCCAGACATTAATCTCAACCATCTCCAAAATCTTTTCATGTGGTATTACTCATAGGCCATATTCGCTTAAGTACAGTAAACATTGTGACAGGTACTTTGAGCCGCTGGTTCAAGAGGACACGAGGAAAGTGGTTTGTGCTTTGAGCCTTTCGGGGGGGCAGGCAGAAAAGACGCTTAAGTAAAAAAATCTGTCAGAAAGAGTAAAGGCTTGCTTTTAATGAAACATAAGCAGAGCGCGGAAGCAAGCCACACAGGAAAAACGCATCATTTTTGATTTGAGATGCAATATTTTGATGATTTTTAATTTTTTTTTTTTTTTGTACTTCCCTCACAGCCATTAAAAGGACACAGAGTGAGCCGAGCCTGCGTTCAAGCCAGAGGAATGGGGGAGTTTAAGGCGGCGATTGCCACATACAGAAACCTGAGTAATATTATCATTATGCAAGAACATCGGCTCTTTCCACAACTTTTCAAAAAGAATACTGACGTGCCTCCTTTTTTTTTTTTTTTTTTGGTTTAAAACACAGGGTAACTGTAAAATTTGCATCACCAGGACAATTTATTGGACTGAATTTAAATAAAAATAATTTCTTATAATGTTTCAGGAAAAACAACAACAACAACAACAACAGTATTCAAACAGAACAATGCTAAAATAAACATGATATTTCCAAAAAAAAAATAAAAATAAATAAGTCCAGAAGAATGAATGACATGCCCCCTCTTTTTTTTTGGACGAAGCATGTAAAATATAAGCATTTACCCTTTTTTGTTTGCCAAGTTTCACATATAACTCTGTGAAGCCCAGAATAGTTTGTAGTCCAAAATGGCTTTCTGCAACGGGACTCCATCCACACTGCTCGCTGCAGCAAACAGATGTACAGTGTGAAGAATCAAATGTACTGTCGTGCCACCCATTCGTCTTAAACCTTAAATTCAGCTTGTTATCACAATATGGGGAGGAGGGGATGATTTGGAATCGCTTCAAATTGTCGACTTAACATGCCTCATCGTGTTAAAGCCATTACACTCACTTTAATCCTAACGTGGATTAGTCAAACGTCGTTGATGCAAGATTTGTTCAGAGGTGACCTCACTCTTCACTTTGCTCTAATTTTTGTGTAAAAAATGAGAAATGATGCAACAGAACGTGTGCAGTGAGAAAGGAACAGTTCATAGTGTCAGTCAGGTGTTCTTTTTGTAGTTTATGTCCTGTAACATAAAGGTCAGTATGTGTAGTGTGTAGGCCCACAGCTATTCTGGGTGTGCTTTGTTCAAACAAGCCATTGAACTGCTTTACATGTAAAAAAAAAAAAAAAGACAAAAAAGACAAAAAAGAAGCTCTGCTTAGAGTTCACTGTCGCTTTGAGAATAGTACCAGGGTAAGTTCACAATTTGTTCAAGTTTGTCCTAAAACAACATTCAGATGATCAAATGAACACTGACACCTGTTTTTTCTTGCTGTAATATCCCTCCTGTCCATAGTGGCCATTGAGAAATCTCTTCACAATGCACTTTCAATGTTTATTTGAAACTTCTCTCGTCCAAATTAGTCAAATCGAGTCAAAATCTTTCAGTTTTTTAGTGCCAAATTCCCTCTTTTTGTTACGATATTCCACTATAGTTCACCAGAGAAACATTTTCTTTTTTTGAACTGAGGAAGATTATTTTGCTTTCTTCAAACGACCAAAGTTTGTTACTACCTTAAGATAATCTTTATAATACATTTTGCTTAAAACAAGTCTCACTTACACTTTTAAGCGCACTTCTTGCTTGGTTTGAACAGTAAGAATCATTACAGCAGCAAAACCTTTCTTCATTATTAATATCTGCACCTGACTGTTGTTTAAAGACAGACTTGAAAAAATGCAACCCTTTCCTTTAATGTTACCCAACAGCTGACAGTGTTTCGGGAATAAAATTAGCCTTGAAGGAGTTGATTATTTGCATTTTTTTTGGTAAATAATTACACAAAAACACTAGATGACATAGTCATTGATACCCTGTTTAAACCAAACTAGTTTCAGTCACATACAGTAAGAGCTTTCAGTGGAAAACATGTGCAGATTCAACACTACTGTACTACTTAAAAACAACTGCTAAAAAAAAGAACAAAAATTAGAAAAGAAGACATCAGAATGGTTTAACTTCTACGCTATATTGATATCTTTATTAACAATCATAGCCATGTTTTCAACAATGGGAGATTTATAAATATTTTTTTTTTCTCTTTTGATTCATAAAAGTTGTCTCGGCACTTGTGGCATGATTCCAGTTGTGGAAAAGAAAAACAAAAAAAAAAAATGGAAAATGTCCTTACAGAATATAACGCTTTATGAAGCACCGCGATCCAATCAACAGCTTTTTTTCTTCAGAGAGGAAAATCCATTATGTACACGATGGCTTTTCTAGGAACCAACATGTGGTTCTACACCGTGGATGGGAGGGATATCAAGATATCGAGTGTGCAACAGGTCCAGAAACCATCCACAGCCCGGCCACCTGATTGATCATCTGGCCTTGTCCCAGGAGTTTCCCTTTATGTGTGTATGTGTGTGTGTGTGTGTGTGTGTGTGTTTTAAGGCAACGGGATCCCCCCACACCAATCTGAAACCCAGATATTCCACACTCGGTTCAAGCTTGCAATGGGACTGGAGGTCAACCTTCTTTTTTTCTTTTTTTTTTCTCCCCTCTGTCTTCTTGCATCAAGCTGTGAGGAAGGAAACAAACATGGCCCCCCGAATACTTCCACACTACATAACATCCAGACAGAGGGTCCAGGGGAAAAAAAAAAAAAAAGCTCTCCTCTTGAAAGATTTAGATGTTCAAGCTAAAGCCATGGGGCACCAGGCTTCACCCCTCACCGAAGCTACATCTGCTGGCTGGGACAGACCCACACTGGTGTACAGGCCCTCCTGTCCCGGGTACTTCACCGCCGATCCGGATCCGGCTCCCTCCCCCGAGCTGGACAGCACGGATGAACTGACCTGCAGCACCACATCACACATTATTAGACTGAGAATGTGTTTGCGTAAAACACAGATTTCCATGGACTCTTATTCATGATTGTTGGGGTAAGGTTTCACTTGTATTACTCATCTGGGCGAGAAAAAAAAAGCAGCACTGGTTTTACTGTTAGTGATAGTGACACATTCACCATTGTAGCACTTGTCATCACAGCTATCATAGTGTATTTTTACCAAAACAACCTGCTGCAGCATAAGTGACTATATTAAGAACGTATTGTAGAAAGACTTTCAAAATAAAAGTGCAAGAATGGAATTTTCATATTAATAATGTACATATTTTTTGTTACCATGTGTCAAATTAGACACGTGTAGATGTTGTATGTAAATGGATTTTTATTATATGACGGTATGCTACAATGGTGCCTGTATATATATATATATATATATATATATATATATATATATATATATATTCATAATAAAAAATCCATATAATAAAATATGTAAGTAAAATAAGTAAGTAAATCTTACCCCTGACACCTGTGCGGAGGGAGAGCTGGTTTTCGAGCAGTCCTCAGAATTAGATGAAGAAGTGGACGTGGGAGTCATAGAGACAGCGTTGTTATTTCCTTTAAAACATATATTTAAAAAATATATATACATATATATCGTTAGGATATCATCGTGAAAAAAGCACCATGTTGATCGTACAGCTGCAGCGTGACTCACCAGAGGATCCTTTCGTTTTATTCAAGGTTTTCGGTTTTCGTTTTCTTGTCTGGATTCCTTCTTTCTTCATGGCGAGCGGCCGAGGTACCTGCGCGTCAGCGGATCATTTTTTGTTTAGTGACCCTTAGATGTCAGGCAAGGTGAGTTAAATCTGGGGGATCTGTGAAAATTGCGGACTCACCCCGTGTAGCTTTGTGTAGAGCCCGCACGCGTTGCACACCGGTTCTCCCTCCGCGTTTCTGCGCCACAAAGTGGTCGTGCTCGTTTGACAGTTGGCGCAGGACAGGCCGATTCTTCTGGACGTCGACTGGTGACAAATGTGACATAAAAATGAATCATCACGTCATCAGAACAGAAGAAGACGGCGTGACTTCGCTGAATATTTCTCTTTTTTTTAATCGCAAGATTTTTTCGATTTGCACTAAAGCCACACTCCACTAATTTAATCACAATCCGGCCATTCACACCCTATTTCCCAACAATAACACATCTCCTATTGTGGTGTCCATTTAGCTGCCATTTACTCACTACTATTGTATTTATTTTTTTAACGGGATTCTCATTTATACATTCTTTTTTCAAGTAAAACAAAACAAAACCGTGCGTAATGCTGGCGCGTAATTGCACCAGGGGGAAAAATGAGTTCCCTTCATTGTCAGGTCCACCCCACAGTCACAGTGACAGAAAATGGAGTGAGTGATTAATTATGTTAACAATGAATTATTTTAATGACGGTTTCGATCCAATTAAATCAGACTTTAATTCAGTTAAATATCAATATTTATAGTTAAATTCTATGTAAAAACCTTCTTTGGCACCACATTCTACAAACCTGTATCTTCTTAATGTGTGTGACTGTTGACTAATAAATTATTATTAATCTTCGTGCTAAATTATTGGATGCATGTGTCACCATATTTTTTTTGGATAAAAAAGTTAATACGACGTCTTTGATATAAAAAAAGAAATATTATATAGCTGTCAGCAGGCATAATAAAGAACAAATACTTGAGGAAAATGAAATAAAATATGAAATACGGATTGATAAATGGCCCCAAGGGTCTCTTTACGCGTATCCTACGAGCAGGAGACAACGTGAATAACCTCTCCAGCCGTCGTTTGAAATATAATTAGGCAGGAAATGGGGCGGTTAAGTGGTCCCCTCTGGCTGCTTACCGTCCGCTTCTGTGGTTTAATTAATGGCCGGCTCAGCCCATTCATTTTGCTGTAAAGGCCGCAGGCGTTGCAGAGAAAGTGGCCCGTGCCGTCGCGCCTCCACAGCGGCGTGGAGATGGAGCCGCAGTTGACGCACTCCCTGCTCTCCCCCATGTCGTCCAGGATGTCTGGAACTGGGGGAATAATTCAAAAAAAAGAAAGAAAAAAGAAAGAAACGGTCCGTTAAAGGGGATGAGCCAGGTGGAGCTGAGTTAAAGACAAGTCTGTTTACACTGATAAATCTGACACTCGATTTATATATTTATTTATATATTATAAATTATATTTAGGATAGACTATTTTTGCATTAGAACGACAAATTCAGGATCATGTTAGAATATATTTACTTTATTTAAAAAAAAAAATATTTAAAATATTTCAGCTCTGACCTCCACATGGAGATTCTCTCTTAAAACTGGAGCTTTAGTGGATGCTGCGCTTTGGTTAAATCACTTTTTCCTCTTTCTAATAATTATCCCTTCAACCAAGAGATATTAATGACTATATGTCTTTTTTCGTACCTCCGTTTGGTCCTCGGATCAAAGGCGCCGCTCTGCTCTGCAGCGTGTGCAGCATCGTGTTATCGAACGGGCCCCCGGTCCACGGCGAGGCCAGCTGGGACAGCTGCGGCGCCACGTACGGGGAGTAGGGGCTCGGGTAGGCCCCGCTGAGCTGCCGGGAGAGGCCGTACTGGTCCCTGCTGCTCACGTTCAGCGTGTTACTGTAGCCGGTGTCCCGGGGCGTCCCGTTGTTCATGGGCGGGCTCGGCGGGTAGTGGAACCGGCTCGAGGCGTGCGGGCTCCCGGTGCTGTACGAGGGGCTCTCCGGCGTCGACTGGGACCACACCGAGTGGCTGGAGACGCCGTGGCTGGGCTGCGCCGAGCCGCCCGCCGGCAGGTAAGACAGGCTCGGGATCATGGAGCCCACGCGGGAGCTGGGCACGTACACGGGGGAGTTGGGGTTGGAGTGCATGTAGCCGGTGGGGGAGGAATCATATCCAGTCTGGCTCTGGGCCGCGGCGATGGCCAGTGTTTGGTACATGTCGCTCGGGTCCACCAGCAGACTCGCCTTGTGCGCGCCGCCGGAGAGCACGAGCTTGCTGCCCTGGTCTAAATCCGTAAAGAGCGGGATGTCCTCGGCGCTCAGGGCGTTGTTGTGGTGTCCGAAGTGGACGTAGGAGTGTAGCGACCTGCCGCCGTCGGCGCCGCGGCGGTGGCCCAGCGCGTCGAAGTCGCTCGGAGGCGCCGGTGTCCTCAGCTCGTCCGGCGTGTGGCCGCCGTCCCTCCTGCTGTCACCGGGCAGGTACTCAGCCGGTGACCCTGGGCTGCTGGTTACTTCTCGCTTCACCATGGACCAGCTGTTTTCGCCCAGGTCCATCCAGGAGCACTTTCCATACACCGTAGGGGTTAATAAAGATGTTCAGGGATCCGTCTGCCCTGGATACGACAGCAGCAAAGAAGGAGAAGAAGGAGGGAAAAGAAAGAAGGTTTTGGAACCGTTAGGGAAAATTGCTTTTACGCGTCGTGGGTGTAAAAGTTGCAGAGACTCACCAAGTTTCTAAAAAAACGCACCGATGGTGAAGCCTAACGCTTGTGTTCATCTTAGCGCAACTTCTGTTTCTAAGGTAAAGATAAAAACTAAAATGAAATAACTAAGAAAGCGATATTAATGTCACAGTTCGATCAGCGGGTCCGCGTCACCTCCATGACGCCCATAAAACATCCAAACCACAGGGACCATCAGCCGCTCTTAAGAGAGGCGCAACTGGATCCATCCGTGTCAAATCTCTGTCCTCCCACACACGCGCGCGCGCACGCACACACACACACACACACACACACACTAACGCACACACACACACATACAGATAGGAAACAAAACGCAATATGTCTTCACAGCAAAAGAGATAACCGTTTGATAAGGCTCAAAACAGATAAGGGCCGAGAGGCTGGAGCGATAAAACAATACCCCCGAAAAGATGATTTAGATCCTGCTGCGCACACCGCCAGATGTTCATTCCAGCTGTGTGCGCCACGAGAGAGAGAGGGAGACAAGACGAGACAGACGGGAGCGAGACAACGAGTGACGGGGGGGGAGTGTGAGAGAGAGTAAAAAAGATATTTAGACGCCTTTTCCTTACATACCTGCTAGTTGTGTGCCATAAAGACGCACGCAAAAGTCCGCAAATAAGTGAGCCGCACCGCTTCTGCTGGAAGTAATGGGAAACGCTGCTGCGGTCGGACGGGGTTTATGAGAGGAGGCGCTTCTGGTGGCTGCGGCTGCAGGAGGCGGACCAATCAAGAGGAGCGCGAGCGCCTGGAAACGCGCCGGGGGTGCCAGCCTATGATGAACTCCTCCAATCAATCACTACGGAGGCGAGGGAGAGAAAGAGAGAGAGGGAGAGAGAGGGAGAGAGGGGTCGTAGTGGAGAGAAAAGAGTGCGTCTGACTAACTTTTTTCATACTACAATCATGTTTCCAGCGGGTTTTTGACGCGGCTCAGACACAGATGGAGCTCCGCCTCTTCAGCTGTTTAATTTGTCTTAAATGTTGTAATTCCTGATTAATCACCGTCAGGATTAATAGGCCACTTCGTTCTACGAGGAGTCTAACTTGTGTAACAGGCGAGTTTCTTTGTGTGTAATTGCATAAGTTACATATCTATAAAAATAAATAAATAAATAAAAAAGGCTGCTTCTGGTGACACAAAAAAGAAATAATTTAAATATGGAAGGCAGTTTATTTATGTTTTACCTCAGTGTTTCCGCTACTTCTATAGACATATTATAGGTATATTATATATTTTATTATATAGGCATATTATATATTATATATTTTAGAGGGAAGAACACTATATATAGTACTTTTTGTATTCTTCTCTCTGTAGTTATTTACTTTACATACAAAATAGGCGATCAATAAATCAAATATGACACATTTAACAGCATAAAATATAGAAAATCAATCCAGCTTTAATTAAATGAGTATTAACACTAATTTAATATTATATAATCGGGTCATTATTTATTTTGAAATATTTATTACTTTTGTAAAAAAAAATTGCTAAAAGGTACATTTAGCTGATTTTTAGCCGTTTTTTCACAGCACAGTGCTGTGTTAATGCTACTTCTGCGAGTAAAATATCCGATTATTGCACCTAATATTAAGTACTTCAGGTTGTACCTGCGGACTACATTCATAATTAGATTAATAGACGTGTGATTGCACGGAGGAATATTAATAATATTTTCCTAAAAGGTGATGTGAAAGTATTTATTGCTGCTGCGTGACCCTGATCACGTGGGCTCTTTGTTGATTCTTATATATTGTGATCGTCACATCTCCCCCCTAATTAGTTTATTTAAGTCAGACGCTTCCATTCAGGGATTAAATGGCTTCAGCTGCGCAGAAGCACAAACTCTCAGCACGTCTCTGCTGCTGCTGCTGCTGCTGCTGCACAAACATGTGAGAACAGTCACTTTGAACCGCGATGATTCATTCAACACAGAATATACATGGAGGTGACTGAAGTGATCAAAAGTCCGAGGAAGTGTCAATTGAATCATTCTCTGCTCATCACACACACACACACGCACGCATACACACACACACACACACATGCATTCCGCAGGTCTGGATGGGAGATAGTGAATCCTGAACTAAGGACTGAATATATTAGTATTATTATCTTATTTCTATAATGTTTGAACATGTTGTTATGCTCCAAGTCTTTATGTGAAGCCCTTTACATTCCTCTGTTTGAATGGTGTTGTACAAATAAACCTGCCCTGCCTTTCTTCTACTACAACCAGTAGTCCAGTACTACCAGTACTACCACTACTACAGTAATACATTGTACTGTATAACCAGACTTCATGATTTACAGCTAATTGACTGCCTGATTTATTTTTTTTTTTTTTTTTTACAATATATTACTGATAATACTAAAATTCTATTACTACCCCTTCTACTACTAAGATACTCCAACAAAACAAGTAGTACTACAACTAGTACCACATCTGTCACACCACATTACAGTCAGGATGAGACTATTTAGTAGTAATATTGCTAATAATATTCTGATTATTACTACTACTTCAACTATTACTGCCATTGCCATTACTACCACTACTATTTTATAACTCGTTTTATGCTACTACTATTAAAATACTTTTAGAATGACTGCTATTGCCACTGTATATACTTATCATTGTATTATTATTAGTGTTACTAGTAGTAATTTTACTATTAATAAAGTACTCTTCCAGTTATTGTTATTGCCACTACTGTAAGTACTTCTGTTTCTAGTATCACTATTGTTACTATTAGCCTACTACTAGTTTTACTACTAATAAAATACTTTTCTAATTACTGCTATTGCCATTAGTATCAGTGCTTCTGCTTCTACTATTATTATGTTATACTACTAATACTAGTGTTAATACTTATAATTACTGTTACTACTGTGAATACCTTTGCTTCTAGTGTTACTATTGTTACTGCTACTACTAGGCTGCTAATAATAATACTACAATACTGCAATATTGGAGCCCCTTGATACAACTCTACTGTATTTAGCATTTATTTAGTTTATTTTTTTTTAGTTTTTATTCTAAAATATAAAATATAATCCATATTTATTGATGAGTGACTGAATGTCATTTTTTATAGCTACATGACATTAATTCTACTACTAGGCCTTGTACATAAATAAATACTACTTGTATATGGTATAATTATGCTGCAGCTGCTTCATACCGAGACTTTATGAAAAAATAATCTCTTATTTTTACAGTTGAAGCTGCAAAAGCTCGGATTGCTTTGGAGAGAAGTGAGATGTGCTGGAGTTCCAATTTCCCACATAACTTCACATGCATGTGAAGATAATTTCTAGGGTACTGAATCACTGAGCTTCCCTGTAGGTCCAGACCTGGAGATGTTGCGTTTTTTTTTTTTTTTTTTTTTTTATCAGAGGGAGTCAACCCAACCTCGCAGCTACTGTCTCCATCCCATCGCCACATCGGTCGTCAGGGGAAAACAAAAACCCTGTTCTTTCTTCTTCTTTTTTTCTCTCCTTGTCTCGCCCTCTTGTATCTGCAGCGTAGCGGCCGCGGAGCCCCGCGTTGATGAATGAGGTGTTTTCTCAGTGATGTCAAAGTGCTCTGACACACGGGGCCTGTGGTGGGGGGGACGCGGCAGGACGCCGCCCTGTCTCCGCTTTATCCGCCGCACCACGGTGAACCGCTGCGGGCCTGGACACGAGCAGAGAGACAGGCCCCTAATCCAATTACAACCGCAAGATGCCCACACAACGGCGTTTGATTGGCCATAGCCTGGCAACGAGGCCCAATAATCACTAAACCAAATAACTCTTGGAATAATAATAATAATAATAATAAATTACATATTGGATCCCAAGCGAAATATTCATAAAAAGGGAGAGTAAAAATAGGCAACATGAAAATTCGTTTTGTTATAGAAAAAATAAAGAAAAAAAATAGAAAACAGAATATATATATATATATATATATATATATATATATATATATATATATATATATATATATATATATATATATATATATATATATATATATATAGGAGGGATTTGTTTTCTCCACGGTTGTATTAATGTATTAAAGCACATGCAGGCTGATCTGAGGCCGATCCTCTCCAGGTGACAGATCCTTATGTACCGACTTGATAATGATTATCTCCAACACTCCAGCGACTTGTTATTAGTCCGCTGATTGGCCAATACGAACCGCAATACGAGCGCCGCGGAGATAACGAGGAGTAGGAATAACGCAGGAGGTTCGTAAGCCCCTTCGTCCCTTGTGTTTTCTCACTAATGGCCGCGGGTGCGCGGCCGCGATGTTGCCACCGGCTCTGCCGAAAGGCCACAAACGTATAAGGATGAGTTTCAAGTCGTTATTATAATGAACGAGTAATTGTAGTAAAAAAAAAATCATGCATGCAACTTAATTCAAATTGATCAGAAATCAGCAGCATTTTCTGATAATATTGTTTTATGGAAAAAATGTATTACACATAATATGTGGTTTTATGTAAAGCATTATTCTATTAATAATAATATATATCAATAATTTATTTTTATAATGCTACACATCTCTGTATATTTTACTCAGATTTTAATTACACGTGAATTTATTTTGCTGATAATATATATTTTTTGCAGCATTGTGCGCAATAAAAGGCTGTTTTGTCAGAAAATGCATCAGTCAGTGTAATTGTTATGTAACTGAGTGACACTGTGAAAATGAGATGTATATTTTTTGACATGAACTAAATATATAAGCAGATTGCTGTCTCCCTGCTGGTATGTAATTTATACAAAATTCGAGGTCTTCTTATAATAATAAATAGTTTTGTAATCAGACTACTTTTTCCATCATGAACTAACTTATCTTGTATTTAATGTTGTATATTTGGATATTTAATATGTCTTTAGCTAGCACTGTTCAGCATCATCTTGAACAGTATCTGATTTAAGATGACAGACACAGCACAGTTTCCCACCTCTGCCTTCACATGTGGATTTAAAGGGAATGTTCAGAAATTAAAGTTGTCACAGCCACTTCCTGTATTTATTAGCTCCACTCTCACTGGCCTATTTGCTCTTATTTTATGGAAGACGGCTTAAGTTTTATACCTGCACACATGGTTTGTTTCTCTCTCTCTCTGTCTTCCCTCTGAGTGGCAGCCGGGTCCAGAGCTGCTGCTGCAGCAAAGGCTTCTGGGAGGCCTGCGAGCGCCAGACTCTCCTGTTTGAAGTGGTAGATGATTAAACGAGGCCATGACAGGTGTAAAAGCAACCTTTGTCATGTTGGACATGGACCGTCCTTGCTTCCTCGGCTCGCCCACAACGGAACGCCCTGCTCACCTGCCTGGTTAGTGTATGAGTGTGTGTGTGTATATGAGTGTGTGTGTGTGTGTGTGTGTGTGTGTGCCTAAGTGAGTATTGGATGGCGACTGGAGGCTGCTAAATATTGGTGGACAAAGTACTCAGATCCTTTGATACAATAAATCAATTAAAAGGCCTGAACTGAAAATGGTACTCGAGCAGAAGTACAATCGTATTATCAGCAAAAATTACTTAAAGTTTCAAAAGTAAAAGTATTCATTATGCAGACTGTTATATTATTATATTACTATTTGTTTTGAATCACAAAATACATGTGAGAGTATTAATATTTTAGTTTATCAACATGGAGTCAATTTGAGATACTTTAGGTAGATTAATAATAATACTACTGCAACATAATATTTTCACACAAATAGCAAATATAAAAAAGAAAAGACTGTTTATTAGGATATAGATAATAGATTATTAAAGTTAACCTTATGAAAAATATTAAAATCTGCAAATGTACATAGTGCAATATTTCCCTCAGTGGAGTGGAAGTATAAAGTAGCATCATAGAAAAATACTCAAGCAGAAGTAGAAATACCTCTTAATCAGTACATATGTAAATGTACTTATACTTTCCACTGCTGCTGCTAATGATACTGTAACATTACAATCCCTTCCAATGCCATGTAATGGACTGAGATACATTCATCCTCATTCGAGAGGTGACACTTGTGTGTGTGTGTGTGTGCCATACACACACACACGCACACACAGTACCAGACACACACACTCCTGTAGGAAAGGGCCTGTGTCTGGAGGAAGATGGGGGCACATTTATCTGTGTTATTGTGGGCTGGTATTTGTGTCTCCAGAAGCTCCAGTTTATCACATCGGTGTCATGATGTCATATCAGCCTGACACAGGCTTCAGGGTTCATCCGACCTATCCTCTTCACCGCGCCTCCAATCCTGCATCATCCATATACGTACATGTTATTATATTATGGACTCATTTTTTATCATCTGTGCTGCTCTTGTCTCCTTTTCCTTGAAAAAAAAAGAAGCCCCGATATCGGTGTCGAATGTGACGATAAAAACAAGTGGAACTTCACTTTATACTTTGCTTGTACGCGTAGATAATTCATATGAGATTATTTGGTAGAAGATATAGAGTTTGTCCTGCTATCGTGCAGAGTTTAATTTTAAACAAAGATCACAGGACGAGTCCAGAGGCTCAGCACATGTCTCTGTAATATGAAGGGTTAAAGGGATTATTGGGGCAAAGTCATGCCTCATGTTAATTATAATATTAATTTGCACATTTTCAGGTTGTGCTTAAATCATATTGGATGTGGGATTAGGCAGATAAAAGGAGAAGGGTGTCTTGTGTCTTGAGGGATAACGGAATGAGTTGGATACAGTTTGTGAGCTGTGCTTCAATGTATTGAATGTTGATTTTTTTCAGCTTTCACAAGGCATGAAGCCTCTTAAGCAAGTAAAAAACCAAAGTCCATTAGTCTTTTATTTACTATTTTTAGTTATCCTATGATGTAGATCAATGACCGAGAGCTCCAGTGATTCTTTTTTGGTCACAGAAATGTGAATCCCTATGAGGAAACCAAATGCTTTTTAAAAAAAATAAATTGTAAGATATCAGAATTGAATCTACTGTAAATCTTGTAGTATTTTCATATCCATGAGACAAATCTCTGTTGATGCTTTTTTTCTTGTATGGGTTGAAACAATTGATAAGTGTTATTATTCAGGAGAAAAGGGTTGGGCAGGAAAGTTCCAGTGTTTTGGTGAGCCACAATCATTCCTGACACTTTCAGTCCCACGTCAGAACAGACCCTGTCTGGAAAGAGCCAGTAGTCAGATAAACCCACCATTCATCACCTATAAAAACTTAAGTGTTTAAAAAGCCATTAAAACAAGATAAGACTGAGGTGTACAAACTAACAGTTGGTCATTATTTCCATTAACACTGGGACCATACAGTGTAATTATAATAAAAGAAAATAAATAAAAAAAATACTCCAAGGGCAATATTTCCTGTCTAAAGCTATTAGGAACTAATAACCATTAGATTTCATTTTACATAAGAACATTCCAACAAAGTTCTACAAAATATTTAAAATTACAATGTTTGCTGCATATTGTTTAGGTTTTGAGCCAATCATTATCAGTTATTGTGTGTATTGAAAACTAAAATAGTTAATTGCAATAATTATCAATAACAAAAAGTGTTTTTGGCTCATTCATTATGTGTATTGGTTACTAATAGCAGTAGAGGCGACTTCAAACCTGGGGGTCACGACCCTTCCAGAGGGTCACATGATACAACTTGGGGGTCAGGAGAGGATTTAAAGGAATAGTCATTTCTTTCTTGACCCATAGTTATGTCAGAGCATCAATCACTCTTTTGTGTCCTTACACTAAATGTGAAGCTATAGCCAGCAGCCAGTTAGCGTAGCTTAGCATAAATACTGGAAGCAGGGGGAAACTGCTAGCCTGAGGTGTCAAATATCAATTAGTAAGCTTTAAATTTATTTTCTTACCCGTCTTGGACAGATCCAGGCTAACTGATTCCATCCATTAGACACTCTTTATACTATCTGAATGGTATAAAGACAGATTTAGTATTAGACATGAAAGTGGTATTGATCGTCTCATCTAAATTTCAGCAAGAAAACAAATAAATGTGTTTACGTGCATTCCTTTAAAAAAACAAACATTTACGTGACACAAAATTCTGTGAATTTTTTCCTGATGATTTCAGCTTCTCGATGATAATGTGAGAAAAAGTGATTTGAATAAATTAGGCAGAAAAGTGAAAAATGACACTAAGGTGCCCCGAGCAAGAACATTTGGGATCCACTTTGGAAAAACCAAATGATCTTAAGATCAAAGAGGAACCAGCCATGGATGCCGAGTTTAATCTATACCCATAGACGCCTTCTTTCTGTGTCCGTCTCTCTCGCGGAGATTCAGACGCCGTGTGTGTTATTGTTTCCACGCTCACGTCTCCATCCTGTGGAGCCAGCCCCTCTCGACGTGTTTTGTCTCAGGAGAGAAGGTCAGGTCCCCAGGACACGTCGTGACTTTCCCTGAATCTGCTGTTTTGGAGCACCAGCCTGAAAGAAAACAGCCTTGGGCAGAGGTGACGTCACTGATAGCAAAATGGAGACAGTGTGGAGATGGCGGCGGGTGTGGCGGCGGTGGCAGGGAGGCGTGGAGGGACACTGGGCCTGCTGGCGGTGTGGTGGCGTTTGGACGGGGGCAGCTGGTAGACCTTGCAGGGCCACTCATGCTCTCAAGGTCTACAGAGTCTCAGCTGCTTGTTAGAGCGATATGCAGGGAGTGTGTGGTGGAACCGAAACAATCACCACTTGTTAAATAGTGGGGGACATACTGGATGGAGCCAGCAGGTTTGGGATTTTGCTCAGGAACAGGCCATGTTAGGAAAGATATTTAAATTCTTTCAAGAGCTCCACAGAAAAGCTTGAGAGAGTGGAGGCGTAAATATATTAAAATGGTTTTTGGTACCAAAAAAACAAAAACAAAAACAGAAATAGGTATTGTTTGGGATATTGAAAGTGTCACTTTTAAATAGAAAGGAGACACTTAATGCTATCAGGCAGACCAATGCTTTGTCTACACTGTAAAAGGTTGCTGTAAAATCTGTAGTTAAACACAGTAACGTTACTCTAAATGATTATTACAGGATATTGCTCTATATCTTACAATAAATCACAGCAGTAAAAAGTATTACTATAGAAAATCACAGAAGTCAAAGAGTTACTGTATTATAATACAGTTAATTACACAATACTGTAAATACAACTGAAATCACTGTATTTAATTGATTTTATTTTATGGTTAATCATCTAATACTGTACATACAACTAAAAGCACAAGATTTAAATGTTATTTATTTTACATTAAAGACGATGCTGTGAACAGAAGAACAATACTTCCGCTGTAAAAAATAATCACAGTAACTTTCTGGATATTTGCTGCCAGTCATGAATCCTAAAGTAACAGTTTTACAGCGTAACAAGACAAAATGGAAAAAAGGCCTAATTATTCAAAATCAGACCTTCGCTCTTGAAAATTCTTTTTTTCTAAAGGAGACAGTAGCTCATCGTGTAAATACTTTGGTTTCATTTTTCCAAGATTTTGAGATATCTGTCTTTGAGGTTTCTGCCTCCACCCCCAAAATAATGGAGCTGAATAAAATACATTGTCTTTCCAGCAACGTTCCTTTCCACGGGCATATTGGAGGAGACATATTATGCTTTTTGTGATTTTCTGCTATTTTCCCATTATGATGTTGCACGTCTATGTTAAACACAGTTAAAGTCAAAGGCAGGAGGCCTTAAAGAGACAGGAGCTAAACACAGAGGGGATGCATTAAGGGACAGTATAAGATAAATGGGTTTATTGAACTATAAATCATAGAAGGATTTCCCAGTAGAGGCCAGAATATAAATACAGACCTGGAAATGTGCATGATCCCCTTTAAGCCTTTATAGCATTTATACTCATAGCATAGACAACTGTCAGGATGATGCTATGAAAACATTACATGAACACTGGCCATTAAAGACAGTGGAAACACTTCATAATAAAGTCCTTGTAGTAAGCATGTGTATGTAATAAGGCCCTTTAACAGTATTATGCATTAATACGACTAATTACGTGTTAATTATTGTTTTATAAACAGTTATTGTTAGAATGCAAGACATGTATAAGAGCTTATAAGTAAATTGTGAACAGGTTATGGATCCTTAAGAATCTTAATGTAAACCTTATTCTCATAGGGCTCATAAGATCACAATTTTGCTTATTTCAGGGCTTTTTTCTTGAATTTTGATCAATTTAAGAAAACAAAAGTAATATTTCTTAAAACATGATTAAATTAATTAAAATCAGGGAAAACATGTAAAAATATGAAATAGGTAAAATGATCTGCCAATGTGTTACAATAATTCAAGATAACTCTACTACTCTTCTGCACTAATTGTAATTGTGTCAAATATTTTTTGGCAGTGTGAAGCATATAATGAGTATGATACCACTCGTGCATATATAAAACATGTATTTAGTTGAGTTTAATTTAGAGTTGTTCTAACAATCAAACCAAAATCTTCATCGCAGGTGTTTACAGAGGGCAGTAGAATGGTTTCTTTGGTAGAAAGTAGTTCCTTTAAAAATTAGTCATGTCAGCAGAAACCTCTTATCCATTTTAAGACCTTGACACCAATAGAGGAAAGTGAACAGGTGTTTTTTTTTGTCTTTTTTTAAGTTGCAACAATGTGCTAAACAAAGTTTCTGCACAACCGCCTTTGCGGAGAGGGAAGTACCGTGTTTCGGCCTTGACCTTTTTTGCAAATACAGTAAAATTTTCTTTCCAGGGGCGAAATGTGTTCAAATGTGTCTATGGCTTTTTCAGTCAGAAGAACAAATAAGCCTCCTGAAGATCTGATAAGATTTGAACTTCAGTCAAAGTGGTCCGGAGCGCCACCAGACGTGGCCGGCTCTGCGCGGCGCTTGTCCTTCCATGACCGTATGACTTCGCCTTTCGTCTCAGGCCCCGTGCACTCAACACACACACACACGCAGACAAACACACTTTCAGACACACACAAAGCTCCCCTTCCGCACACATTAAACACACTCTCAGTCTGACTGAGGTTTCTGTCGCCCTCTCCTTCACTTTAGTCAGTTGCCAGACAATGAAAACATTGAGAGGCAGTTTCTATGGCGTGACCAGGGCTTTTGTTTGACTGAAAAAACATATGCATTCTACATGCTCCAATTATGGTTTTATCAGATCGCTGTCAAACACACCAATCATGCGCCTTCCTTTGTGCCCTCTCTAACGGTGTGTACTGTACCATGCGGAGCAGTGGCTCGCTGTGTTTGCATATTTGCCCATGGTGGGAGTATAATATCTCAGACTGGTTTGTGTCCCTGTTGGCGGAAAACACACGGCTCGGCCGAAAAAACAATGTGTCACAATCCCTCCTACTTTCACAGTAACAGATTGGTTTTCGAATACAGAACCTCCTTGTGTGAATATTACAGCAAAATTAAACAACGAGTCCTTCCCTTGGTATCTAACAAACACCTCCAGTTTCAGCTCCCAACCGCCACCGCAGGGTCCTATTTGGAGGGGAAAAAAAAAAAGGAAGTCATATCATGTCGATCTGCAGCACGTAGAGTTAAATCTCTTATTGTGACTTGCACTCTATGCACCAACAAAAGAGGCCGAGAAAGACATGGCTGATCGGATTTATCGCTGGCCTAGTTCTCGATTGGCCCGACTTCCGTTCAGTGTCAAAGTCACGTCTGCATCGCCAGTTATTTCACAAGAATCCCGCTATCGTGGCTGAAGTTGCGTAACCGTCATTTAAATTTCATAAAAGCCTGTGCGGCACACCTGTGGCTGAAGCATTCTTGGTGCACGCGATTTAATATATTTAATTCAGCGTCTGCAACGTCCAGAGCGAACGAGGCATGTAGAAATACGATCCTGAAACTTCAAAAGCATTCAGTAGTTTTGACCTCTGACAATATCCCCGTCAGCAAAAAAAAAGACAAACCCCGGCTGGCATGTGCGTTTTTTTTTGTTTTTTTTTATTTTGATCGATGGCAAGTCAGTAGGGGCGAATGCTTAGGCTCCACTAAGCCCAGTGTTTACAGATCGGCTTGAAACTGCAGCTCCAAGATGCTGCATCCAGACTGAGGTCTGGACTCTTTGATGATATCCATGGAACATGATTAACACAAAATGTAATTTGTGGAATAATGGTGTAGATTGATATTATAATTTAACTTTTGCAAGATGATAAAATATGAAATGAAGTCTAAGTGGCTTTAAATAGAGTTTAAAGGTTGTATAGCACAGAAAATGATTTTAAAAGTGGTATAGTACAGGACAGAGCGGGAAGCTTATTTTAGGACTCCCATTACCTTGGAACTGTACCAGTACCATGGTAACCGTTACTATTTTGGTTGAGGTACCTATCACGCAGGAGCGGTACCCTTTGGGGAGGAGCCAAAGCACTGCAAGCTGGTGATTGGTTGAGCACAAGCATCATCGCACATTGTGACGGATATCTGAAGCATAACAAACACAACTGCGTCACTTTCTGTGTGACTATTCTGTGACTATTCTAGCTGCAAATGTCTGGTTTTTTGGTGCAATATCTACATAAGTGTATAGAGGCCCATTTCCAGCAACTATGACTGCAGTGTTCTAATGGTACAATCTGTTTGCTCATTACATCTGTAGGCTAATGTAATAACATTTTCTATTCATTTTACAACTCATGGTGGTAAATAAAACTGTGACTTTTCATGGAAAACACACTTTAAACGGTAGTGTATATATGACGTCACATCTTTACGTAAGATGACAGAGTGAGGCTCCGCAAAACTGCGTTTCCACTGTAACTGCACCTGACATTTTCTTCTTTCTTCCATAAATTGTAGTGAGAATTTCCTGTCAGACAATATGCACAAGAGCAGCATCCTAACTGTTCAAATTTGAACCTCATCTAGGGTCATAATGCTCAGTTCATAGATGAATGCACATAACCTATGTTGATGAATGTGCCTTAAAACAAGTCATCATGAAGTCCCTAAAGTTGAGATGTCACGTCAGCCATTCAAATCAGAGAGGCTCATTAATATGAACAAAACAGACACCAAATGATCTGTCCTTTCTGGAGCCTGAGACAACATCATAAAACTATATTGAGATGATTTTTTGTTTTTTTTTAACACTACAAATATATCTTGTTAGGGATATCAAAACTTCAAATAAAACCCATCAATAGTGGAAAATATGAGACCTTTAAATGTATTTTAAAGAGTCAGTTCGCCAAAATTATGACACACACAAAAAGCATCTGATCTGATCCAAGCTAAATGCGGAACAAAAACCTCCCTTCTTGCTGCAGATGACTGGGGCTACAAAGGTGAGACTGCTTCTGTGAATTATTTTTGATAGATGCTCAGCACTGGAATTCCAAAGGGAAGGATAAAAGTGTTATTTGTCAAGAATTGTCAAGAAATACTGGAGCAGCATGTAAACCCCCCAATTTGTGTTGTAAAACAACACAAATTGTCTTTTTTTTAAAATCATCTTTGTTTTGCATATGGATTAAATAAGACATAAGCTTTTAGGGGTGCTGGTAACATATTTCCATGCTTTGGAGAGATATTGCCAATGGTATCAATGGTAAAAAATGGTATCAATCTTCTCTTATAATCTAAGGAAGAAAATTATTTTAAAAACACATCCTCAGTCGGGTCATCTCAGCGCTGTATGACTTTGGGAAAGATGAAATTAGTGTTTTTTGTATGTGTATTACAAGGAGAGTTCTTATCAAAAAGCCAGTATAAAATATTGCCATTTCCTCATCTTTCCTCAACAGTCTCACTTGTACATGTGCCGTGCGTCATTCATTCATCATCGTCGTCTACACCTTAGACTCTTGCCCCCAGGGGTAAAACACCCGGAGCGCTACATGTCGAGAACAGTTCCTCTTAACTCCATACAAGACGTCTTTATGCCCCGGCGTTTTATGGCAGAAAAGGATAAAGGTCATCACAGAGGTTGTTGCACAGCTCAAGACAGGAACTGAGCGAGTCCAATTTGAGGGAAGGAGAAAGAGAGCGAGAGGTAGGCTGCTCTCCGACACCATGCATGCTGAAGGCCGACGTATAAAAAGCCATTCCAATCACACCGTGCTATAAGTTTGCTTGCACACACACACACACACACACACAAAAAAAAACGCAAACACACCTAGTGGGATTCCTCCCTCTGACTCAGGTCAGTGTGGAGTCTCAAGAAGGAGAGGTGGTAATCAGTAACAGTGTTATATGGCTGTGTTAATAGTTAACATGGCCCCTAGACACTGTGCCCCTGGCCCAAGCACCTGCAGCCCCTTTTATAGGCATCATCCATGGACATGAACAAATAGTCTGAATGCTTGTTGGGCACATTAGCTTTATATGAATCAACCGCACCTGACGTGCCAACAGGTGTTTTGGCAAAAAAAAGGAAAAAAAACTCAGAAAAAGCACAATTTAGTTTCGACAGGCTTAATAAATCAGCCTCGAACTTTTGTTATTAGGCCCATAAAACCTTCCAGCACCCGTCTACAACTTTACTGCCCAAATGAAATTTTTTCCTCTCCTTCTCTTCTCTTCACTTCTTCGGCTGTCCCGCCAGGGTCATAGCACCAGGAGTGTGTGTGTGTGTGTGTGTGTTATCCGTCTGCCCAACTCCCCCAGATGGCCTTCTGGCTTTACACACACACAAGCGTATCTTTGACAAACACCTTTGTCAAAATCTTGTAGCGCCTTCTAAATGATCTTTTTCTCTTTCGTGCTCTCTCTCCTCTATTTTTTTCCCTCTGCACAAACGTACATTGGCAAGAACACGTCCGTGCAAAAAAAAAAAAAAACCAAAAAACGCACCTACACACACAGACACACGCACATGTGCCTCACTAGGTTCTTGATAAATACAGGCAGCAAAAAAAAAAAAAAAAAAATGAAGCTCAGGTCAGGATAACCTTGTGGTGACCCACCGGCTCCCATCTCCCGTAGTGACCTCTCTCTCACTCAGCAGCTGGCCCATCCCTGCTGCCACGTTAGCCACAAACACTTGTGCATATAGACACACGCACACACACCTGTACTCCCCCAAAAAAAGAAAAATAGATAGAAATAGAAAGACAGCTTTCTTGTCCTCTTTCACCATTTTCTTTCTTCTCCCCCTTCCCCATGTATTCCACATCCAAACGGAATTGATCAAGTCTCAAAGTCCGAGAGCTTGATGCGAACGTAATGGCAGTGACATCAAGAGAGCACTAAGGCAATGTTAATGCGTCTCTATCCGAGCAGATGGATGTGGATATGTGTGTGTGTGTGTACTGTGCAAACAGACCCTTGCACCGCGTGAGGCTAAAGCCGGAGCCCTCGGCGGTGTAAAAAAATCTGGGCTAATGTCTCTTTCTCTCACTAAATTGTTTTTTGATAAGGGAATATCTAGAGATAAGTGTTGTCACTATCCTATCTGCAAACCGGAAGCAGGTTCGATAAATCTCCTCCGTATCTAATGGGAGTCACAGGCGGTAGCTGCAATCGAGAAAATACTGCATGCTGCACTGTGAAGTGAGTCTTCACTGCACTTATTTAAAGGCGGTGTAGACAGCGGCCAGCTCGTAAAAAAAAAAAAAAAAATGATAACATCTTTACATTAAACAGATGACTATCACTATTCAATCAGGATTACTTTGGATTTGTTGACACATTGAAGTAATACTGATAGCCCTTGTTGGTTGCCTGGTGACAGTATATCTGCCACAGCACACGGTGCCAAAAAGTGAAAGAAAGTGTAAAACCTGCAGAGCCTGAGACGGTGACAATTTACAGAGCATGGAAATGTCAAATAGAATTAAAAATATGCAGCTTTTGATTGTCATTTATCAACCTTTTATAGCTTCATGTTTGATTAAAGCTGGCCAGAAACCTTATAGGTGCTATTAACTCATTAACTCATATGATGAAAATTTGTTTTGAAAGTTTAAAAAAAAGGATGTTTAAATACTTAAATTATTACACATAGGTTTGGGTTTTGTAGACTTCAGTGACTAATCTAAATCTGAACCTTTATGGTCTATTCCACTGTTCCATTGTCTTGTTTTTTGTTCTTTTCAGACAGGAATCAGACTTTGGTTTCTGACTTACAGAGCTCTATTTATTTATTTATTTTTTTTGCATTATCACTGTGAGAAGCCACTGGGAAAAACACTTCCTTGTTGGTGTGTTTTACTGTGGGAAACTCCGACATCTGCAATATAAAAGGCCAGGGCCAGAACAGCATTGTATTTTATTTGCATGAGCTGTGTTTTCAGGATATCAAAACCACGATGGCAAACATTACATAAACCGGGGTTCGGTATCGATCTGAGGAGTAAATGTCGATTACCTAGCTGAAGTTGTGAACCAAAACTGGTATTCATCGGTGATGTATTGATGTGACATATCAGCTAGAAGCTGCTACGGAAATCAGTCTAAATCCTGTGAACTGGAAATTGGAATTCCAAAACTCTTCTGTTTTAGAAGCCCTCGCTGTCCTCCAGATCTTTTCCTGCTCTCTGAGCTTGACATGTGTGGGGGTCCTCCTCCCCTCCCCGGTGACCTGGGCTCCCAGGGGGTTGGTGTTAAGTAAACTTTGGCAGCCTCGCAACGATCTCCAGCAGAGAACCGTCTTTCTGCTCATCAGGAGACCTTCTCCATGACCCCCAACTCTCTGCCTTGGCATTCCTCTGCCACACCACCTCCCCGACTCTCCCCCCACTCCCTCCGTCAGCCCCACCATCCGTCCGTCGCCTCGGGTCCTGCTCTCCGTCCCAGCAGCCCTTTCGGCCGACTGGTGTCTCCTCCGTTGGAGACAGCCTATCAGGGGCCTCACGTCATCTGTCTCCAGGACCTGACTGACAGGTCGACCTCAGAGATTACCGGCTACTATCAGAGGAGGAGGAGGAGGTGGAGGGGGTAGCTCCCTAAGTGGATGCTCCTTTCTCTCACCATAACACTGGTTGGGGGCTGGAACCTGATTTAGGTCTCTGAAACTCTGATGTGGCATTTTATCTGTCTGGGAGCTGCTCTGTTGATTCGCTACAAGGTCTGCGGGGACGGAGAACCAGACAGCGACAGATACCAACTATCTCGGCCATTGTAGGCACAGAGAGGACAGAAAAACGCCGAGCTTGTCGGGCTTTGCTGTAAACACCCCGCTGGTTTTCTGTTGTCCAGCCACGGGTTTGGAATAACAGCACAAAAAAGTGCCAGTCCACTATCAAGGTCCAGCTGGTGCATTCCCAGGCTGCACACGGAGACCTTCAACCCTCCTATTTAACATGGAGGGGGATTTTGTTGTGTGAAAGTTCTTCCAGAGAAGGTTGAAAATATTCCATGAAGATCAAGTGGGACACACAGCAAAAACTAGGAGATCAATAAATTGGCAAATAAATATAAAGCAAGCGCAGCAAGCAGCACATTATCATGTTAACATAAAAAAAACTTGATTGGTTCTCTAATTAACATTTTATATCTTGTGTGTTTAACCTGTACAAAAAAAGAGAGAAGTTTTCGTCTGCCAGTCTCCAGTTATAATGTTAAGCTAAGCTAAACTAGCTTGATGCTGTTTGTAGCTTATGTTTAACATAGAGATAAGAGTTTTGGCAAACTGGAGTTTGGATAAACCTGTCACAATCTAGCGAAAATCTAGCCAAATTCGATGTTGCAACTCGGCGGGTGGTCTGTCCCAAAATCTAAGTACACGGGGAGTTTATTTAATTCGGATAATGGTCAGCGACCTGGCTGACTCCGCTATGCTAGGTGGCGCAGTAGCTCTTTCAACAAATGCCATGAGAAAAGCCTTAGAAATAGAAAACCTCCCATAGATTAAAAAAAATCATGATAGAAAGAATCATAATTGACCCTGTTGCAGTTCGAGGTGACCTGTTAACATCTTGTAATATATGTATTCAGGTTAAACAGACACAATTCGTGGAGTTAGCATTAGCAACTTCTGAAATATTAACATATTGGCTTTAATTGAAGTTTTTAAGTAATCAGAATATCTAGCCATCAGAATAAGTTAAATTACATTAGTTGCTAACAAATGCGCTAAGTGTGTAAACTTAGAAAGCTAGCTGACTACAATGTTAGCAAATGGTATCTGTTTGAGTTTAAACCTTGACTTTAACTGACGTTTTATCAGTCATACATCAATCATTCATAATTACTTTTAAACAGTAATGAATTAATTTAAACATGAGGGTAAAAATTAAAGATTGAGAGATATTGTGTGATATTTTCAACTCGTTTAGACCACAGTCACAAAGCAGTGAGGTCATGGTAAAGAGTTAGATTGACTTTTGAAATATAAACTTAGATTTTTGCAATTGTTAGGACCAATGATGTAGAAAACTAAATAAAAAGAATAAACGTTATAAAATGTTAATAACTTGACAAGAGAATAGAATGGTGAAGTTCTTAAATATTCGGCTACAGCCTTTTCTTTTCTTTTTTTTCTTTTTTTTTAAGCTTTCTCTAGTTGCCCCGCTAAATACTCCAGCCCTCCCTCTACGCTGACGCTACCAGAAGCTTCTGGTCTTTAAAGACCTTCTCTTCGCCAGGTGGTTTGAAGCTAGCTAACTCTCAAGCCCTCGTCATCGCTCTCTGTCTAGAACATGGAGCCCTGGGATATTTGTGTATCACGTATTGATTTGGAGGTACAACCCTTGGCTGTAAAACATAGATAAAGAAGTTAGGCATTAACTTTTTTTTTCCAGGGGTCACTCCGAGCCTGTTTCACATAGCTAGAACACACCTGGAAAGAAAAAAAAAGAAAAAAAAAAAGACCAAAATGCCATGCCTGCCCGTGTGATGGACTCTGGAATATTGATTTTTCTCTCTGAACAAAAAAGGGCCTTTGCAGGCAGTATTTCCCTCTGAGCTCAGATAGGGCTGCTGCATTCCTGTCTACTCCCTCCAAGGTTACTGCCTGCTCGGTGGAGGCGAGCACCTGTCAGATGTACGCTTGTTTTGTTACGTGTCTTTGTAGCATTTTACCGCCCCCCGTGCACACACACTTTATTTTTTCCCCCCAGTAATGGTGCAAAATTGTACAAAACAAAACGGGATCGCTCCAGGGAATTTAGGTTTAGTGAGTTTCCTTGATGCCTCCCGATTGTTGTACTCTCCACTCACATACGGCTTAAATACTACAAATCCTCACCTGACAGCAATGCAGCAGGAGCATAGCGTCATCAACACCGTGTTGTTTGCTTAGCTGAGAGTTAAAAGTGATGAAGTTTGCACTTGTTGATTAAGTATGTCTACCCCATTGTTCTGCATACTTGTAGTGGTGTGAGACTAATCACATCTAAAGAGAGCTCTAGTGCCACTACTGGTTAATCATTTGGATAATTCACTAGTTATCCTGATTTCACAGGCTAAGGCTGATTATTTTTAACGGTAGTAATAGAAAAACATACTAGTTCTACTCCGTGTTAGTTAATATATTAACCACGACTTACTTCATTGATATTTTATGTTTTTTTTCCTGCTTGACTGCAAATTATTACCCAATAAAATTAATATGTTGCAGCATTTCCAACCCGGCCGGGAATCTTTTCAATCTCTGCATCAAACGGACTTGAGGGTTTACTGCCCAGGCAAAGGTTGCACCTCCAGAGTTTTATAGAATTATTAAGTAAGCAATTATGATAACCCACTGTTTTAAAGATAATAGGATGATAAGGTTCTGCCAAACTCACACTGTAGTTTGCCCTTAAACCACTCTTCCTGAGAAGGAAATCAATATCTTTTGCACTTAGGCCGCTTTGTCCTCTCAACGTGCCGAGTGTTTATTTTGCCTGTGGAGCGTTAAAAAGTTCAGTAGAAAACAATCATTTTATTTTAAAAAAAACAAAAAAAAAAAAACGCCTTGTTGCTGCACATTGTAATGACCCTGCCTGGCTAGTGGCATTTTATCAAAGCTCATAAACCTTGAATGACTATATATTGATAAAGACTGTTTAAAGTGTCATTGGAACGATAACATTTGCACTGTAAATGTGGCTTGCAGGCTCCAATCATCCTGCCATGATAAGGACAAGCACCTAGTGGGCTGCGACCAATAGGTCAAAACCCACAGAATATTTGGTTTGGGGATGTTGGACTTAGACTCTGTTGAGATCATTTAAATGTATGATGATATAATAATAAATAATATAATTAAATTAACTGAAGAACAAAGCTGTGGGGCTCTAAAAGCAAATGAACAGTGATAAGAAATGAGAATCTGACAAGTATTTGCATGTAATTTGTCCATAAATACTGAAGTGAAAATTATAATTATATAAGGAATATATCTGAAATGCAGCTATAGTATAAGAGTAATTAAATTATTATTAAATTATTATAAACTATGAGGACACCTAAACACACAGACACAGACACACACACAGACACACAGACACACAGACACACACACACACACACACACACACACACACACACACACACACACACACAAATCTTAACATATTTTGATTCAAATAGAAATCACAAGGCAAAAAATATATATCCATACAATAATGGAACACATGACATTTTTGTAGAAAAACAAGCACAATGTCAAATCTGGCTTGATTTGACATTGTGGGTATTTTATAGCTGCATACAGACTGTAGCTTTACCGTGTTGTTTTTGTTAACCTTCTCCCTCTACATGCATACATAACAATTACCCACCGCTGGGAGAGAGATGGACGAGTGCTTTGACACTTTGCCCTGATCAATATCAATAAAGCAATCAGTGTGTGAGGGGCCTAGATGTTTTGAGGAGGGACCTATGGGAGAGGATAACCGAGTTTATGGCTTTACTGTGGAGGCAGGGCTGCTGCTGCTGCTTCCAGGTACACACACACACGCCTTAATCTAACTGTAAGATTGTAAGCTAAACCACCATTTCTTCCTTTTCTTTTTTATATTGACCTTTTTCTTATTATAACTGTAGTGAAAACAAACCTTAATTTGACAATCAACAGGCTTAAAGGCCAAAAAAAAAAAAAAAAAAGTCCCTAACCGTGGTGCACATAAATCTTCAGGCTCGGTCAGGCCCTCTCGCCTCCTCTGGTCCTCCAAGAGACAGCCCGATTGAACTTTGCTCAGCCCGAGCCATAAAGTGAGACAGTAAATCCAAGCAGACTTCTGAACTGGATGACATGAGAGCGAGAGCGAGGGGAAAGGGCCTTCAGACAGTCAACGATCAATTCCTCCAACATGGCAGGAAAACCTGTGTCCAGATGGATGGGGAGAGGGAGAACAACAAGAGTATTTCTCCCTTTTCTTTATCTGTGTGGTCCGACCGAACGCAGGAAAAAAATTGATCTCTGCGATGCCAGGTTTTTTTTTTTTTTTTTTTTTGAAAAACACCAACAAATAATGCTGTGTTGTAAGAAATGTGTTGCAGATGGTAACGTTTCAAGGTCTACAACTCTGACTCTTCCCTGTTTTCTGCTGGGCAAAACTACCTCAGAAAATAGGGAAGAATTGTCATTTACTAACAGTAAATTCAGAGAAATTCAGAAAACTGCATTTTGTTTTATTAATCTTTTTTAATAAATATATTTAATTCATGTAGCTTGATTCCGTGACCCTGAATGATTTCTTGGCCCGGACTTTGAGATTCGCATGTACGGTTTAATGAAATTTCAGTTTCTGGCTGGAACAAAGCGCACCTGGGATCACAATATGTTACAGTTTTTCCCCTCAATTGCTTTGGCACATTTCACTTCGCGCATTTTGAAAGTTCTCAAGCACACTGGAAATGCATTTTCCCAAAACAGCTCACACATGCAGCAAAACACTGCCGTTAACCTGCAAAATGGGCCCCTCAACTCAGTCAAAAACTTTGTGTTTCAAAAGTAATGTAATTATTGTATCAAGAGAGCCATTGCCACCAACATGACACATTCCTTTGACACTGTATAAAACCAAGGTGGTAAAAAAGTTGTTTTTTCCATCTCCTAATATCCAAAAGGTTCATAATTGTTCACTGCTGTAACAGACTGTAAAGCAACACTTAGATCTGTAAAGAATGTTAATTTCCTGCATCGGTCACACAACGCAGTACAATAAACAAAAAAAAAAAGAAACCGAAACAAACCATAGGCCGACTACATGTAGTAGTATAGTAATAAAATAAAGCTACAGTGCTGGGAATCATCCTGACTGTTTTCCATTGATTCTTATTGACCTCACACCTAATTCATCATGTACGCCGTCCTCTGTCACGTCATCACAAGCGTTCAATGCAGGAAAAGCAAAGAAGGTTGATTTTTTTCCTGGTCGATGATCATATACTTTACACGTCTGCTTTACACCTCCTCCCCCCGTCCAACGTTCATTTGAGCAGGCTCCTACATGTCGTTGAATTGTCGTTGCCCTCAAGCTCCATAAATGTGTTTTACACATAAAAACCTGTGAGACGACAAATTTATCAATGCGGATTTTGAGTTAGATGGAAATATGGGACTGCAGGGGATGATTTGCTCGATGACAGAATTCTCACATTTGAGCTAAAATATTTAATCTACAGTTCTGGAAAAAAAAAAAGGGGAGACCACTGCCTTTTTTTTCTGAAATCAGCATTTTTTTTCTGTATTCCAGCCATTCCATTCTTGCCTGTGTTGAATTCCAACACATGTACACCTCATTCTGCCTAAAGAGGTACTGATTAGGTGAAACCTGCACCAAGAACAATGGTAAAGACTTGTGGAGAGCATGTCCAGATGCATGAAAGCTGTGATTAAGAATAAGGGTTATTGCACCAAAGATTTCTGAACTCTTAAGTGTAAACATTAGTATTTTGTTGTTTTAAAATGAATTTTACCTTGTTGCTTTATATTGTTAGAGATCTGAAAACAGTTTTTTTTTTGGTATTTTGAATATTTTTCATTTTCTGCAAATAAATCCTCTAAATGATAATATTTTTGTTTGGAATTTGTATTCTGATACCAAATATATATACAGTACAACAGTACAGTCAATGCTTGACAAAACCCTAAAATATCCTGGTGGTCATATTAGGGAAAAAACCTTTTTCATAAAGATCTTTTAGTTCTGTGTGTTTCTGTGTGTTGAGTTCTTTTCTTTCTTTATTCATGTAACAGTGTAGGCCTGTGTGCTGTACTCCGAGCTAGAACATTTGCAAATGCTCAATTGTCATTTAAGAATTGAGCCATTTGAAGTGTAGGTTGTAAAAATCTTGCAGGAGGCACAAGTGAGCCTTTGAAAAACTGCCAAAGTTGAAGGATGGAGTTAAAGTAAAAGGTTATCGCAAAATAAAAAAAACAAAAAAACATGAATGATTTTCCTATTGCAAATGCAGTCGATTCCTCTCCCGCCATGTGACAGAACACATATACAGTATTTAGTCAGTGGATGTACTGCCACCTTGTGATGTGCTCTGAAACCTGCATGTCAAAAGCACCACTTCACAGGAAATGTGGAGAGAATATATTCATTTCTGTCAGACCATAACGTCAGAGCCAGTGCCAAGGGCAAAGCCCAAGAGGGGCCCTGGACGTCCTCCCCCTGCCACACGCCGACTCCACCGGCAGATGGATGTCACTGACCCTTCCTCAGTGATCACAGCAGAGGCTCAGAGCGGGGTCGCAGTCATTTTCCTGATCGTGTGTCGCCTGCTCTCCTCTCCGGGGGGGGGGGGGTTCAATTCATCTCTATCCTGTTGCTCAGTGGAGCTCGCAGCGGCCGGGCCTCCATCACTCACAGCTCTGCAGGGGCAGCCTGTGGATTAGCTGACCTCCTGGTGTGGGAGTAACAACCCCTGCAGCCCAGTCAGCAAACACCGCCGTCTTCGAGCAGCTGAACCCCCCCCACACACACACACCCAGCAGGCTGTAGTCGGTTTAGGGATCCTTCCCAGGATCAGGCTGTGACCCACGGAGAGATAGGATAGCGCACGTTTCCGGCACCTTGACAGTCAGGGTGGGTGGGGGTCTGCAGTCAGAGTGATGGATAAGCGGGCCGGTCTGTCAGTAACGTGACTTTCACCTCAGTGACTCTGTTCAGGCTGCAGAAAAATACGTATTGTGATTTTGACAGATTAGCCTCATAGAATCAGTCATATTTTAAGGGACTTTCATTGTAAAAAAAAAAAAAAAAGCCTAAGTCAGAGATGACTCAGGCAGATAGCGATGCTGGAATGTAACGGGCGTTCTGGCAACAATGATTCAGCAGTGTTAGGCAGATGTCTCAATTTGGCTAAAATATGATTTAGGCAGTTCTGCTATGAGGCCATATGGCCAAAAGTATGAAGACACCTAAATGTCTCACTCTTATTATATAATTACATGTCTCACATCTCCTTCCAGAATCATGGGCGTTAATGTGCTGCTTTCAGGACTTGCGTGCTCCTTTGGGAAGGCCTGTCACAAGAAGTTAGAACCTGGCAGCACTGCAGCAGGGATTTCACTCACATTCAGCATTATTGAGGGTTGGCTCAGGGTCACAGGCCAGTCGAGTTCCTCTTTCATTCTTCATGGACCTGCATTCGCGCCTAAGGAGCTGCTGTTACAGAGTTTGGAAGCATGCCGTTGTCTAAAATATTCAAGGCCAGCTTTAGTTACTCTTTGCAATAACCATTTAAATAGCTTTACGACTACTTTTGGGTCATTTGGGATAATTTGCTGCTTCAAAATGACCACAGAACCTTGACGGTAAACTTTATGTATTTAAAGTCATTTAACATGACATTATAACAAAGAATTTCAATAATGGATGGTACTACTTTTACTGAACCCCAGGAGATGTTACAACAGAAGAAAAACAGAATCAATGTGAAATGTGTGTCTGGATTCCTGTTTTTAGAGGGTAGGGGATGTATGTGTAAAGTACAAGATGAATGATTGGAAATGTGAATGCGTCTGTATGTGTAAATATTATATGTATCAAGGTAGTATTATGTATCATGAGGAGTGAGAGATTGCAAACAGACCCCATGGTGGAAAGCAGGAAATTAAATAAGAAAAAAAGTTTTACATCATTTCAGTCTTACTCTACCATTTCATATGATTACTTACTGTACATTCAGAATCTATCTAATACATTCAGTGTTTAGTATAGCTAATCATTGCTAATCAAATTAAAACATGGTCATTCACAAAAAAAAGATCCCATCACTATCAGTGTTTCCTGTAGCATCAAGTTTTTTCAAACATGAAACAGAGCTGCTGAACATCACGTCATAATGACGGGGCGTCCATTTTTGGCCATATAGTGTATATTTATACATTAGAGGTGTGAATAAATATTGATATTGCAATATTTCCCAATATATTATCAGTACACTAATGCCAAATATGTTTTTAAATTTTTTTTTTTAATTTTGAGAAGGGTATGACATGCAAAACAGGTGGTTTCTAGCCAGTGGATTCTGTGAAACAGACGCCTCAATATATCCGAGCAATACCTAATATTTGCTTTTTTTTGGAAATTATTGCAGAATGGCAATATTCTTATATCATCATCATTGTGGGCCAAGTATCATGAGTTAGCCTGAGATTCCCGCCCCTGTTGCATACAGTATGTATGAAGTTTCCACGGTGACAAAGCATTCAGCAACAGCTGCCATTCACTCGCTAATGCTAACAGGCGAACCACACGAGAGCCCGTTGTTTTAAAGACAGGTACTTAGGTATAAAATGACAAAGTGCCACAGACATGACACCAGACTATACAGCAACTATTTAGGCCTCGTGCCAAGTCGCCGAGACCTGAGAGGGTATTAAAAGGTGTCAGAGTCTCTCCTACACTGTGCAGTGATGAGAGTGAGAGGATGACAGCATGATGAATGTCTTGTTATAAAGGAGCTGCATGCTGCTGCATACGAGCTGAGCCCAAAGATGTCCAGGTTATGAATGGACTAGTCAATGAGCTAGAACATAAATGGCCTTTGGTCATAATTCCTTAGTCCCTGGGAGATGCCTTGTGAGATGTCCCGCTGTCATGCTTCTCACTGGAAAAGATGCATCACTCTATTTGGCTCTCTCATCTTTCTTGAGTGGTTTTCTTTATCCTTGCCCCTTTCTCTTCCCTCTTTCTTTTGATTAGCATAGCTGACCTATCACACGCTGGTGCCGAGTCATTATTAGGTGTTAGCATTTTCAATTACCCCACACCTCCCAACTCTGCCACGCCGTCTCCTCTGCAAGGCAGACGCTGCACAGCAGGGTAAAAGCAACAAAATGCTAATTTTCTGTTTATAAGGAGCTAACTACATCAGAGCTTGGAGAAAAAACAAAACAACAATAACAAAAAAACTAATTAACAATCCAATGAAAGAAGTTGGAAAAGCAAACACCACTGCTAATGTCCCACGGTTCATTTGGAACTTTATTTCAGCTATATGGTTGTTTTAAAAGCACTTATTAGCAATACAGACTGAACGGTTTTCATGATACATGTCGTACTGCATATGCCAAACATTCATGCCAAATAAAATACTACTGATACACTTCCAACAGGACACTTACAAAATAAAGTACAAAATAGGCATTTTCATAACAACCATAACACGACAACACTACCATAAAGCGTATTAGTGCTTCTAGCTTTAAGTGTTATCATGATCAGTGAAAAGAGTTGAAACTGTATGCAAAAAAAGTTGCTTTCAGTCCTGAAAAAAAAGAAAAGAAAAAAAGAAAAGATGCTTGTATGTGGTTGCAAATTCCCACATAGCGGAGCAAGCTGGCCTTGCTGAGTCTCTACATGGGCAACTGCCTTTAAGAAGAGGTAAGGCAAGTTCTGTCTTAAAAGTCATTCACTTTTCTCCCAAAGAAACAAACACTGGTGAAAAGATACTCAAAACTTTTGACGACAAAATGTTTTTTTTTCCGTTTCACAATAGAACAAGTTAGGCTTACAGAGATCTATTCTGGAGAAAAAAAACAAAAGAAAAACGCTTCTGATGATTGATAGAAAGCTATTGCAAAACAAACAAACGGAAAGCAAACAACAAACATCACAAACGTGTCTCAACATTAATATCAAAGCAGAATGTTTGAGAGATTTTGAGGCTACATATTAGGAAGGCAGTGATACCTATAAATCCTATTTTTTGGGGGCAGCAATACAAAATAATTTACTCTACATCTTTTCATCTTAGTGTTCTAATAGATTGTACTCTCTAGCTCAATAAATGTTGATTTTTGAGAAAGGAAATACACTTAAATTAAAAAAAAGTAATACAAGATAAAGAGCACCTTATCCCCATACAAGTAGTTTAACAAGTAGATTTTTGGAAGCAAATGGCACAGAGTCAGAAATGGTCAAATTAGCGACACCAATTGAAGTGTACAGTTGTTTTTTTTTGTCACACAATTCCACCAAGTCTTGAAAGAGTTTTACATCAAGTTGTGACGAGATAAATGTTTGCACCGTGTGGGTTTGTGTTTACAACAAATAGGTCAAACGGGAGGTGTTCACTGGACAGAAGCTGAATGAGTTATTTGTCTTGAATGCTTGACAGAGCCGCGGCCCAAAGAGTGTTGCGACACCGTCGTCGCTCTCGCTACAGCTCAGTAAACAAAGTACGGGTGTGGTGTGCTACCTGGCAGTCGGACTACTCTGTCTTTATTTTATCGCTGGGCTGAAGTGGACCTCCGAAAAAATAAAACCTCAGCCTGACTCAGCGTCTGTCACCCCCACCTCAGGACGTGCTTGTGCAAAACCGCCAACATGTGGTCTTCTACTGCAAAGACAGTCGGCGTATAGTGTGTCACAACAGCCAAACTCAACACTGACATAAAGCTAGAACAAGTTGCGCGTACGGTAACGTGTCACAAACTTGCCATACTGTCATGAAAAAAACAAAAAAAAAAATTAAGAATTTTAAAATCCACACCAGGAGCTTCCGGTACACTTTGCATAAGGATTTACAATTACAATAAAACGGCAGCTGGCATCGGAGGGCCTGCCAGATGCATGAGAACTTTAAAACAAAAGGGAACAGATCCAACCTCACCTCCTCTACACCTGGATTTTCTCAGCAGGTTTTTCCAGGGTGAGATCCAGAGAGGGGACCTTGTCCGTTAAGTTCTTATCCAACACCGATGAGTCTGAAGACGCCGTCTCCGACCCAAAGAGAGGAAAGAAGTTTCACATATCGAGTAAAAACAGAGAAAGCGGTACAGAAAAGAGGATGAGGAGGGCCGGGGAATGAGCAACACGAGGAGAAGGCGCCGACGTCCGTGAAGCGAGCATCATTCCTGCAGCAGTTAGGACACACGATGACACAACAGCACAAGTGATAAAAAGTCTTTTTTTTTTTCCTTGTTTTGTAACAGAAATTCCATTCAAGCACAATCAAACCATTAAGAGAGCATTTGTTTGCGTAGAATAAGACATTTGAGGGCGCTGTTGGCTGGCTGGTTTGGATGGTTCTAGCAGCAGCGTTAGCAGCGGCGGCAGCTGGTGTGGTTGTGGCGCTGCGAGCGTGGTCAGGGTGGATTTGAAGAGAGGTGGGGTGGGAGAAAAAAAAAACAAAAAACGTGAGTCTCTGGAGCTCTAGTAGAGCAGGATACGGCGCTCGATGGCCTTGCGGCAGATGGGGCACTCGCTCATTCGGTCCCCGCACAGCTGGCAGGTGCCGTGGCCGCACATGAAGATCATGTTCTTCAGCCGGTCCAGGCACACTGGACACATGGTCTGGAAAACAGATGAAGAGACGGATCAAAGGTCATTCGTTTTATTGTGGGTTAAAGTCATTCCAACTTTCAAGAGAATCAATAACCGAGCTGAGCCCTGGATGAAACATTTATGACGAATGTCCGTTTCATTACACAACATTTTACAGCAGGGGTCATCGCCTCCCACTTCAGTTGAATTTTATTTCTTCCCCAGTAGTTCATGAGTCATGTCTTGTTCAGCCACGGTGTGGAGTGGTGCTGTGCCCACCTGTCTTTAGGTCAGGTGCCATATTGATGTGAAATAGTAGGTAAACACAGGTGTTAGCAATGATACTAATTAAGGTCCCATTTAGTGTAGCAGAGTCTTTCAGGTGAGCCAACACGCACAATAGCAGCAGCCTGACTTTGTTTGACCTGAATGGAAGCTTAATTAGTATCATTGGTAACAGCTGTGTTTACCTGCTATTTCATGTCAATACGCCGCCAGGGAAGAAAAGGTTTAAAGCTCCAAGTAATTTATTGACTACATGGGAGTGCAAGAAAGGCAACATTTCAACCCAACAACTGTTGTTATTTTTAAGAGAGATGGTGGCGCTTATACAATACCCAGCACAAGTTTAGATATACATACGCATTCAAGGGCTTTTCTCTATTTTACTATATTCTACACTGTAGAACTACATCAGAAGACATCAAAAGCATGAAATACTCTACAATCCTGTGTGATTTTATTTTATTTTTCATTTAGTTATTTTTTCCCCTCTTTGTTTTGTTTTCTTCTTCCATCTTTAATTCATTATTATTATTAGGGCTGCAACTAACAACTATTTTGAGAGTCGATCAATCGATCAAGGGGTTTGGTTTATAAAATAGTGTAAAATGTTCATCACCGTTTCCTAAAGCTGAAGATTCAACCTAAAATGTCTTTTTTTTTATCCAGACCAACATTTCACAACCCAAAGCTCATCAGTTTACTATTATAGAAGACTAAAGAAACAAGAAAATAATCTGATTTTAATAATCAGATTTGAATAATCACATTTTCTTCTTAAAATGACTCAAATAGATTATCAAAATATTTGACGAGTAATGTACTAGTTTGCATCTAATCAATTAATCATTGCATCTTTGAGTTTGAGTTTATTTATTTAAAACAGGGACATTGCATATTAATGAAGATATATTTGTAAATATGCAAGATTATAGCCAACAGCTAATTTCCATCTTTAGTCCCCACTGGCAGGTTGATGTCACCAACATGAGAATCAGAAAAATAAAAGAAAATAATCAGAAAAAGAATAAGATCATTAAAGTTTAAAAAGATTAGAGATTAGAAAATAAAAAAAAAATGAAATAAATAAAATACAGAGTGCTGGGATGTTAAAATGTTCTACAGTTTTAGGCATGGTTGTAATAACAGCTTTGTTCTTCCAGTAGCCAAGATTTGAGATAATTTGGAGGTCAGAGTCGGGAGTTCATATATTGTGTGTGGTATTAAATTCCAGGTATGAGAAGCAGGAGCAGACTTTAATTACCATTATTATTTAGTTCCCTCTTCTCAATAATCCCTAATTAAATTATTCAGAGATGTGCCTTGTCAAAAATACATTTTTGGAATTTATTGCTTTCTTAAGAACTTGTCCTGACAACAAACCAGTGTCCAACTATCATGTCTCATCGGTTGCTCGCTGTCCACCATGAATCTACCATAAATATAGGCGTCAAATGGTATTTCAGTTTGAGCATACCTGCTCCTTGATGTCCTGAAGCTGTTGCTGTAACTTCTGCACATCAGCGTTGACGTTGGTGTTGTCTTTGTCTCTCTGCATGGCTGGAATGTTTCCGCTAGCTGTTTGGACAAGACGTAATCATACGAGAAACAGGTTGAGGGGGGAAAAAAAGAAAAAAAAAGGAATGCAGTTACCAGTTTAGAGACAAAACTAATTAACAGTTTGTATCAGTGGCCACATCAAACTTCACCTCCTTATAACAACACTTTATTGCCAATACGGATGCAGCCAAATTAACATTGCCATTCTGACACAAGCTGGGAGTCCCGTTATATTTAAAACATGAGCGAGAATCACAAACACATGCACGCTGAGTTTTATTACGTTTGGCAGATCGAACCCAGGCTCTAGCAGCCGATGCTGGCATTGCTCTCACTTTTAAATGACTTGATTTTGGAAAAGCATACGTCGCCATAATTATTTGAAACGTAAACTGGCACAGGACAAAACATCCTGCAACATTTTTCTGGCATCTTACGATCCACAGGATATATAATGATGAGTGGAAAAGTGCCTGAATGGATCATTTGAGCACTCAACAAGAATTGGCCTGAAGCCCGAGGCCCTGCTGGGGACTCGTCACAGCCAAACATCTGCCAGAAATAGCGAACACGGATATGATTCTTGGCATACGCATCATGTATGTGTGTGTGTGTGTGTGTGTATATATATATATATATATATATATATATATATATATATATATATATATATATATATATATATATATATATATATATATATATATATATATATATATATATAAGCATCTACAGTTTATGGTGTGTGTATCACTGAACGAAAACAAGGGTTTTAAGGGGAGGGGAGAGGGGCGAGGGCAGCACTCTGGGGAGCTCTTTGAAAAAATTGTCTGATGAGGGAGGGGATCATGGAGGTAATACTTACACCAACTTAGTGCCAGATTGTTGGGCTGGAGAAGATCCTGCGATCCCCCTGCCATAGTGTTAGAGCTCCCTGCTGGGAATAACCAGTCACATTGTTATAGCAGGAGCCGTTTGGCCAGAGGACCAAAAACTAACACTACAGCCTCTAAGGGAGGTTCAGAAAAAAGAATTGAAGAGGAAGCCAGAAAGTTGGAACACGATGAGTGGGCAAAGAAACGGAAATAGAGTCTCATCTCTATAGAATTGATAAGTTAAAAGGTGTAGCTGCAAGTGATTATTCCTCTTTTGCCATCAGCCAATGCTTAAGCATGAGGTAACGAGGCTAAAGCCTGTGATCACTGTGTTAGAGGTACATTAGAATCAACAGATGAATTTCGTGCACTAGGTTTACTTTCATTAAAAGACATTAGGATGAAGGGAAAGGTGATGAACAATAAATGCTGCCCCTTGCATGAGTGTATGTGTGTCTGGATTCACAGTGGTGACAACTGCGAGTTGAGAGTTTGCACGTCAACACGCTGACACATGGAGATTTTTAAAAATAATTTAAGGGCGTAGACATGAAATCAGTGAACTTACAACAGTTTCCCTTTTAACTCAAAATAAAATGTGGAAAACACGATAGAAGTAACCACCTACAAAGAGGGACTATAAAAACAGTGTGTTTCACTAGTGAAGACAAGAAGATGGATTGTGGATGCAACCAAAAATAATTATATTAACACACTGCCCTTACAAGTCAGTTACAAATAGTTTGGCTACACTCGAGGGGTGTGTTCTGTCTCAAATATCTTATCGCTCTAAAACTGTTCCATATTCTGCAGAAATTTGCCATTAGGAAGGTAAAGTAATTAAGTTAATATGCATGTCCATTTGCCTGCACATAAGTTCGTCCATTTTATGTGAATGTGATTAATCAAACTTTTAGAGGCCACAGAAACATGAATAACGTAATCAGGTTATCTGCATACTCTTTGACATTATTGCATTATTCAGTGTGGGTCAGTAAAACTCATCTGGAAATGGCTTCTGAGATCGCACCTATAAAAAGATTAGGATATAGAGTGCTGCATGATGTATTTTTCCAGGATAACCTAGACGTGAACGTCACCCTGGGATTTTTTTTCCATTGGTTTTTGTATTTCATTTCAGAAATAATCTCTGTGGCAAACAAAACTTTATGATACTTGCAATTTTGGTCAGCAAGAAATTTCACCAGAACACCATTTTTTGTGATTTTTGAAACCTAAAGGCAATTGCCAGGAGTAAAAATTTACAGTTACATAATACAGTTATAATGGTCAAATGACTTCAACATCACCACCACTAAATTTCTGTGTGACGACCTCTGTAGGCTCATTTACAGCAGAAGTGAGTGAGGTATTTACTGGTGCATTTTATATTGTAGAGCAAAACATTAAAATCCCTTAAGCTTGTTTTAACCACAGACTTTATTTCAGGTATTTAACCAAAATCCTATTGACTTCAAGGTGAGGACCCATTCCTGCAGCCCACTATTATGTCTTTGAAGAGTAGAGTATGTGAGGTATTTCAAATGAGACAGCCGAACATTAGTGAGGCTGCTGTCCACTATAGTCAATATCAATATCTAAAAGATGTTAGCACAAAATGAGAAGATTAAATAGATGATTAAAACATGTCAGATCTAGCAGAGATGGAAGGTTTAGCAAATTTAAAAAGATTCAAATATGATGAAATATGTACAATTCTAATGAATGGAAACAGACAACAAAACAATGTATAAGTGATGCAAAAGTAAGAATAATATGCATAATAAGCAAGGCAGCAACAAAGCAAAGAAAAAAAGAGGTAAAGCAGTTATTTTTTTTAAGAGTGGAGATTAAAAAAGAAGAAAAGAAAGAATAAAAAAGAGAATAAAAAAGGGAATTAAAAGGGAACATGTGGAAGATTCACTCACTAAGGTCATCATCATCATCATCATCATCATCATCATCATCATCAGCGGCATCATCCTCCATACCTTTCCCTCCACAGCAAAGAACAAAGGGTGTGCGGCGTTCCACCACAGCCCGGCACTGTACGCACTTCTTCATGAGGCTGGCACAGTCTGGAGAGAATGATACATATTGTTTAGACCTACATATATATCTAGAAAAACACAGTGGTTTATTTCATAGAGGCAGGCCAGCAAAAGTCAAGGTTATGTTGTTGAAACATATGCTACTTACTCTCACAAGCGCACATGTGACCACAGGGCTGGAACAACACTGCTGCCTTTTTGTCAGAGCAGACCACGCACTCTTCAATCTGTGAAAGGACAAATTAAACAAAAAGAGAATAGAAGAATAAGCGCATGTGTTCGTTCTGGGTCACACAATTATCTCTGGGTAGGACAGTAACTTTGATACCTTAGTTCTTGACTGGACCTGGTCTTTGCAGATGAGACACTTCTTGACACGTGGCGAGCAGAGGGAGCAGGTGGCGATGTGTCCGCAGGGTCCGAACAGAGTGTCTCTCTTCATGTCCGAACACACCATGCACTCCTCCAGTGACTCGATATTGCTGTTCAGAGATGGGCTGCGGGTGCCCACCTGACCGCTGGAACACAGGAGAATAATAAAAAAAAACAACAGTCAGTGTGTGAGAACAGAGATTACCTGTGAGAGAGGCTGACAAGAGAACAAAGGAAATAGTGGGAGACGGACAGAGACCGGAAGGAACAGAAGGCATGAAAAGGAAACAAAAGCTTGACATGAGAATATTTTCAGCAAAGAAAAGAAATCAATAGATGGCGCTCACTTCTGTTTTCTTTCAGGTATCATGAGCATAGATTTAAAACACCAAACACCTACTCCTGTACATTTATTCTTTTCATCCCTGTGTGTAGTGAGGGTTGCTGGGAGTTACATGACAAAATTGATTTACTTTCACACCTTTCTGTTAAATATGAAGCTGGTGTGTTTAGTGTTAAACGGTAAGCACCTTGAAAGCTCACGGTTTAACACGTTATATCTTGACCAGGTGCTGTGACTTAATGGGAACGTGTCTGACACATAACTGCTCATAAAATCACAACTTCTCATCTTAACACTTTGATTTTTGTAGAGATAAACAAGACATAATGTGTTAATTAGCAGTTTTAGAGTCGCTACTTGATGGCTCCAGCTTCATGTTACGAGCAGATAACGAGATATGCATCGATACTCTCAGCAAGAAAGTGACTAATGTCAAACTACCCCTTTCAGAGATGTTTACCTGCTCTTCTCTTTGTGGCATTTGGCTAGAGCCTTGCAGAGGCTGGGATCAGGACACAAGTCCAGAGGGGACTGGCCCTTCTTATTACGAATGGTCAGGTCTGCGCCGTTGGCGGCCAGGAAGCAGGCGATGGATGCCGCGCTCTTCTTTTCTGCCCCCTGGGTGCCCAAGCCCATGATTAACTGCGGACAAACGCACAAAAACAGATCAGAATCAATCAGAGGCTTGTGACATAAAAGATGATTCTCAAGTTGAAACAAGTGAGAATACACATGCTAATATTACTCAGAGTCTAAATCAGATGATCCATGTCAAAGCACTATCAGATCCCCACTAATTAGCCAATCAAAGACAGGCCTTATGTCTATCAGGCAGTGTAACTCCCTCACCAAAAATCTCATTAATTGTCCCGTCTCTCTCCCTCCCCTTCCTCGGTGCTGCCGGGCCAACTTGTAGCCGCTCTCTTTCTTTCTCTTTCTAGCAATTTGGACCTTCCATGTCTGATCGTCTTCAACCAGTAGCTTTTACATCTCTGCTGATGGAGCCATCGGGCCGGTTAATTCAATTCTCATCTTGAGGAAAAAGGGGGGGGGATTGGGAGAGTGACCCGACTGCACATATCTCAATTAGGCCTGCTGTCTGTCTGTTTCGCTCCTCTGCCGGGGAACCGGAGAGGGCATAGGAGAGAGGAGGCGGGGGCTGAGACGAGAAAGAAGCAGGAGGAAGACACAAGGTGACAGGTAAAGTAAGTCTGTCACTGTGGGTAGGCCCTCTCGACTTAAACCCGTCCCTGTAGGGAATTAGCGATGTGGTGTTAACATGGAGGGTGGTTCTGGTCTGACATGCCAGCAGTGGACTCTACAGAGAGAGGAACTCATTCAGGCTGGTCACGAGGCGGCAGCGAGCTGGTTGACTGCTTTGTGCTTGTGGCGGGCTGCTGTCTGAATGATGGGCCGAGGAGAGCGAGCGGTCCAGTGATGCAGATGACGGGGGACTGAGGAACACTGAGCGCGCTGCCTAAGTGTGAGCTGTCATCATATTTCACACATTGGGTAGCAGGACACATACTGATCTTCGCACAGGTGTGAATAAAGTTCCTGCAGAATACTGACAGGACAAGCTCCCAAAATCATGAACAGCATCATATGTCTCTATAATCTCTATAATCACAGGCTCTATAATGACAATGCAAAAAATATATGAAGGTAATGCTGTAACTGATTCTATTTTAAAAAATATAATTAATTTTTTTTTATATATATAATTTTAAAAAGTTATATTTTTCTTATGTTGCTCATACATGTTTTGTGTGGGAGACAAAGGCATACAGCTCATAAAACTGGAGAGTGTAATATGTGTTATATAACTAATGTCTGGTTAATGTCAACCAGTGTCATAATAAATAATATTCATTTAGTGAGCTACAAAAATAAATCAATTCATTTCATCATGAATGCTACGACTATCTGCTTACATGTTAGGCATTTTCTATTGCATTTCATGCATGAATTGTGCAATAGAAATAATGTTTATGAGTATAATTATTACCAAGCAGTATTGGTGATGAGTTCAATCCCTCTCAACCAAACATTTGGACTCCATTTTGTACTCCATTTTGTACATATGTTGCAGTGAGGTCCAATATTTTACCTCATACACAGGGTTCATGTGCAAAAGTGGCTTATAATGCCCTTAAATGTGAATATGTTTGTCTGTGCAGCAGCCCTGCAATATAATGCTGACTTGTCTGGAGTGTTTCCAGTGTTCTGGCCAATGTATGCCGGGTAAGGCTCAAGAGTCTGTGTGACCTGAATAAGAAAAAGTAGTCACAAAATATGGATGGAATGAGTAACACATCTTAAAGAGACATTTACTCCGTTTTGATATTTTCTTGCAGTTGCCTACACTTCTTGACCATTAGACCCTACACAAAGTCAATTAGCTTCTCCTGTGGCTTGATACCTGAAAAATAAAGGCATATCCTTGGACCTGAGAAAAAGTCAATAAGGAATAGTGTTTTAGAAGAACAATGTGTATTTACTGTGTTCTTGGAGGGTTCCCAGGGCTCCACTTTGCTGACATCCTGCATATCTTGAAGTTGTCGCAATTGGGACAGAGTGTGGTGACGCAGTGCCTCATGAAGTGGTGTGTCCCCGTCCTTGTCTTGTACATCCAGCTTGGCCTCTGCTCGCACCAGCAGCTGTGATAGAAGCAAAAACAGTCACACAAACGGGCAGCCCACCAGAAACTCTTGCAACAACCATAAAATAACTCATTTTATGCTACAATGCAAACGCCAAAGTGCTGATTTATAGCACTGCTGTTTCAAATGCACTGCTTCAGTGTTGTGTGCACTGCATTTTTTCTTGAGACCACAAGATGGCAACGTGGCAATCTCAATCCAACACTACAGCAAATGACTAACCAAACTGCCTCAGAGCGCATTTTCCCTGCACAGCATCAATCTGAAACCAGGCCCTCATTCATCTGCAGGACATCCACTACTGTGAAATAAATGTAAGGTTGCATTGTTGCTGTTCTACTCCCTTTTGTGTATAGTGCAGAATGACGGACTAATGAAGCGATACCCAAAGGTCTGCAAGTTAGTGGCAAAGGTGGAAAGGAGGCAAACAAAAGGTAGTAAGATGATTGATTCGAGAGTATTTAAATTATTTCCTAGCCCAACAATATCTTTCATCATGTGGCAAAACAATTTAACATACTCTTCCAAAACCTAAACCTGTTTTTGGGAAAGTAGAATGGTTGAAAAACTAAGACAACTATCAAGCAAAAGCACAGGACTCACTATGGTGTCACACTTACAATATAAATGCACTTCAAAAGCCAGATCCATTTGATTGAAGAATCAATAAAGTCAAACAAACCTCAAACAAAAATGACTATAATAATCCAGCCATTAAAGATGGAGATAAATGGATAAAAATATAATATGGACACCCGACATGTCCAGATGAAAGAAATATTTAAAGAATTAGAAACAATCATGGACTTAGAAAGCCCATTGGATTACAAAATTACCGAAAAAGAATTAGACCAGAAACTGAAAACTCTAAAATGTAGAAAAGCCTGTGGACTTGATTGCATCCTTAATGAGATAATTTAACCATTAAACCAGCCATTCTGAAACTTTTCAATTTAGTTCTCAGACTCAAGTGGAGACAAGACTGACCACCAAATTACTGTGGGATCTGCAAAAAGTCATGTCTGGGAAGGATTTTATGTCATTTATTACATTTATGAAAAATAGACATCATTACAGAAAATAATTTATTAAGCCATAGTCGAATTGGATCCCTATCTAAAATTCAAACCGCGGACCATATTTTTTTTTCATTGCACATTGTAATTGATAATTATAGGCACAAAAATAATGAAAAAATTATACTTTGATTCAATCCGGCACAACAACCTTTTCTAGAAATTAATTGAAACTGGTATGGGGAGGAAAAGGATGATCTGATCAAATCTATGTATACTAACAGAAAAATGCTCAATTATGACTGGAACATGATCCAGGCTACAGAGAAGCATTTTTTTAGGACAAAACCTTTTGAAGAGGAAATTTTAGCTTGGCCATTAATGAACTAAAAGACAAAGTCAATAAACGGGGAACAAATCATTTGAATCTGGCTCAAAATATTCAAATAAAGCATCCAACCCGTAGCATCAAATGGCAGCGAGTTGTGGGGTACACACACTCAACGAAGCTGGACAAAATGGGACAAACATCCCATTGAAATCCCGCATGCAGAGCTGAATTGGGCCGATATCCTCTACTGTTAAATATTTGAAAAACATCCCTAAATTTTTGGAATCAGATTAAAAACAAGTGACCCGCTCTCCTTTTCCTACAAAGCCCTAAGCTGCCACAAAGGACTCCCCTCTGTCTACTTATCCTGAGGTGGGTCATTACACCACGGCCACATCAGCTTCAGGACATGTGCGCTCAGAAAATTAGACCCAAGCAAATTATGATGAAAGAAAATGAAAAATACGGAGATTACAAACCAAATGGAAACATGAGCAGCCCTAAACAGACACTGCAGTACTTTGGTGATCAACTTGTTAAGAGTGGCTCATACAAAACTGAGGAGAGTGCACATCTTTGTATTGCTATTGTCTATATATGTTGTATGATTGTATAGTGTGTGTTAATATGCTCAGGCAGCAATGTATTGTATGCAGTCATACCACTGAAACCACTTGAATTGAAAAGGAAAGAAAAGTGCCTACTAACCCGGACTATCTGGGTGTGTTGACGCTCGACTGCGAGGTGCAACGCTGTCTGCTGGTTGACGTTCTGGATGTCTAAGCTGGCGCTGCCCTGGGAGGTGAGAAGAAGACAGGACCAAACATAAAAATGACATAATTTTTGGTTATATTAACAAGAAACCATAATCATTCACACATACAAATGTGTGCACACAGATACAACCGACGAGTGATGTATGTAGACAAATAAGAACAGATCTATAGGGAAATGTTTCATTGCTGCATCACTGAAAAAAATACAAACAGGAAAAAAAGGAGAATAATTACATTAATTGTTTTGATGTTTGTTCATCACATGAAAGATTATAACAATCTTTCTGGCTTCATGTGCCTTCCTGCCTTCAACCCTGCCAACTAACAAAGTATCTCCTAGGGGGCTGGGGGGGGATGAGCATCGTACAATAACGCTGCATGTGATTGTCATTTCCAATTGCAAACACCTCAGCTGAGATGTGGAGGGAAGATAAGCATTGTGATCAGGCAGTGTGTGAAATCCCCAAGTAATAAGACAGACGGACTGACTGGCTGGGCTGGATGGCAGAGAATCTGCAGTGCACCTTGTAGTGTGGCGCAATTTATGAATAGAAAGCTGAGCCATCACTGCGAAGCAGCCAATTGCAGAGACTTTGGGGAAAAAAAAAAAGCCGTCCCCTCTGAAAGGTAGCTAGCACAGCACGTGTTCACACGTTGGAACGTTGCAGCTACATTGCTGCCTTGCACCATATCCTAATTAACCCAGTTCCCGCTTGGTCAGGTGACTTCTGCTGTATACTCCTGTATGTGTCAGTCTTCAGGGAGTAAAAAAAACTGCAATCTCAGAGGGGAAAAAGGAGCATGAACCTATGATTGCAGGAGAAGGAGGAGGATATAAGGCCCAGCAGCACTAAAGAATACCCCCGGAGGCCCTGTGAACCATATGGATTCAATAAAAAAAATGGCAGTTATAGCAGCTTCAAATGGTCTACAGCTGCAGGGAGCGCAGTAGACGCTGCTCTTAATGGTGTGTAGTCAGAAAGAGCCAGGAGTGCAGAATGGGCTGCTGCAGCTCTGCTACAGGCCAATAAAGTATGTGTGAATAGAGGAGGTGCGAATAACTGCATTTGTCAACCGGTTAAGTGATTATACATGTTAAAATTAGATTTTTTTTTTTTTTTTTGCATGCTTGGAAGCGTTTGTGTGTTTGCTCATGCTGTTACCTGGTGGACCAACAGCTCAGCCACCTCCACATGATTGTTGAGGGCAGCCAGGTGCAGTGCGGTGTAACCGTCGTCCTTTTTCTCATCTACAATCCAGGGCCTTGGCAGTTTGGATAGCAGCACACGCATGGCACTGTGAAGAGAGGTGGAAAAAAAAAGTGGGAGAGAAGTGAGTGTTTGACAATATGCTCAATTTGACAAAATATTTAAATGTGTGATGTAAAATGCCTTAAAATCTGTGACTAAATGTGTCATGCGCTGGCTGATAGCTCGGGGCTAGACACAATATCACAGGGTCTGCACTGCTGATACACAGCATATTCCAATACACTTTTTCCCCTTTCATTTTACAGCAGAGCATATCCCATTTTCACACATTGGGACAAGAATACTAAATCAACTTCGGGAGAGGAGTAGCTTTCCCGAGCACTGTTATTTACATCAGGCTTTGAGCGGTACAAGTGCTGCGTGTTATTTCACTGGAACCATCCCCCCCTACCATCCCTTCAGTTAAAAAAGGAACGACTTTTCCCTTGATGATGCGCAAAAGCACCTATCATTGGAAGACAAAATGGTAATTACACAAGATTTAGCTGCATTCACTAAGGTCTCCTCCAGGGGAAGAAACAGACAGGGTGGGAAGGAGGAGAAAAAAAAATGTTTAAATAGCGCTGTTTAACAGAAGTGGCCCGTGTGGTGAAGAAAGCCAGGCATTTCTGTTCCATTGAAGGTCATTTAGAGGATGTGAGCCTACAGAGAAACGTGGCTGCAAAGGCAACTGTATGGGAGGACGACTGCGAAAGAGTCACAGCAGTGTCACAGTGGGGATAAGGAGGGAGGCTGAGTGTCACTCCCCACAGCCTCATTGAAGAAAACACACTTAAACGGTAGCCACACACGTACAGTATTTTCTATCCCTATTAAATACAAGATTGGTTAAAAAAAAAAAAGACAGTGGGGGAAAAATGACAAACTCCACAAGAGGTAGATTTGTTGTAATAAAGTTGTAATTAGAAATAAATAGATACGCGTTAACACCCTCCGTCGGCACGGCGGCAGCTTTACTTTAATGTTTGAATTCATACATTATTCCTCAGCTCCGGTCCTCCTCCTCTATTTGCTATAGCCCATATGTAAACATTGAGGCGTACAGCACATGTGAACGTCGAGATGAGACTACTGTATGAACAGTGCATCAGGGATGTGATGATGAGAAACAAGACCGCAAACACAACTCTTCAATCTTTGCAAATACTATGGAATATGAAACGAGAGACTTAAAAGCCATATCCCTGGACACTTCTTGTATCTCATCTGTGGTTAGGTACACACTGTACCTTCAATAAGCATTAAAGCAGCAACGCTGGAGGGAACACTTCTGACCTTGATTAACCCTGAATAATCATGCAGGGCATATCTTTGAACTGCGACAAAAAGGAAGGCGGCTGATTTAACTCTGACTTGGATGAGGCAGAGTGGAGTGTTTACATCCACAACAGTGAGGTAAATAGGCTCTGGAGCAGTGCAGGGAGGAAATGGGCTCCAGCGCAGGGGCAGGAGGGCCACAGCCTGCAGAATCAATGAAAATCGTTAACTATTGAGACGTGCGCAAAGAAAGAAATGCAAAAGAAAAAAAAAAAAAAAAAAAAACACGACCACGCCGACAGGCTTTTGTTCTGAAGGTAAATCGGCGTGGTTGGTTCCCTGCAGGGTTTTGCTAAACCTTCGGCTCGTCTTCCTCCTTGTGGAGTAATGAAAGAGAGCATCATGAGCACACCCTCTTGAGGGAAGCAGAGAAAGAGGGGCAAAGAGGCAGGCATTCAGCACCTCTGTGCGGACAGAGATCCGGAGCTGGTGTACTGCTGCAGTGATGAACAGCACAGCACACTGATCCCAGGCTCCCTCGCTCTCTCTCTACCTCTCATTGCACAGAGGCTTGCACGCACGCACACACACACACACACACACCTGCATTGCTTGCAGCCATCTTCAACCACTTAATGCAGAGGAGCACTGCTTAAATGTGATAGCAACCGCACCCCTTCTGCCTAATCTCACATTCATAGAGTGTCGCCTTTGTTACGAGGAATTATTTGCTTGCGTACTGTAGATTTACCCTCTCATGGGGGACTTTTGAGTAATTTCATCCGTTGCGCTAACACTGGGGAGAAGTTGAGACTTAAACAAATTATTCAAAAGGACCTTGCCACATCAGATTCTTGCCTGAAGCTATAACATACAACTTATTCCCAGTGGTTAAACACAACCCTCTTTTATCCTAAGGCTGATACACAATACAAAATGCTTTTTTTCTAAACTACTTCTAACAGAATCAAGGGCAATTGTCCCACATAAAGCCTTTGTTTCTTTTGTGCCCATTTTCATCCACCTATTGGTGCAGCACATAACATCTGTGTGATGTGGATTGGCTGAAGATATCTCCTATATGTAGAACAACTGGCCAATGAATCCATGCATGCTGCACCATAGGAGCAGACTGGCGCCTTCTAGTGTCAGTGCGAAGCGCTTGAGTGTGCTGGGCAGGTGTTTGCTGGGGTTGGGAGCCCCTCCAATAGAAGTCTGGATTGACAGGCTCCCTGCCACGCTGGGTGAAATAGGCAGACATTAATATTAATGCTCCATACTGGCACTGCTGCATTGCAGTTAAGCTATTTGCTGTAAAGGCAGAAAAAAACCCGAAAAAAAAACGAGTGAATTAAGAACCAAGAAATAAATCCTAGTTGTTTTTTTTTATCTTGGGTAAGTGATATTAGCAGTGACTGAAGGGGTTATCAGAGAAACTGTGTCTGCCCGTGAGTGTACCGTGTCAAGATGGAGCGAGAGTGAAGAGGAGAGAGAGCGAAGCTAGCTCGGGCTGCAGACCTTTTACCGAGGCGAAGGCTCTGACTTGTCCTGGGACTTAACATCAGACCAATGGGGTTATCTGTGATGTGAAGGGGAAAGGGAATGGTACAGTAGAAGAGAGGAGTTGAAGGGGAGACATGATGGAACTGGGTCACCCTGTGAGAGATTGCAAGAGTCCCCCAGGAGAGCCACACCGGGGCCTGTTGTCTTGGGCTGCGATTTGTCATTGACCGCGACGCCCTCAGCTCGGTGTGTGTTGCCGCTTGTCATTGTGTGTAAGACAGTGAACTAAATGTGTGCTTGCGTGTGTGAGCGTAGGGGTCGACAGGGCCCTTCTGCTGCCCTCGCCTGGCTGACAGCCATCTGTGTGGTGGTCAGTAGCCGTTATTACAACAGGAAGTGAGAGTCTGGGGACGGCGACTTGGGTAGGACGGCACAAAACAGGAACAGTCAACATCCAGTCTGAGATTAATGTCGGCGCATAAACATATGGTTACTCTGATGTTGGGGACGTGTTTGGCATACTTTTTTATCCATTAACTAACACTTCAAGGAGATCCAAACTCTGCATCAGAGATTAGCCGCCAAAAAGTGAGGTAAGGTACTTAAAAAAATCTTGGTTACGGTATTAAGGTTTTATCAATTAATGTTTATTTTTGACCTTGGAACCCCATTTACGTCTAGCAGAGCATTCAACTGTATCACATGTTTTGTTAGTGGATGAATATATGATTTTATCCATAGCACTTACAACAAACCAACACAGACAAGAAATATGGAAAGTGCTACGGAGAAATCATTACAGGTACGGAAATAGCTGTCTCCATGACAACTAAACAAATGCTATCATTTCAAGACAATTTAATACACTTGTAAGTAAGTGGACCCTGAGTTGAAAAATGTTTTTTATTTGCCTAACCATATCCATACTGCCGTAAGGGAGCTTAGCTGTCACATAGTTCCATGTGGTCCGTCCATATATTTCTTCCCAGATACCTTCTTCTGATGCAGACTCCTTATTGAAACAGCCTTTTCGAGATGAGACGACTGCAGACGATACATGAGGTGTCAGCTCATCGGAGGCAGGATCGATACTTTCAGGTCCTTTGAAATAGTGAACCCTGTTCCCCACAAATCATTCAGAAATGCAACACACAAACTCTAAATGGGCCCCCCCTTCCCTCCTTCTCACTCTGGGCAGGGAGACTCCTCTTCATCATGTGTGAGAGCTTTAGAAGGCAGCTGGGAGGGTAAGTATGATAAAACTGTTCAGGATTTCAGTGATTTTAGCAGTCAGGCTGCTTTGAATAGGAATGCTGGCTAATATATTGCTTATTTTGGACACTGTGTGTGAGAAAACGAAACTGGAATGACCCTATCTCAAAGAGAAGGGGGAAAATAACGGTCAATTCCATTGATGTCACTTTATCCACAACAGATATTGGAAGTGGCAAATTATGCAAGTAGTCTATTACTATATACTTGTAATTGGTTGGACTGCAGCGGGCCAAGTCCCTGACTGACTGAGTGACTGAGCCAAGTAATACCACTTCCTGTATTCATCCTTTCAAATTAAAAGCCCCCCTCTTTAGTGTTTCATACACGATCTGTCTATATACTAGGTTTTAACCTGGTCTTGTTAAAATATAACTGGTTGAACTCCAGATAACTCTACATTCATCCTGTACATAACTCTACCTCTAGAGGTAATTAGCTAACAATCCATATTGTCCGAGCTGTCCCACAGCTACTGGCCATCCTGCTGTGGACTGAGTAAATAAACACAGGTAGCGTGCAGGCCAGCAGTGCAGCAGAGAGCTGAGGACAAGAACTGGCTCAGCTCGATAAAAAAAAAAGGCTTTCATTACCATGCCGTGAAGAGCATAATTCCCCCTACAATGTGACCTTCCCCTGCCTGCCTGTACCTGGGGCCCCTGAGTGAGCATGCTTTTATTATTAAGGACTATTTGCATAAACCGGGAAGGGGGAAAGATGGGATGCATTTCTATGATGTTTTGGTTATCACTATAACCATTGCTGATGCCTTGAAGGTTGTTTAGAAGACGTCGGCTGCATTTTCTAACATCTCAGGTACAGATGTCCGTCCATTTGTGAAGTAGGTGGGAGCCTGTAAATGCTTAGCTTTAATTAGACTAGATTAGGCTAAATCACCTGGTATTATGGGGTGTCCTGATTCATTTATGAAGAAGGAAGGCAGCAAGACAGTCAGAGAAGTCCAATAACGTGTTAATGTCCCATTGGTTCAAGATGACCCAATTATTTTCCCATGCTACTCTTCCTTTGCACTTTATTCTCCTCAGCACCTTGAAAAAGCCTCATTCTCATTTCTGCAGCAGCCATAATAGTCATAATATACATCCGCACACCCGAGGAGCGAAGAATGACATAAAAAAAGAACCAAGGACATGCAGATTATATTAGAATGAACAGAGACCTAAATCATCCATACTATCGTGAACTTCGGCTCAATAGCATCATTACCTATAAAACAAGCATATCTGCAAATCTGGAGACAGTTGAATATGTATTAAAGAAAATGAATTTAAATTAACCTGCTGTATGAAAATGACGTATAAGGAGTTGACCTCGATTTGACTGAAAAAGGAGTAAATACACTTTGACAATGTGCAAATAAACTTGAAGCATGACAAAAGCAAACAGCGCAACTTTTTCATTTTAGAATGTTTTGCAACAGCCGCTTTGAGCACTGGAGCATCTAAACGTCACCCCTTCACCTTGCCCACTCTCCTTTAGCTACTACAGCCCACTCAAACAATCTGCTTCAAATAAAACTTTCCACATGCCATAATAAAGAACTTCAATTTGCGAAAATGAATCCTTCTCGTCTGCTGCACACCTTTGCTCTGAAATATGTATGTTGTTGAAACTGAGCTCATTACTACACCGTGCTGGAAGAAAATTGTGGAGATTTTCTAACCTTAAAAAGACCAAATCCAGACTTCAAAACACTGTTTCAAAAAAAGCTTTGGGTAAAACCACACATCCTCCATCTATGTTTTTCTAGGTGAAGAAGGTGTTAGTTGATACTTGTGCACTTTATAGTAAAATCCTTACTACCTTACCCAAATGTGAAGGACGGAAATCCCAGATTTTTCTTTTTTTTACTTTTAACACCTACATTTTTTCTAGCTTTCTTTCTCACAGTAGAAGTCATCAGTATTCTTTGTGTTGGGCCAGCATGTCATTTGAATACTTTTCAGGCTTTTAGGCATAAACTCACCCACCCAACAGCATCTAAATGACATTTTATCGTCATTGTCTGATCATTTATGACCGACAATTTATTTTTGCTGCAGAAATACTGGCCGCTTTGTTATTATTAAGTTCCTGTCATTTTCTTTGGAACAAAATCGGACCAACTCCTGCCTGGTGAAATTAACTGCAAGTGTTTCCGCACAGAGGTACAAAGCGGTAAATGGAACCGAGGGATTGACTGGGGGGTTTTTGCAGAGCGGTGGAGAATTCAGCCGCTGTGAAGGTCCTTCGATCGACGGCCACTCAGCAGCCTGCCACACTGTCACCATACAGGCAGACAGTCTGAGAGCCTCCTGTGATATACAGTCTAACGGCAAATCTAGCACTTTAAATCACCCCCTCACTCCCCCAACTCGCCTCCAACCTTTCTACCGCCACAAATACATTACACTCACCCTCACACTGAAACATCCGCCTCTGTATGTTGTAACCTGCGAGGGCCCCTTTACACACGGAAAGCCAGCGATAACAGGATCAGCCCTTAAACATGATGGGGGGGTGGAGAACAAGGATAACACAGCATCACATTCCCTGCCACAGTAATTGGCAGAGCAGATCCAAAGTGACACAAACAAGCTGTCATATTGCAGCTGATGAGTCTGACTACTTTTTCAGCAGTTGCACTTTCTAGGCACACATGCAGAGGGAGAGGCGGTGGCTCAAAGAGCGGTTCGGTAATTAAAGTCTATTGTTTGCAGGTGGAAATAATGGGGATCAAAGGGCCTTGTATCAGCTACTGCCTCCCCTAAGCACTGGGACAACAGGCCATATGCCCCAGAGCAGCACACAAAATGCTGCAAAAAAACAAAACAAACAAACTTGCTAATGGCAGAGGAATGGAGCCTGTATCACATGTAAGCCATTCAACCAATTACTGGTAATAAATACTTGTATATGCGTTGAGCTATTAACAGTTTTCTTCTGTATTCTTTGCATGTTCATATGCGGACATCCATACACACACGTGCACACAAAAAGACGCAGACAAACAAACAAAAATCCTTTTCCTCTCTGGCCTGTCATGCTGCATTTACATGAGAGCCATTGACTTCGGTGTCCGTATGGGTTACCAAGGTAACATAGCCTGCATTATTCAAGAGCTTTTCTTGGTTTAGATGTGAACACGGGCCTGAATGTGTCCCTAAGTAACCTTAATGTACTATTAATACCCTGTTTGCTACAAAAACTGTATGCGACTGGACATGGAAAACGGAGTGCGGTTTCAGCCAACGTTTGTACATCACGCGGGTAAAAGCAGTTGGAAGCTGTTCACACAAAACTCAGTTTTACAAAGATGGTTCCTGATATATTATTGCCATACAGGTTCATAGCCTTTTCACCTTAGAGATTTTGTTTATTTATAGTCAGGATTTTCATTGGCAAAATTAACACTGGTCCAGCAAGTTAACCTTCACGAAGACCACATTTATGGTTTTTGAAGCATTAACACAATCACCTAAAGTAAAAAGCTAACAGAGTATAAACGAACTGCACACTTCAGCGTCATCACCACTAAGCTCCTAAATTCTAATTTGATTACATGCTTCATCGTGATGTTTTAATACTGCTGTAGTCTCATTTAACTTCTTGTTATCAACAGCCTTTTTGTTAGGCATGTAAAAGCTTCAAATTTCATGAATGAGGTACTGACAGAAGTATATTATATCATCGAAAAAAAAAAATTAAAATCCCTTAAGCTTATTTTAACCACAGACGTTATTTCAGGTATTTAACCAAAAACCTGTTGACTTCTAGATGAGGGAACCAGAAGTCCTAAAATACCAACTCATTTCTGGGTTTAAGAACTCATTCCTGAAGCACTTCTGGGTCACAGAAGCAAAATACAGACATCCCTAATCCCTAAAATCAAGGATGGTATATCCTCATTATTACTATCAGTATCATGTTGATATAATAAGCTTTATGGAGTACGAAGTAGGAAGAAATACAAAAAATAAATGCAACATTAACATCAGCTAACCTGCTGGGTAGAATAAACAGAGAGATGTTTTCTTGAGTGTTGTGGGATGTGCAACTATATCTAGTATCCTGCTAGGTTTATACTGATGCTTTACACGCGTTCACTCACCAAGAAATAAATACAGAGCCAGCTTCTTATGGTTATATAAAAAACACAAACCAAAAGGCCATCACTGGTGTTGACGTCCCATCAAATGCGCTAATAAATTATATTACTTATTCCAATACATCAAGTAAATAGATAAACTACATTTGTTTTTAAATGGGGGCTAAAAATTATTAAACATGTCTGACAGCTGTGCTGTGGCAGTAAATCACCTTCCTCTGTCATATTTATTACCTGCATTGCCGAGGCACTTAAAGTGCCACAAATAAATCCTGCTCTTTCTAGGTTTGGCAAGTAGGCAAAATACATACCATCAGCGCTTATAGTGGCTTCACAATGCATGCTTTTCTCTTTGCATGCTATAGTCACTTTCCCAAAAGCTCTTTATGTCCTTGAGTCCTTTCAGTAAGGGATGTACCCCTCCCTCCCTCCCTCCTTCCCTCCCTCCCTCCCTCCCTCCCTCCCTCCCTCCCTCCCTCCCTCCCTCCCTCCCTCCCTCCCTCCCTCCCTCCATCCATCCCTCTCTTTTTCCCCCTCCATCCATCCTCCCCTCACCCTGCTACCCCCTCCCTCTCCCAACATGTGCTATAGCAACATAGAAGCCAGGACTCAATGTTTCAGCGTGCCACAGGACAGACCGAGCATTACAGCATGGCTGAGCTTATCTATTGGCTCAGAGCCACCGCTGGCCCAGCCCTAGGAGGAAGTGTGGGCGTTCTGATTGGTCACAGGAGGATTGGGGCTTGTATCAGCTTGTCCTCTGGCTGATCTGTTGGACTGGTCCCAGCTCATGGAGAGGTGGACACCGGTAGGGCTTCTAGGATTGGGGGACGTTTCAATTAAGTCAGTGCATGCTGCATCTAACTGCTATGCAGGCTCACTGGATGAACTCGTCACGGCACTACAGCTTTAATGTCCGCATTCTTCAGTGTGTGATTTAACTGGAGTAAGCTACAGCAACATAAGGCAGAGCCTACGCCAACAACTGAAGATAATAGCAGTCAGACACGGAGACGTGTGTATATGGATCAATCTCTCTAGACTACGTAAAATATGTTATGAGTTCTCCAACATAAGGATATGACCTCCCATTGTGGGCTTCAAGAACTCAGTAAGTGCAGTTCATCTGGATTCAAAAGGTTACTTTGACATATCTGCACTCACTTATCTTTTAATGAATTATAGCTGTGCACCTGCACGTACCCTTTCCTCTAGACAAGTCTATTTCTCAACCATCCTGCCATCAGGAAATATAATAAATTATCATATATTACATTTAAGTATGGCAAGATCACACACATGGCAGTTAAACACATGAAAAAGAAAAGCGGAATTTCTAAGGCACATCCCTCTCATTGCACCACAATCTAATAATATGTGTGTGAGGAGTATTTGCATATGAGCATATGGCGACAAGGAGGAACTCGTACAACTCGGCCTCAGTAGCTACAACACCTTCCCTGTCACCTCTCTTTATTTTAGCAATAGGGATGTTTGCTGGTGCATCTGCCAGTCCTCACTTGCAGTATCTTCTAAATTCTGGAAAAAAAAAAGAAAAACATTGTATCCTATAAAACCTAAAAACAGGTTAAGCATACCAATGTGCCTTTACAGGACGGTAAGCTGGTCCAGGTTCAGAAAAAAAAATGGCCTTGCACACATATGCACCCCAGGTATTTGTGTAGTTTGTGAGTTACTTAACGGTAACAAACGGTGCCAGTAAAGCATGGTAAAAGATCAGAGGCAGGAGAGCTTCCCCTGCAGTGAGGCTGAAGGGAACAATGGGCTGCTGGATCAGAGAGCCTGACTGCCACTGGCTTCCCCCTCCAGCAGCCAGGTAGATTGGCCCATTCATAAATCACTTTTATTCCTCCAAGCGCTCAACAGCCTCACCTCTTCAAATGATGCACTGTGTAAAGGGATGAGGATGGAAAGGGGGTGGGGGGTGGGGCGAAGAGGGAGGGGAGAGGAACTGACGAGAGAGATAAAGTAAGGACGAAGAGGAAGAGCCATGCTGATGGAAGAGGAGCATGGAGATTTACTCATGAAACTGGACTCATTAGGAGCAGCTCTAATCCCTCCGTGATGCTGACTGGTGGGCAGGCACGCAGAAAGGAGGAATTAAGACAAGCTGAGAGACTGACCGAGACTTCACCAGCAGCTAGACGGTGAAAGAAGGAGCGAAGAAAAGTGGCTTCACTGTCATCTGAATCTATCCAGAACTCCCAGTATAAAACTTTTCAAATGTGAGGAGAGACCTTCCTTAAATGTTAATGAACGATGTATGAGATACCTACGAGACCTACCTAGCTATCTTCTGGAAATTATCAAGCATTATATATATATGGAAAAATGGCTAACCGCTCACCAGTGTGTTTCATTCATAATTTTTTTTTTTTATTATTTTGAGTAGAGTCTTAAGCGGTGCTCGCAGGAAGAACAAACTCGTCCCACCCCTTCATCCAGTGAAACAAAGCACATCCATTAGTAGACCCTTTTCTTATTGATCGATTAACTGCTCAGCTAAACATTCAGCCCCGCGCAATTCATCATGGAGGGAAGATGTAAGCCATGCTGCTGAGTTTCAGGGGCAGATGGGATGTCGGGATGTAATTGAGATTAAACTGGTGGGTTGGGTGGCTGTAACAGGCAGGGTGGAGACCCACAGAGGGGACACACAAAACACAAGGGCATCATCAACAGAAATGCTTGTAGACAGCGGAATCCTCAAATCCATGGTGTAGAAAAGAAATACATGCCATCAAATTCTGATGCACACACAAACACATATATATGTATAAAGGCCTACAATCATTCACACACAGTAAGTGTTCTTCTATGACAAAAATAAAAAGCTAGATTAAAAAAAAACAAACACGAAAACCTAATTATCTCAGACAGCGTACAACTCGCGCAAGCAGTTAATGATTACTTTATCGGGTCACTTGAGGAGCTTGCAAATAATTTTAAACAAACTGGCTGGTCTATTGACACCACCACAAATAAAGAGAAATTAGTTTTGAACTGCAAGCAATTACTAAAAAACATAGACAAATTTACAACCACACACTCAAAAGATCTTCTTAATCTGGATATTGCATTCTTGAAAGGGCATGCTGATGTATTGGCTGAACAGCTAAGTCACTTGATCAAAACCCTGTGGCTAGCGGGAAATTCCCGGAAGTGTGGAAACGAGCAAGAGTGATGCCTACTTTTAAATCGAGAGCAGCTGATTGAGTAGTTTCTCAGTCATGGCTTGAATCATATCTATCTGAAAAGTGCTGTTCATATAAGGTCAACCAAATGTACAACATAGTTTATCTGTTGTCTGTGAACATGTTTTATGTCTGTTATTTTAAAAGGCCTTTCAAAGGAGGGGCAGTGGAAATTAGCAGCAGCTGTAAATGCTGTGATGCATTGCATTGAATAGCTGTACAATTCTATATGCACCGTGTACTGTATCTGTCCCTATTAACAAATAAACATAAAACTGAAATGAGGGAATTTCAGATGCCTGGGAAAATTACTGGTTCATTTTGGAGTGGGACTGCGGGTCACTAACAGGTGGACATTCACAGTTGTCATTTGCACTTTCATTGGCCTTGTAAGGTCAAGTTCTGAGCAGACACATTAGCGTGGAATCCATTTTGCCTCGCAAATGGTCAATTCTTGTAACAGCCATGAAGATAAAGTAATCGAAAAGCTATAAATTGCAGTGACAATACATTAATTAAATTGCACACTTAAATCTATGCAGAATTATCTCCACCATGAAAGAGGCTTGAGATATAACAGAGTGAGGGCGGAATGACTGGGAGCTTGTTAAAAGGCTTATCAAATCACGGAGCAGAGAATTGCAGGATTCTTCTGTCTCATGAAAATACACTTTGATAAATGTTCTTGCTGCATTCAGGGTGTGTGTGGATGTCCGCATTCTCATTCGATACAACTGCATCAAGCACTCTGGTTTCCAAGGGGATTACCTTAAAGAGCCGATTGGTGTGAAAAAACACCTGCTGTTTAAATGCAGGTGGGACAAGTAAGAGGACTTCTGTGCTGTCCTTGAGGTATAATATGGAGCTTTCTTCCTATCTTTATTCAAGAGCGTGGTCTTTCAACTTGAGAGCATGATTTATTGATTTCACGTTCGGATTTTGTAATTCTTTCCTTCAAACCCTGCCCTCACATTCTAATAGCTCTTGCTTGCTGTCACATTTCTGCTCTGGGACTTTTTGCACAATGACCCTGTGAAAAATTTCCTGACCAATAGAATGCCAGGTATAATGTTGACCAATGAAATGATCCCTGCATGCTTGCGGGCACGTTTACTTTGCTTCTTAGAGCATCCTGTACGGGTGGTTACTCTTTGACCAAGTCTATCCACCTCCGCCCTGCAGGGCTTCATGAAATGTCCTTTCCTTGCTTTCTTTACGGCTTTTGGAATAGTCTAGCGGCTCGTTGGCCAATATTGATCGCCAAAGTCAAGGACCTCATGTAAGTTTATTTTTTTAATGGTGCTATCACTTCCTTCAAATTTAATTGGTTATATCATATTTTCAGCATAAAAATGCATGCATGATTATACGCTTATGTTAAAAAAAAAAAAAAAAAAACATTATGTGAACATTGTTGCAACCAAGACCATGCCTCTGTGTTTATTATTCTTTTTTTTTATCTGTATGCCAATATTTAAAAATGGGAAAGTACCAATCGTAACATAATGTGGCTAAAACATTAAAATAGTAGAAAACAAAAGGAAACTTCTATTGTCGCTTACTGAAAGTGGCGGTATTTTTGGCTAGCTTTAGCTAGCTTTAGTATTGATGGTAGTTCCCGTTCATACACAAATACAGTTAGAAAAAAGGGAACTGATTTTGTTAGTTGCCTAGCAACGGTGTGCACATAATATGCCCTTTAATTGAAAAATATTGTCATGGATATGCACATGGAACATGCAAATAAAACTTAACCACTAAAAAAGAAAAAAACAAACCAAAAATAATACCTGTCAATTGAAAGTGAATCATGAAGGATGTTTTCTCCTCAAGTTTAGCACACTGATGGTGTGCTATTCACCTATTATATGCAGCTGTTATAGTAAAAAAAAAAAAAGTGTGGGCACTTATAAAATGCACCCGCACAAGTGCATTTCATTGGTCAATGCTGCAGCTGGTTTTCTATTGGTTGTTAGACTTTGACAGGGTTGTTTGAAGCAGAAATTTAACGGCAGTCATTTCACAAATGCACAGAAGTGTGCTGAATGCGAGGAGAAGTTCTGAAGCTGGAGCAGGAAAGCTTTGCAAAAAACAATATATCTTGAGTGGAAGCGTACTGTTTGAGCGTAAGTATAACAAATCTGCGCGTAAGCAGGAGCTATTTGAGTATGATGTCAGGGTACTGAGGGAAAGAATCACAAAATCTGATCGTGAAATCAACAAATCGCGCTCTTAAATTCGAAGAACATGCTCTCAAATATATATGGGAAAAAAATCCCCATAGTATAAGATGAGAGGAGAGAAGATGAGCGAGAGAAAACGAGAAGAGGGCACAGAGGACATTTCTTCTGTACAGTATAGATGTGCCCCATGATGAGACCGACTAATTAAACAGATTCTTTAGTGGCCGTGCCTCGGGAAAGCTTGAAAAAGACACCTGCAAATTAATGAGAGCTCAGAAAGGAGAGAAAGCAGCCCAAACTTTTCAGTGCGTCAGAGGTGAGGCTGCAACTTGTCTCCCTGCATTGCCCAAAGCAGTAGAAATAAATAAATAAATTAGAAAACACAATAATATTTCCCACTGTCTAACACCCTCCACGCTTCTCTGCACTACACATTTCATCCTCACTCTCTTCCATTTTCGAATATGCAGTTATTCTAAGTATAGAGGTGAGCAGACAGAAGCTCAACCATAAGCAGAGTGTTCCAGCTCTATTTAAAAAGAAGAATGATAGCGACTGGGGGGGGGGGGGGGGGGGGGGGGGGGGTCAAAAGGACACAGAGTGGGGAGGTGGTATCAGAGGAGGTGGCGGTGAAGGACAGGGGAGGATGGGGGGGGACGACAGTATCAAGAATATACAAGTGGAAGCATGAGAGACCACTTTATTTGGAGCTACTAAAAATAGCGCAGCAAATGGTAGCAGGGGCTAGCCGGCCTAACGCTCCTCTCTTCTTCCAGGCCGGTGGAATCGATAGGCAGGGAGCTGTAGGAGAGGCTTCCCGGAGCCTGCAGCCAACAGTTGCTGAGGGGGGATATGGAAGAGAAAGGGGAGGAGGAGGAGGGGGGGTTGAGGCAAGGAGAGGAGTGGAGCAGAGCGGAGCGGGAACTATTTTTTGCACTGCTTGACTAAATATGGTCAGGGAGGTGGTGAGACAAGACACAGGAGCAGCCCGGCAACAGGGGCCGAGGCATGTTTCAAATGCTTGGCTTCCCACAAAGTGCTAACCGTTTGGCTTAGCCTCCGCAATGTGGGGTAGGAAGCTGGCTGGCTGGCCTCTGTCCCTAATTTGCTACCACGGTGTTCTTCCTGTGCTCTCTGCCCTCAGAACGCTCTATTTCCCCCCAAAATAAAAAAGGCGACACTAAAGATGCATGTTGCAGATTTTTACAGGTGCACAAAAAAATATCCGAACACCAAAAAATATCAAAAAAGATAGTGCAATATCCTCCAACTCTCGTCTCTGACATTGGTAATCAAATTTGCATGGATCACAAGGGACTATTAAAAGTACAGCTGTCATCTACCGCAGAGGCACAGCCGCCCCCTTTTTTTAAATACCTCTTATCACAATTCGCCTCTCAAAAATTCAGTAAACTCCCTCTTCTAAGCTGCTGTATAAAAGTTCCACTGAATAATAAAAGCGCATTTTGGGAGTAGGATAAAGCTCTGGGGCTGTGTGTGTGTGTGTGTGTGTCGATGGAATAAGAAAAAGGCAGGGTGGGAGGACGGGTGGTACACTTTCTGCCTCCTCCACCGACCAGGGCATCCTCCTAGCGCTCTGCCTTAGAATGCACATGATGGAGAGGAGAGTGCTGCAGTTTTTTTTCACCCCTCCTCCTTTCCTTCTTCTCTCCCTGCCTCCTCTTTTTTTTTTCCAAATGGCAGCTCTTCATGTCAGCTCTACGTCTTCCTCTTCCAAAGGTATGACTTTTGTTTGTGTGGGAATGCATGCGAGTTTGTGTGCGCGCACGCACGCACGCACGCTTTCTCTTCTTTCCCCCTCCTCCCCTCCCTGACTCTGGCACTCAACCTGCCCGCCACCACCCACCCCCTCCCTCCCCCCAATCATAGAAGCTGATTCAGCGAGTCAGGCGTGCACCCGGCACACACGATGGCTGCAGCAGCTGGAGCGCTCTCTAGGTCATTATGGCTCTCTTCACTACAGGAAGAGCAGGAGAGGAGGGGAAGAGAGGAGGAGCAGCTCAGATAAGAAACTGATCTGACAGGTAATATACGCTCTTCCTTCGCTTTCGGACGGAGTTTTACCCGTGACGGGCCCTGACGTCTCCTGTCCTGTCTCTTCCCTCTCTTCTTCGGATGCTATCAGTTATTAACCGCATGGTTTGCCTGTGAGTCGCGTAGTCGAAAGGGGGAGTGGAATGTACTGTTCTGCAGCAGCAGCAGCAGCAGCAGCAGCAGCAGCAGCAGCACTGGGACAGAACTTAACCAGAGAACACCTTTGTTATTTTTTTTCCTCTTTCTCTTGTTCCTTTTGTCTTAGAAGAAGGGAAGAGATAAAGGCTTTATAAAAAAAGAAATAAAAGTATGGAGAGGAAGAAGATGCAGGAGGAGGTGAAACAGGGAAAAGGGAGACTGGGGAGTTGCTATAGTCCACATGGATTTTAGCCTTTTTTTTTTGCACTATCCACTCTATCTCTCTCATCTTGTTCTTTCTCTCTCCCTCCCTCCCTCGCTCCCTCCCTCCCTCGTCTTGCCCCCCCCCCCCCCTTCTCTTGTGTTCCTGGCACTGGCCGGACATGCTGCAGCAGCAGAGCTCTTTGGCTCATTAGACTTCATGGTTGCAGCCCTGCCGCTATCTAATGACGGACTCGTTAACTCAGACCTGCACTGGTGTGGAGAGACATCCCCTTATGCACAACTCGCCCTCTGCGTTCGACACCTTCCAAGATGTTTGTTTTTTTTGCACCGTTACTAAGGATACTATAATAACTGGGACTTTTAATTGTCTTTTTTTTTTTTTAAATATCTTTTTGGTTCTTTCTTGGTGGTCTTATCAGACCACTTTTCAATTAAACTGAGGGGCGGGAGGTCACTACTGCCGTTCTTAATTGATGGGAGGTAAGTTTGAGGACACGGCGCACTTTTAAGTCCAAGGTTGGCTGATTGGGGCGGAAAAGATGGAATGTGGCGACCAGAGGGATGACGAAGCATCCAAATAATGAACAGCGGGCAGGTTGGGAGTTCTGGACAGGGGGATTGACAGCGCACAGAATAGGTGGGAGGGGATACTGGGCAGCGATGGTTGGCTGAGTAGATGTGTGTCACTGGCTGAACCCACAGCACTTAGGGTAGTAAACCAGTTTCTTTTCTCTCTCTGTGACGGTTCAGGCTAGGCAGGGCATGCAGGGCACACAGTGCTGCAGTGCTATCGCCCCTAACCAGAACAGGCACTACAACCACCAACGGGCTAATTCGCTGGTTCATGTTCCCCAACCGCCATCCTGCTGTGTGTAGGAAGGAATTTCACCCCCTCGCTCTCCTATTTGCTCACCCTCTCGGGTGGCTGTGACATTTCCTAAACAGGACGTCACACCTTTAGGACCAGACTCATCCACCTGCCCAACCCTATCTTTGTGCTGAGAACAACTGTCACCTCCAGTTCAACCTCCCCTCATTGCTATTCCAAACCCTTCTACTGCAAAAGCATTGCACCACTTTTCCCCCCATTTATTCCGTTCTCTGCCATTCCAAACTCAAACCAAAGCCAGTCCCCCCCCTAATCCATTTTCGTTTTTACACCCATTGCCTCAGCGTTCAGCCTGCTGGCTGCGTGCTTAGCGTAGTTGGGGGCAGTGTCGACTTGTGGAATGTGTTGGTCCCGGGTAAAGATTCATTAGAGACCTGCTGAACAATTCTCGCCACCATGCAAATGGCTATTGATCTGTTCCTCCCCCCCTTCTGCAATGGAACAGCTGGTTTCACTGTAAACACAGACAGGTGAGGCTCGATTAGAGAAGAAAGGAAGTGAGAAAGGATGACCATAAAAACCGGGTCTATGTGTGGAGAGAGAGAGAGAGAGAGAGACAGAGAGAGAGAGAGAGAGAGAGAGAGAGAGAGAGAGAATGAGGTAGAGAGAGAGAATGAGGTAGAGAGGGAGGGAGAGGTGGCGATGGTGGAGGGTGGGGGGTGGGGGGTATAACCAGGACCAATCCACAAGTGCTGAGTGGGCATTAGCGCCTTCATGTGACCTATGGCCTGCCTCTGCGCCTAAAGCCCAAATCCTGCTCACAATAGCTTCCTGTTCCACTTGGATCACCCTCGTTTTCAAACATCAGCAAGCGGCTCCAGCTCGCCACTGGGGACGTCGCTGACACGAGAGAGAGAGAGAGAGAGAGAGAGAGAGAGACGAGAGGGGGGTATATCATTGGTGCAAGTGGAGAGGTGAGAAAAGGAGGGCCGGCACAGACAGCGGGGGTGATGTTAGAGGAGAACGAGATGGCGGGGAGGGAGACGGGCTGAAAGAGGAGTGGGAGGGGAGAAGTGAAAATGTTAAGTATGTCAGTGGCCATTGAGCTTATAGGTGCAACTCTGCTCCCAGGACATCGTCATATAAGACAAGGTGCACACACAGGCACCTTACACCACCACGGACTTTCTATCGAGGAGACAACTCTTCCCTTCTTTGCTGCATTTTTTTGAGGGGTTCAACCCCTTTAATCTACCTCCTCACATCTACATTTTTTTTTCCCGGAAAGAAAAAAAGAACATCTTTTAAACTACTGTTTAGAAAAAAAAGAAAAGAAAAAAAAAAAAACAGGAGCTGTGCCCCCCCCCCCCCCCCCGATCCTCCTGGTTTCTCCCAGTTGTCTGGAGGACAGCGGGGGGACTATGGTATGGACTGCAAAACTTCTGTTATGTTCAGGGGCGGGGGGACTGGCTGTTCAGCCTTACATGGCAACCAGAGGAAGCCTTGAGTGTTGAACTGAATTTACACTCAAAGTCACCTTACAGTGCAGACTACCATACTTGGGAGAAAGAACGGTGAGGAAAAACTGTTCTGCTCAGAACTTCCTGACCTTGGCGAAAGGTGAGAACATTTCATACCTAAGATTACCTCCTTGGTGCACATACTTCTTTATGTACCCATATGAACATATGATAGCTATGGAATGTAAAGAAGTATGTATTCTTGGTGAGGTGAAAGTCCTCGTGCTAGGAAAATGATGAACTGTCAAAGGATTAAATGTCTTTGTGCTTCGCAAATTGTTAATGTGGCTGTGATCATGGTGTGAGGAAAAACATAGAAAGCAAAGTATAGAGACAGAGGGGTAGAGAGGGAGAGAGAGGGGGAGGGAGAAAAAGAGTTTGACTGTGAGGTAAGGCTCATACATTAGCTATACTGTCTCTGGGCAGTCTCACTGCAGCAATAATTGCTGTAGGGAACTCGCTGCTTTTTCAAACTGGCTGACTTAGCCAATAAAACCCTCTCATCCAGGATATGCCAACAGTTCATTGGACAATTATGTAAGTTAGCATAAAAAGATAGCAATCCTGTTTTGTGTTTGTTCTGACAACAGTGTGAGTTTAGCACATTGCTTCAGCAGCCTACACCAACTACTGTAAGAGCGAACAGGCCCCTTGTGACATGGCCATATGAACAGGGCCTCCTTTCATTATTGGGTGATTTTACTGCATTACAGCCCTTGAAATGCAGCCAGCTGCAACTTAGCACCAACTTCAGCAAGCAGTCAGTGGTATGCTGTAGCTGCTCCTTAATACCATAATCTTTTCCAGTGCTTCCACATGGTTTAATGGGGAAAAGAAAGCAAGGTGAAAATCAGACCAAAACTCTGCCATTGTTGCTGTTTTTTTTTTTTGTCTTGTCTGTGTGTTGTCGTTTAAAACATGCATCTGAAAGAGCAGGAAATAGTTGCTGAGGCGGCAGATTGGAAAAGGCAGCGAGGCTGCTGCTGCTGCCACAAGCTGGCTATCCTATTGCTGTATCATATGGCTTCCGTGTTAACAATCTTGTGTGTTTAACTATGGCTGCCCTCCCTTTATGCCGCTGCCCTTACCCGCACCCCCACCCCGCATCAACCCGGCTGCCCCGTGCTCCCCTCCCTCCCCCCTGATTCCTGCTCTCATTGTTCATGTTTGCTATGCTTGCCAAATGCTTTGCTGGGCTGCATGGCAGTCAGATTAGACCATCAAAAAGTGACAATGCAGGATCAGGGTCAACTCTGGCCTGTCAGCTGATTCCAATTGTAGACTGCTTCAAACAAATAAAGGCAACAGAATATGGACAGAGGCACGGAGAGAAAATGAAGCGGGGGGGGGGGGGGGGGGGGGGGGGGGGCAGTTTGCATGGTGAGCTATTCATATCTAGCACTCTCACCTATTCTGACCCCCTCTCTGGCCTGTGCCTGGATCACAGACACAGCCTGCAACAGTTTTAGCACAGGTATGCTCTCCTTTACACATCTTTAATGACGACACGCTGCTCTGCTAAAGTTTAATTTTTTTCACCGCATTCTGATCTCCATTCTCCAGCATAAAAATGTGTAGAATACATAAAATAGAAATGGAACAAATAAAACCGTTAATACACTTAAATAACCTTCCTATGCACTATGACAACTACTTGAGGCCTGATCATCAAACTAATGGTTTAGCATTAAGGGATATAAATTTAAAAAGCTTTGCTTATTACTAATACTAAACATTACCAAAATGGTCTGTGAAACCATAAAACTAAAACACAAACAGTAGCTGCCTAAAATAACACACAAATAAACACTTAATTCTGAAAATTATTCATATTCAGAGTGTAGAGCTGACATACTCAATTTCCTCTGAATAATTGAGATTATTGAGGGATATATATATATATATATATAAATAAATCTGTAAACAAAACAATGTTCATAACCTATAAATTTCTCCCCGTTCCATTTTTTTTCCTCTGATGAATTCATATTTGATGTATTAAGAATAAAAGAAAAGCCCTGCTCAACATTTCTGAACGACTTGAGGATTTACACAGTTTAATAGATAAATTATTGATTATTTTACAGCCGCTAATGTTATAAATCAGTTTAAAATTATTCAGCGTGAAAAATAGCAGAACTACACAACAGAGAAAATGTCACCACATTTTTAATTTGAGATCATCATAATGGAGCTGCCTTTTCAGGTTTCGGCTGCTTCATATTTGTACCATTTGGACCCATGTGTCTGTTTAGCACTCTTTTCTGTCAAGACATCAGTGGCTTGTGGGAGTGCATGGCTTGCACTACATGTTTCTCCCAGGCCCTCAATAGCAACGACCTGCTGTCTGAGTGACAAACGCAGCAGATGCTGACATTATCAAATGCTCAGTGCCTGTCGTCCCCCCTGCTTTTGCCCTGTTATGGCCCTTTAGACGAGGTGAGCAGCCGGGCCACCTGACTCTGAGAGACTGCAAGTGTGTGTGTATGTGAGCAAGCATGAATGTGCATGTGTATGTTACAAATAGAACTGCCTCTGGTGTGCCATATCAAGCTGGCCCTATGTTGACCTCCATCCTGTCTACAAGCCGTGCAGTATATCCCTCAGCTGTCGCTGCCCACTCGAAGAAACTCATTTGTGCCTTGGCAGAAAAAAAAGTCAATAATTATAACAGCTGACTATGTTTCACATTCTGCTTGCAAAATAGTGTCAAAAAACATTTGTTATGATTAATGAGTAAGAAAGGAAGCTTTAAAAACAAATGTCACTTAACTATATATAGCTGCAAAGATCAGACTACACAACTTCTACTGAGAAGTAGCACAGATGCTAGAAGTAAAATAAAAATTCTAGCACAGATTAAAAAAATACATATATATTGCAGTAACGAGGTAAGCAAAAAAGGCGATTTAAAAAAAAAATATATATATATATATATAACATGTTTGATGTTGCTTTAATAGTTTCCATGAGCCTTAGGCAATAACGTATTCGAGACAGTGGTTTGTGTGTTTGTGCACACCCGCACACATGCTATGACAAAGTTCTTCATGTCTGCGATACTATGATCACTTGTATTAGAACAAGGATGGATTTTTGCAGCAAATGATACAATATTGTACTACTGTAGAGGCCTGAAAGAGAGATCAAATAATCTGCCCTCAGTCACTGTTCAAACAGTACCCTCCACACTACAAATCAGTCTCTAGGACTTAAATGACTGCTTTAAATTACTGTTGTGACTTGACACCCCAGAGTGCTGCTGTAGGAGTATGAGTGAGAGAGCTTGTGTGTGTGCTTATGTCTCTGCATTTGTCTGTTGGCCGTCTCGGTGACCGGAGCGGCAGCGTGCTTGCAGCAGGGCCCATCTGTCAGAGCCTGTAATTGCTTCATGACTCCAGGACATTTGACTCATGTGCACTGCCACAGATTATTATTATCCTTTTCTCAGGGAACAATTTTTCTCACTCTGGGTGGGGGGCAAGCATAAAACTTAAAAAGATAGCAAGGAGGATAAATAGTCTGCCCGGGAGGCAGCAAAGGAGAAATGTAGGTAAGGTTGATCAACTGTACCTATGTGTTATTGGTGTGGTGGTAAATGAGGTGTAGTGTGCTAAATGTACCTGTGTATCACACCCAGTGGGTGAAGGTGAACAGGCGAGACATAATGTAGCAAAGTCCATTTCAGCTGGTGGGTAGACACTGTGTGATGAGCCACATCACAGGTTTTAATAAGATGTTCAAATGCAACATGGCATTTTCCCGCTCATGGTTTTGCTCCGATTCTGTTGGTTCTGCAGTGGAGTTTTTTGAAACAGATCACTTCACTTCACAGCACTTCCCATGTCTGTCGGCTGAAATCGAGATTCCACAATGCTTTGCTAAAGCTGGTAAAATGGAACCAAATCACCTCTTGAATGGATTTGGTCCCCTTCAACCAGCTGTAGCTATGCTTTGATGACTACAGGAATTCCCCCTTTTTGACGCCTTCAACACAATCTCCGCAGTGACAGCTTGCCACTTGGTTACGGCATTCCTCTACCAACTACATCTGAAGTGTGTAGTGATTGTCATGTTCAATGCTCAAACTGTCTTATTTTTGACCAATAAAGCAACCGATCCCACCTTCAAACCTTTGGTATGGTCCCCTTTCCTGAGTGTTGCCTCTGCCTCCAGATAGATTGGTATTCTGACCGCACTATCAGTAGAGTTCATAAATAGCAGGGGGTAGACGTGCAGTGTGCGCTATTTCAGAAACACAGCGCTCACAAGTCTGAGAATGTACGGCTGTCTTGCTAAGACACCTCCTAAACTGACTGTCACTGGATGCTAACAGTCAATTACACTGTGGGTGGGAACGGGCTAAAGAACAAAAATAAAGGAGATGGCTAATGTAGCTCAGCAGGGGTACAACAGCGCTGTAAAGAAGATCTAAAGAAGAAACACAAAAATCAGAGAGAGAGGAAACAAGAGGCTAAATACAGTTGTGGTACGATACACACAAACAAACACACACTGAAATTCTTTGGCCTTGTCTGAAGCCTCCTGCAGTGATGTTGGACAAGCCGTGCTAGATGAGAGCCAGATGCTCTAGAGGACAGGAGCTGAGCGCGCAAATCACAGTCGCACACATTCACTCGCTGTTACTGCAGAGCAGGCGGACAGATTACAATAAACTCTGTTTGCACTATGCCTCGTGCACTCCCTTCTTTTCCATTCGCTCCAGCTCAATTTCTTTTTGCCCTCCTAATTTGGCGGATACTTAAAGGCTGACTTGTTCTCACACAACGTAACCTCAAAACACATAAACCGCCGAAAGCTTTTTGACAAAGTTGATCTAAAATCTTATTGTCTGAGACTTATTTGAGGACGGATGTAAGACTATCCAGCATACAGAGATCAGGAGCTTAAATCAGTGTAAATAGCACTCTCCTCTGCTTTTCTCTTGAATAAGAAGTGGTTTCCGTTGGGCCAATAATCCTTAAAATCTACATGGGTAATGTAAGGCAAAAGCTTACTCAATTGCATTAAACTAGTATAGAGTATAATGGCAAAAACATTTTGCAAATTTCACTTCATGGGCCCACAACAGTATTTTCTTCCTAATTGTGATCCCTGTTGCAAAATTACCATTATAGTACTGGCACGCTGGCAAATAGTTCCCACAGAGTGAAGCATTATATTAGCAAATACAAATGGCTGTATTTGGAGCACAGTGGGGAAAGCTTGCAGAGACCCTCAATATCCTCAGGTGAGGCAATTACCATATGGGGTTTGCCTGTATGTCGCCATATTAAAAGAAAGCGGAGCATCATATGAGAGGGAGGAGGGCAAATATTACAAGGAGGTGACACGTAAAAGGGTACAGCCCGCCACTGCAGGGCTTGTTTGGAGCCTGTTTATGAGTCATGGTCTATTAATCGTATTGTTTACAGTATTGTAGCAGCCACTGGCCTCAAGCTGCCCAGGGGAAAGACACAGAGATGAGCCAGGCTGCAGGGCTGAGGGAAAACACACATGAACGCACAACATGGATGTCCGAAAAAAAAAATCCTCTTCCCCAAACACGTTCCTACTGGTTATATCAGCAGTTCCAATTTACTAGCAATTGTAAAACTTAACGACCAGGTCTAATTTATGAGGAAATGCATTTATACTCTGCAGTGGTGTGAGTGAGTAATGAACGAGGTAAAATATAGTAAAACTCCACAGTTCCTGCCGCACCCCTATTGGTAGAGTTGATTTGTTTCAGTATTTGGGACTCTGAAACAAAAGATTCATCGGCCGCCTGCAGGGTTCCTCCTGTGCCTTCCTCAATCTTCTTTTCCGCTGGTGGAAGATCCCACCCGCACTCCTTCCAACACCCAGACGCATGACACACATTACACACACACACGCACCGGGGACTGATGCGCTCGCTACTTGAATCCAAAAACAAGCGTTTGACGTTGATAACTTGCATCGCTTAACGGAGAGAGCGCAACAGAACACAAAGTGGAAGCCAGTTTCTGTGTGTTTTACAGGACTTGCGTTGTGGCAGAGTAGATGAGAAATCATAGATTAGACTTGTTTAATCCACGTATGCCAGAACATTCTGTGCCGTTCCTCAATCTAAACATGAGGACAAAACAGATCCAATGCTGAAAGTTACAATCGGGAAGAAATAATAACAAATTGTTAACCAGAAGTTATATCTCATATCTTTCATCTGTGGGGTCTGATCAGCTTCCAACAACAAGCACTTCTTCATGACACTCATCAAGGATACTTTTTTAGAAATATGATTCTATGGTAGAAAGCACTCTCTAAGCACTCAATCGCCACAACTGCCTCTCCACTAAAAACACACCAGACAAGGTACTTTCACTTTAACCTAGGGAGAGATTTTCGAGGGCTTTAGGACTTGTGGACTGTCTCCCTGATATTGCAGGAGCTCGAGCGTGAAATAAAAGTAAATGGGCAGACTGGAGAAGGCGACATATATCTTCGTTTCTCTGAAGGCAAGGGGACAGAGTGTGTAGTGAAGCGACACACACACACAAACTCTCACACACACAGATACAGAAAATACTGTACCACAGCACTTTTCGCCTTACGTCAGTGAGTCCTACAGTGGATCAGCTTCCTACTCCTTTCTTATTCCTGGTTTATTTACAGTGGTACTAAAGTTTGTGAACCTAACCCTTAATTTATTTATCTGACATATTTGGTTGAAACAAAAATATTCAAACTTCTGCTTTCAGAACATGAGGTGAAACCCATTTTGCAGCAATACCTTTAACGTTTAAAGTTTCTGGTATCCATTTATCAGCTCTGCATATCAGTTTGGAAGAATTTTATCCCATTCCTCAGAGAACAGTCTCAACTTAGGGATGGTGGTGGATTTCCTTACAAAAATAGCATAGGATTATGATCAAGACTTTAACCATTCCAAAACATAAAACTTTCTTCTGCTTTGACAGGATGACTCGTGTGTTTTGCTGCATGGATACTTTGACATTTTCCTGTAGAATTTGCTGCTACAACGTAGAATCCTTATTTCCATCAATGATTACAAGCGTTCTAAACCGTGTTAACAAATGGGATAAGGTTCTTTTTTCTCATTTTCAAAGCTTTTCAATTTTGATCTTGTATGTCCACAGAACATTTTCCCAATTAGCCTTCTGGCTTATCCATGCAGTCTTGAGAAAGCCATAGATTGCTGCCTGGTGATTTTCTGTGCAACTTTTGCCATGTACACCATTGATGTTCAATGTTCTTCTGTCGGTGGACATGTGAACATTGACATTAGCCACTGCAAGAGAGTTTATAGTTTCCTAGACGTTACCCTGCGGTGGCTTGAGAGCTCCTAGACTATCACACACTTTGCTTTTAGTGTGATCTTTGTTTATCAACCACTCCTGAGGAGGAGTTGAACAATTACGTTCAATATGTTATATGCAGAAGTAGAGGACATTCCACAGGCTTCACAAACTTTTAAAGCACCACTGTGTGTACACGCATACACACGCACACACACACACACACACACACACACACACAACTTCTGTGGCATTTTAATATTTATAATGCAAGTTATTTATTTTCAACTCTGCCAGTCTGTGACCTTTCTTAAATTAGATTCTTAGATCACTATTATACACAAAATCTCTGCAATAAAAATATAACAGCAGCCTTATAATATTTGTCCCTTCTCAGACTACAGAACCCAACTGCAACTGCTGACCATCTGGCCAATTGGTTCTCTGCTATGTGATTGATTTATAAGGGCTGTAAAAGTTAACACAATAATGCACATTTGTTTTAAAAATCACACATTTTTTGTTGATGCCGTTAATGCAGGTTCTGTTATGATGACCTGTTGCCTCACATGTAATTCAACCCTCTGTCATTAAGTGATGTTTTAATTGCACTTATTATAAAAATGTCTAGATATTCTATAAATACTGTCCCGTGTGTCAAAACTTTTAATCCATGGATAAATGCACAGCATGTATTCAGGATGGCAACTAGCAAGGAACAACTGATGAAGAAAAGGGGATTTTGAATGGCAGGTTCAGCTTCAAAGCCCTGTCGCATTTAACTGAGTTACCACTGGAATATATCTAGTTTTAAATAGCATTTGCACACAGCTAATGCAGGCAGTTTCATTACCCCCGAACCATCCCGCCTGCAGCAAACCACGCTTGATGAGTGTGCAAGGGAACCCCTTAGACAAGCCTACAAGCAGCAACCATTCTGGTTTGCGTGAAATAATTCAGATTGCATCCAATGACTGCACGGCAATCAAGAGCCACAACCTTATCAAAGAACCTGTACGATGACCAAAAAGCAAAAGTAATTTTCTTCTAATACTCCCCTTTCCACTCTTTCCTGCTCACTTTATTTATGGTTTGTTTTATTTTGTATTCTCCTGTTTTTATCCAATAGCGCAAGGGGATGGTTTTGTGAGCCTTTATTTTTCCCATGTGAGGTTGGACACAATTACATTGTGTGATTTGCTTTTGAAGTGAGGGATCCAGGGAGTGAGCTGTAATCAATACTGAAGTAATTGAAAATTTAGCTGGCCATTGTGCCCATCTGTGGTCTGGTGAGCTTGAGTTTAAGTTATGATTTGAAATGCTACAAAATATAAATGCTACATTTGCATAAAAGGAAGCATATTTATTCCACTCACATGTTGATACCAGTGTTACACTTAAAAAGTACCATATTCTGGTAAATTTTAAACCAATATAAAACGTGTGATTAATTTGCTATTAACTATGGACAGTTGAGCAATTAATTGCAATTAAATATTTGAACAGATTGACAGCCCTAATATTTTTTAATTTCTATCATTTAATGAAGACTTTGAAAAAGACTTCAAGTGGACATTAATCGGAGAGACCAATATCTATATAATTACATTTAATTATAGAATTTCAGGGATCATCAATTCTGGAATAACTTACCAAAGGGGACCAGGAAGGCTACTTCTGTAGTTCTTTTTAAATAAATAAAAGAAAGACACACTATTGTAGACTTCCCTTTACTTCAGACATGTTGTAGTATGTCTCTTTCTGCTTTAATTCAATTAAAAATGTTTCATCAGTCATTAATTGAATACTTGATTGCCTGCTTGATCTTACCTTTTCAGATTTTTCATTAGCAGTAAATCTGTGCAATTTGTTTAGACAACTCACAAAAATACCATAGTTGTTATTACTGTCATGGTCACTACTTGTATTGTAGAAAAAAAGAATATTGATTCATTGTTTTTAGGTAACTTGGATCAATTTACCAATCCGCTTGAATCAAGATTCAACATCCTGATCTCTAATGTTGACCTTGATACACAATGACTTTTTGTTTATATGTGATTATTTCACTGTCTCAATCAATATGTTGATCAATGCATCAATCGACTACACAGGGAACAGGCAGTGGCAGTACACAATCTATTCTGCAGTGTGCCAGAGGTGGAGGGCTGGGTCCGGCCGGGATTGTAGCAGGTGGCAGGTGTTCCACAGCCCTCTGACCTCAATTCCATTTGTACTCATGCCAAAGGAATGAATGCCAGTGAAGGGGAATGAAACATAGCCTGGGATAACTACGATCATGCACAAACAAACACTCATACACACCCAAAGCGCTCAGCAGCTGTTCACTTTTCTAGAAATCACTACAGTCTACAACCCTGACCCTGTAAGGTGAATATCCTGTCTATCACCTTAAGAGACTCTGGATGGTCAACATGATACAGACAACTGTCTCTCTAAGCCATCATAATCATCAGCATAATATGCTTGCAGTTGAAAATGAAGAATTAAACAGCCAAAGAGTGGAGCAGCAACCTGCTGGAGCCTGAAATAGCTATGGCCAAGGACAAGGCGAACTGCTGCTGCACAGGCCAGACGCTTCAGGCCAGCCTCTGCTCACAACACACAGCGATGGACCAGCAAGACAGTAAAAAAGAAACAACAAATGAACTTCAAGGGCTATTAGCTTCACTAATACAAAAATCTACATAAGACAGATGCTTTCGAGGCCTCAAAGACAGTGTGATGTCAACATGAGACCATACCATCTGTTGGGGAGATGGAAGAAGCCTATAGGCCAGCTTCAAACTTCAATCAATGTCAAACTAAATTGAGATTCCAAAGTAGCTATATGTTATTGTAGGATTAAGTGTGATCAGTGAAGGAGTCACAAGAAACCTTCAGTATTCAACAGCTTTAACTTATTTTCAAATTTAAGTGAAATCTGTGGAAGATAGTCTATAGTATTGTATAACTACATTAGAACAGGACATGCTGATTCATTTGCATGTTAAATGTGTAGATTCTGAATATTTGATCCAAAAATTTAAGATTTTTTAGAGGAAATAAATATTAGAAAATATTTAGTTTTGACACCATAGGATGTTTGTGTAGACCCCCATCAACGTAGAATGATTAAGTAATGGATTACAAAAAGAAGATTAGATAATTGTGATGCTCTGAAATGTACTCTTTTCCATTCCCTAAAATGGTTTTAGTTGTGTTGTGTCAGTGCCAAAGAAATTATCATTTCAGTAATTATTCAATACTCACAGCCAAATAGGCCAACCAACCATGAGTTTTGGTGAATGTGTGGTAAAACTACCAAACATTCTGAAATCCAATTAAAGGCTTGTGTGAACGAATGCTGAATCATTCAAAAGGGAATCAAAATATATCCAAGAAAATTATTCTTTTCCCCACAAATATACATTATCTATGAATTTAGTGAAGACAGCAGAACTGAACTTCTGATGTAGGAGGTTGATATTTAGCATGTCTGTATCTAATCTAGATTTAACTGAAAGCTTAAAGCAGACATTTATTGAGATTCAGAGGATCTGCTTCCACAGATTCCACCTAAACAACATCGAACCATAGAGAGATGTCAAGCAAGTGTGACAGCTGGTGGCATATGAGTGTCTCATACCTGGGGTTTCCTCGCAGGGCAGCGTGATGCAAGGCATTGAACCCGTTGTTGTTAGTGATGGTGACGTCAGCGCCAGCCTCCAGCAGCACTGACAGCATATCGTCTCTTTTCTTGCTGATGGCATCGTGCAGGGGTGTGTCCCCCTCTGAATCCTAAAAGGGGAAACTTTGTGTCACTTTCTTTTATTGCTAACTACATATGCTAGAAAAAGAATTCTACTACTGTATTATAACAAACATCAAACCACGTAGAGCATGACAATTAATGTAAAGCCAACTCATATTTGACAGGGCTGTTGTATATAATCATTTCTGTATTGCTTTTCTATGATGCTACAAGTCATGTCTTGAAGCATTTCTCAAAAGGTAAATAAGTCACAGTGATAGATACCTGGAGACTTGGGTGGCAGCCAAAGTCCAGCAGGGTTTTGACCACCTGCAGGTGGCCCTTGTTGACAGCTATGTGTAATGGAGTTTGCCTTCGCTTGTTCCTGGCATTCAAGTCAGCACCGCCCCTCTGCAGCACCTCAATGACAGAGCCCTCATCACCGAAGGCTGCGTGGTGCACTGCCCGGTCTCCATCTTTGTCCTGAATATCGTGACACACCCACATAAAGACTTAATGTTGTGCTTGTGAGATGATTTCCACCTTTTTTATATTATGTGACATGATGAAGTTGTGAAACTAGAGAACATTTATTTTATAAATACTATACAAACCTCAGCCTCCAAGTCCACATTGTGTTTGAGCAGCAGCTTGAGAACATCCACATGACCATTCTGACTCGCTGCCTGCATCGCAGTGTGTCCTGCGCACTGCCCGTTCACCTGCAAACACATCAAGACTCAAAGTAAGCACGGGTTCACATGTCAGTCATGTTTCGTGTTTAGATGCGCCTCTACTGAATTAGCTGTTCAACAGAGGCACTAAGACATTGGTGAGGGTGTGTTTGTGCATGCACAGCTGTGTGTGCATGTTTCATCACCAACTGCAGCACAGCAAAAACTCAGAGCATAAATATTAATGTGGACTCCTTTGGGAGTCTCGAGACGTCTCTTGTCCTGGCAGGCGGATCACTTGGCCTGGCTCAGTGTGCTCAGCTTTAAGCAAATAATTCCACTGAAAGGCAGTAGGGCATCTGGCCAGCCTTCACCACTGACACACACACACACACACACACACACACACTCATTCACTCTCTTGCTCTGAGTGAAGACAACATTGCAGACTTGACGTAACCGGTACTTATAACCTAAACAGGGCACAGACTTGAGTCCTCTGGCAAACGGGTGTTTCCCCTAGCATGCAAGGATGTGTCACGCAATCTATAGCCACGCGGGGGTTTGCAGATCTCGACTTGTTTCTCAGAGTGAATTGGGTCTGTGCTGCAGTGCACACCAATGATCTTTGGTGCCTCCTCTGGGCCCAGCCTAAATGCTTTTCAGATTGAGAGAAGTGCAGCAGTGGGAGGATCTCTGAGCCCTTTCCTAGGAGAGACTGAGGTTTCTCAATATCCGCACAGCAAAGGAGAGTGCAACCGGCGGTGCTCTGATCTTCCGTATTATGTTCAATGGCAAAATAATTTGATTTTCATCAAAAACTCATTTAGGAATTGTGAACTGTGAATGCAAAACTTTATTGAGCACTTACGTCCACATCAGGCCTCTTCAGAATGTCCTCCACCTTGGCCAGGTCTCCGTTGGCTGCTGCCTTGACCAGCTCCTCGTTGATGTCTCCTGACTCCTGCGTCTCAAACAGTTTTTTCAGCAACTGTGACAGACGCTCTGGTGAGGAAAACAGGGGAGAAAATATCAGAAAGTGAAAACAACACAAAAAAATGGAGCAGTGAGAATTACGATAACACTCTGTAGTTGTACCTCCAGAGGCGTTGCTGACAGCAGACCCAGACGGAGCAATTTTGGTGACAGCGGCTGGATTATACGTCCACGACGTCCCACAAACCTCGACCTTCAGGTCACTATCAGAGTAGATCTGCTGCACACGGCCCACCTTGCCTAGGGTCTGTTTAGAAATGTTGTGATAAATTCATTAGTGTATGGACGGTTGTTGTCTTTGGACTATGTGCTATTTGGTGCTGCGATACCAGACAATCTGTGGTCTCCCTGCCTACTGATCATCTGCGGATTTCTAAACGCAAGATAGCCTTCTGAGAAATGTTGCACTCCCCCTATTATCCCCTCTTCCTTGTAGTGAAAAAAACAAACTTCTGCCTGTCACCCAATGTCACCCCCACCAAAATGAAGGTCAGTCCTGAAGTCCTTAGTGCCTAAATTAGCCAAGTGTTTAGAGACGGACTTCTGAAGACTGAGTCAATGTGGTTATAGGCAGACCATAAGGGATGATGGATTGAGAGAGACTGTGTAAAAGAGCTTCTAATTGTCCTACTTGGAGCAGAAACAAAGCTCTTTGAAAAAATAAGAACTGACAGAAAAAAAACATAATATTACAGATTTAAGCTGAGTTCACATTATTCAGAGGACATTTACTTGCATGAGAAAGAAGAAGGATATAAAAGACAGAGATCCTTGTACTTGCTAGGCTATTCCTCATCTATACAGCCTGTACAGAGAGGACAGAGCTAAAAGCTTTCCAATTTTGAATCATATCATCTCGATATATGAGAAAGAGGTACTTTGAGTCTGTCAAGCCGGGCCTGGGACTGTCCTGGAGGATGCCATCAATAACGGGGACTGCTGCAGGAGGAGAAGCAGCAGCGGGCGGCAAACAGCCGTGGTTACTGATCAAAGCTACAACCCATCTCTGGGTTTTAAGGCTCATTAGCTGCTGAGGGGGGCCAGTTTGGCAGGGACAAGTGGCATATTGGAGTAGACTGGTGTTACATAACCTCAGGCGTGCTGGGCAGCGATGAATAAACTTCATAATAAGGGAAGAATAGATTCTTGTTGAGACAGTCACATTTTTTTTAAATGCAGCAAAACAGCCAGAGAGTGATTTGAGGGGAGGGATCCTGTGTCTTCATGTCAATAACACTGCAACTTTCTATAGAGAAGATGATTGAGTGGTGCTGCCAAGTGTGATGGGAACAGCAGAAATTTACACACACAAAATTAGAGGCACTGAGCCTAATTTATAGGTTCTTGCATAAAAATTGAGATTAAAAAGCAACTGTTGCCAATATCAATAGCAATAATATTCTCCAATTTTCAGTGTCAAAAGACAACTATACTCATCAAGTTAAAATGAAACTATCGACTGGAGTGTCATTTAGATTTGAAGATGTTTTGCTAATCATTCAAGGTGCTTCATCATGCAGTGGATGAGATGAATCCATAAAGACATACATATTTAATATCCCTTATGCTAATATTGATGCTTGATTGAATATATGATCAAATCAGGCCCACGTGATCGCGTTTCAATCTATATTTAAACTTTGAATGCCTTTTGCGAGGGCTTTAAATGTGCACAAGTCAGTGTAAAAACGATTCCAAACTCTTACAGGCAGCATGGCCTCCGCCCACTCTCCGTGGCCTCGCTGTAGGAGCTTGATGCGGTCGATGTCGTAGCAAATCTGGACGAGGTCTCCTACTAGGAACTGGGAACTGCCTCCCTCTGCACCAGCTGCCACTTCACCGCTGCGCACTACGTTGGCCTTTGTCAGCACTGCTGGGTTGAATGTCCACCTGAGGATATAGAAATTAACGCATTCACGAAAAACTAACTAATTCACTCACAATTCAAAAAACATGATATCTAATGAATACTGACTACATTTGTATATTTACATACACATTTCAGTCTATTTTTATATATCTTTTCTCAAATGTTACAAATGAAATGATGATTACATCATGCACTAAATCTTTGCTCATGAGATGATGCAGTTTTTAAATATGAACCCATCCACCTGAGGACTCACCTGTTTCCACTGGGGTACTGAACCACAATGTCATGGTCCTCATCGATGCCACATACTGTGCCGGTGGTGGTGAGGGTCTCGAACATGCCGTCGGTCCACCCGCCGTGGCCATGTTGGAGAGACTGGACGATCTCTAGGTCCAGGTCGATGTTGACCAGGTCTCCGATCTGAAGACCGCCAGGATTCCTGTTGCCATTCTGCTCCCCTATGAGATAAAAAGTTGAATTAGGTTTGTTCACGGTGAAACTGCAGTGTTAAAAGTGTGTCACAATAATAAAAGTTATAAATAGGGAAAACCCATTTTCGAGACAGCAGCCATGAATTATCTGTGGAAAACATCTATGTAAATTTATATGAGGTTCCACTTTGGAGACAATAAAACAAAGGTTAAGCTTTACTGTTTGGAATAAACATAGAAATTGATCCCATATAAACGTTATTAAAGACTTGTACTAATAAGGTACCAGAGAACAGTTCTGGAATTCCTGGTATACTGTATCTGCATGACATGATCCTATACCTGGTTTTAGCAGTCGGGTGACAATGTGGTGCTGCCATCTAGTGGCTGGACAACATTAGATGCAACTGAAACTCCCCTAATGCCCTTGAATTCACTGCACCAGAATGATAGGTGAGAGAATTGGTGCAATAATGACGGTGGACGCAGATCACTGCTCACTTACCTAAAACGGGACAGTGGTCTCTGTAAAATGAGCCTCCTTTAGCATCCTGAACACATTTCAGGTCCGACTGTCAGAGAAAAGGACAGGAAGAATCAGACAATTAGCCAGTGTAATTCCATTAGAGGAGGGGCACAGTCATGAATAATGAAGCTGGGAATGTACACACTTCAAGCTGCAGTGGCTGTGTAGTTGCCTAGAATACCAACAATATCTGTGCCCTAAGGGTAAGCCAGGACGGAGAGAAAGCATCATATCATTTGTGATGACTCAGATGCGCAGCTACTGTGGCAGAGTTAGAGGGCAGAGATGATTGTAAGGCAGAACAAACATTCCTCAGTAGTGATGGAGCACTAAACTACTGACTACAACAAGTCTCAACAAATTAATAACTCAAGTCTTTCTTATTGTATCCAGCCAGCAGCACACGTTTGATCTTAGGATTCTATGTGCGCACAGTAGTCATTACACAACAGGAAAAAAAAGGTGTTGGCCTCACATACTGCATTTGGATCACACAGCGATCTGCAGTACCTCTCTATTTGTTTGCAGTTTGTTCACTGTCTCAATAAAGAGACAAAATAAAACAATCTAAATGGGGGGTCTAATCCATGATTTATTCAATCCACAAGCAGATGCCATCTACCTTCCTCCCCAAAGCATTTCAAACCTATTAGAATGACAAAGGACAAATCTGTTATGCAATGGAGGAACCTGATTGGCCTCTTTCATAAAAAGGCAAGGTCAGTCTCCACCAATAAGAAAGATGCTTTTCATGTGAGACGCGTGTGTAGCTGCACACGCAACAACCCCAAGAGAACGTCCTCCTCCTCTAAAGTTGACCTCCATGTTCACTCTCTCCCCCTAAAACAGCAGAGAGAACAGATTGCCTTTATCATGCAGATACCTTACCCTTCCAGCTGCCTGTACAATGGCGCCTTACTCATGCTGGCTGCATGCTTTGCACAAAGGCCTGGCAGCAAAAGAAAGGGCCTCAGCCCTGCGGTCAAACACAAAAGCCACCTGACAGCTGATCTTTTGTGTGTGTGTGTGTGTGTAAGAGGGGCTGAGGATGTGGGTCAGACTGGAAGTTTGCCCACCATTCCCTCGAAGCCAACTCTGTACAGGTTCTTGGCCCCATTGTCCCACAGTACGTAGGCAGCGCTATGAGGGCTGGCTGCACTCCAGTCCTGGATCTCTGTCACCTGTGGAGGAGGAGGAGGAAGAAGAAGACAGAAAAGAGTTTTAATTATAATACCACCATTATTTTTCATTCAACAAAGTTTTTGGTACACACACATATATATATTTATATGAAAATCATGCATTGAGACAGCGCTTTTCCAGTCTTTCCAGTCTACTGATTACTCAAAACACTTTAAAAACACAAAAGAGCATTCACTCATACTCAAACATTCATACCCGGATGGCAGAGGCTGGTGCCAACCTCCTCATCAGGAGTGATGTATTGTAGCGCTTTTAATCAAATTGCTATATAAATGTTTTAATGCTCACTCCTTCACATTCACACGCCAATGACACAGCAATTTGGGGTTCAGAATCTTGCCCTGAGACACTTGGACATACCGGCGAGAGGAGCTGGGGGTTGTATCGTAAACCTTCTAATTAGTGGAGGACTCCTGAGCAACTGCCATCCACAAAAGGTTGCTTTCTCAGTGGGAGGCTTCAAGCGGGCATTTTTGTTTTCAAATCTTAAAACCTCACAATGATAGCAAATCAGATACTTTATTGATCCCTTTAAGAAAATGATCTTTTCTGCTGTCTGCCTTTAAATGGAAGGTCACTGAAGGTTGATCTGCAGAACAGCAACCCCTGGAGCCGAGGAGTCAGCATTGGCCACCTTAAAAAAAATGACCACTTTAACAAGGGTGTCTGCTGACCCAAGCTGAACTCTGGTTCCTTTGATTGAAGGGTCAAAAATCTTCTGGACAGTCACAATTTGCTACTGCAGGCTGAATATTTTTCATTGGTTTCATGTGCTACTGGTACAACATAGCAACAGAATGTGGCAGATAGAAAGTGGTCGGCAAGTTTTTTGCACCACATCTACACATGGTACTTTCGGATAGTATGTATACTGCAATGCTGACCCCAAGTATTGAGAAATATCACAAATGGGAATGAATTTGATTAGGCTTAGATTCTTGACGTCAAAATTGAATTCCATTTTTTAATTCTCTCAACATTGCTATTTTAAGTCAATGATAAATCTTTTATTTTACCATTTACACCAGATGGGACTTTTTGTGCAATAATAAAAATAAAAATACTAATAATTTCAACAATTACTGATTTTGTTTGCAAGGAAAAGAAAAAAAAGGAAATTTCTGTGGGAAACTATCTATTCCAAAACTATTTGATATACGACTTTCTATCAATGAATGGTATTATTATATATTATTATATATTATTATTATATTATATTTTTTATTGTGGGTTTCAGAAGACGCTTCTTCTCTAATGAAAATAAACTGGATTTAATTGTCTTTCCAATAATAATTAATAAAATCAGAGTCTAGCTATAATATCAACTCCTAAATATCAGTATCTATGTAGGTTTCCATCAATTCAGATTATGAGAGAATATGGCCGTTCTGCTAGATAGGAACGCAAAGGATGCTTAGATTGTTTTTTATTGCAGTCATTAACACAAGAACAATGAGGTTGGGCCCATTTATGATAAGAAAAAGAACAGCTTCAGTGGAGAAAATGCAGAGAAACTTTGTTTTCTGCATTGCAACTAGCAGCTCTTAAATTGGGAGAACTGAGTAAATGATGATGAGCGATGCTGCCTGAGAGAACATTCGGTTTACTGAAGTCAATAAGGAGACCACTAAGGAGACTAAGGAGAAAAGGAACAGGCAAACTGGAGAAAATGCAGCATTAAAAATGCTGTTTCCTTCATACAACTTGTTGCACTGAAACTTTTCTTTTTTAATTGAACTTTCATTTTTGAATCCTCAATTTGAAAAAAGTGGGTATTTTTGTTTAAACATGAATGTTTGAAACTGATTTAACTAAACAAGAAACTAGACTTAAAAATGAAAAGATGCTGCTACTCTGTACAACATGCACCCACAAGTAACACAAGTTTTAAATACATGTTAATTTAAGATCAGCAAATTGTGTTTTCTTTGGTTGTTATATATAAATTATAGTTTGTCAGATGCCAAAAAAAAGACATGGGTATTATTGGCTACCTACATCACATTGGTCATCAGCCGCCCCGATTAACAAAACCTTAACTTTAAAAAGAATGACATGTTTTTTTGTCTTTGTTTCTACAGTTTGATATTTGGGCTTCACTGTGCAGAATGTTGTATGTGCAGAGTTTGACACTAGAAGACTGGTTTCACATTAATCTGCTGAAGGTGGAAAGTTCGCCTGTCCTTAGTATAAATCTGACTTTAAGGGGCAGACCTACAAGCATGATTTGTGACATTGCAAATAGTTTGGAAGCCAGTGATGATGTGAAACCATGAAGCATCCAGAGCACAAACACTGAGAATGGACTTTATAGTGAAAAGGAGACATCTTGTGTCAGCAGGAAAACATTTAGATAAGAGAGAAGGACTGCTACAATATTTTTCCTGAAGCTTTTCTTTATGTGGTACTTAAGTGTATTACAATATGAGTAATGCTGTACCTGACTTTTGTGGTGGGAACCAGCTTACATCTGTTATTCCCTAAAACATTTTGAAGGGCACTGTAAGCCAAGGAAAATTACGTGTGTTACAGTCATAAATAAGCAAGGCGCTATGAATGGAAGAGTGCAAAATCAATTCAAATTTGGAGCATGAGCTGAGGATTTTCACACGAGAAAAAAAATCTCTCTCCATCACAACCAGCTGAACACTTTCATAAGAAAAAGTATCAAGAGGAGAGCTGCAGTGGAGTAAATGAATTCTTTAATTAAAAGCTCTATCTTAAGTAAATACAGAAATCAGATTGTTAAATTATTTCTCAGCCCCTTCCAGAGGTAATTGATTAATGGGCCTTAGGAGGTAATATTCTTCCTAAACTAACGGAAGCTGCAAGACATGTAATAGCAGGTTTCTGGAGAGCATATTGCTTACAGCATCATAAAACAGTAATGGGATATGCCATTAAATAACACAGCAAAGGGACTCTTAAATTGAATACTCTGGACCAGTGTCAAAATACAAGTACTTTACAGAACAGTAACACTATGAATCTAAACAGACTGTGCTAAACTAATGCAGCCATATCTGACATTGTATTACTTTCTAATGTATTTAAGCCTGGAATAACCTGCAGCCAGGAAATCTATTTATAGCCCCAGTCAAGATCAGTGGAATGAAACTAAGGACTACTTCCTATGATTATTTCTATAGGAAATTTACCTATTCTACAGTCAGTGAGTTGACAATAGATTCAACACATCAGCATAAATTCTCCATAAAATTTGGTTTATTTGCTTTAACTACTGAAGAAGATAACAAATATATCATTTATTTCATTAATTATGCTGCAACTTCACTGTCACCTTTTTTTTTTTTTTCCATTTTTGCTATTTTTTAAGAAATCCACAAGTGAAGATACATTTTCCTTGAATGGTCACTTTCCTTTCAAGCTCCAGGTGTGTGATGTCAATATAATTATTATAATTATAATCTTGACACGGCTATATAAGATATAACAAGCTATTGATTTTTTGTGTATTGTAGTATGCATTACGATGAAGAGCGATAGAATGTAAAAAAAAAAAAAAGACTTGAGGACTTCCATGCTGCACACGTGTTGAGTCAAGCCGGGCACTTCCTGTTTTCATTCAAGCTTGCACATTTCAAATCATATCCTGGGATGCAAGTTTATTTTTTCCTTCCTAGTTTTTGTACAAGGGTTTCTTGTGTTTTTTTGCTTATATGCAACACCACTCCTAAGGTGGTCATGCTCCCTTCAGTGGCACACATGTGATTTTGATTGCCTTTGGCCGGCTCAAAGTTTTTAAAGGACGACTTCACTGATTTTCAAGTTGATTCCTAATGGTTCTAATCTGGGGAGTGCATATAAATGAATGACATTAAATTGTCTTCCCTGTGAAAATGTCACTCATTAAAGGGATAGTTTGGTATTTTTTGACATGAATCTGTATAGCATCCCTATCACCATGTCGGGGGGGGCAGCAACAGAGATGTGTTAGTGATGCATATATGAGTGATATATGATGCATATATCACTCTTTTGAACCCATGCTGTATGAGAAGAATTCGTTTTATTTTAGTGTCCCCCGGAAACCTGCCGGGCTGCTTTCATTTCAACCAGAATCAGACCAGAACTCGGCTCACAGGACACTGTCGGGGGTGAGTGTACGACACTGATGATAGGGATGCTATACAGATTCATGTCAAAAATACCAAGCTACCCCTTTAACCCAGCTGAAAAATCTGCCAGGTGACGTGGAACATGTCATCATCCTGCGGACTTCAGAGATCTTCCTTAGAGGACAATCTACATTTCTGTATTTTCTCTAGTGGTGCCTTCAAGGTCTGTTAAGAGTTAGTCTCCCAAAACACAGCACATACTGAAATATCGTACAATTACATACTTTAATATATCACCATATTTGGTAGAACATATGATTTGAGGCTAAAAGTTGTGCTGTGGAACCAGACAAAACAGAGTGTGCAGGAGGAAGCGACCACAGGAGCTATGCTACAGCTGCAGGCAAATGCCAAACTGCTGCTGAGTATTTCTGACTCCAATGACAACAACCCCAGAACTTTTCATCCTCAGATGAACAAAAAACCTGCATCTGACGTAAAAAACAGTCTTACAAGGCAGAGCTAAACTGTGACACTATTATTACAACTTAAGAAGCAGAATATCATGCTGTGGAATCACAACAATCAGAATATGAAGGATGAAGCGACCACCAGAGCAGTGGCAGCCAGAAGAGAGGCACTGCAGCCGGTGGATCTTTGCAGCATCAAGCAGTGACAAGGTTATGTAAATAATTAAGTTTTAAAAACTGGAAAATATCATGTTTTTTAACTCTATGGAAGAAACAGTATAGCCAGAGTACCTTGCAGGCACTGGCCCAACCATGTAATTGAGTATCCATTTTGTTACTTTGGTCAATGATCTTATTGGCCTCAGTGCTTATTGTGGACCATTTTCTCATCTCTGTATTGCACATATTTACAGGTCAAAACTGAGAGTTATACTGTATACTGAGTTATACTGTACTGGTTTTACTGGCTGGTACTATACCTTTCCTCTCCTCCCGTTGCCTCCATCCTGGTCTTCCCACTGCCAGTCCACTCCTCTCACCACCCGTCCACCAGTGAAGATCCCTCTGGCTGTGATTTTCTTTGACTTGCGACGTGATTCTAGAAGTACTCTGCAAAGATTAAAAATAAATAAATAAATAAAAGTTTCCACACAGAGACAATTGTTTTCATTTTTGCCTCCGCTTTAAATCACTTAAGTGACACAGTCAGACCTTGTGGCTCATGCAGCAATTCACTCTTATTTTTAAGCATTATCAAATATTGATTGCAGAGGGGATGCCAGTGTCTGCCCTGCTCCATGATTTTTTTTTAATTAAATAGATTAAAAACAATCCCCTAGACACCCTCCCTCCAGATATCCTGTGTCCTTAACTACCCCTTCCCTGCGTGCCTACTGCTCTGGAATCATTTGTGTAAATCACATTCAACAAATTGGACTTGGCTTCAGATGGGAAACGTTACGGGCCCGTAACAGCATCTAATTTGCCGTATCAACCGATGCTTTCAATTTTTTTTTGGTCATTCAGACATTCTTTCACAATAACGCTGTGACGCTACACTCTAGCAGAGCTACGAGCCCGCAGCAATGAAAGGGGTGAATAAAATATCCAGATGAGCTCTGACCAACAAACAACAATATGAACCTTGATGGCAGACATGGCAGCTGGACATTGTAGGTCTAACCAATGCAAAACAGCTTTGGGCCTCTAACCACTCCCCTCCTCTGCAGTTACTGAAAGAATCTAATGTGGTGTAACAAAACACCCCCCACCACGCTGGCAGAGCAGTGTGAGTCGGGGAGACCTCCAGCACCCATTGTGAATTAAGCAACGTCTGTCTCAGGGGAAATGAAGTCGTACTCCGATGAAAAGGCTGCCAGCTGTTGAGCCATGTGTTCGTCTATAAACTATGGTGTTTGGCTGAAATGGCCTTGTAAATAGATGAAGTGTCATTACAGTACTGATAGTAAATGTGAGAACACAATCTAATGCAGGTTAAGGAATTTGCAATACAAAATTATGTCTCAAATAAGTAATTAGCTTGATTGCTTGTTTTTCCATCGCCAGGGGTGTCCAAACTTTTTGCAAAGGGGGTCAGATTTGGTGTGTTAAAAATGTAGGGGGCCGACCTTATAGTATATTATACTATAATTATAGTATATTATACTATTATACTATAATATACTATAAGGACAAGTATATTACGTTGCTTAACACTTCAGTTGCATGAACACGATAACATAACTTTCTATGTGTTATTGTATTCTTTAAAATACTTCATTTGTTTTGTTGCAGATCATAATGTATTGTCCTTTTAGCATCCTCTAGTTCAGCTTCATATCAAACCTGGGGCTACGTGGCCTAACTATAACACATTGACAAGTACAGTCGCATAGCAACAGTAAACACTGACTTTTTTTATTTAGTTGTTCCTTTTTGTATTGTTTTTCGTGTTCCTACTTGTGGTAACTTGTCAAAACAAAGGACACAAACGCTGATATTGAGTTTCACTTTTTATCGAGATATACAAAAACAATACATCCCTTCCAGTCCTGGGGAGAACGACAACTCGCGCATGTGCGGAAACGTCACTCTTCTTCAGTAAACCTTCTTGCCGGCCACACTGATCACACAGCGGCACCCACTGGATAAACAATCAATTGCCCCTTAATCACCTCTGCTTCACAACACTCCTTTTCTTCGTATTCTTCTTCTTCGCTCACATAAAAAACTACAAGTGCACCGCCAATAATAGTCCCCGGTAACTCACTTCCGTTGTGGAGTTTTCTTTTATTTGCAGCACCATGTTTTTTATATGCAGCTGCGTTTCTTTTTGTTTACACCGTTTCTTTTATTTGCAGCAGTGAGGGTTCCCGGCCCCAATGTGTTAAGTCTACATGCGGGGCAGACGTTTTGGATTTTATGACAGAGGCTGTGGGCCGGATGGAATTCGACCATGGGTCGCATTTAGCCCCCGGGCCGGATTTTGGACATGTCTGCTCTAAGCTGAGCATCTGCAAATGCACAGAATGAAGCTGTCTTCAACAATTACCCTTGATCTCAGCTGTACAAGAATTAATTGGTCGCAATGCTTCCACTTACCACACATAATTATTCTAGGCATGCCGGCGAGGGGTTTTTCATGTATTTAAATTTAATTTAAACTTTTCTTAATAAATGAAAAAACAAACCTGAACCATCTGTAAAAAACTGCTGTAGAACTTCAATAGACCTTATTCTCAGCAGCCATGTTGACATAAAATAGTAAGTAAACACAGGTGTTACAAATGATACTAATTAGAGTTCCAGTCCATTCAGGTCAAACAGACTCATGTACTGCCGTACATGTTGTCTCACTGGAAATGCTCTGCTACACTAAACAGAATGAATCTTAATTAGCATCATTGGTAACACCTGTGTTTAGCTTCCATTTCCTGTCAATATGGCTGTTGTGAAAAATGTCTATTCCCTTTTAGTCAAATTTTGCGTTGGCTTTAATGGGTGCACAAAGTGCATGATTTGATTACCATTGCTTGTGTTTGGCCTATAAAATGCCCAGACAAAAAAGTGCAGATAAATATATTTGTAAATACATGTTGTAAAATCAACTTTTGATAAGATTAGCTAAACTTGCTGTCATTATGAATTCTGCACAGTAAAACGCTGTCACATTTAACATCATTCATTATGAGGCACATGCAGGAAGTGCTGAGTTTATATAAATTAGATCATCAACAACAGTAGCTTACAGCTGCAAAAAAGCAAAAGATAAAAACAATGGGGCTCCCACAGCTATATCTAAGTGACAGAATGACTGCAGGGAACTTCTGATAAATAAAGTAATATTAAGGGTCTAGCGTAATTCAGTGATCTTATTATATTACGGAGTAACTTCCGGGAGAGTTATAACACTTAAATTATTCATTTCTACTTAAGAGGGAAATGCATTACATAGAAATATAGTGAAAAGTTTCTATTCTCTTTTCAAATATAATTACAATGTTTGCTGTAATGTCAAAGGTCCAAATTCTGACATTTTTAAGGCAGCTGCAAAACAGATTTCATGATCAATCTGGATTTAACATTTCCCGTGCAGCCTTACGAAGACATCCAAAATTGTGTTCAAAAAACATGAGAAATCTGCTCAAGTAAATTGTAGGAATGGGAAAACACTGCCTCAATATAATTTTTTAAAAAAAGGTCTGACTGAATCCTAAAACAAGGCTGAGTGTTGCCTGGCAACTGAGGGCTGGGAGCATTGAGATAGATTCTGTCTGCCCAAGAGGCAGAGCACACAAAAGACTTCTCAAATGTCACACACACACACACATACACAACACACACAAAGAGAGTAACAAATTAGGCCAACCAATTGTACTGACACGTGAGGCATTACCTGGCTGCCTTGTCTCTTTTTATAATAGGTGGGTCTAAGTTGAACCACAACACTGGCAAGTGCTACAGGGGAAAAACTAACCTCTCACTGCCTGGGGTGGTGATCCTGTAGAACCGGTGTCTCAGGTGATGCTTGTCTCCATGGTAACAGGTTGTGCAGAGGTCGTAATTGGTACACTCTGCACATTTCCAGCGAATACCAATGATGGGTTGTTGACGGCAGGTGTCACACATGGTTCCATCATGCTTGATGCCTGAGAGGAGGGAGCAGTATTAATCAGTTTAGCGCCAGAAATATTCATTCACACGATCTGTGCAGAAGAAATTTTAGTAAGTTGTTGAAAACAGACCATGTTTTCTATATGCAACCTGAACTCCACAACTAATAATGTAAGCAGTAATAATGTAACACATCTACTTTGGGAATCAAGGCCTCTTAATCCTCTCTTTACCAAGATGTACTTGATATTTAAGAATTATTCACATTTAAATATCTGGTTCTTGTTCCATAAATGCATAATCAGGTGGAGGTTTAGCGGTCTCTGTGATGAATACTGCTGCAGGTATATCATACTATGACAGGTACAGAGAAATGAAGATGAACAATAAAGAAGCAGTCCTTTTAACATGTCTATGCCAGCACTATACACACACCATTGAGGTAATATTACAAATCATACTTAAAATATTGTGGGAAAGAAGTTTCGAATATGGAGACAATGAAGTCACAAGAGTTATGCTGAACATGCATGTGTGTGTATCTTGTAAATCGTGCATAACTTATTTGCATGTCTAGCTCAACAAGGCTGTCTGTGACAAGATGTCTATAAATACTTATGGTTATAAAAGTCAAGGTAGTGGATGTTATTTTTATTATTTTGCCCTCCCTATCTAAAACGGGCGTTAAATGTCTAATGCTCTTCTTTATGTTTTTATTACAGGTTTATAATGTTTCATGTCTGTCAATTTTATGACTGTTGTAAAGCACTTTGAGCTGCATATGTATAGAAGGTGCTATACAAATACAGTTTATTGTTATTATTGCTAGACAAGAAGGTGTTGTCTGCCTTCAACGGGAACAGAATAAACGAACTACAACAGAGTTCCTATGAGAATTTAAGTTTCTTTAACAGCCTCCCCATTTTAATACTTATGATCCCAGCTTGTAATGATATACTGATGTCTGTTGTGTGTTTGTTCAATCACACTCACACCTGCAAATGACCAATGTCTAATATAACTCTGTTGCATACAGGTTAGACACTTGCCTTAAGAGTTGGCAAACAAAACAAACTGGTGTAAAGTTACCTGTAGGAGCACTGTCCAATATCCTCACGTCGTATGCTCCAGAACAGCGGTAGTTAGCAGCCGTCCCGTTATCCCAGACCACCACCACCTCCTCTGGACTTTCAAAACTCCTGACGGTGCCAACATGTCCCTCTCCTCCATCCTGCTTCCCCCACTTCCAGTCGGGTCCGCGAACCACTCTGGCTCCGACTCCTTCCATCATCGCCCGGTTGTTCCTGCCGGTGGTCATTGTGAACAAATCTCAAAATGCCACAGTAAAACCGACAAGAAGTTAGCAAGCTAGCACTCTCTGCTAGCCAGCTATCGGCGGACTGGTGGACAGTTTCCAAAGCGCCGTGTGCGAGCAAGTCCTAACAGGAAAGACACTGGAACACTCCACAAAGATAGCCTGGAAGCTAAGTTAGCTGAGCTACGGAGCTGCCGAAAATATGTCCCCACAAGCTAACTGTGAGCCTCCTCAGCGTAGCCTCAGAGTATGAGAAACTAATTACCCCCGGAGCCACATTGCTGTCTGACCCTCTACTCCTCTCCACACACAAGAATGCCACCTCTTCAACTTAGCGAGCTAGCCGAGCCGAGTTGCTAGCTAACGCAATGCTAGCGAGATAAACCCTCTCCTGGCTAGCAATCCCTTCTCTTTGGGGCTAATGTAGTCCTTTTAGTGAGTTGTGTGTCCTTGTTGTTATGCACGGTGTTCAAAATCCATCCAAGGTTGTTCCCCTTTGTGAGCCAGAGATGGTTCCCTGGAGTCAACTCAGAATAAACGCGTCGCCATTATTGTCAATCATGGCACAGACCTCAGACGAGCAACAACTAGCTACGGAGGGAGACGACAAAGCTCGAAGATGACTCGAGGCTCGGAAAACAAGCACGAGTCCCCGGCCTACGTCGCGCATGCGCATCTGCAACGTCCAGAAATTTGACTGTGAAGCTGTTTTCACATAATATGCTGAAAATGGGAAGTATTGAAAATCCAGTTCTAAAGAATGGAATAGAGGAACGGAACAGGGATCCCCATGCTACATACCTCATTAATATCTATAAAATTGTGTTGCATATTAATATGTGTTGCCTACAATAATGTGTAAGGTCACCCACAGTACCATGTATTATATCATTATTATAACATATTGTATAACATAACTTATCATGCATGTAATAGCTAAGCTATACATTTTTAACAATTAATATGTTTGATTTTTGTGTATTTGTAGATATAATTCAAACTATTATCAAACTATAATGTGTCTGCCCTGCTGCAGTAACTGTTGCCCCTTTGGGGATCGAGAACCCCCTGTTTAATACTTGTTGCACATACACTAAGAATGGACTTTTCATTGAGGTTGAAGACATTATAGTGTCCAGTAGTTGAACTTCTAAAATTAAATATAACCTTTTTATATTCTGGAATTGTGATTTTAACAGGGTAATCTTATTATACTTGTGGGAAAAAAAACACAAATGCAAAAGATTATTCAATGTTTAGTATTTTATCTCATCTTAAAACATGTGCAAGGATCTTTGATATTCATGCCAGTACTCCTTGGATTATTTATAGTCCATAGAAACATGTTTATTTAATACTTATTTATATTACACTTAATTTGTTTTAATTTTTGGATTGTACATTTCTTTCATACAGGGGCGACACAGTGGTGCAGGGGTTAGCGCTGTTGCCTCACAGCAAGAATGTCGCAGGTTCAAGACCTCCTTGGTCCTGGGTCTGGGACCTTTCTGTGTAGAGTTTGCATGTTCTCCCCGTGTCTGCGTGGGTTTTCACCGGGTACTCTGGTTTCCTCCCACAGTCCAAAAACATGCTGAGGTTAATTGGCGACTCTAAATTGCCCATAGGTGTGAGTGTGTGAGTGAATGGTGTGTGTGCCCCACGATTGGCTGGCGACCATCTGAGGTGTATCACTGCCTCTCGCCGTAACGCGTTGGGATTGGCTCCAGCAGACCCCTGCGACCCTAATGAGGAATAAGCAGGTATAGAAAATGACTGACTGACTGATTTCTTTCATACACTCTTTTAATTATATGCTTGTTTTTTTGTTCTGATTTTTTTTATAATTTCTAAAAGTACTATACAAATAATATTAAAACATACAGTGTATGGATTTTGAGGAAACAAAAGCTCAATTTTATTTGTAATAATTTATTTAGAAATAAAAAAGAATGACAATAAAATAAGTCAATATTTTGTAACTTTAATTCTAATGTCAACTGTAATTCATATAATTTTTTTAACTTCAATACATTTTAGGAAATTGTCCACACAAAATTGACAATGTTTTTCTACCGCTGCTCTGTCTAATTTTCTTTTTTTTCTCCAATCATCATAATGTCTTTAATGTCATAAATGTCTTTATGTGTCTTTTAAATGGCCTTTGTGTGGACCAATGTAAAATGCAAAACATAATACTAATAAGTACTTTAACCCAAAATGAAAAAATAGTATAAAACATGTAGATTCAAATAATTTCCTTCACACCTATGGAAGAGTGTACATTGTGCATCTAAATAAAATAAATAATAATGCATTGTAGTGGTGCATACGGAACGATCGGTTCTTTTTTAAATTATAAGTTAATTAAATTACCACAAACGAACTAATTGGCACATAATGAACCTAGAGCCCCAGGGCCCCCTGTGGATTTTGAAGCCCTAGGGTTCAGATGCCTGCTTCGCCTGGTTGGTTATCCAGTTTTACTGTAAACCTCTTCACCAGTAAATCCATAATGATTTCACATAATAATTGGGCAGAAGCTGCGGGTGTTTAATGTTGTCTTTGGATATATTATCGCGCCTGTTCAGTATCATTTTGGGCATAGGCTTGCAGGAGGCTCACTTTTTTGGCTCATTTTGTGCAGCAGTAATGGCGCACGTGCACTCCGTGGCCTGCAGGGGGCGACTGGCTGGCTGCGGTGATAGCTGGTCAAAGAGCGCCACCGCTCGCCGATACGTATATAACACGCTCCCCACATCAGGTCCCCTTGACTGTCTCCTTCACACAGCGGGATCGCAGGCAGCAGACACAGCTGAATTTCAACCGAGCTGCCCGCTGTCCTCGCAGTACGAGGGGAACACAGGGACCTTGCAATGATCTCGCTGGACTTCAATTTCAACATTCTGACGAGGGATCTGTCACATTACCTGGAGAATCAAGTGAAAGTTGGGCTGTTCGGCTCGGGAGTGGGACTGTCTCTGGTGCTGGGCTTTAGCGCAGCGTACACCTGCTATTATCTGCTCTCGGTAGCGAAGGTAACGTTCACTTCTGCCACCCAGAAGAGGCTCTTTGATCTTTCAGCCTGTAACCGTTACCGAGCGCGTGCTCAAATTTAACCGGGCGTTTGATCTTTTTCGCCTATCCCCTCCGCGCGGGTGATGATGACGCTCGAACCGGGTGGGTGATGGAGGTTTTCTATGAGGTGGCGTCCGTCCACCGGTGAGGGGTTTAAACATCACGAGCCTGCACGTGCGGGGCATCATTTATAATGGGCAAATTAATATTAACTGCGTCCAAGTTCGATACAAATATAATGACGTGAGATAAATCCATAGCATGACAGTTATGGGCTAAGCTAGGCCGACGGTTTCCGTACTGTGTAGCCTACGTTAGCTAGAAATGCCGGTAGAGAGGCAGGGGGTTATGTAATGTAACTGAACGTATGAGGAGGGACTCTATGTTTATAGTCAACAACGTGAAATAAGTTTATAATGTATAGTTATAGTTTTTAAGTATACATTAAACTGAAAAATAAATGAATTAAGTCAGACCAGCCTGTACAAATACTAAGCTAACAGTCATAATAATGCAACAAATATCTATTGTTCAATCAACTAGCAAACAAAATGCTATTATGTGTGGGAGTATTTTGCTTATGCGGGGCTAATGCGTGCCTGATGTTTGTTATCAGTCTGTCTAAGTGTTATAAAAGCCTATAATGAATGCAACCGGGTTATGGCCTCAGTAACAGCCATCTAATGCAGATGCATGCTCAATTTGTCATCATGCATTATTTATTTTGTATGTTTATTTTTTTTTTAGTTGGATTATCCGCATCAGAAGATTTTACACTGATATGTAAAACATTTTTTTGAGAAGCACAAAGCTAGAAATGTTTTGTTACAGTGAGGCATGAGAAGTGAATGAGTCGCATTCGATGATGTAGTGAATAATATCACATTAAAATGTTACCTGAGGCCACTGCCATTCGTGAACCTGCGCCTGACTTCACTTGTTCCTGTTTTGCAGAAGCCGCAGCTCATCTCGGGGGGTAAGAAGTTCTGCCAGTTTCTGAGGGAGCAATGTCCGGTAGTGTCAGAGACCTACTACCCCACCTTTTGGTGCTGGGAGAGCCGCATCCAGACGTTGCTGAGACCCTTTGTCACAGCCAAACCAGGGGTCGTGTACAGGAAGTAAGTCCTCACCATGATTCCCATACATGCACTTTGTTATTATTTTTTTTTGTGAACCAAACTGAGAATTTAAGTAGATTCACTCAATACAGTTCAAGTGTGTATTTGAACTCACAAAAACAAACTATGTCAAAAAGGTACATGTGAAGCATGTGAGTTCTGTGTCATATTTCTGTGTCACTTAATGAGCGTCATGGAAAACATTTTTTTTCCTTTTCCCATTGTGCACAGCTTTATTAAGAAACTTAGGAATTAGATGAATTAGCCTGGTCACTGAGGAACTGCCATTGTCTATTTCTTGAGTTCCGTCTTTCACAACTGGAGACAAATCCACAGTCTTTTTTTCTTAGCCAAGACTCCCAAAGCTTTGAGGAGAAAGAGATCTTTTGTTTTCGCCTGCTCCTTGATAGTGTACATTCTGTTCAAGATTAATTGCAAGTGCATTCCTTGCCCCCTGCATACATAAAGCAGATTAAAATGGACCAAGAGAGACTTCATTTTCTTTATTACTAATTAAGAATATATTTATATTTTGACCTGAGCTTGAATTGAAAGAAAAAAAATAATTTAGGTCAGTGTACTTTTAATATATTCTATAATAACATAAACAAATCCATTTAAAATTAATTAATAAGTATAGAAAAGGCAAAATGTATCATCAATATTAGTAACATAAATAAGTTAATCTGTTTATAGGGATTTAACAGTATTCAGCCTACTCATTCAGTATATACATTTTTTTCTTTGATCCACCATTTGTGATGTTCCTCCCAAGGACATATATGTTGCCTCAAGCTTTGACTGTCTGCTGTCTTCCATCAAAGAGATAGATATTCCCATAATGCACAGGGACTGTATCCGTCCTAGTGCAGCTGTCTGTTATCAAACCTGGTGAGAGTGACGGTGACATTATCACATTTCCTGCGGGGAAAACAGAATCCCCCCCTCCACACACACACACACGCCCTTAATGAAGTTACACAAGGTTGACCCAAGGACGCACACTTGAAAACCGTCCTATACCGTCGGAGGCTGTCAGTGTGAAATTCCACTCATCCCTCAATGTCCGGGGCCGAGGAGAATTAGCGGAAGGTCCCCTCCCACTTTTGTACACTGGTCACTCTGGATTGGCCCTACCTGACCAAACCCAGGTGCATATTTCATGGTGGTTCTGTAATTTCATGCTGATGTCTTCACCACTGGCTCGGCCCGAGATCACTAACTGCTGTGCGTGTGTGTCGGTGTGTGCACTGCAGGATTTAAAATGCACTCGCACTGGGACAGAATGACCTCATCTGCCTGGCTAGGGTTGTATAGCCCAGAAATTGATCGAGCGTAAGAATCTGCTGGTGCAGTGCTCTCTCCTTTTCTTAACTTGCTGTGTGTTGCAAAGCACGCTGACAAGACGATCCACGGGGGAAACGAGGCAGCTGTCAGCGAGAGTTCTGCTCACATATGCGATTCCGCTTTCACGAACGGACGCAATAAACGTCTTTAACGAAATGCAAAGTGTTAATTGTGCTGATGAATTTAATGTTATTTCCAGGTATTTGGCATTCATTAGTGTGCGTGTGTTTTTAGAGGAAAGAGAGACACAGGACGACCCTCACCGCTGCGTTGCCATGTCCCGCTTTTCTCTGCAGTGAGCTTATTAAGGCAGCAGATGGAGGACAGATCTCTTTGGATTGGTTTGACAACGATGACAGCCTCTCTCATCCCGACCCCGCCACCAGGCCCACAGTCCTCCTCCTCCCCGGTCTGACCGGCACTAGCCGAGAGTCCTACATCCTGCACATGGTCCAACAGAGCCGGGATCTGGGTTATAGGTGGGTGGTCTTGGCTGGACACCCCTGGCCGAGGTCCAGCGCTGTGCGGCCATTCAAAAGCACATTCCCAAAACATGACAGTGTCCGCCTTATGTTCCAATTTGCCTTTCACCTAGAGCACAAATATTTCCTCCACTGTCAGAATACTTCACAGACATTCTGGTGTTGAAATGAGAGAAAGTAAAACCCCTTTTGTAATGATTTTGTAACTTTTATATAACAGGTTCAGTGAATCACAGGGGCTTGGGGTTATTTCAGGTGAAGTGCACAAATAAAGTGGGCCGCTGAGCTCTGTGTCAAGAGCCGCTTTTGTGTATGGCCAAAAGTAGCACGGGTGACAGAAAACAGGCATAAGCCCAGTGGAGCTTATAAATGCTCTGCACGAGCTTTTGATTAAATAGTGAACCCTTGATTTTAAGGCTGTAGCTGTTTTCCATCATCGATTATTCTCCCATTTATTCTCCAGATTCTTTCGTCTATCAAATGGCAGATAATTGTGCACGATTCCCCAAACATATTCAATTTACAAAGACACAAATCACAGAAAAGCAGAAATCACTCGCATCCCTTTTGCTGGTAAGAGCAAATATTCAATAGTCTTTGCTTGAACAGTCACATAAATGATGAATTAGGCTACTTGTGAAAGTTGCTGCTGATTATTTTTCTCATTTCAGCTCTACTTGAATTTGCTCCAGTTGCTACTGATGATTGATGAAGCCAATATAGGAATTACTTAAGAAGATATAATAGTTTATGAAAGTATATGTTTTGTGTATTTCAGATGCGCGGTATTCAACAACAGAGGAGTTTCTGGTGAAACACTACTGGTAAGAATTCTAACACTTGTTGTGTATATACATATATATATATATATATACACAGTATATATATAAAGAATACGCTTGGGCGATGTATCAAATTGAATTTAATATTGCAGTATTGTCTAGCACAAATATGGCAATATACAAGAGCATAGAGACAGAATGCTGCTTCTGCATAAAATGTTCTATCCCCACTACTAGGATTCATTGTAGATGAGCATAACAGTGAAATGAAGCCAATGTAGTGCAAAACTGCAAAACAAAAAGGAGATATTTTATTGTGAATATATTATGTGAAAAAGATCACATCTGGTAGAAACATTGCAGTATTTTGAAATTTGAAAAAAAATGTTTAGAAATACAGACATGTGTGAAGGATAAAAAAAGAAATTAGTGATAAGAACAGTTACCATTTGTTAGAATGATTTCAGCCATCATTTCACAGGTTCCACAGAGCCCAAGCAGACGATGCACAGGCAGTGTTGTTCCACCGCGGGGATTAACTTGCAGGCAGATACCGTATTTTTAATTCCGATCCGCAGAAATATGACCTCGCCGCACGTGCTGGTCTGACACCTGGCTTAATCTGTCCCCTCACACCCGGGTATATTTAGCCAACAAAGTGGGCCCTAGCCCTGATAGCGCAAACGCACTCCCACCGTGTGATACGTCCCGCTTCTCTGCCTGTACGTCTCAGAACAGACACGTCCTGTACTCGGTGTCACCCAGATCTAATCATACACCACCACAACCATACATAGATCTCATCCCTAGCACAAACGTTGCTTCATTAGCAGCAAGTATTAACCACAATCAATCTAATGTTCCTCTTGGTAGGTGCACATCTGAATCAATAGCTGGTCTGTGTTGTGCTGCTGCTGCTGCTGCTGCTGCTGCTTTGTTGCATTCTGCCCCTTGGTCTCAGCTGAAAATGTGACACTGATGCAAAGCATCCAGTGTCACTCAGTTCGTCTTAAACTTGGCATCCTAGGTCAATAACCAGAGTTTGGTTTGCACGGTTGTGCTCAAACTTTGTAAAGAAGAAGAGAAAAGAAAGGGAAGTTGTAACCTTGGCACTTTGTCAAGTAGTGGTGCTAAGGAGGGAACTCTCATTGTGCTATATTCTATGCAAATGATTAAGCATTTGTATGCTCCTGTGAGTGTTTTCTCCATGGCCAGTTACTGTGAATATTGTCCATTGTTTAAATAGGCCAGCGCTTTAGAATGATCCACTGTGCGCAGGCTGCCCCCTGCCTCCAACACTGTCCTGAGTGCTAATGCTCCATAAAGCACCGCTTACATTACACTCTGCACTGAGTAGCTATGCAGAATAGAAGTTTTGGTGCATTTGAATTTTTTTCCCTTACTGCTGCAATTCACTTTGTTTTCAATCATATATAGATATACTTTCTTTTTTAAATCCTACTGTAAATTATGCTGTTTTCACCACAAAGTCCAAACTTTGTGCAGGCCCCATTAGAGGAGCTGTGAGAGAAAAGGAAAAAAAAAGGGGAATTTTACTTTGCTTGAGTTTGTGCTTGAATTTTAATGAAGGACCTCAAAGAGCTGAAGAGTCAGCAGCATCCTGAGAAATGGGACTTGTTAAATAGGCTCCCAAGAGAAAGTGAGTGCACTCACTTCTGCAGTCATATGGGTGTCTGGAGAGAGGCTCGCAAAATACTCTGAACTCAGAGACAAACACAGCAGTAGCTCAAACCCGTTGTACTTTGCCACACTGTATTTATATTGTTTTTCTCAAAAACGATAATGCATCAGGGCGACGCGGTGGGTAGCACTGTTGCCTCACAGCAAGAAGATCACAGGTTGGGACCTTTCTGTGCAAAGTTTGCATGTTCTCCCTGTGTCTGCGTGGATTCTCTCTGGGTTCACTGGTTTTCCCCCACAGTCCAAAAACATGCTGAGGTTAATTGGAGAAACTAAATTGCCCGTAGGTGTGAGTGTGTGAGTGAATGCACTGGGATTGGCTCCAGCAGCCCCCTGTGACCCTGGTGAGGAATAAGCGGGTATAAAAAACAACTACATAATTACTGTTTGTTTTGAGGACAGTATATTGAATCATGTTAAGAGTCTCACAAACATGTATCTTGCTTCATCGATTTGCCTTATATATTCTAGTCACTTGACTGTCAGAGCATGTGCAGCAATGGCAGATAACACTTATTGATTATCCCTAAAGATGGAAACTATACCATGAGCTGAAAGCGGCGCCTCTGCAGCATAACAGCCATCTATCTATAAGTCCACTTCCTCTCATGCCTGCTCTCACTGTAAATAACAAATGTCCTGATGTAATCATTTGTCAATTTAATTTCTGCCACTCACTGGATGCAACCCAGGGAGATTGTGCCTGTTACTTATAGTAATCTGTAAGCTCTTGTATGCCACATGTGCATGTTTGTCTTTAGCTACTGTATGTGTCATGTATGTGTGTCTCACACCTGTGTTCTGTGCATGTGCAGTACCTCTATTTTTCATTTTTATTCTAAATCCTTATTCCTTAAGGTTCATGTCACAAATATCAGTTTGTATTCATTTTTGCTACAGAAAGTAGTTAGATTTCATTTGTTATACAAAAGTGGAAACAAATAGGCCACATTACAATTTTATTGTCCCCAAGAGAAATTACTAATAAGTCTTTACACATTGTATTTTATGTCTGTTGACATTATAGTGTTGAACATATTTTCAAGAATCTGTTTGTGCCAATGTTTTCATGTTTAATTTTGATTATAATTATAGAAGTGACTATTATAGGACTCTGACAATAACTGCTTTATCGCAATAATGAGCTCATTGTCACATCACGGCAAATCTTTTACAATGGAAAGTTTCAGGAGTGCTAATGGTGTGTGATATATAATATAGACATAATAATCATTGTTTAATTATCATCACTATCGTCCATGTCCAAAGGCTTCTGAAAAAATCTTTCCATCTTGCTTGTCAGTTCAGCTTCGGGAGAAGTACAGTCTATTAAAGATAGGGGGGGATTACTGATTATTATTAATTATTTCTAAGACTGAATTCTTTGACTATCTACATATAACAATCAATTTAATATCCACAAAATAAAAGATAATAAATACAATGGATTATAGTGAACACATACCTTTCTTACGTGGTAATGCCTATACTGTTGATGCCAGTGAAGGATGAAGTTATTAAATAAGAACTGCATTATTGTCCTGTCCCATCAAGACGCCACGGACCTACTGTGCTGCCAACACAGAGGACCTGGAGACCGTTATCGAGCACATCCAGAGGACATATGAAGCTGCTCCGGTCATGGCTGCTGGAGTATCCATGGGCGGGTAATAACAGCTGGACATTTCTATACTTGCAGATACTTGCTGACAAATCTGGGCTCCTGCATCTATACTAATTTGTCGGTGACTCAGTGGTAAATGAACTTCCGGAATCTTAGAAATATTAATATCTAGAGATATTCATTCTACTAGAATTCTGACTTTAATCTGTGATTTTTTTCCCCCACTCTGACCTTAATCTCAGAATTTAAATTAAAACATTTTTTTTTATTTATTCATGAAAAAAGTGGCTATAATCCTCTTTTGTAAAAATGGAACATCCCTCCCCATCCCTCTCTCTTTTCGTCTGCCCTTCTGTTGCACCCTCTCTCCACGTTCAGGATGATGCTGGCCAACTACTTGGGGCGCAAGGGCCAGGAGACCTGCCTGAAAGGGGTCGTCGTCTTCTCAGCGGGCTGGGATGTGTTCGAGTGCACGGCTTCGCTGGAAAAACCCCTGGACCGTTTCCTCTTCAACTCCTACCTCACCAGCTGCCTACAGGCCTCCGTGCACAGGTCAGCTGGGGCCAGAGTGGGATTAACTCAGTGCTAGTGCTTGGGGCTAAACATTGTGGGAGCTTGGATTACTGGGTTTATGTGTTTATACTTTATATGCTAATACTTTATATGCTAATCAACTTTTTGCTTTTTTTTTTAGTGAGCAAAGCATGTAATCAAAAAAACACAACAATTACTATACCCAGAATATATTCAAATGTGTGTTTTAACAGTATACAAAGTCAGGGTTACATTAAAATCAGAGTTTGATTGCTCTTCGTTGTTGTCGCCAATTCGAGGGTCACTTTAAAATGCAAATCATCTCACCTAGCAGCAGCGGGTGACAGCTTTATTTTCAATCTCCCCCTCCAGACACAGGCCAGTGCTCGAAAAGTGTTATGACATCGATCACGTCATGAAGGTAGGGGTTACTTTCAACGGCCATAAACGCTGCTCTAATTAAAACAAAATAGCCAAGACTAAATCAATTAAACGCCCTCAGGCGAAGACCATTCGGGAGTTTGACGAGAGGTTCACCTCCATAATGTTTGGCTACCCGACCAACGACGACTACTACCACGACGCTAGTCCCGTCCACAGGCTGAAATCTGTGCAGGTGCCAATGCTGTGTCTCAATGCTGCCGACGACGTCTTTTCCCCGTCTCATGGTGAGTTCTAAACACTGTGTTTACTGTAAAGCTAAAAATGACAAATACAGTTGTAGTTCTGTAAGGGTAAAAGAACTTCATGTAAAAAATGTGTGTGTTTGCAGCCATTCCAGTGGAAGCTGTGAAGCAGAATCCCAACCTAGCCCTGCTCATTACCTGTCACGGCGGCCATATTGGTTTCCTGGAGGGCCTGTGGCCCCGACGGAGCACCTACATGGACCGAGTCTTCAAGCAGTTTGCCCAGGCGGTCATCGAACAGGGCAGCCGACTCAATGACCTCTCCTGATAAGAGAACTTTAATCTTTTTATTCTTTATTCCTTCCCTCTCTACCTAATCACATTCTGCCTTTTTTCCTTCCTTTCATTGACTTTTCTTTTATCTTTCCGTCCCATTCTTCCTCCTCCCGCGAGCAAAAAAAAAGAAGAAAATGTTCTTTCTCAACAACAGTTTATTTATCCGTCCATACAAATAACAAGTCATTGTACGTAATCATGCTCTCAATGGTATGCTTATAAAAAGCAAGCATTGCTGTTCATGACAATGTTGAAAAAGACGAATCTGCACCCATGTTGTTTAGTTGCATTAGCTAGCTGAAACTAAACTCTATTACCTTGTGCAATGAGTTTTCTTTTAAAGTTAACACAAGTACTGTGCAAAAAAAAAAAAAATCAACCATCTTTGTTCATGAAGCGTCCTTTAGTACTTATATCAGTAGGATTTTAGCCCTCAGGGATTTTCTTTATTTATTCATCTCTCCTGTTTGATTGGTGTTTTGTCAGTCATTATACTTTAATTTAGTTTTCTGGAAATATTTCAACATTAGGAAAGCACTTTTTTCAATTTCTTCCTGAGTCAGATGAGAAGATCAACACCACTCTCATATTTGTCTGTTAAAGGTCCGATATTGTACACTTTTCCTGGGTTATATTTTAAGAGTTGATATCTCTAACAAGCTATATTTGTGGTCTTAAGAACTAAAAATCATCTCCTCTGTAAAGCTTCTGTCTGGAGCTCTAGAAAGAACAGATTGTGTCTGTCTCATTGATATTAATGTGCCTCTCCTCTAATTGGCTGATTTGAACGGCTTTGAATACGGGCATTTCTGTGTGTTGATAATTTTTAATTTTTACATGTATTTATATAACACATAGACCTTAGACCTTAAATATCTACCTTTGGTCATTGGCATTTCTTCTAGTCTCTATGCTAACTGGCTGTAGCTTCAGATTCAGCACAGAGACATGACAGCGGTGCTGATTTTCTTATCTAACTGCAAGTGTATTTCCTGAAATATCAAAACCATTCCTTTTAAATGTAGATTTTTTTTTTACCAGTTGACATATCTTTTCTTTTAGTCTTCTGCATGCACTTTTATTTCTTTTTTAATTTTTCACACATTCTACCTTCACGCTCACCAAATAGTTCTACAAATGTATAATACTGAAAATAATGAATGAATGACAAGGAATGTGAAATTGCACTATTTTAGTTGATACTACCATGCCTCTAATTCCTTAATGCAAAGCACTTCATTTCATTCAGTATATTGGAGTATATTTCAAAAGGCCGAGCAGAGCAGTATGTGAATTCCATGAGGTGTTGTTTGTGAAAGTGTCGGTGGTTAGTTCTGTACGTGAGGGTGCTAGATACAGTGATGTGAATGAATCAATGCACATAGGGAGACCAGAGAGTGTACATATTTGGCAGATTGAAGCGGCGAGTGTTGCTTTTTGAGACGCATAACATGGTTAACGGGACCTGGTGGTTGCCCTCTCCTGTTTCGTTTTGGCCAACAATGATCCAGGGTCAGGCTACCGCGTATGAGTTGGCGTCGATTAAAAAAAAAAAAAAACGAGGCAGGACCTGATTGTCGGCCAGGGCTTTCGGCAATGCACTGCATGAGGGATTTTGGACTTCCTGTTCCTGTGGAATTTCGGTGTCTCGTTTGTTCTGCCAAGTGTCCATTGAGTAGCATGTTGTCTCATCAATGTCATCATGTCCTGAACCTTTACGACTTAACATCACACAATCTGTAGCACAAAGGACATGTTTTTTTTTTGTTGTTTTCTCATAGGAGCATTTCATTTTGTACACTGCATACAAAAAGAAAAAAAAAGAAAGAAACATTCTGTTTAACGTGTAGCAATAAGATTTTAAATTAAAAAAAAATGTCTCTATAGTATAATTATTAGTATATGCACATTATCAACATGAGTGTAATATGCTGTATTTAATAAATTATGAAACAGAGTCATGTTTGTCTGCTTTCTCTACTGATTTGCTTGCAATGCAATTTCTCTGCACAGTAGTTTGCAGTTTGCTCCGCTGAGCACATCCTGCGGGTTAGATTCATTCACTGCAATTACTTTCAGTTTCTTCTCTTTGTTGTCTGCAGCGATGCGGTTTTACACCTGTGGTTAACACTGACGACACACCGAGTCTGCACAGACAGAGGCTCTTCTGTCATACGACATTTTAAGTTACATAAGACTTAACCCCTTGCTCACAAACTTACACCCCCCCCCCCCCCGTACTTACTGCATGGCCATTGTGTCCCTGCAGGGCCTCTCACATCACAGTATTGGGCTGTGCTCCTTGGAATTGACTCACTGCACACTTGCAGGCTTAGCGGCTGATAGGATATGCATCACTGCAGTAGTGGATCCTGATCCTGCAAACCGTAATCCCCTGGCACTCTACTTACCTTCAACCCCCCAACCCCTCTCTCAATAAACCCACAGACAGATGAGCTTTGGTTTTAGCGAGAGATGGTTTAGGGAAGCCTGAGAGTAATTAGAGTAGACTGCCAAGAGGGATGAGTAATTTACTCTCGGGTGAAACCCGATATGATGTCGCAGGAATCCCCTTCTATTGTAAATGTTGATATCTCTGCTCATGTGGAAAATACACACAGCATAATTATGTAGTTTATACATCAGAATAAACCATGATAGGAGGGAAAAAATGAGTAAATATTTGATGTGTAACAATGATATGTTTAATTATGTCAAAGTAGTTTAAGGCAGTGGTTCTCAAACTTTTTCATGTCAAGGATCCTTAAACTTACAAAAACTAGACTAGAGACCACATGTGATAAGATTTTAGCTTTAGATGTTTTATAACAGAAAGTGTAGGAAACATATGGCCAAATTATGGAGGAATGAAACTGCCTGAACAAAAATAAATAAGTGAATGATTCTGTTCGTAAATGAGTAAAATGACAGTAAATGCGCATATTTATTAAATGTTCCGTTTAATTAGTTACATGTATTTTAGTATTTATTATTATTGTGTATGTTTTTCTTTATTTTTATATTCATCCCCCCACTTAATTATCTCCGTATTTCTATCTCAGTGTATAAAATGGAAACTAAAATTTGAAATGAATTGAATCCATGTGCAAAGTGAAAATAATACACAAATAATTAGAAATAAATATGATAATGAGCTATAAATAAAGGATTTTTTTTAATGTGGCAGTCCTCCTTATGTTCTATCACAGTTTTACTTATGGATGGAATTATAATGAAAATAAATTATTCTCCTTTTTTCTGGGGACCCCTTGACCCCCTCCTCTCCGGACCTTACTTTGAGAACGACTGGTTCAATGTTAGTTATTGACAGAGGACTCTGAAATGTCATTAAATCATCAGTAGGCATTTTTTTTATCTTTGTCCTTCGAATGATTTGTTGTAAAAATCATGTAAAGCTATAAAATTGTGCACCACAAGTAAAATGACATATCTTAAGTGTCAGCATAATCGTGCGACACTGAAGTCATAAAACAGTCAATCGCCCCATGCCCGTTTTAATATTGGTATTCTTTTTTACTTTAGGACATCAAAAATCTTTCGAGAAAATCCTCATGAGTTTTAAGGACAGTATCTTCTGTTCCTAAAAGAGCAATTATGAGGTACAAGAGTCAGCAAACCGGCTCTTCCTTATCCAATCCTGACCGCAGCTGGCTGAAAATAGCCTTGTTATATCACACAGGGGTTGTAGGTTGATGGAAAGTGTGCTCTAATATTACCTCGCAGGAAATTGAAATAGTACTACTGTCCACGGACTGGCAATACCCCTGTGCCCTTACAGTGAAGCCAGAGACGATCCGGGCATCAATTACGAAACCATTTCCGCTCTCGATAATGAAAGGGTCACTGAATCACCGCGGCGTGAGGTGCGGACGTGTCGGGACGGGAGAAGAGAGGCGGTCCTTGAGTAGCGAGCGAGGGCCTGGGATTTATTCTTTAGTGGGATGGAAAAAAAAATTGGATTGAATGGATGCAGGGGAGAGAGTGAGAGGCTTATTAATCACAGGCTAAAAGAGAGGGCTGCACAAGCATTTTTAAACACAGCTTCCTATTAATTCATGCTTTAAAATACTCAGCACTTTACTGTACACTTACCGGGCACACACCACAGAAAGTAAAGCACGGAAAAAACACAGAAATCATCTTAGAAGTCACTTTATTACGTTCATAAATTTTCAACAATAGCGTGGCTGTAATGTCATTATGTTCACAGCCCGCAACCACAATGGTAAACATGAGGTAGATCACCCAGACACCAAGGCTACCACTGGGCTGCACATGGTTATCAAAACATTTCAGTGAAGATTGTGAGAGCAAGTTGCATATTATAAGTGTTAAGACATTCTCTGGACCGTTTTTTTTTTTTTTTACTGATAGTTTCAATCACCCGTGATATATTTGGACTCATTTCGGGGGTTAAATTTAACAGATTTGGCTTTGTTTGAAATATTTTTTTCTTCTGCTGGCAACTTGTATAGTGCAAGTTCACATTTTCTACCCCCAGTGATATTCAGTAGGTTTAACAATTTACTCGTTTGGGTCTTGTGCAAAGCCAATGACGGATGGTTTTGAAGCGGAAACGCTCCCCTTGGCTTTCTAACGAAGCTTAGTGTGCCATCAAATATTACACTTCTATATGATTATCAGTCCAAAATGCTCGTCAAAATAAATAAGAATCCCTCATGGACCTGATTTTCATTCTCAATAAAAATCCAACACAAGAACACAAGGAATACAGACATATGGTTAAGGACACATCTAGGTAGATTCTTCTTGCCTTTGCAACATAAACATAAAATGCAGAAAGACATTATGACCAAAATATACTGGCAAAAGTTACACAAGACTTAAAAATAAAAAAAAAAAACATCAGTAACCCTCAGTGGTTAAGGGGATGATATAATATATTAATAATGTAAACAAAGCTTTAAACAGTACAGTAGTCCAAAATCCAATTATTTCTTCTTGCTTCACTCAGACAAAGGACATTTTCTTCACCTCAGAGTTATTTACTTTCTTCAATCTCATTGGTCCAAATGATTAGTGACTTGAGCAATGACCGTATCAGATGTCACTATATATTAAGGCATATTCTTTGGACAACCCTGTGCTGAAACATATACTGTAAAAACATTCTCCTTTCAAGTATATGAATGGACTTGGTCAGCTGCTTTTGGCAGTGTGTTACCTTTTCTTTGATTACCCTTTGATTGCATGAAGGATAAGGTATAATGGTATGGGGATGGTAGCCAAGGCCAGGTACGGCTGGTAGCCTGAACGTTTGGCGAGATGAGAAGGATTGCTCATTGGATTTACTGACATGTTGAACTCGGTGGAAAGCTACTTTGAGCAAAACCCATCAAAAGCCTTGGGGGAGCCGGTACACAGCAGCGCTCTCCGACAAACAGATGGGGAGGGCTGTGCTAAAGCAGCTCTCAGAAGGCCTGGCGAGGATCGGCCAAAGCAGTATCCCAGGGAAGTACGAGGTGTGCCGCTATCAGTTTGCACTCTATGGGAGGGTGATTTTTGCCTGCTGAAAACCAGTGAAATTCTCCCATCTACACAACAAGCAAAGCCTAGTCCTTCATCTGAAAGGGGCTGCCGAGGTGCCTCTCTGAAAAAGGGCCTTTGGGAAGAACACCTTGCAGCTGCTACTGCAATCCGTCGATTCTTTTTTTGGCTACAGGCTTCACGGACTAAGAGTCCACTGATCAATTGGTAAGGAATGCAAATGTCAAGGTCCGTGTTGCCCAGGAGTGGAATGCCCGAGCAGATGGTAGGCTGCAACACCAAGAACTACAAGGGTCCAAGATCGGAGCCGTGTTGCACGGTCGACGAGGAAGCTGGACAACCGAGGTTGTCGACTGGAAGACCGGTTGGTTGGACCTGTGGAAGATCCCAAGGAGTAAGGCTCGGCTTTCTCATCAGGTCAACTCGCGGCATGCTTCCCTGTCCTCCATTATGCTCACAATACCCAGCATTTTAAACAGCAGCATGCAAAACACAGCATAGAACACACCTGTAAACTAGTCCTGCTTTTGCTTTGCTCTGACTGATTGGCCAAAAAGTTCAAACATTAACATGTGAGTTGTAAAAATAATTCAAGTGGTTAAAAGAACAGTAATGCCACCTTCTTAAAATAATATAACGTACTCTTTTCAGTTCTGAATGTAATGATAGTCAAATAGTCTTTGGATAAACCGCGACCGTGCAGCTCGGGGGTTATTGAAGCCACGTGAACATTTTAGAGGCACAAGGGAGATTAGTTCAGTCTAGCTCAAACAGCCACTTGTTGTTTTAAGCCAATGGCAAAGAAAACGTGATTCAGTGGCTTTCTAGGCCAGCCTCTGTGGTTATGTTTCTTACACACAAGGATGGGGTGGGTATGAGGGGGACTGGCGATAGGAAAAGGTAAGGTGCAGCTAAAGATGTCTTTGGTGCCAACGTAAGATAATGCCGAAAATACAAGGTGAACAGGGAGTAAACTTTCCCGTAACCGACCTCCCTTTTTAAAACCCTGAGATAGACACGTATGCCCGATGATGGAACATACCATAGTCGTAGTCCATGTACACATACAATCTTCAAATAGTCACATTATCAATAGGAGAGCGTCCGTTTTTGCGAAAGTACGACAACGAAACAAAGAAAGTTCAGTTTCAGCTGTGTTTCTTCTTTTTTTTCTTTTCTCTCACAGCACAGTCTATTTTTTTTTCTGTAGAACACGAGCCCGAGCGTGGATGAGCCCAGCTACGAGCAGGAGTTAACAGCCCGCTCTGACCTGCATCAGGGCCAGCCGCACCTCGACCGTGGTACTACAGACGCTAAAGGAAAAGCCACGCTAGGCGGCCGTGTATCCTCTTGTTAGGGCACTTTGGGTACTTGTGCTCCAGCAATATCCCCTTCGGACCTTTCCGTCGGAATGGCAAGAATTGTGATTTGCTGGTTGTTGTTTTGTTTTTTTCTGGAAATAAATCTTCCCCTGTTTTTTCCGATTTTGTTTCTGGAACGGAGTAAAAGGGGAGGGCAGAGGGGGGCTGGGGGGGTGGGAGGTACCCTGGCTGCTTTTCAAACGTGGCGGCCGGTCAGAAAGAAGAGGGGCCGGTCCTCGCAGCAGTTGGCCGTCTGGAACTCGTCCCGCAGGCGGAACTGCCACTCGTCCTCCAGCTCCAGCCTGACGATGGTCTGACGCAGGGAACTTCGGTCCTGGCAGATCACACAGAGCGTGGCGCCTGCGGACATGATGATAGGGGTCAAAACTGATGGCAAAAGTCAAAGCTACAACACTAGTCAGAAAAAAAGCCCTGATGTTGCTTCTTAAACGCACCGGTTGTGCTGTACCTGGTGCTCTTTATATAATGTTACTACCATACGCTGTTACTGAGTTGATGTTACAGCCACAATGATTAATCAGTTTATCAATTAGTTTCCAACAATTTCATTAATCTGCAACTATTTTGATAATTGACTTTCTGGTTTCTTTAGTCTTCTATTATAGTAAACTGATGATCTTTAGGTTGTGGTCTTTTGGTCGGGACAAAAAAAAAAAAAAGACATTTTAGGATGAATCTTCAGCTTTGGGAAACACTGACCAATATTTTACACCACCTTTATCAACCAGACAAATAACTGATTAATCATTTCAATATTCAATAGATTAATTGACTATCAAAATAGTAAAGTAAGTCAACATCAGAAACACAGGAATTTCCAGGACTGTAGACCACTATTTTATGAGAATAATTGGGATTAATTTTGATTAATTATTTACAAAACCTGTAATTGATTTGATATTTTTTTTAAATCCCACCCCTAATAATAAGGTAATTTAGTATAAACACTTAGTTACCTTATTCTTTTTTTTCTTACTTTTACTGCAGTTCTTTCATCAGTTATTACATCTACAGGATATCCAGTATTTACTCTTGCAATATTTTTGTTTTCTCTTTTTTTATCCACGCAGTGATAGACAAAAAGTTAAACACATGAAAAAAAATGTAAATAATTACTTTACCTCGCTTGAGTAGAAAATTTGTGTGTCTATACTTTACTGGAGTAATTATTTTTCAGCCAACTTTTTAATTTAACTCCTTACACTTTCACACAATTACCTGTGCCTTCTGAATAGTGCAGATATACAGGTGATATACAGATAATAGAATATCAGAATAGTCGTTACCTGCAGACCAAACATGGAAATGCTATTTCCATACCACATTTACCATCTTTTATATATTTTATATTTTTATAAAACTGTTTTCCTTTATGTCATTGCTTCTCTGTATCTGAGCTGTGGCAACACACAAATTTCCCCCGATGTGGGATCAATAAAGTTTCTAATCTAATCTAATCGCGGTGTGATGGAACAACTTGAAGCAGGCACCTGTGGACAGAAACATCAAAGACACAAAACAAGAGCGGGCTGATGTTTCACCTTTGAGGAAACGGAATTTCTTGAGGAGTCCGGAGACGACGAAGGAGTCACAGAGGTAAAGCAGCAAGCCACTGAACACCAGGCCCTGATGGTTCAGGTTGGTGGAGTGTGGACGAGAGTTGATGTAGCATACGGAAATCTGTGACACGAGATAAGACATGGAGACCTCACTGAGCAAAGGTGAAACCATTCTTATGCATCTTTAAAAATCCCCGGTTTGGGAGCCGCCGGGTTCGGCTTCATAAAGCAAATATATACTGTCATTTGCACTGCGTGCAACTACTACTATAAAAAATGCCTCCTGGTGTGCAGAGTCAAATGGTTATCACCTCATATGCACGTTGCACGGTCCAATATGCATTGTTAGCGGTTACTGTTTGCGCACATGTGGGGATGCGGGTCAGAGTGTTCCAAGCAGAACAGATGTCTGGTAACGTCACTGAAAACCTGCAGCTTTTTCTGTGGCTTTACACGATTTTGCCAACTTCAGGCTTATGAGAACATTTGAAAATAAATCAGTCAGCAGTTTTTTTCCCCCTTACTTTTAATAACAGTAAACATTTTAGAGATTCCTGAAAAAAAAAAAACAGTGCAAACAGTATGTTCTGATATGACTTTAACACTGCAACACTTGGCTTTTATGGTGTCAACAGCTAAACAGCTGTTCCAACTCCTTCCTGCAGGATTCAGTTGATGTACCTGTGTTTTTTTTTTTTTTTTTTTTTATAGGCTGCCGGGAGCGCTTACCTCCGGGCTGATGTTGAGGTAGCTGTCGATGGACAGAACTGGGTTGTTTCTGTTCTGGATCGCCTTGGGAAACAGCCTGTGGCTACAGCTCTGCAGGAAGCGTTCCAGCAGGAACTGGGCTGGGGCGTCCAGGAGGGTCTGCTCGCTGTCTGGGGCGCAAACATACTGTGATGGACTGATTGGGGCGGGGTTTTCTATTTCCTGGAGAGAAAGAGAGAGAGAACAAAGCAGTTCAGTATTGGGTGTTGTTTTATGTCCAAAGAAGACAAAATGCTTCAAGGTCCTAAGGTCCTAAAATATGTTTTTCCAGATTATGCCCCTGTAACAAGGGTGTCAAGTTGTTACCTTACTTAAGTAGACATTTTGTAGAATTTAGAACTTTAAGTAGAAAAACTGGGCGTCTATACTTTACTGGAGTAATTATTCACAAACCAAATTTTTACTCCTACTCTTTACATTTTCACGCAATTATCTGTACTTTTTACTCCAATACTGAGCAGAATTATCTTGAATTAGCATTATTCCATTATCAGATAGTTTTGCTCATTTCAAGTTTTCTTGATCTTAGTCAATTCAATCATTGTTTGTTTTTCATGATTGTTATTATTCAAAGAGAAAGAAGGCATAAAAAAACATGACATAAAAACCAAAACCCAAAACATTTGATAAATATACAATAATAATACTATATTATTATATATGATTCTTTAATGTATTTGCTTTGTAGTAATCTTTTGTCCTTAATTGCATTCTCCCCCTTACATTACATTTACTTTTATACATTTAAAAGTTAGTTACACTAGCTAGTTTTCTAAGTTGCTACACCTTTACTAAGTAAAAGTCTTGAGTTGATACTTTAACTTATATATTTGTACTTTTAAGCCCTAGTATCTATACCCGAGTAATGAATATGAATCATTTTGACACCTCTGACTGGTATTTTTTCCATCAAAAATGATTAAAATCCCATTATTTCCTCTACCTGTAAAACATTTTCAAATGTTTGATGCACTGATGGGGGTTAACAAAAGTTCATCCAATCAACTTTGTGCTTATTATTCAAAAATAACAGCTTAGCTAAACACTAAGCTCCACCCACATTCTTTCCGTCCAATCAAATGTGAGGATTTTTGTTTAAATCCCTCTTGCACCTGTTTCACTGGGGAATACATCATGAAACATGCTCTGACTTGCATTTCATTGAACCTTCGGAGGGAATTTTAGATCTGCTGTAAATGAAACACCCACCACGAGTTTAGGTTTGACCATGAACTCTTTGTTTCCCCCGACTGGAATGTGTTTTTTCATCAGGCTGAAGTAGTTGAAGCGACACAGCAGCAGCCCGCTGCTGTTCACCCTTAGGTTAAAGTCCACCTCCTCGCAACTATACCTGCACAGTTGGCACAACAACAAAAAAAGAGAAGCGACGTTAAATTGGGAGCAGAGATACCGACCGTCACATCAGCTGACGCAATCCTCCGTGAACTCACCGGTTGAGGTCGTACTGAACGTTCTGCGTCAGGTCCACGTTGAGCATGACAAAGTCGTGGAGGTGACAGCGAGAGAAGGGGCTGCTCTGAGGCCTCCGGGCCAGGCTGCTGCTCCACTTGCGTGTGCCGCACATGGCGTAGAGCGAGATCTTGGGCGTGGTCTCCATGTGCTGCAGCACCGTTTTCAGAGATACGTTGGTGAGGGTTGAGCTTCCATCAGACGTGTCGCTAGGAAACGGAACAAAGCGTGAGACATCTTTAGAAAGCTTGATTTTACCCATTTATGAAAACTTGGGGAAATATGACAATTTCTTTCAAAATCAATACAGGATTGTAGGATGGACTTATGAGAAACGGCTTATAGATAGTTAAGAACATTAATAAGAGCCTTATGAGTTTCTTATATTTGTTCATAATAGATTTTTTTATTGCTTTATTAAGACTAAAACATGCATTTATTATGAGTTATCTATCCAGTTATTAACAGCGAACTATGCTTTTTGCAGGGACTAAAGCTAAAGTGAGGGCAATGCTTCATTAAGGATAATAAATAAGGCATTGTTCCGCTTATTACAAACTATTAATATATAAATGTCTAATAATCTAATAATAACAATGTTTATAATACTATTAACAATTATATAGTGTTATTAAAGCATAATCATCAGTAAAGGTCTTATAAGGACTTATAAGGGCCTTATTACATATTAAGTATGGCATACTACAGCGTAGGGCCTTTAAAATTGCGTTTTTACACTTTTTCTTAATTATTTCATTTTAATGGGGAGTCTAATGATTTATAGGCGTAAACAAATATTAATCAAACAAGTGCTACCTGCTGTCTGCTGGTTGGTGGACATTCCACAGCACGCAGGAATCGTCCATCATGACGATAAAAGGCCACACGTCTTGCCTCTTGACTCCTTGCTCCTCCAAACGGTTCCTCTCCAGCTCCAGGTTATGATATGACAGCTCTTTGATCATGAAACGCGCAGCACCTTAAACAGACAGAAGATTATTTATTTTCTTTTTTACAATAAACTTTGCAAATCAAATTTAAAAAGCGCTACATACATTTTTGCAAGGTGTGTGCATTCATTACACGTTTAAGTGAACCCTTCCAGTGGAGAAAAGGCTGTATGTCGGGTACTTTAGGGTCAAATGGTGTTTGCATATACAGTACAAAGTGTAGTAGGTCTTTTCTGAGCAGAATATTTGGCAGGTGGCCGCGTTGGCACTCTGGGTCATAGTGAGATGAAAATTGGTTAAAGGTAAGTTACACCCATTCCTGAAAGGCTGCACACCAGATTGGCTCTTACAAATCAGACGACTGTGCTGTAGATACAGTTCAACTTTTACCTACTGTAGAAAGAAACTGACTAACTGTAAGTAAATGTAAATGTATGACTAAGGTGACTCATTGGCTGTTATAAATACTCCATTATCAGCAAAGAGATATGTATGAGGTGAGGCAAACGTGACCATATTCCACTGAAGCTTTTACAAACAGTTGTGAAACCTAGTTTATTGTGTGTGTGTGTGTGTGTGTGTGTGTGTGTGTTTTTTAATCTCTTGCTCATCACTCACCGACTCCAGCGTTGTTGAACATAGCCGGTAGGACCAGCAGGATGTGGTTGGGCCAGTATTTCCTGTAGTGGGGCATCTCAAAATGCTTGACTACCAGGATGTGCAGATGGGCGGCGCCCTCCATGGCGTGAAAAATGTTGAGCAGGCCATGCTCTTGGCGTCCTGTAGTTGGGGTGAAGATCGGACTCTTCAACAGATCAGAGTCCTAGAGACAGACGGAGATGGAGAGACAGGGATTCAGATAAAGGGTTAGGGTTTAGACAATTGTGTTTTCCATGAAAAGTCACACTTTTATTTCATTTATGTGTTATTTCACACACATAAATGAATTATTAACAAAGTATTACTATTAGGAATTACCACCAAATTAATAGAACATTTTATTACATTAGCCTCCTGAAGCAATGATCAAACACATTGTACCATTAGAACACTGGAGTGATAGTTGCTAGAAATAGGCCTCTATACACCTATGTAGATGTAGATATTGCACCAAAAACCTTTGCAGCAAGCAACGTTTGCAGCTAGAATAGTCATTTACCACATATTTCTGATTAGTTTAAAATTACATCCATTGAAAAAAGACATTTCTAAGTGACCCCAAACTTTTGAACAATAGTGTATTTTTTGATATTTATTAACTTTTGAGCATTATACCTATACAGTCAGTCAGTTGCAGATGATTTCTTGTCAGAATAGCAATGTTATTTTCTAGTAATCTATAAATAACTGATGAAAATTGCTACTTTTCATTCCACGGTAGTGCGTGTATTCAATAAGTATAGGACAACATGTGTTTTGACACCTCTGGCCCCCTCTCCTTATATAAGCATATATACGTGGAGTTATGAGCGAACCTTGGTGGAGACCAGAGGCAGGCGCATGCTCTCCAGGTGGCTGCCCTGCTGGCTGAAGATAAAGTGCTGCTCCTTGGCTTTGGGAATGACGAACTGTAGCTGGACCTCCTCCCCCAGCATGGAGGAGCAGAAGGTGAAGGCATGGAAGGTGCACTCTGACAGCTGTAACACACACACACACACCAAACACACATTATTATTAAATTATTACCAAAGGTCACTATTAGGAATGACTGCAAAGAGTAAAAAGCTTTCAAGTGTCGATTTGGCAGGTCATGGTGTACGTGTGCATGTGTTGGTGTGCAGCAGAGCAGCAGATGATGTGGTCACTCACCTGTGTGGCAGGGCCGGCCTCACAGTAGTGGTGACACTGTTCACAGTGGTGAAAGGCGTTGTGAGCTGCGAACCTGCTGAGGCGTATGGACGTGGTCTCCCGTTTGGCCGCTGTTTGGCTCTCTCCCTCTTGTTTAAAATCTGCATATGCCACCAATGAAACACGTTTTAATTCCAATAATATCGAACTCAAATAATATCCCACGTGTGCGTAAACATGTAAACGATTCTAACTTTTCTTTTTTTGCTCTGGTGTTTGTTTGCTCTATTTTGTGCTTGCCTTTTAACCACTTTGGCATCCTGTCAGAGTAAACAGGGCTCGCCTTCTTGAACTTGGAGTCTCTGGGGTAGGGGTCGAACGGCATCTTGCGAATGTCCTCGATGTCGGGCCACTGCGTGTTTACTGGTGTTGTAACCTCCGACGTATCTGGAGGGGCATGAAATGAGGGGAATTAGAAGAATAAATAACTGCCATCCCACATTTATTTCTTCCATCATTTAAAGAAGCAGCAATAGAATCAAACACTGGACGACTACAGAAAAAAAACCCTCCAGAGTACAGGAACAGCAGTTGAGTTTGATAGACAAATCAACATCCAATAATATTCAACACAACGCTTACAATGACTGATGGATTTCATTCAGTCCTGCCCATTCCACAGGTTACTATTTTTATGTGTCATTCATTTAATTGTTTGCAACTGGGTGTGAAGGGGATTCTAAGCAAAATGATGAAAAAAAAAACGCTCTGGGAAATTATAATCCACCCCACCATGTCCAAAAATAATGAATCCAAACAAATGAAACAGTCAAGTCCCAATAGTTCTCACCTTCTTCCTCCTCCTCATCGTACACGTCTACCTCCAACAGTTTGATGAGCATTCGATACAGGATACGGAGGAACTGCAGGTAGGCACCTGTTTTTCCCACCTGAAAAAGTACAAAAAAGCATCTCTGTTAGCCAAAAAAGGAAATCATTAGCAGAGACACTGTGATTTAAAAAAATATATAAAAAGCCTTTAATATAATATGGCGAGAATACATTTAAAAGCACATGGGCCTATGTGTTCCAGCCATATTGGCCTTTATCAGGCCATTAAGATGTATCAACCTAATATGGCTGTAACACATAGGTCCATGTACTTTTAAAGATATTCATGCCATGTTACACTACTGTCAAAAGTTAAAGGTCAGTCAGACAATTTAGTGTTTTTCATCAAAGGTCACACTTTTATTTACCACCATGAGATGTAAAATGAATAGAAAATTGTATTACATTAGCCTTCTGATGCAATGAGTAAATACATTGTACCATCAGAACACTGGAGTGATAGCTGCTGGAAATAGGCCTCTATACACCTATGTAGATATTGCACCAAAAACCAGACATTTGCAGCTAGAATAGTCATTTACCACATTAGCAATATATAGAGTGTGTTTCTGGTTATCTTAAAGATATCTTCATTGAAAAAAACATTTCTAAGTGACCCCAAACTTCTGAACGATTTTTATACCTTTTTCTTTCTTAAATCTCAGAGTGCCTCTGCTATTTTCCTTCTTTTCTGGATTCTGATTTCCTCCTCTATTAGAAGAGCACCTGAGTGTCTGAAGTCTCCTGAGCACCCTAAGTCCCGTGTTTTCTATGCATCAATCCAAGCATCTGCCATTAAATACGTCTTGTCATTTTAGGACAAGACATGTTCTTCTAGTAGCTGTTTCTAATAGGAAAGGCTGGGGTTCAATTTTATAATATAAACTTAACATATCCCATATCATTTTTTATCATTTTGTGCCATTCATTGTTGTTTCACTCTTGTATTTGTGTACAGCTCAGATATCACACACTCAGATATCCGTATAAATAAACAGGTGTGGTGATGCATGCAATCGTCCAGTATCTGCACCTATGTAAAGAATACTTCTTGTGCTTTGTTACCTGTGGCGGTCCGCTGAGCAGGAGGCGTCGTGGGTGCGGCACGGACGGGGCTTCGTAATCGGCGTGATGCTGCCTGGCGATGGTCCACTGGCGGTAGTACTCGCTCTGCTCCGCCCTCTGAAGGTTGTGCGTGATCAGGGGCCTCAGCGGGCTGCTCCACGCCATGTCAGCGTGCGGCAGCAGGGAGAAGGAGCTCAGCTGGCTCCCCGACTCGCCCGCCAGCAGGTTGTAGGCCGCCCGCGACATGATGACCGTCCGCGGTGACACCCGCTGGGGCCTCGGCTCCGGGCCGCACTGCGTGGACTGGCTGGGCCTCTGGGTGGAGGAGGAGGATGGGGAGGGGGAGGAGGAGGAGGAGCCGGAGTAGAGGGACGGGGCGGCGTTGGGGGCTTTGGGCGGGTTGGGCAGCAGCTGGCTCCCCAGGGAGTCGCACTCCTGCTTCAGGCCCTGCGTCGCCGTGCCGACGTCGGAGGTGATGGCGGCGTCGGGCGGGCAGGCTGAGGTGGACGGCTTCTGGAAGGAGTCGGCAACGTCGGACGAGCTGACGCCGTTCTCTGCCAAAGAGCCTGAAGGAAAAAGGCGTGAAGAGAGTAGAATTTAAATAATGAATCAATAATTAAACAATTTTGAAAGACATACACTAACATTCAAATATTTGGGGTCACCCAGACAATTTTGTGTTTTCCATGAAAAGTCACACTTTTATTTACCACCATGAGTTGTAAAATGAACAGAAAATATATGATTAATGATGATTGAATAATGATTTGTATTTGAAATAATGATTTTTTTCCTTCAAAGGTTGCTTTCGTCAAAGGTCAGTTTTATAGTTTCTCTAACCAGCTGGGCTAACATGATTGCACAAGGCTTTTCCAATTATCCATTAGCCAGCTATATAGATATTGCACCAAAAAACAGACATTTGCAGCTAGAATACTTTAAAGTTATCACCATTGAAAAAACAGCGATTACTTTCAAAAATAAGGAAAATTTCTAAACATTGACTCACTGAACAATGTTTTCTTTAATTTTTTCTTCTTTAAGCAGCAGGTGAATTTATCACTTCCCTTACAAACTTTGTAACTGCTCCATTTTTTTTTTGTTTTTTTGTCAACCAATGGGGCTGGATTGGACCCTTTAGTGGCATTGTTTAGTTTAAAATAAAACAAAATGTAATAATTGTATTATTACTCTAAATAACACAAGGACATATTACCATGTAACCTACCATGTTGCAAAAATGTTACTACTTACAATACCGCTACACACTCAACCTCCTCTGTAACAACTTTGCATACTGACTAATGTGTTTTCCAAGAAAGTGGATATGAGCGGATATAAGAGCTGATCGGTCAATGTAACAACAACAAGCAGCAACTCTTGCTCAGTTTCTCCCAGGTGTACATGATTTAAAATTTTTTTTAAAGATTTCTTTGTGATACAGACACTTTTATTATACAGTAGCAAGACAGGAAATAATGGGAGAAAGGGGGGAGACCTGCAGCAAATGACTGCTTCGGGCCGTTTTGACCTTTGACCTTAATGTCGGGTATCTCACCAGAGGCTCTGGTCGCGGCGCTGCCGTTGCTCTGGGGTCTCTCCAGCTCGTCCCCGTCTTTCAGACTGGCACCGGCCTTTTCTCCGTCCGATTCCCTGGGGACCAACGTCTTCTTGGGCTCCTGGACCACGGACATGGACACGTAGGTGCAGGCCAGACCCACCTCCTGCTCCAGGGCCGTGCGGGTCAAGTAGCTGGAGTCAATCAGCCGCAGGTCGCTGTATTTCAGAGACCTGGAAGGGTGGAAATGTGACGATTGTTGCTGACAAATTGAAACCTAAACTTGAGAGTTTATGGATTTTGTGAGTAATACAGCATCAGTCAGAGGTAGAAGAACTCAATAAAGTATTAAGATTCTATTTAAAGTATAAAAGTAAAAGTAATGTTAGGGGAAAAATGCCATTAAGGACAAAAGCTTAGTACAATGCAAATACATTAAAGAATCATATAGAATAATAATATTTTTGAGTTTTTATTAATTCATTTCTCCTATTTTTTATGTAATAGCAATAATGAAAAATAATAAAAAATAACAATAATGCGGGAAATATACAAAACTATGTGTCAACGGAATAATGATAATTCAAGGAAGTTCTGCCCAACATTGGAGCTGAAAGCACAGATAATTGTGTGAAAATGTAAGGAGTTGTAAGGAGTAAAAAGAAATATAATTCCTCCAAAGGCAAAGTAATTATTTATATATAGAGATTAATATTCTCTTTTCCTTAGCTATGTGTTTTTTATGCATTTAACTTTTCGTCTACCACTGGGTGCATAAAAAAGAGAGAAAGAAATATTGCAAGACTAAATATTGGATTTCTTGTGGATGCATTCATTGATGAACAAATTGACGAACGCAATAAAACTAAGAAAAAAAGTAAGGTAACTCTGTATTTGTACTTAATTACTTGACACCTCTGATCAGGATGCTTAAAATATGTTGGAATTTGAAACTGAAATTAAATAATTTGATGCTCTGGCTTTGAATCTTTTTCGGTATTTAGGGATTATTATTATTATTTTGGGAGGAATTATAGATGCGCTAAACAGAATCATTCTATTAAATAATCAATTAAACATTGAAACAATTAATCAGATGTTTGGTTGGTCAGTGCTGAAGATTCAACCTAAAATTGTAAAATTTGTTCAGACCAACAGTCTACAACCCGAAGATCATCGGTTTACTATTATAGAAAACTAAAGAATACAGAAAATATTCAGATTTGAAAAGCTGGAACCAGAGAATTTGGACATTTTCGCCTTAAAAATGACTCAAATCTAGTTATTAGTAGTTAGCAACTGACCAACGAATCATTACAGTTCTAGTGCTGGGTATTGTGAGGTGATTACCTGGGGAAAGTTTCTCCCAGAGGGTCTTTTCCCGTGAGGATGACGATGCAGGGCAGGCCTTCCAAGTCCTCGTAAGTGTGCGGCACCCAGTCTTCACTCTCGCAGCCTCGCCACGCCTGTGACGAAGACACCACACACGCTTACTTTGAATGCTTCGCTGGTTTACCTACTAAGCTCCTGGAGAACACCGGTGACCCGTGATGGTTTTAAACGAGGTTTTGTGCGCATGAAAGTCAAATGAATTCGAGGATAAAATCCAAACCCTGATACCTGATCGAACATTGGTGGAACCGAATCCCTTAACATGTCCTGCTTGAAGAAGCTATGGTAACTTTGCATGAATATTTAAAACGTGCAAAGGAGAAAAGAACAATCGAAAAAGAAAGCGGCCCTCACCCTGAGGCGGCTGGTGAAGTTTCTGGGTAGGTTGAGTTCGGAGGCGGGGCTTCCCAGCAGCACGGCGAAGCACAGCTGGAGGCCCAGCTTGTCCCGCACGTCCTCCAGCCGCTCGCGGGCCAGCATGGCGAGCTGCAGGGAGGGGACGCGCACCAGCAGCATGTGGCCCCGGCCCTGGGAGCCCTCCCTGCTGGGGGCGTTGATCAGATCCTCCACCATGGCCAGGGTCTCCGGGGTGATGTGGTCTCTCAGGGACGGGGACGAGGTCAGGGCCATCATGGCCTCGGTGTACTGCTGAATCAGCAGGTAGCTGCGGATCACCATGCTGTGGAGGTGCGGGTGTCTGGGATAGTGAAGGAGAGAGTTTGTTCAGTTTCAGATGTGTCAAAACTCTCCACATTCAGGAAGAAGAATGGACACAAGGGTTTAAAAACTAGCATAAAAAGTATAAAAATAAAAGTAATGAAATGAAATAATCATAAAAAATAAAAACAAAACTTTTCTTTTTTTTTCCCCCTCATTTCTTTTTTTTCTTTTTTTAAGAAAAGGCAAGGTTCACAGGGATGGTTAGGGGTTAGGGCCTGAGTCAGGTTAGGGTTAAGGGTTAGGGTTAAGGGTTAGGGTTAAGGGTTAGGGTTAGGAGTTAGGGTTAGGGTTAAGGTTTTATCTAATTTTTGTTTTTTATCTAAATTTTTTTGTATTTCTTATTTTATCTAATAATTTTGACTTATTTTTGTATAATAACATAATAACTTAATTAACTAATAATTAAAAACTAATAACTTAATTAATTAAAAAATACAAATAATGAATGAAAAAATAATGCGCTTTCTGGCAGAAAATCACTTTTTGGCTTGACAGTTGTCATAAAAACAAGGAGAAAAGACAAAAGGCTTGGTACAGTGCACTTTAAAAATTCATATACAATAATGTTTTTTTTATTGGGGGGGTATCTTAAAATGTTGTCTTTTTATCTAATAATTTAGTCTTTTTTTCTTATTTTTGAATATTTGGCTTAAATCAAGAAATAAAACTTGAAATAAGCTAAATCATCTAGTGGATAGTGGAGTACAAAGTACAGATAGATAGTGGAGTAGAAAGTACAGATAGTTGTGTGAATAGTGTAAGTAGAAGTAATAATGAAGTAATCACTTCAGTGATTACTTATATCAGCGATCAGTTATATATACCCAAAATTTCTACTTTAATAAGATGACAATGTCTTTGTAGTTATTTACTTCACATGTTATTTTAAGCTGGTTGTGATATTTTATATATCAGACATGTAAAATAAGAGAGAGAGAGAGAGAGAGAGAGAGAGAGAGAGAGAGAGAGAGAGAGAGAGAGAGAGAGAGAGAGAGAGAGAGAGAGAGGTGAGATCAAGGTCTGAAAGATGTGCTGTCAACTCAGTGTTGACTCCACTCGCACCTTTCCAGCAGCGTGTGGACCATCTTCTCGAATGCATCATCGCAGCGGAGGATGGGGCTGGCCACTCCCCACTGCAGGGAGCTGCTGTAGTCCCTCAGGCCGAAGTAGACCAACTCGTCAGCAGGCGGCGCCCCCTGCTGGTCGAACAACAACCGTGCAGCATGAGAGAAGATGAAAGGAGTCCCTTCTACCATCGCTACTGCACCAAATGTTGAAAAGCAGAGCTAATTTATTCCTGGAAGCTCTGAGCTCTCGCAATAAAGGTTATGAGCCAGTCAATGAAAAAAAAAGTAATTATTTGAGTAATTCTTAGAGGTCCGAAGGGGTAACATTAACCAGTATTTCACATTTTAAAAGGAAGCAAAAGGTTAGAGGAACGTCTATAAAATAAATCCTTTCTTTTTTACTGCTTTCCTATAACTTTCATTAAGGGGCCCAAGATCCAGATAATAAAATGTAATTTAGGGGCTGCTGTAAATTCAAAATAATGATTAGAATAACTAATAAAAGAAGATACTTAATGCATTTCTGCTGCAAGAAGGAGGGAAATCTTAAAGTCTTGAATCTGTTATGTTGTTGTACTACAGAACAGTGCTGGCTTACTAATACTAAGCTATGTTTAAGCATTAAACTGAATTATCAAAAGCCAAACCAGATATCATTTTAAAGACACAGGAGCATCACCTGGTCAGTCACAAGGTGTCACAAGTCTTCACAATCATTACTCAGGTACAAGCATAGAGTTAAAAAATCCTTTTGTAGAAGTTGAAGTATCAACTCAAGCGTTTTACTCAAGTAAAAGTATAGGATTGGTTTTAAAATTCCTAAAAGTATAAGAGTATAAATAATACAAAAAATATCAGTTGCACAGTTGCAAAATATATGAGCTATAATCCCTACTTGCCAGGAGATATTGCAGTTTATGAGTTGTACTGTCCCTTCAAAAGTTTTTAAACAGATAATAGTAAGTGACATAAAATGTACGGTGGCCAGCAGGGGCAAATGCACTGCAAGTGGCAAAAAACAGATGTGAAAATGATTACTTTTGTTTCATTTTTAGGCTCTATGGTTTACAATAAAACTGGTCCGAACGGTGCACGGACGCACCATGAGCAGTGTCATGTTTCCTTGGCAACGGAAATGGACTGAGTTGTTTTTTTGTTGCATTTGTTTTATATTTTTGTGTAAATTTGGTTTTGCATAATTTTTTCCATGTTTGCAATGGTTTTCCCTTCGTGGCGCATTTGTGGTGCATTTGCCCCTGCTGGCCAAGGTAAAAATCTGGTAAAAAACATTCAAGAATTTAAACACTTTTATCTCAAGAGATAAAAATGCCGTTTTATGACTTGTATTGTCTTTTTAAAAGTATTTTAATGGGGAAAATAGAGATTAGTTATAAATTATTTATAATTATTTAGACCACAGAGCAGGTCAAATAATGCAGTTTTCTGACAGAAAAATCACTTCTTGACTCAACAGTTGTTAGTACAGATAAATGTGTACTATAATTACAAGTAGGTTCTTGACACCTCTGCACTTTTATAATGTAATAGTCCTATCTGTAAAAGGTAATTTTCCATTTATTAATGTAAGTGCATTTTAAGTCCATTGGGTGGAACAGCTAAGCCACAACAGTTACAAACTGTCCTCTGCATGTGGCAAAACACTGAAATAAATCACAATTTAGAAATGAAATATCTACATTCACTGAACTTTAAAATGATATTTTACCCAGGGACTTGCGGGGCTCTTTACATACCACAGGATCCAGTGAGTTCTAATACTCACCAGGCTCTCGCTGGAGGGCCAGTGAACCTCGTTGTGGATGCTGATGCGGGACTGGTGGGTCTGCAGGGTGTAGGGGAAGCAGCTGACCTGCAGGACCAGCAGGTTCATGGCGTCCAGGACTTCCTGGCAGTTCACCACCCGGTCAGCCAGACCCTGCAGCTCCCCGTGGCAAACGGAGCCCGACAGGGCGCTGGAAAAAGGAAGCAAAGTGCTGTGAGATGTTGCAGGTAATTATGCAAATAACAGCTTGGTAATAAAGGGATTTGGTTCAGGAAGGGTTTTTTGTTTGTAGGTTTTATTGCCCAGTGTGTTGTAGGTCGTTCCCAATAAGAAAAAAAATCCTCCGGATAACAGGAAGTGATCTATTTCATGTTTCTGGCATGGAAGATTTGGAATAAATTGCAGAACTTGGCTTTGAGCAGCAGCGAGAGCAAGTGTCACAGAACAGATAAATGTCAGAAAAGGAAAAGAAAAACATTGCTTAGAGCCAGGCATGTCCTAAGAGTATAAAGAAAGAAACAGAGATCTTGGATAATCTGACCCACATTTAAGCAAAAATAAATCACGTCCCGTGTTTGTCCCCCCATTTGCTCGCAGCTGTTCTCATCTCGTAAAAACGTCACTTCATCCCTCTATGCAGCCGTCGGCAGAGTAGACGCCTCGTCTCTGCGTGCGTTTTCCTACCTGGTGAGGTCCACGTGCGAGTTGTCATGGATGAGGACGAACAGGGTGTACGGGTTCTGCTTGACTTTCCTCATGAAAGCTTCCATCTTGGCGTGCACGTCGCCGTCCAGACGCACCACGTACTTGTCGGGTTTCTGGTGGGCAACGGACACCTCTTCGATACCCAGGTCCACGAGCACTCCTTAGAAAAAAAAAAAAAAAGACACAAAACAAGGATGAGTTTTAGATGAGGCTTGTCTGCTTTAGTCATGAGTTACTGAATCAAAACTTAAGTTATAAAAAAATTGACTTTCATTAGTAGGGATCACAAAAACATCTTCAATCATGTTGTGGTGTAGAAGAAACTCTTTTTGGGGGGACAGACCTGAATGATCTATTGGTTTAGATTGGAAACCTTGATTTCAGGCAACATGATCTTGAGATGGTCAAATCAATCAAATTTCCCTAACCCAGGTTTTGTTTTTCATCAACTATTTTACACGTGTATGCTGCCTTCCTACCATCCTGCCAAGCTTTCCAATCAGAAGCAGCATGTTGCACGAGAAGGACAGGTCACACATACCGCTCTGGGTAAAAATAAGACACACCTGCAAAATTATCAGTTTTTCTGATTTAACTAATTATAGGTATGTGTTTGGGAAAAAGGAACCTTTTTTTTGAGTCTATAAACTGCTGACTACTACCCTGAATTCCAAATAAATATATTATCGTTTATAGCATTTATTTGCAGAAAATGAAAAATGGTCAAACTAACAAAAAAAGTAAAAAAAAAAAATGTATTCAGACCTAAAACAATGCAAAGACATGATCAAAATAATTTTAAAACAACAAAATTCTAATATTTATAACTAAAAGAAGTTCAGAAATCAATATTTGGTGCAAAAATCCTCTTTTTTAATCCCAGCTTTCATGCGTCTTGTCATGCTCTCCACAAGTCTTTACTATTGTTTTTGGATGATTTTATTGCACTTCTGGTTCCTCTTTAAGCAGAATGAAGTCTGCCTGTGTTGGAACTCAACAGATGCTGGAATGGAATGGTTGGAATACATGTAGAGATACTGATTTCAGAAAAAAAAATGCAGAGGTCTCTTATTTTTTTTCCAGAGCTGTATTCCAATGGCCTCAGTGGGACTAGAAGTGAAGTCAGGGGTTTTAAACCCAAAGAAAAAGAGCAGGTCACCCATTTGTCAGTAATTTGGGTTTGAGGCTGCAGATGAACATCAGAAACAGGTGCTGTGCAAAACACGTTGTGCTAAAGACTCAAGAGTTATGGCATTTGTTGTTTTAATGGTATGATGGAAGTTTCTGTGATGCTTGTAAACGGTGAAACTTGATTTGAAGAGAATCGTGAATAAAAAGGAAATGTCAGAAAAGTCACAATACAACTTTTCTTAAACTGTTCCGGCCTGGGTGGAGGGGACGTGTACCTGATTGTCGGATGCGCTGTGCTGTCTGGTGTACCAGAACGTGGGAGGGCGGGACCAAAACGAGGAAATCCACTTTACAGAAGCGCCCCAGGTCCAGGTTTTGGGTTCCTGAGTCAGCGATGGAGCACACTTGAGAGAGGAGGCTCCGCGCCACGCTCAGCTGGGTGGGATAGATCTGGAAAACCTTACTCAGCAGCTCTGCTATGGGAGAATGAAAAAAATAAAGGGAGAAAATAAAAAAACTAAACATTTATTTATAGGAGTTATGAACTTAAAGGTGAGCGCCATGGCGAGCGGTCTAACCTCTGTCCGAGGGCGGGGACATGCTGGCCGCCTCCTGGGAGTGGATGTGGTCAGTGACATCGCCCTGGAAAGGCTGGATGACCTGGCCCTTCCGCCTGCGCTGGTACCGCACCAGCTGCTTGTCCAGATTGTCCCCTAAAAATAGCAGTCGCCATGGTTACACAAGCAGCCTTGTACTCCTCTCGAGACACAAACGCAGTTGCTGCATGAACCTTTTTCAAAAATAGTCGGGATACCAGGTTCTATTTTGGTATTTGTTTGGTTGTTTTTTTTTTTTTTGCCCACCAGACACAGCGGGATTTTGACGTGTTTAGTTTGCAGACGAATCTCGGGATGTTTTTGCAGTTGTTGAGAGATTTTGTCTTCAATACAAAATGAGGAAACAGATAAACACCATTTTAGAAAAGAATGAGCTGAGGCTTGTATTTTTCAGGAGAGGTTAACTTTCTATTTTTCTATTTCTATTTTTTATTTCATATCTCCTTCGTCAAAGACACTGAACTTTGGTTTGACCAATATCACCTAGAGCAGGGATTCCCAAAGTGTGGTGGGGGTGCGCAAGCTACGACGTCTAAATAAAGGTTTTATTTGTTATACTAAATGGATATTCAACATCCCGTTATACGACTTGTCTGTTTAGACATGCCGGTTTACCACTTTTTTTTGGGTGCATCATTATTCCTGCATCAGGTGACACATGGCAGTCGAGTCGAGTCACTGGAGTCGTGCTCACATTTCGGCAGATTTGCAGAGATGTGGCTGAAGCAGAGACTCCACGCTGGTGAGAAGTTGAGGTGTTTATATAAAGTAGACCTAATATGTCATTAAAAAAACTCCTGATGTTCGGCTCAACAATGAGTATTGTATTCTCTCAGCTGAGGCGGAGACGCTCAGAGAGAAAGTGAACACCAGCGGATCAGAACCATCTCTCCATCTGTACAAATGCTGGTTCTGAAATATAAATAAATATAAAATGTACTTTTGGTTCTGTGTTTGGTCCGATGAGCCAGACCAGGATAGAACCAGACCAGGATTCACTTGATACGAACTGAGACCCCCATTTTCAAGTGGACCAGAGTTGGCTTGTTTGGACCAGACCAGAGTTCTATGAGCTTTCACACCTGAACAAAAGAAGTGGAACTATCCAAGGAAATGAACTCTAGTCTGTTTAAAGCGACTAAATGAGGACAATGTGAAAGCCCCCCATGTCACATCCTTTTAACAAGATGGATCATTCATTCAAAAACATCAACCAAACAGCAGCCGTAACATAATATCCCATAATATCCCGTCCTGTATCATCAGACTAATGTTACTGTGGTTTAAATACCCTGCTCCCTCCAACATATTTCCTGCTGCTATGCCTGTCATCTCCTGATATAATGTGTTGTATTATTTTAAAACTTTGGTACATTTCAATTTAATTCAGATGCTCTTTTGTTAATTTGATCATTACATGATGTGTTCTGGTTGAGCAGAATTAAACATGTTGCCTTAAGACATTTAGTTGGTCCATTTTTTTGGAAGGTGTGGGAAATAGGGGGTGCGTCAAACAGGTTGGGGTATAGATGGGGGTGTGTGGCTAAAAAAGTTTCTGAACGTAGTACATAATAATAAATTTAAAAACTAATATATATATATGATTATTTACGAGCACTTCATTTTTTGAGATACCTCTGTTTTATGATTATCTCCTTGGTCAAAGACACAAAATTATTATTTATCAGTAAATGTAACTCTTTAATACATGTGTATGCTTGTGTATTCATGGCACTAAAATAGAACAGATGATGGCAAATAAAGTAACAATGTGATACCGCCTTTATCAATTATCTAGGGATATTAAATGCTGAATAATGTTGACACAATTTCTTTCAAATGAAGACTTGATTATTTAGGACAGAAGGAACAGTTTACCTAGTGATGTGGTTTTGAAGTGAGACGCCAAGACACTGACTTTCCCTGTGATGAGCTCATAGCTGATTTCCTTCAGAAACTCGTTGGTTGTCAGCATGCCCTCAGCCAAGGCCCGCGCTTGATACTTTCCTGTGTCCAACACATGTGTTTAGATCACGTTACACCTGGTTCGTCATGCATATCTTACGCACTTAATTAAAAGGGACTAAAATGGAGCAGCCGGGCGGAAAAAACTCACCCAGAACCAGCACGCAGAACTCGTTGCCCATCATTTTAGAGGCACATATGATGACCACGTACGTGGGCAGGCCCTGCCGGTGGTGAGGGGCCTCGGTGAGAGAGCGCAGCGATTCCGAGATGCCCTCTCCCAAAGAGTTGTGGGTAACCACCACCTGCACGCTGCCCCCGGAGACGCTGGCTTCCAGGCGAGCCAGCCAGGGCAGCTGGGACGGCGAGATGGTGGGACCCCCGGGACAGCACAGCATGGCTTTCAGGACGATCTGCTCCAGCTCCTCCCTCAGGGGAATCTGCTCGGAGCCTGCGTGAAAAATCGCACGGTTCCATATCGCTATGTGTGATTCTGCATTTCCGTCAAAACACTAAATGACAGAATATGATTTTTACCACTTACCTAAACGTGCAAGATACTGCAAAGTGAGCAGGATGAGCGTCTCCACGCCGAGGAGCTGGCTGCTGTTGAGGCCCAGCATCTCCAAGGTTTTCTCTGTCAGCTGGCTGCTCTTATAGCAGCTGACCAGCAGGGGGCTCACTACTATATCCCCAACGTTCCCGTAGAAATAAGGTAAAGTGCCATGCCCTGCAAAGAAAAGTCATCATTAGATAGAAGTAACAACAAACGTGGTATCAATACTTTGCTCTTTAAATGCAATCTTGTATGACTGTCAGTATTTGAGGTCTCTAAGGATGTCAACACTTAAGATAATATTCTGATAATCAGCAATCAACATCAAATATGAAATAATAAAATTCAGCTTTTATATTACTTCTTGTTAAATGAGGTGTTTTATAGGTGTTTTTTTTTATTTACTGAAATACAGTTAAACCTGCTTTTACATTTTAAACGTCAAAGTAAGAATTACTACTACTGTTATATTATACTTTTTGTAGACTTTAACTACTCATACTTTTCTGTATGAGTACACTGTATCACTTTATGCTCCTAATGGCAGTTTAATTCCGATGTGATGTAAAACAGATGTGGGGCCGAGTATTCAGATCCTTTACTTGAGTAAAAGTAGAACTACTGTGGTCAAAAGATTAAAAAAAACACTCTATAACAAGCTTATAACAAACCTTTACTTAAGTCAAAATTTGACTTAAGTAAAAGTACAGAAGTATTGTGAAGAAAAATGTACCTAAAGTTAAAAACTACTCATTATGCACACTGTAATATGATTATTATATATTATATTATTTGGTTTTAATCACTTAATAAGTGTTTATTTGTGTGTCCAGTTTATCAACATGGAGCCAATTTCAGATACTTTGGGTAGATTACTTGTAATAGTATGGTATTACAATATTTGGCAGCATTCACACAAAGTGCATAGGAACAATTAAATCAAATATAGATAATAGAATATTAAAGTATCTTAATTTTATGTAAAATATCAAAATCAGATGAATAGTAACTAAAGCTGTCAAATAAACATAATGGAGTATAAAATACAATATTTAAATTGAATAAATATACTTAGTTACTTTTCAGCACTGGTTACTGATAATTTTCAGTTTTATACTATATATATATATATATATATATATATATATATATATATATATATATATATATATATATATATATATATATATATATATATATATATATATATATATATATATATATATATATATATATATATATATATATATATATATATATATATATATATATATGGCTTGGTGGTAAAAGAGCCTCATTCATGTTTTTTCTGACATGGATTGACATCGTTGATGATGCTTATTTTTAGGTAACACATCACTGAAAGAGACTTGTACCGATGAGGATGACAGGGCGAACTCCTGAAGAGACGAGCAGGTTGTCAGGGACGATGACCGTCTCTCCGGCGGTGACGGGTTGCGGCTGAATGACCCCGGCGACCGGCGGCTGAGGAGAAGACACTCCCATTACAGAACCTGGTCATGGGAAAAAAAAAGGAATGATGAAATGACACGTCAGTACTGGGGATTAGTTAGCAGCCGCTTAAAGCTAAATTGCAGCTTTGCTTAAGTTTAAAAGAAAACAGTGATCAGGGCTGTAGCTGCTGTATTGTGGCCGTTTTTTTTTTTTTTTTTTTTGCGAATGGTAGAAAAATAAATCAGGACAGACGATTCATTTGCAGTGATAGTTGTATATATAACCACAATTGCATGGTGTGGCAGGAAATCTTCAATCATACAATTTGCACTAAATCATTTCTGCATTAAACTCCGCAGCTCTATCTCCATGGAGACGCAGGCTGAATCATCCCTAACAACCAGAGAACGTCAGGGATGAGGTTTTCTCAGCCCCGCCGCACTGGAGGGAGGGAAGGTTATAAACGACGTAGACTCCTATGTGCACAGCCGCACACCTCACACACACACACACACACACACACACACACACACACACACACACACACACACACACACACACACACACACACACACACACACACACACACACACACACATACACACACACACACACACACACACACACACACACACACACACACACACACACACACAGAGAAATTAGCTATAAACAAGTCAAAAATAAGTCAATTTAAAACATGGGTCACACTGACTCATGCTGAATAGATTACGGCTCTGAGAGACATCCTGATAGGGTTCAGGAACTGACCTGTAACACAAACTATTGGCCGGATGGCGGGCACAGGGACGGCCGTCGGCGGGACAGGTACCAACGTGCTGGGATGCCAGCTCCGGTGGCGCTTCTTCGGAGGCCCAGAGTTCATGGCAGAGGACGCTGGACATCCAAAACAGAAACAGATAAAATGTCTTAATAGGAAATTTGACCATGAACATATAACAGGTGTTTTCCCCTCTTCAAGTAAGTTACTTTAAGGTCCCATATCAGTGAAAAGTGAGATTAGAATAGATGTTTAGTTATAGGAAGGTCGAGGTCTAGAGACCAGACACAGCGCAATTTCATTCCTAAATTTGTGAAATAAAAGCATCATATTTTTTGCGGTAAAGGTTATTTAAATGTTGAGTCGCACCAAACGAGGAAGGGATTTGAATCATAAAAGAGACATATCGTAAACCCTAATTTCTGGGGAAGGACGATTCATAGTGTGGATCCAAAATACCAAAAATGGACCTTTATTAATGTTTTGGGACTTTTATTTTGAAATGCAATGCACAGATGGAAATTGGCTCTGTCTTTGTCTCTGCCTCTTTTCATCTTGTCTGTATTTTATACAGATTTTATACAAATACCTGCTGTATTTCTATTGTTAAAATATTACATTTCAACCAAGCATTTTTTGATTTTAACAATCTCTTAAATTTTAGGGGTGCTGGAATTCAATTTAAGGGTGCTTCAGCACCCATAAAAATAGGCTAGAAATACCTATGAAATAAATACTTAAATAAATACTCTCATGGGTAAAAACTGCATACAGCCCGAGAAGAAACAGTGCCTTAAAATGAGACTTCAGGACTTCAGTGAAGTTGTGATGTCACAACTACACAGTCACCCCCTTCCCATTCACAGCAATCAAATCAGCCAATCACACACAAAAAGGATTGTTCTTTCTAAAACTCCTAAAAGAAGCTGACTTCACAAAAAACCCAGGAGGAGTGTAAAACATTTGTTCAGGAGAAGCGGAACCGTTACCTGGACTGTCTCCAGAGTCGGCGGCGCGATACCCCGGAGCTTGAGGCCCTAAGGAGACCTGGGACGGGCTGAGTAAGGGGGGACGGCCGTCAACAGATAGGCCGTTAGTCGGCCCGTTCACCCTCAGAGCTGTGGGCACTGGAAACACACACACACGCACACATTTACAATGGTTAGATACACACATATGCAATACATACTTACTTTTCCTTTACTGTGATGCATTTACAATAATTGTTATTATTCATGCAGTGCTTAGGCAATGCTCTATCTGATAATAACCATGCAGATAAGTAGTAAATATATTGTCTACTATTGTATACATAGTGTCGATTTTTTATGAATATGAAAATTTAAATAATGATGAAATAAACACATCAAAATATTAATAATTAGTAGGAATATATTTGTAACTATAACTGACTGTAAAAAGACAATACACTACCGATATTGGACTATAGATTTCCTATACATGAATGTCTATTGCCAATGAACTGATTGGATATTTTTCCTCTCCTATTCACCCTGTATGCAATACATTAAAACATTGATTGGCATGTGTAGCCTTTTTCTTGTCAATATCATAACCTTGTAAAAGGGTTAATGGCTAGCAAGGCCTTAAAAAGTCATTACAGCATTCCTTCCTTCGGTATTGATCGGTGTGTAAATACGAGTGCGCACACATACAAGCATGTGTTTGTGCATGCATGCGATGTGTGTGGTTGTGTGTGCGTGTCAAAGCGGGCTGTAGCAGAGGTTAATCTTGGCTCCATGGTCAGCTCCGTCCGCCTCATGCTGAACCACATTAAAAAAGAAAAAAAAAAACTGTAGCTAAGCAACCTTTTTCAGCATAAGGGCAAGGCCGTTTAAGTGTCACTCACATAAAGGCAAAGACGTATCAGCATCTAAATCCTTGTATATGCCACTGTCAAACTACTACTTCTACGTGGGAGTAGAACTAAATTATATGTAGTGTACACTATCATCTATCTTTGCAGGTTACTAAAATAAGAAAAAGTCAGTGGAGTTAATAAAGTTTAGTAATGTATAACAAGCATAACGCAACATGCAGATTCAGGTCTACTGAAAAAAGAGCTTCACCTATTGGTAGAGTCTTGTTTCCAGGTGTGGAGACCAGAGGTTTAAGGAAACTGCAATCTCTGCCGAGGTCTTGGCTGCCGAAAAAGACTGCGGTCACCTGTGTCGTTCTAGTAGGTGGAGAATCTGGTGACAAAAATGACAAAACGGAGATATATATATATATATATATATATATATATATATATATATATATATATATATATATTGCATCTGTCTGTATGTCTATCTCTATTAATTTTGTCAAGAGCACAAGATCTGCACCGTTATGGTGTCTAACCTCCTGGCTCCCTAAACGTGTGTGACCGACCTCTACTGGGGCACAGTGAACCTGGAGGTCGCAGGCAAGAAATATAAGGCAAGAGTTACATCATCAACGAGCCGCCGCCTGACACATTAATGTGCGGCATCGCTGCTGACAGGCAGCTTCCAGGTTCGGAACAAATCAATAGCACAGGCCAGCGAGCTGCTTTCAATCAAAGAGGGAACAGCTCTTGCTGTGAGAGGTCAGTCTGTATTGTAAGATTTATAAGCAGGCTTATTTATAGGTTAGTATATATATATATATATATATATATATATATATATATATATATATATATATATGTGTGTTATCTATATCTTTATTTGCAAAAGGCTCTGCAGTGCAGGTTCAAAATACAGTACAAAAAAATATAAAAAATACACACAATAATACACAATCCACAAGAAAAAGGACAAGAAAGAAGAAGAGGAAAAGAAAAAATAAAGAATAAAATAAAAAATGTGATTAACAAAAAATTATATAATAAAAATAAATAAATAAATAAAATTCACCATCAGAGAGAGATGGCAGAGATTTCAATGTAACTCAGCAGAGATCCCCGTGTTCTACTATTTCTTGGAATTAATTTGTTGCAATTAATTAATTAATTGTAATTAATTAATTAATGTGGATCACCTGAGAGGGAGAAGGGAGAGGAGCTGTGTCCGCTGGTTCCTCCGTTTTCTTTGCTGCTGAGAGAGGAGGAAGAGCTGGGTTTGGATGTTGATGCGCTGCTGGAGAACTGACGTGTTTTACAGTCTGAGGAGTGACGAAAACAACAGCAACAGTGAATTAGTAATGACTGTGGCATACAGTGTGTTATAGCACAACATTGTTAGAAAATAAGTCAGTGTGCTGCAGGGCAGACATGTAACAGGTTTGAAAAGCTGAGACACACAAGAGTATTTTTTTTTTTTTTTTTTACCTTTCCAGCAGATGAGGGGTCCTTTGCACAGAGCACCCTGAGAATTCTTCACCAGGTAGTATTTTAAGTGCTTCTGCTTCTTGGGCTGCGTGGATAACTTCAGGTTTATGTGGTTAGAAAACTCTGTGAAGTATCTGAAACCCCTTTCCCCACAGCCCACACAGTTTCCTGAAAAACCTGAAAGTGAAATAATGACAAAAAAAATGAATGGATCATAACAGATTTACATGCTATAATGCTAAAGAACTCATTTTTTTATAAAGATACACCCTGTCACCAGAAAGCTTCAAATCTCAGACTGACCTAAAAGTGCATTTTTCCCGTTCTCGTCAGGCAAAAAGCGCCGGTCCACCGCACACACCAGGATGTGCTCGGGGACGCTGGGGGACTTGGCGCCGACCAGCTCGAAGCCCGCCGGGACTTCGATGGGCTCCGTTGCTATGGAGACCAGGCGGAGGTCCTTGCCGGCCTGACAGAACCCTGAGGAGGAAGGAAGTTTTTTTTTTATTTTTTGTCTTTTTTGTGCAGCCAACGATTTATCTGACAAAACGCAAACGGCGAATCTACACTACTACATTTCCCCAGTGAAAAGAGGAGGAAAACGCTCAGCTAGTCAGATAGGGGTTCAGTAGGAGGGTGCGGCTGTTACCATCCAGCGTGCAGCAGCCGTCCGGCGTGGGCCCCTGCAGGTAGGGATGTGGAGGGCTGCTGCTGTCCGAGTCATCGTCGTCCTCCAGCTCTTCCATATCGTTGGACGAGTGGCCGTTCAGCAGCTCGTGGCCCGGCAGCTCGCCGCCATGGAGTTCAGCTTTCGGCTTAATTTCTGATAAACAAATTTTTAACATATTCTTTTATCATAACTGGATAATGGATCATTTCTTTCATGGGGCCCATACATTTCTTTTAAATAACTAACAAGATTCCTGTAAAGAAGTTTTGAAGAAAATTTCATGCTACTATTAGGCAAAATACCGCTCTGGAAAAAAATAAGAGACCACTGGACTTTTTTCTACATGTATTCCAGCCATTCCATTCCATCATCTGTTGGATTCCAACACATGCACACCTCATTCTGCTTAAAGAGGTACCAGGAGGAATAAATTCACCCAAGAACAATGGTAATGGTAAGAAAGACTTGTGGAGAGCATGCCAAGACCATTTTACCATTTTTTATTTTCTGCAAATAAATGCTCTAAATGGTAATAGTAACCACTACTGGGTTTTTTTAATCTCTTTAAATTTAACTTGCATCTATACTCTTTTTGTTCCATTCTGTATTGCTTATAACTTATTGTCATACAACTTGTTTGAGAAGTTATTAGGAATTAATGAAGCTGTAAAATAAAGCATTAGTGAATTCTATTTAAATAATATGACCATTGCTTTAACTCAAAATCATTACAGGCCGAGTTATGAGTATGTATATATTAAAAAAGTGAAATCAGAGTTGAATGACAAAAAAATCCCTATCATTTAAACTTTAAAAATACAAAATAAGTGTTATTTGTGTAAGAAAAAAAAGATCCTACCTTCCATGTTACCAGGATACGGCTCCGGCTCCAGGTAGAGCTGTGTGAAGATGGGCTGTGGATCGCCGCTGCTCGATCGCAGAGACGCCTCAATTGAATTATGGAGAGCCTCTTCAAATCGGGCAGACTTGAGCTGCCCGGCGTATGAATTCCCCATTATCTGTGGGGGACAAATGAGCAGGATGATGAAAAGATGCACAGCCACAGTATTGTTCATCTCCATTCATTGATTAGTTCCTTATATAAGAATGGTAGGTAACGGGTAGAAGAGAAAAAAAAGAGCCACATGGGCTGAAATCTCATTCACTTTACAGAGGACGTCTTTTTTTCAGGGTTTCTGCCAGAGTCTGTGTATATTGTGTAATATTATTTTTCATTTAAAACTACATGAGAGTTTTAGAAGGTAGAGAGAGAGTATTCATGTTTTGTGAAAGACAGTGGACACGTTTTTCAAGGGAAGTGTCATTGCTAGATCACAAAATGCTAACTTGTCCAAGATTACTGAAAAGAAAAGGGTGACTGAGCTTTTTAACCAAGCTGCTCCAAAAAACTGACCAATTGCTCCAATTGTACCTAATAAACAATATAGTCATTTTTAGAAAATCACCAAATCAATAAAACCCTTGTTGAATCCACAGAGGGCTGAAATCATCATCTGAAATGACGAGTACAAATCGAGACAAAACGTATTATCAGCAGTTAAATTTGTTAGTTCAAGCTTCTCAAATGTGATGATGCATTTGAGTTTTGGCCAGATGGCCAGACAAAAAAAAAAGCAATTTGAATCTGGAAATTGAAAATATCTTCTGACTAACTAATTATTGATCGGTGAAGGAAATAATATAAATCAATGCAGCTCTATAGCTGGTATGATCTGTTCTACAAAAAGATTCATCAGGAGCTACTGTGAATAATAACACACATGAACTCTTTCAGTCCCACACAGCCTTAGTTTCTCTATTTCAGCCAAGGCCAAAAGCTTTTTTTTCCTCCCTATTTGTCCGGCCCCTTCTCCTTCTGTCCGTCGTGTCACTCTGCCCCCGTACCCCCCACTCTGTCCCAGTGTCCATTCTTGGACATCTGCTGGGGTCGGCTGCGTGGGCCTGATGTCGGCTGGCTCTCTGGTGGCAGGTGGCAGCTGGACAGAGGGCTAAAAGCGTGCGGGCTCCAAGAGCCAGAGAAAGAAAATGAGGGTTGAAATAAAGAAGGAGAGAGACAGAAAGTTGTAGACTTGGGGAAGAACAGAATCTTAAAAATAGAAAGAGACTAAAAGAAAGCACCACTGACCAACAGCTACTGCATTTATATCCCCTTTCATAAATTATATACTCAATAAAAAAAAAGTAAAATAAAGTTATAAATAAAGAAAATAGAGTTTTTTTCCTGATTTTCCTGATATGCCTCAAATTCCTTTCCTGGCGGTGTGGCTCATCAACACTTAAGCAGCAAAGCGGAGGCCCGGGTTGCAGGCGTCAGCTGTCTGTTAAAAGCTGCGGCTGCAGAGCTGAAACTTTAATTTATATAAGTGACCTAAACTTGTTTTCAGAGTTGCGTAATGGTTCGACTAACCTCAGTGTAGCAGATAACCAAATCAAATAGCCTTGGATTAGTAGTATACACAGGCCTGTGTTTCTACTAAAGCGGCTTTTAAATACAGTCATTGTTTGAGTCAATGGTGCAAAAAGGGCCTTCGTGAAAACATGCAGCTTAATATGATTATTTATAAAAAAGGAAAAAAAGCAGCCATGCTTCGCATTTTAGGGGCTGGTTTGGAACCAGTAAAGATTAGTCGTCTTTGCTTTTTTTGATGGATTTAGATGAATGTATTTTCAATCAAAATCATTTACGCATTCTTCATCCCAAATGTGTAGGCTTTTCTTTTTTTTTTTTTTTTTTTTTTTTTACTTGTCTTGGATTAGAATAAGAATTCTTTCCAGAATATAAATCTGTCATTCCTGTGTTAGTTATACTGTGAATATGTCACTTCTTGCATTGATATCCAATAGATACAAGATGTGTTCAGTAGTCAGCCACGTTGGAAACCCTGAACCTTTTTTATTTTGTCAATAAGGGGCAGGGTGGGAATCAAGTTGGAGCTACCTTTCTCCTCCCAGGTCTCATTTTGCCCACGCCTGGACAGGTTCCAGAACTTGTGTTTACTTAACAACCTTCCTAGGGGAGGAATCTGACCAACACAGACAAAGGACAAGATTAACAGTGCCTGACTGTGCTGTCAAAGAGATAAGCGGCTTAACAGAACGAAGCTACAGTACTTCTTGCTTAACTGAGGTGGCTGCGCAGAGAAACAAAGACGGAGTGGGTTAGAAATTAAAAAAAAAAAAAAGGGGGGAGAAAATTAGTGCCTGAGGGCGTTATTAAGCAGCCGCTGCCTGTTCGATCCGAGGAGTCAAAAGAGGCTCCGGAGGCCTCTTTGGCTCGCCGACCCTCGAGCCTCAGCGGACAGATTTGTCATTAACCTCGCTCTGGCCCGGAGGTGAACGTGGAGAATGACCTTTTATCACCTGGGCGACTAAACAAAATAAGCGCGACTGCGGCAGAGGTCGCTCGGCGGATGTTTCCGAGGTGTGACTCAGGTGGTTGCTAAGATCAGCTGTAGTGGTGGTGGTGGTGGGGGGGGGGTTTCAGGTGAGTCAGCGGCTGCAGTCCGCTTGATGGATGGTCAAATGTAATGAGCCGGACTCCACCGGCGAGAAGCAGTTTTAATGTTCAAGGATTAATGGCTGGAAAGGGGGCGTCGGTGTCGGCGAGCGGCGGGTTTTAAAGCTGCCTCTCAGGCAGTCAGATGGTCAGTCAGTCAAGGCCATTCCCCCCAGCTCCTGGGTGGCATCAACAGATTGCATGAATGTGACCCTGGGTCAAAACAAGCTAGTCTAATCTTCTCTCAGCGCATTCGAGAGGACAATGAGGCAGAAAATATGAGGAACACAAGACGTGCAAATGGCAGCCCAAATGGCCACTGAAAGCTTCAGTTGCTTTGCCGTTGTTTTGACCGTTTTTTTTTTTCATTTCGCAAGGTGCTTTGGCGAGCACATTAAAAAATAAAAAATAATAAAAAAAACAAGGCGACTTACGTTGTCAGATTGTTCCCGGGCGTGAAGGGACTTGTTCACCTCTGCTACATGCTGGGTCACTACCACTCAGCCGAAACTTTCCGGAAAGACATTTCTCTCAGCGCTTTGAGACCTGGGGGAGAAGCGGGAAAGATGGCTGATTAGCTCACAGACTGTCAAACACAACACAAATGGAGCAGTTCACAGCGACACAAGAGGTGTTCCCCCAAAAGACGTCAAAGTTCTTTTCACTTGTCAAGACAGCTAGATTTCAGGATGTGCTCATGTGTAAAAGTATTTCTTTAAAGTGACTGTATTAATCCAAGGTTTCATAAAAGCACTGATAATGCACTGTACTGTTGTATGAAATGACAAAAAAAAATACATGTAGTGCAGGTCACCATGGTCCAGAGAGCATGCCCATTCAACAAATGAATGGGTACACTTAGAGCCACTCAGACACTGAGAGGGACTCAAACCCTGACATATGTACTCAGTATTCCAAGGCTAAAAAGGCGTTATATGATACCATGGCCCCGGGGCTATTTACATAAAACACAATTGGGTGTTTCAGTTTGTAGCTGCACTCACTACACACACAGCCACACTATTCTGAATGTATCTGCCAGTTACTTTGACCCTTTGACAAAGTATTGTTTAGCCACTCTGATGGCACTGATACAGAACAGAAGCAAAGTTCCCTTCAAAACACTGAGCGGCTGTCACAATCGACCCCGTCATCACTGTGTGCTGCTATTCTGTGAACGGCTGGCCGGTCTGGGGTCCAAGTCCTGCAAATAGCATGTGTACACAAGCCTGGTTCAACTTGCACATGCTGACCACACTGGAACGTATTTTGAGAATGATTAGCCAGCTTGATACAGGGCAATCAAACTAAATGGTTAAAAACGTCAATGTGTCAAGACAGAAACGTATATCTCTTTATCCTGTGGGAGACTCGCTCAAGACAAGCGTTGATTGCGATAGAAAACAATATTGATGTGTGATAAACACTAGAGAATCATAAAACAAGCACATGCTTTAACCTCCTATAAAGAATATGAATGTCAACTGAAGCCCTGACACCGCTAATTACCCGGAGAGAGTTATCTTGAAATATTTGGATGCTTATCTTGTCGTGAAAGGTATAGACGACCCAGAAGGAGACACAGATGGCTCCTGAGATTTGGATGATGAAGGAGTCGTAAATCTATACATCAATACGAGCCAAGCTCGAGGTGCTACATAAAGTCCTGCTTTTCCAGTAATGACGTTTGACAGCACGTTTAGATTGAGATGGGGGTTTAGATCCCGGAGGCCTCACAGGATTCAAGGCGAAGGATAGATTAAATGCATGCACATTTGTTATGCAAGTACTTTGGCTCAAGTGCACCTGTATGTGTGCACACAAAAGTTCTATATACATTACCAGTCAAAATTTTAGACTGATCGTGCAACATCTAAGCCTATTTTGGAGGGGGGGGGGCTCATCCACCATTCATTGCCAGGGCGAATTTATTCCAGGTTTGGAACAAAATCCTTTGGATTTCCTAGGGATTTTTACTTCTGACCTACAGAGGCAGACTGATCTTCATCTTTCTTGACCTAACCTTTGGTGTTGCTAAGAAACAGGCTGGTTTTACCAAAGTATAGAAAAAAAAAATCAGTCCACGTCCAAATGTGAGGTTAGAGGTTAGGGTTAGAATTGGGATTAGTGGACAGTCTCCTGGGTTTGAGAATCTGGGCCTTTAGCCTTTGTGAAAGAAATTTCAAAAAAGGACTATAGCCCATAATCAATCTCAAAAGTAGCTAAATGTCTACTAAATCTACTAATATCTTGGTACTTCCTCATAGTAGTACAGCTATTGTTCCTGTGTCTTGGGTCTGATTGCTGCTTACATGATTTACTATTGCAACGTGACGTTGGGTTGTATTTCGGGTTGACACTGATTCAACTTCTTGCTGGATGGCCTCTGCATTTTTTCCCACCCCATGTGGCCCAACTATTCTCATTCATAAATCACAGCCCTAGTTCCCATTAGAGTTTTACAAAAAATGCTGGCATGAGCTAAGTAGATTACTTTCAGACATGTATAACGAATCTTTCCAATAGGTTTACCTTTCCTAAACCCATATCTTGCAAACAAATATTTCTCTTTCTTTCTACTAAAGAAGAGTAAAGACGTACTTCTCTGTACCTCATATTGACTTGTAAGTGAATGTTTGATTGAATGTTAAATTGTTATCAAAACCGTTAGCAATTTGCCTCGAATCTGTCCTTTCAGGTATAATTTCAGCCAACCAGACTGGGTTTATCCGTACCAAGCATTCTTCCTCTAATCTCTAGGCGTGTTTAACAGTCTTTATCACCCTCAACGTCGAACAGGAAGTGCTTATCTCTCTTGATGCAGAGAAAGCGTTGAACAGAGTTGAGTTGGGCTAACTATTCTACACTTTTGGGAAATTATAAACAAAAAAAGTCTTAGACTGAATTATACTCCTCTCTTCAGGCCTCAGAACGAGTAGAGTTTCAGTCTACTCGCCTTGGTTGTACTTTCAGCTGCCGTTGCCATTGAACTTCTATTACTAGTCCTTTGATCTGACCCTTCTGCCTCTGGAATACAGGGTAAATTTTAAGGTCTCTTTTTATACTGATGACTTGCTTTTGTTCTTGTCCAACCTGTCCATTTCAATCCATGCCTTAGCCACTCATCAATCATAATATGGTCATATTTCCAGCTATAAATTGAACCTTAGCAAGAGTGAGATACCGCAGCAAAGCAGTTTCCCCTACACAGACTACCCTTCAAAACGACCCAAGATAATTTTACCTATTTGAAAATAAGGTCACACTTAAATTTAAGGACCTTCACAGAGTTAACGTTTTCTCATTGCTATCTAAATCTATTTTACCAACTTTGAGTTCTGGTCACTTTGTTAGCTGCAAGGGTGAATGCTGTTAAAATGTGTGTTTTTCCCTGATTCTCTTATTGGTTTCAGTGTCATCCACCCTTCCAGTGTTCTTCTGTTAGTTCTACTTCGCAATTCTAGGATTGAGCTATTAATATTAAGACTACATTTTCTGCAAAACCATTTTCTTTTAGTGCATTGTTCACCCTTCTGTCTCCACAGCCTCCATCTTGTCTTCAAATGCTATTGTGAGAGTGTTACTCTGAAACAGGAGATATGATTTAAGTACTATTTTGGAACATGTTTGAGTTGACTATTCTGTCCGCTTGAGATTTCCTGGATTTCCAGTATGGACACGTCCCATAATGACTTATTATCCTTGCTTGAATTACTACTGCATGGAGACTTTAGTTTTAGAAGTTTTTTAGACTTTAAAACTATATCCCACACATTATCAAGAAAAGGGTTGAACCAAATCAGCTCAAAGCTTTGTTTGGAATCTCTCACTCTACCTCTATCTGCATCTAAGAAACACACTATAGCCTTTGCAACCCTACTGTCAAGATGATTGATACAGCTTAAAGATGCAGTCAGCAATTTTGATACAATGTACTTTTGGCAAATTCAGAATACAAAAATCTCCTCATAGTCCACTAGCTGTCTGTTCTGTGTGTTCTAAAAATGATCCGGTGTTTGTACACAGTCCCCAGAAAATGGGGAAAAAAAAGTGTCTTGGACCAAGCGGAACACTATTTCAATCAATCAGCAACAGGGGGCGTTTGAGTGTCGAGTGTGTTAAGTGTCGCCGAGCTTCTGAAGGAAGTTTAAAGTGAGGGGTGCATTTGTTTGGTTCTAGTGTCAAATATTAACAATCTTTCTTTAGAATCACTGACTCCTCCTTTAACTGTTTGATAAAGCTCCCTGAAAGTGTAGCTCCCTTTTTTTTGTTAAAATAATGTCAAAATGGTCAACTTCCACCTCCCAAAGATTAGAGGATAGGGCCTATCAGTTGAGTCCACTCCTTCCCCTCACGTACGTAACGTGAGCTGCAAGCTTTGCATAATCCTGCATTGCACAGTACGCTACTGACTGACACCACTGGATCTCTATTAATATTAAAGGATGCACATAGAAAATTCTCCCCTATAAATATTACGATCAGAATTTGTTATTTTATGTTGCATAAGTGCAGCAAATACTACTAATCTACCATAGTACAAAAACCTTAAAATTTGCTCAAGCACATCATTTCAACCAACTACTATTCGTGTTATGTTGGTATTATTGATTTGCTTTTACAGTGACAATAATAAAAACATGTTGGCCTATTATTTTCTATGTTCTCTACACATTTGTTAATTGGTAGTTACTTAAAAAATGGAAAGGAAAAAAAAATGAAACATGAAATACAGGAAGAATTGATCACTGATTTGTTGTTGCTAATTTGGGGCATCGATATAGATGTTCAGTTGAACCTATTGACAATGGCACAACTAAGAAAGTAATAAAAATAAAAATCTACAATATCATTAAAGTTTATGCTTTTTTGTAATTGGCACGCCATGTTGATTGCTAAAGGTCACACCTTTGGTTTAGCTGGAAAGATGCTTTAACAAAATCACATGAAAACTAACTGAAAACTGAAAATTAACACTAGATGCCTAAAACAAAATTTTAGGCATCTAGTGTATCCTAAATAAATCCTAAATTCTTTTTCTCTCCCCCCTTATTTCAGTAGTGTTTACAATAGAGGGAGAGACATGCAGGATTAAACTTGCTCAACCTCTAGTTAAAACTTTACCCCTTAAATCAAAACCAACTCATTTATTAAAGCAACGTAGAAAACAAACAATGGTGTCTTTTCCATATTACAGTAAATATCAGAGGTAGGAAGATGTTAATACTGTCCATACATTTAAACTTGACATTAGGTCATTGTTAAAGTTGTCTTATTCAGCACACAACTAAAACTAATTAAGCCTGGATTTACTTGAAACATTATCAAACTACCAATTCAATAAGTCGTTTTTACCAGAGCCATCCACCATAGACTAAATGTTAATGAAAATATAGAAAAAATAAATGAACCGTTTTCACCTCATTGTTGCTTTAACAATGCTTTAACAGTGTGGAAGTCTATACCTATAGATGACATGCGGGAAAAGAGCTCAGCACATTCTTAACATTATAAAAGCTGCTGAAAAGACATCAGACATGTGAAAGGGGGATGGGGTAAGAAATGAGGTTTAAAAAAAAGACAAACATCTCTCATGTGTCCTCTAAATTAGGTGCTAAGAGCCCAGCTCATTAACGCTACGCATCAGGTCGGACACCACGTGACATGCAGCCAGCAAGCGGATTCAAAAGCTTCTCCTGTACCTTCCATGACTCCTCGACCAGTGGATGAACCCTTAAAAAAATCCAAATCGAATGGAATTAATCCCAAATGTGAATGGAGGCAGTTTCTCTCTTTTTTTTCAAAAGTAGTCCATGTTAGATGATAAATCCTTTTGGAAAAGAGTTTGTTGACATCCAGGCAGCGTATTATAGATTTTCACTGTTCTCTGGTATGTCTGAAAGTCACCTTTGTCATGATATAGTGGAATGGACTGTAGGAATCCCACTCTTTCCCTCAGTATACCAGAAGCCCTGCCTCTCTCTCTCTCTCTCTCTCTTTCTCTCTCACTCACATGCAAACAACACACACACACACACACACACACACACACACACAGACCCCTCCCCCTGGTCCCCTATACCCTCCACTGTCCTGTGCCATTTGCCAAGGAGGGAGGGAATCCACCGGGGACCCATTCATCTTGGCCCTGCTGACCCCCTGTGGTGACAGATGCTCTTGGAAGCCTGCGGAGCGGCGTGGGGGGAAACAAAAGAGAAAGTCCCCGCATCTCCCCACTGCCACACGGCCGCGGCGCCCTGCCACGTGTGACCCCCAGCATGCCAAGACACGGGCACTATGTCAAGTTTTAATTTTTTCCAAAAAAAAAAAAAAGAAAAAAAAGAAAGAGGGGGTGGGGGTGGAGGATCCGGCTTTTACTCTCAAGCTCAGTCCCCTCGCTGCCACACCCGACTTTTATTGGGGGGCCAATTCAGAGACAGGAGAATCAGTCGCCGGCAAAATGGGGACAAGAATGTCAGGTCAGCCTGAGCATTTTGTCCTCGTAGCCTTGCTCGGGCTTGACCCCACACTGGGCTTTTTACTCCTGCTATAAATACCAGGGGCTCATCTGGTCAAAATAAATAAACGCAAATGCACCGCAAATCAACAGGCGCTGGCAGATGTTGGGGATTATATATCACTGTAGCCTGGTGATCACCAAGGCGTTACCATACCATTGGGCTGCCAAGAGGAGAGTGAACGGATTTTCACGACTGATGAAGTGAAGTTAGGTTCATCTGAAGGAGATATAACATTTACTTCTCTTTGGAGACAATCCTGCCACTCCGTTAAATATTATACAAGCCAGTACTAACAAATGAGTTGCCGAGTGAATCATCCGACGCGCTTTTATCCGTGAAACAAATGTCACGATATGAATTGTGCAACTCCCTTTCCCTCTGTGTGTTTCCTGGTCATCTAATTCATGTCGAGTAAAGAATTTGTCAGGTAAACAGTAGGTCTGACTCACATCTACTTGCTGGCAGGGAAGATACACTCGGCACTCACCACGACTCCAGCGATTCTCCTCAGCAAAGTGGTCAAGAGTGAGGACAGAAATTATAACAAAAATGCTAATGTTGCTTACCAAAAAAAAATACATTGTTATGGTGAGAAGTGTTTTGAATAGTTGTTATATTTGCTGGTTGTTAAATTAAATTAAATGAAAAAAAAAGAAAAAAGAAAAAAAGACCAGCCTAGGTTTCTTGCTCCACTGAGCCGTGCGTCTGATGTTCCAGTTCATTACCACAGACACAGTCAACAGTTGTTTTAATCAAGTCGTGTGCAGCTCTTCTCACCTCCTCTCCAATGGTTATATTAGGGCAAAGACAGTGTGAGGGACAGCTGTAAACCGCAACACGACCCAATCAGGGCCTTCATTAGGCCTCCACTGCACTTTCCTGCGCTCATCTCTCTCAATTAGCCACATTTGTCCAAACATTGGGCTTGAGTTTGACTGTGAAATTTGTCTGGCTATTGTGATTTTAGACCACACATGGTAAATATCAGCACGTATCATTGTCAACGCACAGTGTCATACATTGCGTTTTTTAAATCGATAACTGTGACGATCATGTGTATAAAAAAAAAAAAGTGAAATCTCTAAAAATGACCCGTCTACAGCGATCAGTGCAGCCACAAGTTCAACCGGTGGAAAAGAGCTGTCGGTGTGATTTATGTGGAAGCCCCTGACTTTGACATGGCCGGTCTTAAATAGCCCACTTAAAATGGAGATAATGAGCAAACCCGGGCATTTTCTTTCGGCCTCAAAAGACACTTGTGCGAAAAAAACAAAGGAGCACGGATTGAATACTCGCCCGCCCCCCAAGAACCCCATCCTTCATTGCTGCATTGAGCTCCCACTAAAGTCCCTGACAAAGGGGAAGTATCTCTACCGCCACCACCTGAGGAAAGACGTGTCATGTGACCATCTTGTGGAGAATGAGGGGGGGGATTTGGGAGATCATGGGCTTGGGGGCTCTTAAATTTGGAGAGAGAGGGGGGGGGGAGTAGGGAGGGCAGGGGTTCTTCCTCTCTAGGATTCCCAGGAGGAGCGCTGTGGCTTTGTCTTAGCTGACTCAGCAGCTGCCCAACACATGATGCTTGTGTTGGAGTAGCCTGGGCTGAGGAGCCAAAAGATGAATCATGTGAACTAAACGCGTTATTGCTGCTGCTCTGACATTAATTAACTAACGTAATATAGCCACCCGCAAAAAAAACATCAGGGATGGCAGTATGATGGATTGTGTGATGCGATTTGAGGACAAACGGAGAGGTCATCTGCAAAGATCCGAGGTACCCGGAGATGAGCGACGGGTATCAGAGGGGAAGGGGAAGTACGGGGAGGGAAAGGTGCTAATTAACACGTCTGACTCTTATAATAAGAAAACAACCGTCGCTGCTCGACCCGTCGGGGAAAAAAAAAAAAAAAAACGAGAAAATGAAAACGGCCACCATGTGAAAATTCCCGCAGGCCCCCGGAATCCCTTTCCCTGCCCGCTTCACATGGGTTACCTGACGCCAAGCGTGTGAGGACTCGCACTGTTGTTTACTATCCGGGTGGCAGTCCACGGCTCTAATTTCCTTATAAAAGCCCCTCAGCCTTCTTCCAAACCCCCCCCCCTCCCTCCCTCCTACCACCACTCCTCCTCCTCCTCTTCCCTGCTCCACGGGACTACCTGCTGGGCCCTGAAGTGCAAATCGGTGCTAGTGAGGATAGCAGATGAGCTAAGGTCATTCATGCCTTTCCAGTGGGCCACACAAACAAAGGCAAACATTCCAGCTGAATGCCATTGCTGAAGCCGGCAGCAACAGAGAGAAAAGAGAGGGAGAAGGAGACAGGGCAGCTCAGCGGAGATAATAGCCTGAGGGTGTGTGTGTGTGTGTGTGTGTGTGTGTGTGTGAGAGAGAGAGCATACGTGCATCCATCTATGTGCATGTGTGTGTGTTGTAGGGGATTATCAGTGGAACTATAAAGTGGGGTGAACCAGGGTTTAAGGCCTGGTGTGACCAGAAGGAACGGGGGCAGGGTCCGAGGCTGTGAGGAGGGAGGGGTGGGGTGGGTGGACAAAAGGAGCATTTGGGCAGATGAAGAAGTCATCATCATTAAGCCACTGGAAGTTTACTGTCCAGTTATAAAACTCATTTCAAAATTAGAGGCGAGGGGGTGCGTGTGAAAGGGCAGCAGGGCTGGGCAGGCCCGCGAGAGGCCGGAGGGACCCGCCGTGGAACCGGGAGGCCAATTCATTAGGGGACAGGCGGCCTTTGTGTTAACGCTGGCTTGATTGGAGCGGTGACCTTGCCACACACTCTGGCCCAAGCGGGATGAGTTTAAGGGCAAGGCATTTAACCTTAAACTAAATCTCAGCCACGGACAAAGGGGCAGCATCATTTAATGGCCAAGGCCTGCCAAACAGATAACTGACGCAGCACAAATGTAAAACAAGCCGTGTTAAAAGTGGCCCATGTCCTGGATAACGCTGTGGAATCACACTAATGGTAACATTGGTAACTGGCATTGGTAACTATTGTAAATCACAATAACATATAACAAAAAAAGATAAGATTAGCAAATGAATACCAAGCTGAAACAATTAATGAATCAATTAATCAGTTTTATTTTTTTTAAAGAAAAAGCTTGTTGAATGAAATATTTGTTGCTTCTTTGTGTTTTGCATAGATCGGGAAAAAACAAGCTACTGGAATATGTCATATGACTTTTTTTTCCCTTTTTCTTTTTCCCTTTTTTTCAAAGTGATTAATGTCTCATCTGAAAATCGAATTGATGGGTTATTTCTATAAAAATAACAACTTGATTGTAAAGTTTTTACCATTATGGGGGAGAGTCAAATCGCACCAGTTCCATCAGTTATAGTAGTTAATTTCATCCAAGTCAATAAAAATGTATCTGATAATAATAATAATAATTAAATAATTCTTCCAAACTTCTCAAAAGTTTCTAGCCGCACTGACTAAACCAATGTAATTGAGCAACAGATAATTAAAATGTTTCTGTGTCATTACTGTTGTATTATTCCCTAGAAACTGAACTGATATTTCTTTTCCCTTTTGAGTGATTGATTCTAGAAAGTTTTTAGAAACTTCTTAATATACCAACGGGCTTAGTTTTTTGCATTAAATCTAATTTTTTTTAAAAATCTTATTTTTACCTTCATACGTACGCTGCAGAATTTTTAAAGTCCATGTAGCATCATACAATGCCAAAAATAACAGTTCTTTAATAATGTGAGCAGCAAGTGGAGGAATCTGCTCTCACAGCTGTTATCCCTGATAGAATAGGTGAATGAAAGTGAGGGACGAGTGACAGTTTACAATGCTGTTCATGACTGTGTAATAAAATGGAAGCCCTGCCAGTGAACCCAATCTGCATTTTACAACGCTGCCGGGTTGAACGCCAGTTCACCTAAGACGGAACAACAGAGAGAGACACAGGACCCTAATGCATTTATAGACTTATTCAGGGAAGCCATATTGTATAACACAACTATGAGTTCTATTTCATACTGTAAAACTGTCACTGGCGCTGGTCAAATACCGGTCAATGGTAAAGGGCAAGATGAGGGAAGGAGGGGGGAAAAAAGAGCGGTTGGAAGATTTTAACTAGTCAAAATGCTGACTTTATTCCTTATCTATATCTTCTGAGACAGAAATTCAGCTTCTTTTAACATCTGGTGCATCTGACCTAATGACTCATCCTGGAGTAGATCTTTGATGATGGTTGACCAGGCCTTGTCCTGGCCATAAACTGTTGTTTAGACAGCCCTATTAATGGGATGTAAAAGGAGAGCCATGGATCACATTGAATGGGACAACGCTATCAAAACATCAGCTTCTTATCAGATGACAGAACCAGCAAAGGGGTCAGGTTCCATTTCCAGGAGCCGGCCTGAGTCGCGGGTACCCTCCCTCCACGTTACATACAATCACATTGAGATCAGGACCCAACAGTAAAGAGTCCAATTTATTATTTCTGCCAATATGGTACCCGAGCTTCAGTACCAATATCACAACAATCGGTTTGAGAGTATAGTGTCAATTGAAGGTAGGTTTTTTTTATTTATTTATTTTATCTCACAGCACTTTCATTAGTAAATGGGAAAGGTTTGGGTGTCATCACATGACACACTTTCCTAATAATTACTCAGGAAGTTTCTTGCAATATTAAATGGCTTATTATCTGAAACCTTTCCCCATAGCAATAAATGTTAAAGTGCTTTCTAGGAAACTATAAGAAAACCTCCTTTTTCTACTTAAAAAATGAACTTTTCCTAAACTTTTCTTAAATAAAAATCTTTTGTAAAATTACCAAAAACAAATTCTTTAAGTGAGGATGAATCAGATTCAATGTACTTTATGTACTTGACAGCTTCATGCCATTAAGCACATGAATTAGATGTTAAAGACATGTCGGAGATAAAGACTTTTTCAGGACCTTCACTAAACATTTTGGACACTTTAAACCTTTTTTTTTGTAAATAAAAGAAAACAAAAGCCACTAATAAATAAAAAAGGCAGCCAGCCACTTAAACCTTCTTCCCTGAAATGTTCACTCAGCTGACAGAGTAACTCAATTTAGCCATGCGGGGAGCACTGAGCACTCATGGAGAGAACAGAAGAAAGAGGTCTGTTGTGTTTATCAGGCATCCAGAGAGAGAGAGACCCACCTTTTACAATAGGACCTCTCCTTTCTTTCACTCACTGAAAAAAAAAAAAGTCTCCTCCACCTTGAATCCATTTGAGTGACGCCGTGACAAAGGGGCTTCTCAATGTCCCGACGGAGGAGCCTCCTCCCCTTCCCTCTAAACTTCCTCCGCTGGGCTGTATCCATCATGTCCCTCTTCCTGACCCCAGGCGGCACTGCTTGCTGCATCAGCACCCCCCAATCCCCACCTCCACACACACGCACACACACACACTCTCGTGCCACATCTCTCTCCTCCATTACCACCCGGCCTCCTGATTAATAAGCATCATGGTTGCCCTCGGTGACAGGACCCACGCTTAAATCCCGTAGGTCCTCCTTGCTGCGGCAAGAGCCGCGGCATCAGCGGAGCTCTTTTTGTCTTAATGGCACAATGGATGCGGTGCCCAGCCTTTGTTAGGGGGCTTGACCCCGCGCACAAATGTTGCTGATGAGAAGGAGTACGCCCATTCAAGGCCGCTGCCACTTCATCCTGCACTGATCCCTCTGAGAGGAGGGATATTTTACTAACTGGCAGATGTGACAGTTAGACGGGGCCACTCGGACAATGCGCTGAACACTCCTCCTAAGTGCTAGGAACGATGGATAAAAAGATGAAGGAGAGTCTTTCTTTTCTGCCAAGGTCCTTGACAGCTACCTGCTGGAGTTAATGAGGGCCTTGTAAAAGTGAATTTAAACATGCACCTTTACTTGTTATTGTTGCGCCAATTACAGCGAACACATGTATGAAGTGCTATTACACAATATTAGGTAATTCAAACTTCTAAGTAATATTTCCTCACTTATAAGTGTATTATTATTAGTTATTACATAGTGTGTATGTATTTTAGATGATGGTGGTGGAGAATGGGGTGGAGGTGAATAATATATCAATAAATATGATCAATATGATATTTATTTGTGAGATATAAGTCACTTATGTTGATTAATATAATTTGCCCTCCTGTATTTGCTTTTAGGAAAAGATATGAAGTATGTGAAAGTATGTTACAGTCTGCTGTTAACAATTAGTTTTTTATTGATTATTACAATTAAAAAAAAATTAAATATTTGTCTTCAAATTCCTTGTTTTGTTTTCTAAAAATGAAATCCATTTACTCTACTTAATATTTCTGTATGAATGCAAATTACAGACCATGGTCATGGTTTGAAATGACAGGTTCTAAATGCCCAGTTAGTCTGACAGCCTGTAGGTATATCATTGAATTAGTGTGACAGTAAAAGTCTAATGTGTGTTTTAATATAACTGATATTTTTAGCAATTGAGTGAGTCAATAAAGTTAATTAGAAAACAAGGTATTCCTTCTGTTCTGCAGTATTTTTATTCTGTGTGATTTGCCTGGATTTCCTTCTGTTTGCTTCACTTGTACAAGTTCACAAAGAGAGAACACACACACACACACAGAGAGAGAGAGAGAGAGAGAGAGAGAGAGAGAGAGAGAGAGAGAATGACCTCCCCCTGCCACAAGAGGAACGTTGAGTCCTCACAGCAGAGGGCTGGGTCTTGGTCACCGTAGCCTTGGACAATCTGTGACAGCCTATGGAAAAAGCTGTCTGCCTAAGACTGCTTTTCCCCCACAAACCCTGGCAGCGTCAACACACGCTGACCTTGTGTTTCAATATGAAAAGGGAGCGAAAGCCAGAGAGAGAATGTTCTGTTCAGGATAGAGTTTACATACTATGTGTGTGTGTGTGTGTATGTTTGTACGGACACAGAGATTTTGAGACAATATACTGTATGTGAGGAAAGGCAATTATGCTGCTGTGGTGATGTGGGAAATCTGGCTACGAGCCTGAGTGTTTCCAGCTGTTGTTGCTCCTTCACAGCAACGCTACCAAATGCACAACACTGCAGGATGTTTCAATCTGTCAACTGACACCAGATCATATATATATGTCACAATGAGTCAATTAATTATCTCCTGCTATGTCATAAATGACTGGCAATAGGCTTTTCTTCTTAATAAATTGAATTATTTAGCCTCTTTTGCCTCATTTTAACACAAAAGCCATTAAAAACTGAAAAGAAAGAAAGTCAACATTTGGCTATTTTTTTGCACAAATGCATATCTCAGCTTCCATATACTACCTTAGTGTAACCTGCCACTATAAATGGGATGTCTTTTAAAAAGAATACGGAGCAATTCAGAAAATGTTAGGCGGGGTCTCTTGAAGCTGCATATTACAAAGTGCAATGAAAATTAGCTAATAAATTCCCAAGATATCACCTGTGTGTCTAACTGAAAAAAAAAAAATGAAATTCCAACTATTATATTATCCTTCAGATTGTGTAGCATGGTCCGGGCCAGTTGCACGGCACACACTGTGCTTTAAAAAAAGATCATGTACGATGCAGGCTGTGTTGATTCGCTGCAGGGACTGCTCTACTGGAGTTGGCATCTGTGTGTACAAGGGGGGGGGGGAATGGATACAGCATGTGAGAACACACTGTTCCATAACAGTACTGTGCGAGACAGGATTCTCAGCTGGATGCTTTCCAGGTTTCAATGCCAAGAATGAGGATATTATTACTAAGTACTCTCTTCTGAACCACGCATGCACTTGCTTTTTTTTTTGCTCTTCACGGGCCTCGCGTCGGTGTAATGGAGCCCGCAAAAAAAAAATAAAAAATGAGAAAGAACACTGCAGACACGAGAGAGATAAGCACTTCGTGCCATAACCCCGGTGTGATGCAATGCGAGATGCAAGGCCTTTGGGTGGAGGTCGGGGTGAGGGGGTTATTAACCTTATTTGTTTATTGCCGCTGCTAATTCGAGAGTTCAACTAAGGGGAACAAAAGGACTGAAATTCCTCCTTCACCTTGACATGCCATCACCCCCCCTACACCCCCCCACCCCCTGAACACACAGACGCGCACACACCTGCCCTCGGCGGCGACCCTTTGACTGCGCTGTGGCCACGCTTCCTGACGGACGACTTGGGGGCAATGTCCATTTAAGTTCCATTCATTTTTCTGGTCAAGGAGCTATTTCACCTTTGATCTAAGAGTGGGAGTACAGAGAAAGTGTGCAGCATAAGCACTTTTTTTTGCTGATTATTTTAGCTTCTTTTTTTTTATTTAAATGCCTTTTGCAAAACATGTTGCTATAGTGCCACAAAACTATAGAAAATGAATAAGTATTTAAATAAATATTCAATATTAAAGAGAGAGGGCTTGAAGTGTGGTTTGGAGTTCTTTAAGTCAGCTGATTGGTCTGTCTGGATGTGGTGAGAACCTGTCCTACGTGTCTTAATTTGAGACACCTAACAGGACAACAGGAACAACAGGAAGTGTCATCTACAAAGGTCATGTTCCAGTCATGCATAAATGGACACACACACACACACACACACATACACCCAACCACCCACTCACCCACACACACACACCCACACACAAAGCCTCCCCTTTTAACAAAGAGCAGGATGTTCAGGCCAGTGTTTTTGGGGCTGAACTGTACTCCTACATATTGAGTCTCCTACCTTCCTTTCATTCGCTGTTAAAAAACCACATTCTGGAACTGTGAGAAAAAAAAAGACATTTTTTGATCTTAGTGGAAGTTCGCCCCATGCAACCTTTCAGTTTCCCCTTCACTGCTGGGAGGGCAATAAACACTGGGGTGTGAAGGAGACTCACACCCAACGGCACAAATTCATGGTCAGACATTTAAGAATGACTTTACTCTGACTGGAGTCGAATAGTAAACATCTCGGCTGATATGATGCAGCACAGGTCTGTGGTGCAAATACTGTCTTGGCTTTTGATAATGGATCCTAAAATTTTAAAAAATATGTATATATTTTATCTCAAATCTACAATTTTATTCATTTTTTCCAGCCATGATTACCTCCTCCATTAATGTTGTCGACTGGATTATGGGTCAATAGTAGGGCTACAACTAGATATTTATTTTAATCATCGATTAATGAGGTCTATAAAGTTAGAAAATGTTCCTCACAATCTCCCAAAGCCCAGATTTCAATAGTCCAAAAAACGACTCAGAGAGGGAAATCTGTGATTTTTTATTTATTTTTTAATTTTAAAATACCCTAACTTGATTTCTCTATTACTGAAATTGTTATCAATTCATTTTTTTAATGACTACTGTAATAAATAACTCATCATTTCAGCTCTCACTGAACAGCACCCTGAAACGACATCATGTGAATTCAGTCTTTCCTGATGCATGTAAAGAATGAATAAAAAGTAACTGATAAAAATTAACAAAAACAAACAAGCAAATAAATAAATCATTAAAATAATTGCCCCGCTTCCTGCAGGTGAAACTAAGATATAACAGCTGATGGCAGAGGGCTTTGAGGAGGAGGCCCCACCCCCACCAGAGGGATCAATGCACATAAATGGAAGAGGTCACAGACCTTTGACATCTCCTTTCAGCCGGGGGAGGGGCACAGGCCTTTGTGAAATTGGCTTTAATGATCCAATTGTCGACTGTGTCATACACCTTTATACAGTACATACAGTTTTTTTTTTTTTTTCGCCTGCTCCCTTCTGTTCATTTACTTAAACCGGCCAGCTGCATTTCTGAGTTTTTTGGGGGTTTTTTGGATAAAAAAAAAGAAGTGTGTTGCCTTGTTTCTCATTTGCTGCCTGCATCCAGCTGCCTTATTTCATTCTCCATCAATCCCACATCTGTTTTAACCTCTTGTCCCATCTCTTCCCCTCCTCAGCCTCCCCTGCTTCTCTCAAGACCTTATCTGTGCTTTCCCTCCCTCTTTTTTTTCTTCTTTCATGCTGCATTTTTGCAGAAAGAGGTTCGGTCACTTAAGTGGCCAAAGCAAGAGAAGATATGAAGATATTTTGACGTGTTTTGTTCCATGGACATAATGCAGATGAAATAGCAAGAAGCAGTACGTTAAATGTAGCTAATACATTCTCTATAAAACATATGTTGTCTGACATAAATCTGTGATTTCTATGTAATATTAGGTAGTTAGTATAAATATAACTTCGTAACTAAGTAATTAACTAAGTAATTATCTGTGTTCCCATCATGTTATTTCATCAGTATTAATGACATAATAATCTACATGTCATAGGCCACAAGAAAAACTTTCAAGGTCCTGTATTTTACACTTTTTCTAGGTTATAACTTTAATACCTAACTGTAATACCGCTAACAAAATGTATTTGTGGTTTTAAACTCCAAATATAATCTGAATATAGTTTTACATCTCAATTCTCAAGCTTCTGTCTGGCGCTCTGGAGGTCTGTCTCATTAATATTATTGAGTTTCTCCTCTGATTGGCTGATTTGAACATTGGTGATTATATAGTTGTGACTAGGGCTGCAGCTAATGACTATTTTGATAGTTGATTAATCTATGGATTATTGAAACGATTAACTGATTAGTTGTTTGGTTCAAAACTGGTCATCGGTTTATTATTATAGAAGACTAAAGGAACCTGAAAATATTCAGATATGAGGAGCTGTAACCAGAGAATTTGGACATTTTCTTCTTTAAAAAAATGACTCAAATCGATTAATCAGTTGTTAAAATGGTCGGAGACTAATCATTAATCATTACAGCTGTAATTGAGTCATCCCCACCCCTGAGTCCTGACCGGCTCATTTTAAAGCGCAATTTCTGAAGCATCTACATCTTCCTTATAATTAAGAGGCAATAACAATATAGGCCCTTTAAAAGCGGGCCCTGACTGCTGCTTCAGCAGTTTGATGAATCCTTTTGAGGACCACCTGTTTTCTCGGGCCTGCCACATCACGGTCAAAAAAAAAAAGCGTGAAACAATAGCATTGATCCCTGTCGATGGGATTTCATCCCTTGTACCATCTGCACTCTGGGAATCAGCAAAGACCGTCACTGTGTAGTACCTCAGAGAGGATCAGGAGGGAACATCTGCATGTCCTTGTGATCTAATGCAAATGATCTGTGAAGGCGCTCCGTGCAAAAGATTTTTGCCTCATCGATCAATTCACAGAAACGGATACCTCCGTATTACTGACCGGATTGGTAATCAATCGCTATGAATGCCTTTTTGTTATGACACCAAATACGCATCCAAGTGATCCATCACACCCTGGTTTGTCATAACAGAAAGCAACAGCTAGAGCACGTGCGAATAAAACCTGAGCTGTCAAACCAGCACATTCTACCCCCCCCCCCCAAGATAAACAGATACACCGAGGGCAAACTGAGCAAACACCAGGCGTAAACAGCAAAAAAGGGAGAGCCCTTTGCATGCTTAGAAAAAAAAAAGATAGCTGGAGAATAATGAGAGAAAATATATCAAACTGTTACCCTGGTGACAATTACCCGCGCGCACAAATGGATGTGAGATAGTCATCTATCCACGGCTTGGTCTGGGCCTTTTCATGTGAGAAATGTCAAAAAAAAAAGAGCCTTCACAGCAGGTAAAGCTGATGTGAATGAGAGCTTGGGCAAAAAATAGAGAGGAGCCATTATCATAACAGGATAAAAGGTTTACAAAACAGTATTTTGAGCTCGCTGTGGAAAAGGCGTTATTATTTTAAATGGAGCATCTTTTGAGGGTGAACGGAAAGTGAGTCGTAGCTGTAATTTACTCGGTTCATCATGCGTTGGCGAATGTGCACTTTCCTCCTTAACAAGGAGAGAAGCTGCTTGTGTTTTTAATGACATATTTATATTTGACACGCGGAATAAATTTGAGGTTAATCTCCGGGCTTTCTTCTTTTTTTTTTTTTTTATGCATTATATCCAACTTGCTGTATTTCCAGACCCCGAAAAAAGAAACCGTAATAAAAAAAAAAAAAAAAAAAAAAAGTTAAGATGCCACTATCACAGGACTCACCGGCTCAAGAGCTTTACAAAGCAGCACGGGAAAAGAAGATGTGTCACAGGGGCCTTACTTATCTCCTCCCAGATTAAGTCCCAATTGTTCGCGGGGAACAAAGGCAGCCAGTGAGGAAGCCAGCCCCCCAAGGGCCAGATGGTCAGCGTTCAGAGCCCCCTGACCCCTCCGGGCCCTTGCCCTCTCAGGGCTGCGCGTGCTCTAGGTGAGACAGGCCACCCAACAAATCCGCAAGCCTCACGCCGCGCGTGTACGCACATGACAAAGCACAAGGTACCTGCGGCCTACCTGTCCGCCTCCAAAAGGACGTTAGAGACGTATTTGTTATAAGATGAAGCTGCCACATTGAATCCTGTCTGAGATTTTAATTCCAGAGGAGTGAATTTGAAATTAGAAACTGCTCCATATACACTCCGATTTCATTAAAAAGGTGAATTTACATGAAATGATGGAGACTAGGGGGGAGAACAAAAACGAGCCCTCTACGTACGTCCTCGCCTTCGGTTGCAGGTTCTTGTAATGTGCATGTAATTGTGATGAGATCCTAATGACATTCTGAAAAGTACAAAAGCGAGGTTGTGTTGGGGGGGAGAGAGAGACAGGAATGCAACCTTTGGGACATGAAACGTGAGGAATGGCAGATTAGATGCAGTCAAGACGGACTGGTTCGCCTGTAATTACAATGACAAACCACCAGCTACATCTCCCCGCTCACTCTTATCTGATGTAGAGTTTTTTATCTGAGCCGCTGAAGCCTGTTTTCAACACTGAGCCTGGAGGCGACTCTAACAGTATTTCAGCAGACAGAGCCATGTAAATGTGCAGCCCTGGCTCCAGATATATATCTGACATGGCTTTTTCTCTCTGTTAACAATGATTTATCAGCTGCAGGAGTGTGAAACAGAACAGCAGTCGTCAAATGACCCAGACACTCATCTATGGTTCTTTAATAACTCCTTAGTTAAATTATTTGATTAGTTAGTGACGAAATTAATTTCTCTCCTTCAGGTTTAAACAGAAAAAGAGAGGGAAAAAGGCAAATTTCAACATTCAAATGCAAAATTAATTAAAAGACCAATTAACTATTTAGACGTGGCAGATGCTTAGGTTGTGAAAATGTAATGCAGTCATAACAAAAGCATTAAACCCGAGGGATGCATTCGTCTTCTTCTTTTCTTTTTTTTTTTTTAAATCCGATCTTGCAGCAATTAATTAATTAGAGCTAATTGCCTGTATCACTGTCATTAGCCGACTTTAATGACCCCTTCTTCGGCTACACTTTCTCCTCCAGCGGTTTTAAATTTACCGATTAAATTCAACGGGGGGAGGGAGGGGAGGACAAACTTCAAGCATCCGTTTTGGAGCCGTGGTCGGCGCAGCGGCGTCACCAGGCAGCGGCGAAGTGACCCGGGGAGCGTTCACCTAACCGGACTAACCCCCCACCCCCTCCCTCCGCGTCCAACGATCACCGCCCGTGCGCCTTCGTGGCATTTCATATTCAACAGGTGTGCGCACGTTGAGGAGACGGAAACATCACGCGGTGCCTTACCTGTTTTTTTGTTGTTGTTCTTCTTTTTTTTTCCACGCGGAAATGCGTTTACAGGGTCACGTCCATAATGCAGACTGGTCGGCTCTGTCGGGTAAAACGTGCGCTTCCCCCCTTCTGCTGCGAACACGGTCCGTGCTTCGCTCCGCTCCGCTCTGCTCTGCTGCGTCTGGCTCTCTGCTGCCGCGCCACGGTCTGCGCACGAGTGACGTCAGGGAGTTACTGTACGTACCCGTTTGGTTCACGTGTGAACGGAAGAAAAAGTTCAGTTCGGGATTGTTGCTCTAATGGGAGGATGAAGAAGAAAAAACAACGGAAGACATAATGAGTCGCAGCGAACAAACGTAGATGAGAGAATCGACTGGTTAACAGTTTATAGGAAAATAAAAGTGGAATGTGCTGTTCTAAAAAAGAACACTACGTACTGTGATTCCATTGTAAAAAAAAAAAAAGAACATGATACAAATAGAAACAAATATTAATTTATGATGGGAAAATGTCTTATAAAAGGCTAATTAAAAATAAATAAACAACAGTTAAACATCTTTGCATTCCTTTGTTGTTACTTACAATACACACAGACACACACGCATATATATATATATATATATATATATATATATTATATATATATATTATATATATATATATATATATTGTAATACACAGGGTACATAGGCCTATTACACACACACACACACACACACACACACACACACACACACACACTATAATTAACAATTTATAGGAAAATAAAACTGCATTGTGCAGTTATAAGAAAGAAGACTCAAACTGTGATTTGATTCTAAAAAACATGATGCAAATAGAAAAAAAATCATTTATGATAGGAAAATTACTTATAAAGGGCTAATTAAAAATAAATAAACAACATAATTAAACACACATATATATAGTAATACATAGGCCTTATTACTAATTAACAGTTTATAGGAAAATAAGACGGTAAGAAAGAACACTATATACTGTGATTCGATTCTAAAAAAAACATACATAGGCCTATGACACATACACACACACTCATACATACATACATACATTCAGAAATATTGAAGGAATAGTTATAAATGTGTGTGTGTGAATGTTATAAGCCTGTATCTGATTCAGGTTCAAATATCTCCCTCTGTTGACAGAAATGCAGCATTGCTGCATTGAAATCAACAGGCTTCATAGTGAGGAGATGCACAAACTGCATGATCATTGCAGTCTTTGTAAAACGTACAATCTCAGCCCACATGAACTGATATAAAAATAAAGTGACAGCCATTTCCCGGGGACCATGTGACAGAAGGTTCAGTAAACCCTGTAAAAGTCAAGATCATGGGCCTTTCTGGGCTCCAGTGACTTCTTACCATAAATTGTAGAACATCGCCCTCTGTTGGTTGACGCGCTAAATAAACGGCAGAGCACAACAACATCCTCACTGGAAAATGAAAAAATGAACAAAAATGAATAAATAAAAGGTTGAATATCATGACTCTTACATGAATAAATACATACTCTTTATACATTTTCTTTTTTCCTTTTCCTCTTCCTGTCAGACAGACAAATACATAGAATATAATAGAATACATTATTCTATAGAGAATATAAGCTTTTTTAATGTTGGCACTAAAAGCATGTACTGGATTTAATATTATACTCAATGATGATAGATGCACAATATTCTTTAATATTCTATTCTATTATATACAAATATATTTGATATTGTTATATTAAAATAGAATCCATACAAGGCATTTGATAAGTTTAGTGACTCTTAATGTGTGTGTGTGTGTGTGTGTGTATATATATATATATATATAATTTTGCCAAACATTATTGCAAGATGAGCAACTGTCTGTGATGAGTATTTTTACTCACTTGTTTGTATATCTGCTCATAGCCGACGCATCCAGTGAGTATAAATTTCATCAATAATGCTAAAAATTCTGATTGCTTTCTTTTTTTAAAACATCATTTAATTGTACTTTTCTTCCAAGAGGTAAGTACATGTAGTAGCAGAACATTTCTTTTTGAAATATCAAAAACTTTTACACTTTAACTCAAGTAATATTAATATAGGTAACTTGAACTCGGAGCTGGTAATATATGTGTAGTTTAACTCACGTGTGGCTTCCAGGGTCTTCATGCATCACTGTTTGGGACTTAACAACGTGCAACTGTTGCCACCATCAATCTGTGAACTCTTTGAATGCGCCTCGGCACGGCGCATGCGCAGTACTTGACATTTTGAAGTTGCTTCTCCGGGGTGTTTGAACAGGAAGGCGGACATGTTGGCCAGGCTGTGGGAGAAAGTCGGGCATCGTCTGCTGTTTTTTCCCCCGAAAAACTAACACACATCAAAATCCAATCTCTACGCCTTCGACCTGAGAGATAAAGCCGTTCGGACGACGGGCGCTCGACAGTCACTGACAGCGGACGGAGCCGCGGCGGAAGGACCGCCGTTAAAACCGCTGTAACGCAACGACTCCGTGTTTCAACTGATCGAAATTTGGAAGAAGCAGAAGTTTTTTTTCCCCCCACCACTTCTACTTTTGAGCTGTCAGATTCGTTTGTCGTTTTCTGCAAAGGGGCCTGACACAGATATGGGAACGGGCCCGGACTAACCCTCCCACTAAAGTGTGCTTTCCAATAATAGACATCACATGTGTGTTTAAGTTGCCTTTTGTTTGGATGCAGCAACATTTTTAAGCCCTTCTCCTCTGCGGCATCCTGCGGAGGCTGACTAATCTGTCGCCGCGTTTATCTTCTGCCACTGAACTTATCCGCCGCTCACACTTGGGGGGAAAACATCTTTTCGACACTGGAAATGTGGCTTTTGTATATTCAACGCGACTTGAAACGTTTCATCGTGTGTGAGAGCTCCGGGAGAACGATGTGTTTTCTTTGAAGTGCGGCGGAAAAGTTCACACGAAGAAAGGAGCATTCGGCTAGCTAGCTGCTGGCTGCTAAAGCTAGCTAGCCAGCCTCAGTGAGCCTTTTTTTGTTTATAACTCAACACCGGGACTGAGTTCAGCGACCACAAAAAAATGTCTGCTAGAGAAAGTCTGGTGGCTCGATTTGAAAAAATCGACGCCATGCTGAAGGACCCAAAGTCAGAAGTAAACACGGATTGTCTTCTGGTAAGTTTGTAGCATGCTAGCTCGGCTAAGCTAAAGCGAGTCAGCCATTCGGGGTCAGTCTACTCCTTGGAGCTGAAATTCTTTCCGAGACCAACAAGTCGTCTCAATTGTCGCAGAAGTGTGTTAATATCGACGCGGACTCACACACACTTCAAGTTCATATAGCTGCATGTGGGCGTATATGTTCTGGAGTATTAACGAAAAGAAAACAAGCAGCAGGTTCAACTCTCTGTTATTCTGTCCTCAAATATAATATGAACTCGCAGCCAAGAACAATGAATGTGTAATTGTTAGCAGCAGGGGTTGTTTAATTTCCACAGCGATGCACTTTTCATCCCCAATAACCTGGTTTCCTTAAAGGAGACTAATTAAAAAAACATGGATATCTAAACTTGACTGACAGCTGATAACAGACGTACTTTCAGATTGTTTTTAGCTTGGTCAGTAGTTATCAGTGTAATTAAATGTGATCATTACTCAATAACTGAAGGAGATTAACCAATTAAAAAGACATATCTAAAGATATCTAAACTGGACTGAAAAATGACAACAGGCACTTTCAGATTATTTTTTGGTTTGTCCGTATTTATCAGCGTTATCTCTGATCAAGGGGATTGGCTTCCTTGCCACTCCACTACAATCTGATAAATGGTATGTGATGTCGCTGGTGCTGCCTTTAGATCAATTGCAAGTGGGTGGGTAGGTGCACTGTTTTGTCTAGATTTACTTATCTAAGCTGCATTTGAAGTGATAGGCTGCCTGCAAGCCTGTCCTAACCTGCAGGCCTCCAGCTGCATCGGTACACCTGTTGGCTGGCTGGAGTTGGCCCTGGCTGCTTCCTGTCTATATGGGGCAACACGACTCACAAAGTGACTCTCCAGACGGGATGACAGGAGGTGGCTGCTGTTGCTGCCATTTACTTAAACCAGAAAGAAAAACGCTCTCTACAAGGTGTTGCTGCAATCCCGGGACCTGGCTGCTTGGAGTGAATGCCAGGGGAATGTCATCGTGCCGAGTGTTTGTTGGTATCAGGAGCGTTTTGGCTTTGGGCAACACTGTCACTGAATGTTTTCAGAAGGATTTAGCCCGGGGTGACTCACAAGGATGGTTGCTCTCGGATATATGGCGCGATTACGCCAAATATTCCATGTGGGTAATTGGATGGAAAATGCTGGGGTGAATTTTCCCGGCAGTGACTTTGGTACCTATGTTTTTTTTATTTGCAGGTGGGTTTTCACTTAGGATTCACTGCTCCAACTAGCAAGGGATTGCCAGTCGTTATGAATCTGTAGAGAGAGAAGTAGATCCCTGTATCTTGTGTGACGATACAATTTAACAGGCAGGATTGTCTTCAGGACATCCCAGGATCTGTTTTTTTTGGGGGGGTGGAAAGGGGCTTGTCCTTAAATCCCACCACAAACCCAACTCGAGACTATTTGTGCCCAGGCTTCTGTAAATAGCTGTATTCTGAAAAGAAAACTTGCTTAGTCTCCGTGACCTCCCATCCTGTTGCAGAAAGAGCCAATTAAACTCACCTAAAAGTGCACACGCTCTGCATTTTTAATGGCAAAAAGCTGTGGGGACTGTTCCTGCTGGCAGCCGCACACACAAGGGTGTTGTTCCTCTTTTTTCCCCTCTCTGCAATCTCCCTTGATCAATGAATGGAGGCCTTTTGCCGAGGCTCTCTCTCTCTCTGCCACCATGCAACTCCACCCACAGCTTAATAAAATTCCATGCTAATCAAATAACCTCTTGTCTTTGACTGGGCCGGAGTTCCCTGTGTGTCCCAAAGCCATTCTGCACGTCGTCTGGAGGGAGCCGAGACCGGGCAGGCTGTTCTGAGGTAGCTGGGTGTGGGCTCTGCTCTCTCTACCCATAAACCAAAATTATGTGGACTGAAGACTCATGTTTCTGAAGGCCGTGAATCAGGACATTTAACTCATAAAACAGCCAACATGCTTGGCTATGAGTAATAGGTTCCATCAGAATGCACAATGCGAGCCTTTTACTGGCCGTGTTTCTGTACCTGAGTCCTGAGCTGGCACTGCTTTCTGTCTCGAGTGCAGCGCTGTTGCGATTCCCCCTTTTTCTTTCCCGGCCCCGGCCTGTGTTGTGGGATGGCGACGTTAGGCATGCACCTTACCACTCAAGCCCTATATTCCAACCCTGTAGCCCTTATCTTTACCTCCCCTAAATAAATCCTGCTCTGAGGGAAGAGCGCCTTATCTGGATGGGCTGCTCCTTCCCCAATCATTGTGCTCTAGGCAGGCTTCTGAAGAGCCATTCTGAACAGACAGAATTCCTGACATTGTGATGTGAAAGCTCGCTGACAATAATGGTCCAAAGAATCATCCATATGTATTTCTTTTCGGCAAAGACTGATTGCTTTACATCAAATCGATACTTCAAAGCCCCGATCGAACATCCTCACCTCAGTTTGAGTGTGTAAGCCGTTGCACACAGGAAGTAGGATGTTAGCACCTTTTGTGAAAATACTGAAAACGCCTTCAGTTGTAGAGTATGTTTATCATTTGGTAAATTAGAATGGCTGGCTTGATATCTTGGAACTTGTTTTGCATGGGCTTTGCCCTCTATTTGAGCAATATATAAAGGGCCTGCTGGCATAGTCTTTGTTCTTACTTTGACACTTGGGCTGCATTACCTTCTCTGTGGTTGATCTTTCTTTCATCTGCTATTTGGACTCTAAATCTGTAAAAAGTGTAATTACAGGAAATGGCAAGGCCAGTAAACCAGAATTGTAGGCCGTGATTGACTGTGAATGCTACAAGTACATGTTTAGTTGGATGCGTTTATTTTGATATAGAATATGAGCTATTTAGGATGAAACTGTTAAACGAGCACTGTTGATAATCTAGTTAATGTGGTGTACAAAATGGTTTGAATCAGATTTGCTTTAATTGATATATGCATTTGAAATGTAGTATTATAACATTAGAAAGGGCTATCACTATGAGCTAATTTACAATGCAAAAACACTTATTCAATTAAAGGGATAATTAGGATGTTTAAAATCACATTTGCAGATTAAAACCTGTTAGTATTTGCCTCCAAATTAGATTCCTTCCCACAACAATGTCAGTGTCGATAGACAGAAGGAGGTGCTTATTACTACTTTCTAATGTTACTGTGTGGCAAAGAATCTATAAAAGAGGAATGACTTGTGTGATTGTTATAATTTTCACTATTTGTTCTTTCACTTAAACATCTCATTGCCAGTGTTAGCATGCGGGCTGGCTGACATTTCAGTGTCAGACATCTAAACCAAAGCTTTAGCATTCAAAGTGAACTGTCATATACAGCAGCAAAATTAAGTTCTATGAATCCATAAACCTTTGTGCAGGCAAAGTAACAGTCCCTAGCCACAACCAAGCCTTCAGAATCATTACATTGATAATTTTGCTGGGCTTTTAGTAGCCTTGTATAGTGAATCTGTTAAGGCCTTCAGCTTAAGTAACAACCAGAGTACAGTCAGTTCTTGCTGTGGCTGCCCTTGCTTTAGTGACCTTTGTCTTTAATGGGTAATTCTTACCTGCAAGGTGTTGTCTGCACTGATAATGCAGCTGTAGTTATTTAAGACTCTGTGACACACCTGCACCCTTCTGGAAGAGGAAAATAATCGTCTACATTTCTTCTTAGCATGTGGACCCGTGTGTCAAATAGGGCTGCAACTAATCAATCTATTGATCATCATTGATCATGATTCGATGAGTTGTTTGGGTTCAATAATTTTTTCCTAAAGCTGAAGATTCAATCTTAAATGTCTTTTTTAATTTTTTGTCCAGAGCAACAGTCCACAACCCAAAGAGTCCGTTTACTATTTTAGAAGACTAGAGGAACAGAAAACAATCAAATTTGAGAAAAGGGAACCAGAGAATTTAGGCTTTATTTTTCCTAAAAGTAACTTGAATCAATTAATCAATTATCAAAAGTGGGTGTTTAATGTAAAAGCTGGCGACTAATAAATTCCCTGATCGCCACAGCTGTAGTGTCAACAGAACCGGATTATTGTTGTCGAATATATCAAAAAATTGTATGAATTATACAGGGCACACCCTGTATTTACTTAACATATATAACAAGCATACTTTTATGTTTACGGAAGTTTTATTTTACAATTTGCTTTTACTTTGAGTTATATGTGAGTATTTAACAAAGTGTCAACCTTTTTATTGGATCTTTACAGTTTAGCATGCATAGCACTTGTATGAAGATCAAATCATGATAACTGAGGCCAATGTTTAACAATATTGTGGTGATAATTTGTTCTTCTGTCATGGTGCCCGGCCTTGTAATTGTCACATTTTAACACAGCTGCCAGACTGATTTGCAATCTTGGATGTCAGAGCATCTTTGAATGCGCCACCACTATATTTGCGTATGGGCCCTGCTGACTGCTATATTATATCTTGCAAGGCTAATATAACTGATTAAAAAAAACAAAAAACAACTACAGTGACATTTTCATGGTGGTGGATTACTTCAAGTGTGTTTTAAGCCTCTGCAAATTGATTTTCTTAGCTTGCTGCCTGAAAGTAGCAAAATCCATCTGTCAGGCTTTGGAAAAAAGGACAGAAATTTTGTAAACATCATCTAAGTTGTTGGTTATTGCCTTAAACATCACGGGAAACCACTGGCCCGGTCTATAATGACGAATTCTATCTCCTCAAGTTGAAAAACACATATTTGTAGTAATGGTTATAGTCAGCGTTTGATCCATCCCCATTGTCAGAAAGGTTCATGGCTGTCTGTTGTAAACTGCTCTCCTCAGCTATTCGGCTATGGGAAAAACAATTGGCTGAGCTATTTGTAGCTCTGCATTCCCTCAACTGACTGATTATGTGCAGGAATGCATTCTGATGATCCTCTCTTTTAATAACGGAACACTTTTTCCTTTGATTTACCCATTAAACTTTACAGCCTCTTGCTTTTTTTTTTTTTAAACCATCTTATTTCTTAAAGGCTAGAATCTGATACACTGTCCCACTTTCAAAGGACTCCGCGACCCCTATCCAGTGCAGATGGTCAAGGTGAACTGAGTCAATGTTTAATAAGACGGTTATTTGTTCGGGTAAGGTCAGAAATCCTGGGCAGTAACGGCAACGAAGACTTGAGTTTCGCTTGAGAATCCTGAGCTCAAGTCAGTGGAAACACGTGAGTGCTCTTCACTGTTGAAATAACTCAATTATATTTTGACGTGGAAGTGTTTGTGACAGTGATTCCCGCTCTCTGGGACCTCATAAGGAAATGGAATGCCCCTGTTTCGCCGCCCCTGTTTTGCCACCCCTGGGTTCACTGTCACTGCCATTTATCCACTAGAGTTGTTAGATATGCAGGCTTTCTAGGTAAGTGGGATTTCCTGTCAGTAGATATTATATACAGCAGGACTACACAAAAGAAAAGTTTTCCAAAGTGGTTTATCCCAGAGCATATGATACTGTAAGCATTCCTTACATTTCTGTTTGCCCCTGAAACCTTTGCATGGACGAAGCAAGAACGGCTTCATAGGTTTGTGTTTACACGGGGCGCAGCCTCTCAATAGAGCCGCCTTTTTATTTGCATGGCGAGCTGAGCGGCCGTCTGCACAATTGCTCACATGTGGAAAGCATATTGTCTTGAAGAGGTGGCAGAAAAGGAAGTGAGAAGCAGGGCTCGGCTCAGGCCAGTCCACATGCCTTGTTCTGGCATGCAGAAAGGGATGATGTGGATGAATCTCCCATGGAAATTTTAACTCAGACTTAAATGTCTGGAAAAGAGCTTGTGTGTGTATGCGTGTGTGTGTTGTGCTTATGTGTGTGCGTGCGTGTATTTCTCTCCTCTAAAGCTTAAAGAAATAATTGCCATATGTAATGTCAACCACTGGCCTGTGTATTCTGTATTACCATACACGTTTTAAAAAATGCATAATTAGCACATTCCATTAATAGTGCGATGAGATGGTTTTTCATATTATTATTTAGTAATCCAGGAGATGTGTCGCCCTCTGCCTGGAGCAGCATCAGCAGAAATAGGATAACACGAAGCCCTGCAAGCTCCGGTTTGTTTTCCCAGTCATTTTTTTTTCTCAGTGCTGCCCACAACCATGATTTTCCTAGACGACTAGTAGTCGCACGTTTTATGATATTAATTTTAATGATTTAAATACATATATTTTTTGGGGCATAAAAAACGGTTTTGAGTTACAAGGCGAAGAAAGACTGTTATAAGCAACACAAACACTGTGCTACACACACATATATATAAAAGCCTCTCAAATCTAAATTTTATCAGCGCATACAGAAAGCCAGTTGTCTGTTAAGGGCAATACTAACAGCCATGTTAGGTGGCTAACTTTAGGCTAATCGCATCATTTTAAATGAGAAGTCAAGTTTGAGTCTTTCCATGCAGGGTTTGCATGATCACTCTGGATGACTTCCTGCCCGACATAGTCTAATATCTTTTTAACGACAAGCTCCCAAGTGGCGTTTGTGTCGTCGTGATTATCCGATCAGCACGGCTTTGCCTGCTACTGTCCTTCTTTTATTTATTAGCTTAGTTTACTGGCAGGTCAAAGAGTGATGGGTCAAGCTGACAGTTGACTTGAAGAACACCCTATGCTGTATCACAAGGCGAGCCGCTTCAATTTCACTGTCATTTTCGAATTTGAGCAGGTCATTACAGTTCTCTTCTTATCAGTTTTGGCTACTATGACTATTAGGCTTACAATTTTTTTTTCTTCTTCCCACGAATGCAACATAATGAAACATACCCTGTGGCCTGCTATGACCCAGTGCTTGTTGCACTGAGTAAATTTCATGCATGGTTTTAGTCTGTTTCTATTAGATCAATTGTTGGACTATTGCACATGTTAAGCTTTTAATATTTAGCCATAATCTCTAAATCTTTGAATCTGAGCTTGTGCTGTTGCCTGGTTGATTCTGTCTGACTCTACAAAGTATTATATCTTAGTGCTATGTTTTTAGAATTCAGACAATTATTATTATTTATCTGCAGCACTGTCATGTTTTCCTCATTTTGTACTGCAGTTTTGTTTTTTTTTTATTCTAGCTGATTTGTTTCCTTCTGGTTGCCTGTAAACAGAGACCTCTGAGCTCTGTGAGTTCAGTATACGGCGGAACCGTTTCACCTCTTGAAATTAACCGTGAAGTGCTAGCCAAGAAGGAGCTTTGTCAGTGATCCCATACCATCAGCCTTATATTTGTCAGCGTAGCTCTGGGCTGATTTTTGGCCGAGCCATGTCGGGGCTACTGGCAGTCAGAGCCAGACAGGAACAGATGGCGTTTGGTCATCGACCGGCAACATCAATGATCACAAATCAGCCACTGTACAACAGTATATTTCTTGTTTTTTTTTTTTATGCCACCCAGTGACCTTGCCTCTATGTGTGTGTGAAGTGTTGCAGATGTGTCATTAAACAAACACGGAGTCTGCAGAGAAACTGATATCTGTATGCTGTCATGTTTGGTCTCTGAAAGGCTGTGATTTTTTTTTTTTTTCACTTTCATTGCCACTCTGTTGGATTAGCCTCCAGAAGTGTAACGGTCATGATATATTTTGAGAGAACGATGTGTCCTGAAGGATTCGTTTTATTTATTTTGATTATTCCTAACACCGCTGTATCTCTGAATGCAACTGCTTACAAATATCTTGATGCAGTCCCTCTTACCACAAGGCTGAAATTTGAACGTGTACTCCTTCAAAATCGCAAACAGCTTTTTTTTTTTGTCATAAATAAAGTCTAAAGTTTATGCTTGCAAAGCGATTTCCCTCTCGCTACACCTGGTCCTTTTGTCACTTTACTGTTTTGGTAGAGGATTCTTAGCCTCCTTTGTTTTTTCCTTCATTTGTTCTCCCATTGGAGCAGCCAGACCCACATGCACATGCCTCCGCTCCCTCCTCCTTTTCCGTCATAGTGTTAAGCACTAGTGCTGATTGAAAATAAGGCTCGCTCTGACTGTACTTGGGATGCATTTTCTTTTTTCTTTTTTTTTTTTCCTCCCTTCACTTTTTGTTGAGAACTTGTTTGGCCACATACCTAAAATAGCTCTCTGACGTGTACAGTCCTGTTAAGGAATGTTACTGTGGCTGTCCAGAGTTCTCTGCGGCAGGAAGTTATGCAAACGTGCATTGCTGAGCACAGAGCCTTGTGATTAGGGTCCTGAAGGACTCGGTTCTTCAGGGTTTTTTTTTTTTTCCAGTGAAGCCTGGCTGGATACTGAATGGCCAACAAGGCCCCCTTTTTCTCCCAGCCAATGGTCTGTCTTGTGTAAATTTTCTTTCCTGAAAGTTGGCTTAAAGTATTTTTTTTTTTTTTGCCACTCAGCAGATGATGGCGCTCAGTCTCGCCATGTGTCTCGATCACGACCTCCCCTCTCATTAATTTCCCCACACTCTGTCCCTGCGAATATCCCTCTTGCTTTTATCCTTCACACCAGCCACTCTCCACCTTCCATTTTTTTTTCCCTTTTCCCCTCCCACTTGCCTTTTCTCCTGCTTCCACCCATCCCTCAGGGCGTTTGCTTGTTTTATGCCTCATAGAGGGGGAGTATGGCCCTGACCTACACTGCTGAGCAGAAGCAGAAGCAGCAGCAGCGTTACTTAAGAGGATTCCTCGCCTTGTCTGAGCTGCTGAATCACCATGTGTCATCATTGTTTTGCTCAGTGATGCAAAAAAGATGTCATTTATTTAACAGATCAATCCAGTACTGGAAGGGCAGGATTCCTGCTCTGCTATGGAGTTCAAAGATTCTTGACAATCATGCATGCATGCGTCTCTAATCAGTTATTTTATTATAGTAGTATTTTTTCCCTCCTCCCATCTTTGAGTCAAGCAGATGTAGGCTAGTTGACCTGTAACCATGAGTTTTAACATCTGGCTCACACTTGCCAGAGTAATGCAGAACAGCTTGTGTGCCTGTCTTGTTTCATACACTCTGCATTAGGAAAGATTAGATTAAATCCCACCAGTGACACCTAAACTCCTACCTAGCTTTCCAATATTGTAGTTGGACCCAGAGGATATGTTTATGTTGTAATTAACTATTACATTAATCGCCAACTATTTTGATAATTGATTAATTGAATAGTCATAGTTCTAGAAGAAAATGTCCAAATTATCTGGTTCCAGCTTCTCTGCTCTGATTATTTTCTAGTTTTTTTTTAGTCTTCTATAATAAACTTTGGGTTGCAAACCCAACACATCTATCGATTAATGATTTCAATAATTAATAAATGAATCGACTATCAAAATGGTCATCAGTTGCAGTCCTACATAGCTTCTTCAGTTGCTTTTATTAGAAACTTTGTGATCAGGGTGGGAAATCCAGTCAGGCTGGGGTTTTCTGAAATCTTTTTTTTTTTGTTTATAGAGTGTCAAATCATAACAAAAGTTATCTCATGGCACTTTTTTCCCTCTAGACTATACTCTTTATAATATTTACAAATATAGACCCAACATTCCGCCTTGAACAATTATTGCATGACTATTGGTCATGCTAAGTTGTTAACATTAGGATAAAATTCTGTATGCATTGTCACCTTCTGGGAGGGGGGGGGGTCTAATGATTGGTTGAATATTATGAGGCAGCCCTTAATAATTTAGTGATTTCAAATAGAACTTTGTAGCCAGCATCCAACCAGTAGACTTGTTATTAATCACTGTAATGTTGTAGCCAGTTCTATGAGGGTCTTGTGTAATGTAAATTTTGTCAACAGATGTTTTTATAGGTCCAATTTGGTCTACATGGCCACCATACTGTGCATGTGTAAAAAAACAGAAAATAGTAACAGATCTACTGTGTCCGCGGTGTACACAGTTGTACGCCCTGGAGTATATCTGCAAGTTAAAAAAACAGAATATTTACAGTAGCTGTGAAATCTGTCTTTCTGGAATAAGATTAAAAAAAAGCAAAAACCTCAACATTATTACTCCAGGCTTGTAATCCAGGCTTGAAGCCTATCACTATCTTTCTTCAGAAGTCCCTGCTCAAAGCCGTCCCACAGAGAAAAACAGCCTGACTGGACACTTTTTTTTTTTTTTTGCATGTTGCCTGTGATGTTGTGATGTATAATGTATTTTTTCCCTTCTTGTTAACCCTTCTCTTCTCTCCTCAGGACGGTTTGGATGCACTTGTGTACGACCTTGACTTTCCTGCCCTGAGGAAAAACAAGAGCATTGACAACTTTTTGAATAGATGTAAGTAGCCCTCACCCTGTCCTCCTTTAACGTAGACCCCTCTGTGTGTGTCTCTCTTGCTTTAACCATTTGTGCTCCGCAGACCCCAGTTACATATGGGTATAAGCCCAGGCCCAGAAAGAGAAGGCCGTTTTTTGGGTCACCGCCTCTATGCAGGCTCGGACACAATAGGTGTCTGCTGCTTACTATCCCCAACAAAGGGGCTTTCATAAATGGCTGGTGGTGACCCACATGATGCCTGTCGGGATGGCTCCTTTTTTTGTGGTGCCCATACTCTGGGGAACCCCCATAACTATGTATTACACAAACAAGAACATACCAAACCAAAAGCTTAATGTATGTTACTTTAACTGACCCACCCTGGTACAACTGCATTTACATTTCTAGGAATTGGCAAGTATCACGTTGCAGTGTTTATCGCAGAACCCTTTTTTTTTGTAGAGACAACAGCAGCATCAGTGTTATATCTTGGGAATGTATGTCTTTAATTTCCTGAATTTAGATATAGACAAACATATAATTTAACTGAAAGTCTATAACCAAACATATGCTTACTCCCCCTGCCTCCTTTGTCTTCATTTTGTTCGTAACCCAATATATTTTTACTCCCTTTGTAGCATGTTTTGCAGTCTTCCGTAAGACTTCTTTGTTTTGTTTTGAGTTTCTCTCGCAAAACTCTTCCTAGTCGCCCTCTTAAAGATGCCTGTGCATGAGACGGGAATTGCATTCACATGCGGAAGGAATTGGGTAGGGATTGCTTTCATGGGGAATGGATTGGTGGGTCCGCATGCACTGTGCGGTCTTTGTGATGGACGTCACAGATTGTCGCATGCGAAAGCCTCCCCCTCGCTCCGTCCACAGTAGCAAAAACACATCACACTGATTTAATAATCTGTTTCTATTCATCAGTAATCGGGAATAACATACATAACGTGCATATACTAATTTGTAATGAGCGTAGTTGAGTTGGCGCCTAAAACGATAGAAAAACATGGCTGGGAGGAAATGTTATTAGTCTCTTGACTCCATATTAAATAGTTGAGGGTTTATTTTTGTCCATGTAATGACATTTTGTGTAGCTTTAACAAGGCGTTTTAAGCATTTTTTTTTTTTATCAGAAAATGTTTTGAATAGCAACCCAAGCTTTCGTTAACCCCTCCGGCGAAAACTGCCATTAGTCATCTCCTCAATTACTCTTGGTATACTACTTTTGTGTGTAGTGGCTAAGTGTTGGAACTGCATTGATGGATATTGACTAATGGACTAAATGTCTTGTGAGATACTGGTTTCTCAGTGGCATGCTTCGCCTGGAGGCCTCTTCACTCTGTATCCTCTCCTCCATGCATTGTGCTTTCCAACCCCGATCACATCAGCTGATCGCTCCGCTCTATGCATTTGTGGGTCTACAGGAAATAACCTTCCTCAGACAGGAATACAGGCTCAAATTATATTGTCTGTGACAACATCATAAACTCAACATGTTTTTTTTGTTTGTTTTTTTTTCTCCCTCTGGGAATTTTTCGAGCAGGGATGGAGATTTTGGGAACCTCTCCTCAAAGTGGAAATGACTCATTCTGAAATGTTCTTATTCTAATAGCGCAGCTCTCTGGTTTTTATATTTAGATCAATTGAACTCAGATGCCCCCGCCCCTCCCCCTTTCCATGCATTCCCGTGCCAGTTGTGACCCATGTGAATTGAAAATTATCCCCCTTGTTCAACTATGACCAAATTTGGCTGAACAGTGTATACTATCTCTCCCCAGGGGAGCTAGCGTTGCTACACCAGGGAGAGGCCAATTCTCAGTTAAGCAACAAACTTTCCCTAAACGGCATCCCTCAGCTGTGTTTGTGTTTGCCAAGAGGCTGGATACATCTTATGAAAATCACCTCTGCTATATGTAAACATTACACAACACTTAAATGTAGTAACCTTTTAAAATTAGGATCTCAGTGCGTAACCATGATAGACTGTATTTTCATGGAGGAAAAAACAATACATACATGTAGGCTCTTTTTAGACACCTGTATTTCCTTGGAGTCATTGTTAATGTCACTTATTGGGCCTTGATGCTGCAACCTGTGAAGCCAATGCAATAAGTGAAGTGAAATAAATGAGTACAATTTTCCTACATAGCACCTCTTTTCAATTAATGTCTGACTTTTGTTTATTTTCCCCAGATAAGGAAACCATTAGTAAAATTCGTGACCTACGCATGAAAGCAGAGGACTATGAGGTGGTTAAAGTTATCGGCAGGGGTGCATTTGGAGAGGTGCAATTGGTAAGTATGCTTGTGATATTCGAACACCATAGCTATGAACACTGTAAGAATTACAGTGGTGTAATTAATGAACATTCTCGTGTGACTTTAGGCAGCTTGAAACCTGGTTTCATTCCATGGTGCAAATTTACATTATACAATGCAACTTGCATTACCTGGAGTTAAACTAAACAAATGGCAGGTCAATCAAACTGGAAGTTCCCTTTTTTATCACTTCTTTGTCTGTGTTTTATTGAACGTAACTCATTTCCAACATCCAGTTTTGATGACTTTTTTGACATCTGAGATACGGTGAATTTTCAATGAATTGGTGAGTCTTAATGGGGCTTAACTTGTGAAATTTAGAATGAATTACTAAACCTTTAACTAAACATTACAGCCTTTATCACTCACCAGTAGAAATTGATTCAAGAATCATGTTTAGAAGCTTCGTGAAGCAGTTGCCATCATAAAGGCTTGATAAAAGTTTATCCTGACTTGGGAAAAATACTTTGATTGAGGGGAAAAAATAAGGCCTAAATACAATGGTCATTGCATAAAGATCCAGATCGTTTCAACTCAGGATCGAGGCAATATTTTTCTTGACGTGGCAGTATCATCAAGAGATGATTTAGGACAAAAACTCACTTCCTCAAAAAAAGACTTGGGCTATTTTTTAACGGGGCAATTTCTAAAACTAATTTTGAGGTTAAAAAAAATATATTTTTCTTTAAAAAGCATTATCTCTTTGTCTTTTCTAGGTAAGACACAAAGCCACATGCAAGGTATACGCCATGAAGCTGCTGAGCAAGTTTGAGATGATCAAAAGGTCAGACTCCGCTTTCTTTTGGGAGGAGAGGGACATCATGGCTTTTGCCAACAGCTCGTGGGTGGTGCAGGTAAAAATCATCTAAATCTACTTAACCAGTAATACGCACAGGTCCCATACATCAGCTATCATCACGCTTTGAATGGCGCAAACTAATCATTTTTCCCTCTCTCCCATTCCACAGCTCTTTTTTGCCTTCCAGGACGACCGCTACCTCTACATGGTGATGGAATACATGCCCGGTGGGGACTTGGTTAACTTGATGAGCAACTACGACGTCCCAGAGAAGTGGGCCCGCTTTTACACGGCTGAAGTGGTGCTGGCTCTGGACGGCATCCATTCTATGGGTTTCATTCACAGGTAACAACAAAAACTTCTCCTCATGTCCTTGTTGTTTCTTGGGTCAGTTTTCAGTTTTTAACTCCAGACAAACACACAGAGTTGAACAATTCCTATTTAATTGGAGTGGAAAATGCTCTTTCTTGCCTTCGGTAATCCTTAGGGCTTTATACTCTACTTGGAAGTGCTTTTGAAATTTCCAAGCAGTTCTTGGACGTTTCTCGAGAACCATGATGCATGTAGAAGTTTCTAGCATGTACTGCGGTAACCTCTGATCTAATGGGTCTTTTTAATAAGCAGGAAATTATCCAAGATCAGAGGTTCTGTTTTTAGCATTAATGCTAGTTGCATGCCTTGCAAGTCTTCTCACTTCTGCATAATTCATTGCTGCTGACTTTATTTTTTTTTATATAAAAAAAGAAAAAATTCCATTTTGAGACTGACAATGTAATAGAAGGGTGTTGCTAAATCAGCAAGGTACTTATTTTAACCCTAACTTCCACACTGAATTGTGTAATCACATTAAAGTATTTTCCCAATTTAAATGTCAAAAGGTCTGTTTTCGTTTCGGTACGACATCTAGTTTCTCTACCTTTATTATGAACCACTTATAGGCTTTTTAAATGAGTGAAATTATTTAAGATTGAAGCTGTGATTTATATACTCTAGCTACTTTCATAAGTGACTCCCTAAAGCCCTTCTAAGGCTTCCTGTACACAAAAACACATGTGTATCAATTTCCTTGTTATATGCTTGGGTTTATAATGTCACAGATTACATTTATATATACTATATATTTATATATACTTATACTTTATCCAAGTACCCAAAGCAGTTTCCAGTGAAGTAGGGGATACAGAGTTTAAAATATCGCTTGTGTGTTGATATCACTTTATTTTGGCCTCCTCAGGGACGTGAAGCCTGATAACATGTTGCTAGACAAAGCTGGACACCTAAAGCTGGCAGACTTTGGAACCTGCATGAAAATGAACAAGGTATCAATTCAATTTCCTTCAATAACAGTTCTCACATTACATAGATATAAAAATACTTTCACCTATAAAAGGTTTTATTTATAATGAAGATATTAGATGAGATATTTTCTTATGACAAACATCTTAGACTCCACTCTATTTTTGACTGATTTGATTATTTCGAAGGAATAATAATCTCTCCAAAAAAAGGGGGATTTTAAAAATGTGTATATTTTCCCCTCTTCAGGATGGTATGGTACGATGTGACACAGCAGTGGGAACTCCAGATTACATTTCACCTGAGGTACTGAAATCCCAAGGAGGAGATGGCTATTACGGCAGAGAGTGTGACTGGTGGTCAGTGGGAGTGTTCCTGTACGAAATGCTAGTTGGTGAGTTTTTGAAAACTAATAAAAATACAAAAATATGCCCCATGACATCATGCAGCTCTCTTTTCAGTGTGTCGTTTTCCTGAAATTACTCCTTACCGTGGACATCTCAGTAACCCATGACTCTCCTTTTTTTTTTTTTTTTTCCTCAGGCGACACACCTTTCTATGCAGACTCGCTGGTTGGGACCTACAGCAAAATTATGAACCACAAGAATGCCCTGACCTTCCCCGACGACAGCGACATCTCCAACGACGCCAAGAATCTCATCTGTGCTTTCCTGACTGACAGGCAAGATTGCGGCCATACCTTAGTCATATCTTAGAACCCTCTGCTTGACATTTATTGTTCTCTTATAAAACACAGCTTATAAAACACTCCAAGGGAGAAACCTTGGTAGAAATCTACAAACCTAACACTGTAATAACATTGTAAATGCCACCACTTTTTTTTCTTTGAAATATTCAAGCATTAAACCTAAGCATGTCCTTCCTGACCCATACAGGGAAGTTCGTCTCGGCCGGAACGGTGTAGATGAGATCAAAAGGCATCCCTTCTTCAAGAATGACCAGTGGACATGGGAGAACATCAGAGAAAGTAGGAACATTTTAACGTCTCTTTTATATCTGGTGGTGGCGCGTCACACGCTGTTACTGCAACAGGCCAGCCATCATGTTTTCCATTTGACCTACTACAGACAGTTGCAGGAAATTCTTGTAGACGAGCCATTCATTCAGTATCCTCTCCAAGACTGAACGTGATTCCTGCTCAGAGTAATAATTGGCAGCGCAGCATTTTTTGAGGCCAACAAAAGGGGAAGCAGTCCAATCGCAAATGTTAATGCGGCGGGATTGACACAGGAGCAGGGAGAGATTAGAAATGTAGGGCTAAATCCAGCAGCTATAGTCCGTTCTTTAGTGGGTTTATATTTAATACTTAGCTAGGCTGAAGTCAGCACTTTAATGTTGGCCACCCACCCCTGTCGTTCCAATGGCTGATCAGCTCCGCTAGCTGGCCAGTTTCCCTGTTTTTGAAACAGGGTTTCAAAAGGGATCTGTGATCCAGAAAAACTCTGCGCAGCCCTTTGCAGGTTACAGAGAAACGTTTTCTATATATCGAGGCAGGTAATCTACCTCCCATACAATTATGACAGATTAAAGAAAAATTAAAATCTTTATTGAAAATGATCCAGGTCAAAATCCAAGCATATGTCCTAATATTAAACCTGTTTTACTGATGAAAACATTACCACACGTTTCTAAAGTCTTATCAAGCATTATTGCCTCTATTCAAAAGTGTCACATTTTGTAAATGTTTTCAACTATGTTTGGTGGAGATTTAGCATCAGGGATTGTGCCAGTCCTTGCACATAGTAGCTTATTATATAAATATATTATGAAGTGTCATGATGAATCTGCTATCTCCATGTGCAGCTGCTGCCCCGGTAGTGCCTGAACTGAGCAGTGACGTCGACACCAGTAACTTCGACGACATCGAGGAAGATCGGGGCGAGGAGGAGACCTTTCCGATACCAAAGGCCTTCGTGGGCAACCAGCTCCCCTTCGTAGGCTTCACTTACTACAGCAATCAGCAGTAAGTGCACCAGACATCGCTGCATAAATGTGCCAATTCGAGTGCATATGCCACCAAATTGTCCGCATAGTAGCACATGTTGAGATGTAGGATTCATAAACCATCTTACGAGTTTAATCTTTTTCCAGTCTTTTGCGCAGCTCCAGCACCACCACAAAAGCCAGTGACAAACGTAGCAGCTCCACAAAGGAAGACAAGAGTCATGTGAGTAAACCACTACAATTTTTGAGGCCTTTGAGATGTAGAATATCTCCTCCTAACTTCTGATTCCCTTAGTGGTCATATCCGTGCATGCGTTTCCTAAGATCAATTATCGGTTGTTTCTTTTTAGCTGGAGAACCTGCAGAAAAGAATCTACCAGCTGGAGGAACAGCTCCACAGTGAGATGCAGCTGAAGGATGAATTGGAGCAGAAATGCAGGTAGGTAACAGACATGTAACACACGACGGCTGCTGCTTACTCAGTCAAATTAAAGACGAGATGCAAATTGTCTTGTCCTAATAGACCAGCAGTGTTTTTAAAATGCGTGGCAGGGAGAGAATAAACTGTAGAGGAGTTGAGTTGCTTGTAAACAGGAAATATCTTTTGCATGCAGCAACATACCTGAGATTTTTCATTATTTTAACAATTTACCACATGAAACCTTAAAAGTATTTAAATAAAAAAAATCTTTTCTCCCCAGGACCTCAAACGCCAAGATTGACAAGATCATGAAAGAGCTGGACGAAGAGGTTAACCGCCACTACTCCTCTTCAACATTCTTTTCGCCGACACATAATGAAATCACAATATTTGCTGCTTTGATCATAATTGGACATGTCAGGGGTTAGTTTGTTCCTGCCGCGTAATAGCTGCTCTTCTGTTGCCACAGGCGAACCTGAGGAAGAGTGGCGAGGCCAGCATGTCTCTGCTGGAGAAGGACAAGATCATGCTGCAGCACAGATTCACGGAGTACCAAAGAAAAGCTGACCAGGAGGCAGAGAAGAGACGCAATTTGGAGAATGAAGGTAAAGATAATAAGGTGCTGCTCCTGTATGATTCAGGCACTTTGCAATTAAAGTAGAATTGCATGGTGAAGTCGCCATACCGCCGGAATTTGAACATAGCGATGCTCTCATCCTCTCATTATCATTTGATCTGGCTAAGACATATGTTCCAGATGGATTACCTGGTGTCCTGGTGGGACCTTAGGTCTTTCTCACTGCTAACTACATTATCTAGTTAACTGTTAAATCATGCACATGTCCGTCTGACTTTTCCCATTGACTTGTAACAGAAGACTCCACTAATTGGATTGAGAAGCATTAAGATGTAGGAAAGATAAAAGGTTTTAATTTGGAATTTGGGAATGGGATTTTTGTTTTAGTTTGAAATAGGATCTAAATTTGGTCTGGTCCAACTCATTTCCTGTTTTGGTTCTTTGCAGTGTCAACTTTAAAGGAGCAGCTCGAAGATATGAGGAAGCTGAGCCAGAACTCTCAGGCCTCAAATGACAAGATTGTCCAGCTGCAGAATCAGGTACGGCACACAGGTTTGAGACTAGAGGAGCATCAATAACCAATATTATTGTCTTCTCACAAATAAATAAATTAGTGTTGGATCATGAAAAACTGGTTGGAATACAAAATTCACAAATTATTATTTTCTACACTAAACCTCTGTGTACTGATAAATAGAAATAGCCAAATGATTGAGGATGCAGACCTGGATAGAAGCATTGTTTTTTTTTTTTAGTATTTTTATTGAAAATAGATTTTTACATCCATTGTATTTCCATGCATCTTTCACTTTATTACTGCATTATATTGAGTGGTTGCATGATTATATTAAGAATAAAATGAATGAGGGGGGGAAAGCAAATGGAATAAATAAAATAAATGTGCAGATACCTCAAGCCTCAATATAAAATGGAGAAACCAAATAAATGTATGTACCAAAATTAATTGGTTCAATTTTAATTTTTAAAAAATGATCAAGTACAATTAACTATATACATCCAGAAAGCACAGTGATGATAAAATCAACAAAGCTCACATCCAGGAACACAAAAGCACATTCAATGTTATTTTTCCCTTCCCGTCCTCACTCGTTTTGATCGACAGCTGGAGGAGGCCAACGACCTCCTGCGCGCAGAGTCGGACACGGCGGCGAGGCTGAGGAAGAGCCACACAGAGATCGCCAAGTCGATGAGCCAGTTGGAGAGTTTGAACCGCGAGCTTCAGGAGAGGAGCCGTGCCGTGGAGGGAGAGAAGGCACAGCTGGAAAAGGACCTCCTGCTCATTCAGAGCACCCTGGACTCCGAGAGGAGGAACTACAGCCAAGGCTCCGAGGAGATCAGGGAGCTGCAAGGTGACCTCACTGACACGCAACACAAAGCTACCAAATCAGATTTTAAATACAACTTCAACAGTTTAGAAAACAAATATCGGCTGAAACCCATGAGCGTGTGACCAAATCAGTTTGCTGTAGAATATATAAAACCATCCTTCACTCTTCAGTTGATATCAGGCAAACACCCAAGTAGTCACGTGAGATACAGCTGTCTTTTATGATCCATACAAATTAAAATTCAGGTGGTATTGACAATACTATCCGATACCAGTACAAAAACGTAATGTGCATACGTAATTATTAAACTTATTGTTTATTTATGACTAATTATCATACAAGAAAGACTAAGGCCTAAATCAATCTTTCCACACCATCATGTGTGGAGCTGCTGCTGTGATGCTTTTAGCATTGTTTCGGTTGGCCTGTGTAGTACAGCCCTAATACACTAGGATCGTAATTATATAATAATTAATAGGACTATAACAGGCTGAAAAAATAGTTGCTACCTGAGATCATTTAGATGACATTCTAATAGTATACTTGCTTTCCGCTGTGTTCCTGTTAATGACAAACTACACACTGACCACAAATTACAACAATATTGATATTTCAATATGACAATCAATACTAGAACATAAGTATCGGAAGTATCAATATTTCACTATTGATCTACACATCAGTAGCCCAAAGCAGTCACATTAGTTTCTGATGTATCTGCCAGCCAGTTAACTTTTAATGGGAGCAGAAAAGAAACACTGAAATCTTTGGCTAAAAGAAGAAACTATTTGTGGTGGTCTTTTTTGATATTGCAAACCTGATTTAAAAACAAAAAAGGGTTTTCTAATGAATGATGAATATCCAAGCCTTATATCTTGATACCATGTTTATACCTTCTATTCTTAGCACGGATGGCGGGGCTGCAAGAAGACAACAAAAGCTTGAAGCTCAGCCTCTCCAAAGTGGAGGCCGAACGCAAACAGGCCCAGGAGAGCAGTAATAACCTGGAGAAGGTAGACCACAAGTTCAAGCTGTCGCTGTTGTTCACTAAATCCGTGTACTCGGTTACACAGGCGGTCACGTGTTTGGTTTGCTTCATGTCGTTTTCCCGTCTGTTCAACCCTCCCCCCGCAGGAAAAGAATAACCTGGAGATCGACCTGAACTACAAACTGAAGACCCTGCAGCAGCGTCTGGAGCAGGAGCAGACGGAGCACAGGGTGACGCGGGCACAGCTCACCGACAAGTATGAGTCAATTGAAGAAGCCAAATCAGCCGCCATGAATGGTATGCCAGTCCTATGTCGGAGCACGCCCTACTCCACCATTTCCACTCGACTTTTTCTATTCTGTTCATGTTTTCTTTCTTACTACGCATATTTCTCTCTCCCTCTATTGATTTTCGTCACCTCAAAAGCTTGAGTTTATTCTCACACCATCACCCTCTTCCTGCTTTGTTTTTCTTTTCTGCAATTTAATCAGACGCACCTCCAGGGGCTGTTTTGGTGGGAACGGGTTTCCATGAGTGTGTGCCAGTGTGCATGTCAGGACATCTCCTCATTGCATATTAAAGACTCTTAAAGCATTTTTTTTTTTTTTTTTTTTGCAATAGAGTGGTGAAGTGCCTTTCACCCACTAAATACTGGAATAGACTCAAGCACTTATGTGGCAATTTTCTGCCATGACAGAGCTTACTGATTTATATTTATGAGACAAATTGTGAAACAACAAAATCAATTTTGGCTGCTTAATATCATAAATTTGAATTTTTATATAGAAAAACAGTTACTGACATTTTATGAATTATCACAAGACCTTTCCATATTTCTCTTACTTCATCTACACTTAATTAACAAATAATAATTTCTCTTATTCTTGTCTCTGTCCGTCCATAGCTGTTCAACAGAAGATGTCGGAGGAGAGCGGAGCGCGGATGCGAGCAGAGAGCCGGGTAGTGGAGGTTGAGAAGCAGTGCTCGATGTTGGAGTTTGACCTCAAGCAGTCCGTGCAGAAGATGGAGCAGCTGATGAAGCAAAAGGAAAGGCTGGAAGATGACGTAAGTGGAGAAAAAGAACATGCAATTTGATAATTGGTTGACTTTATTTGTGCATGTTCTTAAAACTCTTGCACTTTTCCTCCTCTAGGTGAAGAACCTGCGGATACAGGTAGAACAGGATTCGAGCAAGCGTCTCCATGCCCAGAGTGACCTGAAGAGCCGCATGCAGGAAGTCGACCGTCTTAGGTGTTCAGAGAAGCAGCTCAAACAAGAGGTCAACACAGCACTAGAGAGTAAACGCTCCCTGGAGTTCCAGCTGGCACAGCTGACCAAGTGAGTGCGCTTCTTTTATTCATCCAAAACATTACTTATCTTCGAGGAGACATTCCCTGCATGCAATGTGAATAAAATAACCAGAAAATAAATCAGAAGGAACGCTTTTTGAGGAAAATTTCAAGTTCCTTTTCCTCATTCGGCCAAATGAATTTGACTCTAAAAACAAACTGGCAGCTGCTCCAGGCCAGGAGTTCTAATTCTCTGTTATTGCTTGTTCAGGCCAGTAATGCTCTTTGGATGTCAAGGCGTCAATTGCCCTACAATTGCCTGTATTTTCAAATAAGTGCTATTATTCCAGCTTAAATGGCGACTATGCCAAAGCTGTTCTGCGACTGTGTTTACACCATAGGATTAGACTCCATCCACTCCAATGCTAATCCCCCTGGCTGGCTCTGCAGCCGCTGTTGCTGGTTGTGATGCTATTTACTACTGGAGCTTAATCAGGGGCTGGCTCCGTTGGCCTCACTGAAATGTGTTGTATTTAAAATGCTCAAACTCGATTTTATTATTTGATTTTTATTTTTTTTAACCAGACAATACAGAGGCAACGAGGGACAGATGAGGGAACTTCAGGACCAGCTTGAGGCCGAACAGTATTTTTCTGTAAGTAAAACACGGTTCCCACAACATCTTAAAAAGTCTTAAAAGCATTGAATTTCAACCTTAAAGGTGGAAAATGTCTTGGATTTTGAGATCTGGGTCTTAAAATTTGTTTTTTTTTTTTTTAATTAAAACAAAAGTTTCTTTTTTTGCCGGTAGGTCTGTGAAATTGGCCATGAAACATTAAGTTTTATGTAAATAGTCTAAAAAAGACTATAACTTGAAGAAACCTGTAGGAACCCTGTAAAAGTCTCATGTTCCACCTCTGCTTTAATCAGTGTCAAAAGCCATAGACTGAACATTCTGTGTTTCCTCCTTCAGACGCTTTACAAAACTCAGGTCAAGGAGCTAAAAGAGGAGATTGAGGAAAAGAACCGGCAAGTACAAGAGGCTCATAAAAAGGTGCAGGACTTGTGTAGTGAAAGGTAAGAGATTAAATATGTCCATCACTCATATTTGCCCGGGATTGTTCCAGGATAGTTATTTATTTTATTTTTTTTTCTTAAATTTACCTGTCAAATCTCTTGTATCATGTACAAAGGGATTCCCTGTCGGCCCAGCTGGATCTGACTGTAACCAAGGCCGAATCAGAGCAGCTCGCCCGGGCTCTTCAGGAGGAACAGTACTTTGAGCTCAGCCAAGAGACCAAGAAGACGATAACTAGACATAAGCAGGAGGTCGTGGAGAAGGATTCTACTATCGCACGAGTAAGCCAACCTAAATTATTTCTCTGAAGCTAGTTTTTGCACTTTCCGTCCGATAATTGACAGATTTTACTGTCTCAAATGTGAGTGCGAAAAAGTGTTGATATTCTAATTTCACTGCAGCTTGAGGAATCAAATAAAACTCTGACCAAAGATGTGGAGAACCTCAGCAAAGAGAAGACAGAGTTAAACGAGAAGCTTCGTGTTCAAGATGAAGGTACTTCCCATACTTGCCTATACTTATACCATCTCAATATAATTCAGTTGTTCTTCAAAATAACTCTTCTCCCTCTCAAGAGTACGCAGCTCAGAAGGAAGAAATTACAAATGCAATCAAGGCCAACTATGAGAAAGTCCTCAACACAGAGCGCACACTGAAGACTCAGGTAAAGATGCGTCTTCTTTAAGTCGGACGAGATTCGCAAACACTGGAAATACTAGTGTAGCACGGCGGCTGATGCTTTTCCATCCGTTTACCGACCTCACCCCCGTCAGGCGGTGAACAAGCTGGCGGAGATCATGAACCGCAAGGACATGAAGCTGGACCAGAAGAAGAAGGGCAGCACCGCTGACCTGCGGAAGAAGGAGAAGGAGAACCGCAAGCTGCAGCTGGAGCTCAACCAGGAGAAGGAGAAGTTCAACCACATGGCCATCAAGTATCAGAAGGAGTTGAGCGAGATGCAGGGGGTGAGTGAACATCTCAGCAATACCAGGATACCGGTATAATCACCTCTGGTTTTCCTTGTTTTTTTTTAAACTCTCATCTGGCTTTCCTACCTGACAGCAACTGGTGGAGGAGTGCACATATCGCAACGAGCTGCAGATGCAGCTGGACAGCAAGGAGAGCGACATCGAGCAGCTTCGGGAGAAACTGAATGACCTGCAGCAGCGCATGGACAGTTCTAGCGTGACCAGTTTGCAAACGGATGAGACGGACAGCAACATCGCAGGTAGGGTCATCACAGGAGACGAGTGGAGGACACACAGCTCGTCGTATCTGCTCCAATTTGTGCAAATGGAAACTTCTTTATATGCATTTACACTGTTTTTGAAGCCATTAATGCCTTGAGAAAAGGAAAAAAAAACACAATTCCATGATGTGCGTACTCCTAAGGCACCATTAACATACAACATAATTCACAACCCTTCACTTACACTGTAATTAAAGTAGTGGACAAACATCAGTGTTTGAATTTCATGGTTTTAAGTAGAGCTGCGACCATTTTGATAGTCGATTTGAAATGATTAATCGATTACTTGGTTTATAAAATGGTGTAAAAATGTTGACTTGCTGTTTCCCAAAGCTGAAGATGCAACCGGTCATAAACATCATCAGTTTACTATTATAAGAGACTAAAGAAACCAGAAAATAATCAGAGAATTTGGATCTTTTCTCTCCAAAAATGACTCAAACTGATAGTTAGTGAATAATGTAATAGTTGGCAACTACTCGATTAATCAACTAATCGTCGCAGGTCTATTATTAAGATGTTACAACATTTTTCTTTTGGAAACCTTTCAGTTTTACACAAGTACAAAGCTGAAATGATCTCCATTTGGAAAAAAATACTGAATAATAAATGTTCCAAAGTCTCTAAACAAGGTCTAACTGAAATATGAATATTCCTTGTCCTAGGTCTGATTTCATGAATACTGCTGTTTGTGGTTAAACCATTCTCTCTTTATTCCCCTCATGTCCAGTCGGTTCTCCTTGCTCTTCTTATCTTTGTAACTTCTATTCCTTTCCCTCTGTGAGTAACAAAGTGGACGAGCACCGTTTGCCTGGCCTGCGCTGCAGCTGTTGTGTGTTTGTGTCATTTTTTTTTTTTTATTATTTTATTTTTGCCCCCGATTTCCCCCGAGTATTGTTTTACCAGAGGTGAGAAAGCCATCTCTGTCGATGGAGGAAAATGCAACACTTTTGAAAGAAGCCTGATAAGAGTGTATCTTCCGAAATCTGACCTAGAAATTCCGATACATGACACATAAATAGAATGTTATGGGACGATGCTTAATGTCAGGCTGTCAGCCCCAACGGTAAAGTAACCCCATCAGATGAAAGGTTACCACCATATGACAGGCTCCACCCTGTGTGAGGTCGACCACAGCGCTCTCAGCACCTTTCAAAATGTGTCTCGAAATAGAAAAAGACGTTTTTAGTTCACATGCACCGTGTGCTTCAAACACTTTTTAACAGTGACTTGTTTTTTGGCATGTTCACCTAGAGGTACTGCTCGTGTGGGCACAAAGACCCTCCCTCACAACGTCACATTCAGTAGAAAAGCCCTCTTTTAGTTCACTGTCCCCATTTAGCTTGTGTTTTTTCAACTGCATGAACTTGAAATGTCATTTTAACAGCTCCATAATGTCTCTAGTCGATTGCACAGCTTTGTTTCTATGAAAGGAGTGAGTGATAAAGCTGTAACTCGGAAGAAAATAAATACTAATTCCTACTTAAAAAATGTTTTTTAACTAAATTTGATATGACAAAATCCTTCATGCACTGTTAACATGCTGGAGTGAGGACTTATCCATGTCTAATATTGTCCTCCTGCATGGAGAATCTGAACTCATCTCTTTTCACCTACTCTGGCAGTACCCTCCCTGAAGGGGTTCACTCTGTTTTGAAAGCGTTATGACCTTTGTCACTTGACTTTTTATTAGATTTTTACTCCCAGTTGAGTTTGTATTTAATCACTGCATGGCCCTTTCCCCCCCACAGTGCCTTTTTATTATAAAGTGTGGATGTATAACTATATTTCTCATGTGGGCTGTTTTGCAGAATCCAGATTGGAGGGCTGGCTGTCTATTCCTAACCGTGCTAATATCAAGCGATACGGATGGAAGAAGCAGGTATGCTGTGTTTTTTAAATTTTTTTTTTTTTTGCGTTTCCTCTATTCACCTGCATTTTGTTCAACTTTGCTGCTACAACACATGCTGCCAAACTCCCTCGAGGGCAGTATCAGCCTTCCTCTCATTGTCTTTTTAATATTTGCAGTATGTGGTGGTGAGCAGTAAGAAGATTCTGTTCTACAACGACGAGCAGGATAAGGAACAGTCCAACCCCTCAATGGTACTAGATATCGAGTAAGTTCTTTTTTTCCTTAAATTGATTTGAATAATTAGATTTATCACTTTCCTGTGGTTTGTGTAATGGCTGAAACACAAAGTCTTAGTTTTTACATACAATACATATAACATCAAACTAATTAAGCCATAAAAAAGTGATCTGCTGGGAATGTTAGGCAACCGAAGTAGTTGCATGTTTCAGTATGAATTGATTGATGAAAAATATTCACTCTGTTTGCTGTTGAACATCATATTCACAATGCGTAAACTACTACAGGTGAGGTTTTGGTAGAAAAAAATGTTATATGGACATAGTATACATTTAATACCTGAAAATATTCACTAAAAATCAATTAATACTAGACTTTTTATTGAAAAGATCAGTGCAATGAGTGCGGAGCTAAGGAGTTGACTGTGGAATCTCAGTTTTATCTATTGTTGTTGGTTTTCATTGTTTATTATTCAGGACCGTTTGAGAAATAAATGGAAAAATTCAAATAAATGAACAAATTAAACGTTTTTGTGGCCGGTTGGTCTGTGAAATGGGTATTAAGTTTTACATAAAAGGTTATAGAAAGACTGAATTATCTTGAAAAGACATTTAGGAACCCTGATTTACAAAAAGGGAGAGACAACAGAAGACATTATTTTTTCAATTTGGCCAAAGTGGTTTGGTCACACATAGACGACCTTGGCTGTGGCACAACCTGCGCTGAGGTGCCTGTCCATCACTGCTTGCAGCTTTAGTTATTATTGTTGCTGAAAATATTTCTTAAAAATTTGCCTCGGTCCTTTTAGTTTTTGTTCAGAGAAAACCAGAATGAGTTGCACATTATATTTTTCAGCCAAATCACCCAGCCCTAGTTGCAGGTGCATGTTGTTGTGTTTCCAGGTTAGTGCTTATGTTTTTCCTGATGTATAATTGGACATTTTGGTTCCATCCTGTGCAGCAAACTGTTTCATGTCAGACCAGTCACACAAGGAGACGTGTACCGAGCTGAGACAGAAGAGATTCCAAGGATATTCCAGGTAGGAGACTCCTTTCCTGTTATACATTTTTCTCTAGACTGATATATTTGTATCCAGCCGGAACTTGTCAAGTGGTAACATTTCCGCTCGGCCTCGATTTTTTTTTTTTTTTTGATGATTCGCTCCCGTCTGCGTCCAGATCCTGTATGCCAACGAGGGTGAGTGCAGGAAGGAGGTGGACATGGAGACGGTCCCTCAGGGCGACAAGACCAACTGTCTCCCCCACAAAGGCCACGAGTTCATCCCTACGCTATATCACTTCCCTTCCAACTGCGAGGCCTGCTCCAAGCCTCTGTGGCACGTCTTCAAGCCGCCTCCGGCTCTAGAGTGTCGCCGCTGCCACGTCAAGTGCCACAAGGACCACCTCGACAAAAAGGAGGACGTCATAGCTCCTTGCAAAGGTAACGCATTGCCAGACTCAGCTTAGGAACGCAAACCCATCAGTGAATTTCAGGCTAAGCTTCATAGCTGAAACGAATAGTCGATGTTATAGTTTTCACTCAGTATCTAAACCAATTCTGCCACGTGTCTTCACAGTAAACTACGATGTGACCTCTGCCCGGGACATGCTCCTGCTGGCTCTGACCCAGGACGAGCAGAAGAAATGGATCGGCCACCTCGGAAAGAAGATCCCCAAGACCCCACCATCCACATTCTCAAGAGCCTCACCTCGTAGTATGTCCACTCGCTCCGGACCAAATCAGTCCTTCCGCAAGAACCCTAAAAGCAATACAGGAAAGCTGAGGTAACTTGACAATTTGTGGACTGATGATTTTTTTTCCCTGTATTTTCTTTAATTTTGTTCTGTATTATATTTTCTATAATGTTCATACGAGCTATAGCTAACTGCATGATATCCAGTAAGGCACTGCTCAGAATACTGTTAGGAAGTAAGTGAGGGCGTGCTGCAGTTAGAAGTCGTATTTTTATCCCGTGGTGGGCAGAGATGTGGTCAAGTCAGTCACATGACCTGCTGTTTGTCTCCTGTGTTGTAGCAGAGCGCAGTCCAGCCTCCAAGCAGCAGACACTACATCCAGCACTTGTTGACAGGAACTTCTTCAGAAAGTGTTGTTTCTTTAGTCTGTGTTCACGGCTTTAAAACTCTATTTATTAATTGTGTTCCTGGGTGTTTTTAACACAAGACACTTCTTGGTTGGTTGGTTGGTTGGTTGGTTAACTGACTCCTGGGGTCTTTTCCATTTGACACTTGGGATTTTTGTTCTTTGTTTTGTTTTTTTTCTAATTGGCACTAATAATGTGTTGTTTGGGTTCAGTAATTAACTTACAGGCTTCCTATACAACCCTGCTTAGAATTTGGTCCACTTTAAGGATTTTTATGTCACCTCTCAAACATGATGCTAAGGTGTTAACGGTGTTATTGTATGTTGACTTAGAATGGGTTACTAACCAAGGTAAAGATGTTTTGTCTTTCTTTTACTGGACACCTGTCTCTCTTCTGTCTTTCAGCTAACCGTCTGAACCATTGGATTCTTTTCTGGACTCTATACTTTCCCTCCTCACCTTTTTTCCCCTCATCCTCAAAAATGGAGCAACCTGTATTACGTAGAAAATTCTGTTTAAAAAATAAATAAATAAAAAATATCAGTAAATAACCAGCGCTGGAAAAAATTGCAACACATGTCAGACACAAGGCATCACGGACATTAAGAGGCCTGATTTACCCCCTCTGCCCTCCCACATCCTCGAGATGAAACCATTGTCCATCTACACAAACTCGCAGCTCTCCATTTCTACCAGAAGATGGCCCACTTGTCTTGAAACCTAAAGACGGAGAGAGGACAAAAGTGGAGGAACTCATGTCACGGAGGCATTCTGTGTTTCATATCATAATGACAGTTCTGTCGGAACTCTGAAGGTAAAAAAAGGGGGTTTTGCTGGGACTTCTGCAAGTATGTGTTCAGTTACAGGTACTGTCATACAGGGATTGCAGATCTGCAGTGAGCGCGTCTCAGGGGTGGAAAATGAATCTTATTTTCTAATTTTTCTTTCCCCCACCTGTCAGATACTCCAGTTATGTAAGCATACTTCTGTTTTCAGCTAACAAAAATGACTGATGCCTTCATCTACAGTCTCTGGCCGTTCTTTTTTTCTTTTGCCTTTATTCTTATTACTCTGCAAGTCAGTTATCAGGTTTGGGACAGAGTATTGGGACATGAGTATTAGATGTTTTGAGTATTGAGTGAGGAGCATGCAAGATCATCATTTAAATCTATGCATTATTTTTATTATTATAATTATTTTTATTGCTCCAAGCCATACGTAAACTTCCATTGTAATGGCGTATAGGAGTCCTAAAACTTAATTGACTTTTTTTTTGTTTATTTGGTACATTGTCTCTGTAATATTTTTTTTCTTGTATTGTTATTTTTTTGTAATGTATTGCCTTACATTGATTCATAGATACATGGTTCAAAAGGAAAACATTAAGTTAACAAATGTAAAACTGCACTGTTTGAATTGTAAATTATTTGTAGAAGACTAAACAGGTGTAGCATTTGGCCCACCTAGTGCCTTAACGTTTGGATATTGATTTTACTGCCATATCTGTTGTTTTTTTTTCTTTCTCCAAAAACAAGACAAATCTTAACTCTTCCATCATTTATTTTTTAAGAAATCGCCACACATTCGTGGTTTTATCGAAACTTACTTTCTCTGGTTTGAGTATATAAAATATATATATTAGATTACCTCTTTATGGACACATTGCAATAGAGTTAGCGTGTTAAAAAAAAGGAAAAAAAAAAAGAAAAAAAGTCCCCAGACTCGGTTCGTATCATATGACAAATTTCGGGATGGTGTACCTAAAGCAAGGCCTACCTGTGTCAATGATTGTCTTTAACAATTACAAGTTGTTTCTCTAACACGGTAATGTCCCGTTAATGCAAACCCCCCTCACAGTGTATATAATGAGAGAGACACAAGGATTATGGAATACCTCCGCAATCTTTTTATTTGTAACTTTTTTGTTCAGTTAAAAAAAGCACTGGAACTATGATCTACTCTTGTCTTGGATAATTTGCATGGTTAATTGCATTGGAGTCCGCACTGATGGATATGTCAATAAACATATCTTTATCATCCATTGTATGCTCCGTTCTTACTACAGATGCATCTTTTTTCCCCTCCAAATCAGGCTAAACATCCCATCCTTGGATTACCAATTTGGCTAAATTGGCAACTCTCCAAAAGCCCCAGGAGTTCAGGGGTACCGAATTACTAATTTTATTTTGTCTTGGAACATCCAATGCTGAATATCAACTAATTTGATTCAGGCCTAAAGATTCTTTTTTTTATTTCTAAAACCCTGTCTGAAGTTTTTAGTCCTTTCTTTGAACATTTGTTTATATGTCACATATTTCTAAATAAAAACGTGTAAAGCAGTTACCACACATTAAACACAGAACCAGGTAATATCCCACGATAGATACTGGCAAAACTGTATAGAGTGGGAGGAATAGGGGGGTTCATAAACTGATTCTCTTTTTTATTAAATTCTGTCCAAAGGTCACATTTCTGGAAAGACTTTTGCTTTGAAGAAAGTAGATGAACACATGGCCAAAGTAGTAACACTTTCTATCACTGTGCCACAAATGGATGGAATTGTAGTGAAAATCGATCATGCACAATTTTGCTGGGGAGTCCAACGTTAAAACCCTTAATCACCACAATGAATTTAATGCATCCATTATACAGCTTCAATAACAAACAGGCTAAAGATGAGATTTATAATACTGTGGTTGGGGAAATTTATCACCTGTCTGGAATCTTGTGTACATTTTATTTTTAAAAATGTCAAATAAATTATCTTTCTGGAAAAAATGTAATTTAAAAAAAAAATCTGAGTCTAGTTATGTACAAAGTAAACCTCAGTAAAAAAAAATAAATAAAACGCTCTGTCTCTTAGCGGCTAAACGAGCTGCATGATGAGGGTGTGGAGGGTCTGGCTGCAGCAGGATGACTAGCAGATGTCGGAGCGCATCGATAAGTTCACAGCGTGTTGTTGCAGCGTCATTCTGTTTGAATGAACTTCAGACTGAGAACTAGCCAACTCCTCATTCGCGCCCCGGTGGACAGAAACAGGAATAAACAAAGGAGTTGAGGAAAGAAAAGGTTGCCAAATATGCCGGTGTTTACAGGTATGATCATAATTCAATACAACACATTCAATGCCATGGGGAAAACGGGACAAAAACACGCAGCTTTACACGTGTTTTAGTGGAGTAGCGTAAATTTCACGTTAGCGTGTTAGCTTAGTTAGCTTTAGCGTTGTATGCTGTTTGAGCCTTGTTAGGCCACAGTATAAATAATCAAGGATACGCCCAGAACTGCTACACTGATTTCAATGTCTCACTGTTGATTGTAGTGTTTTAAAGTGTCTTTTTTTACGCGCTGGCTACTTCTAAAGCTAAATGTCGTCTGCTACAATCCAGAGAGCAGCTAACGCCGCTAACTGTCAAGCTAGCTGCTTAGCCGAGGAACAGTTTGGAGCAAACACGGTTTAAATGCATATCTAAACCCACTTGTTTGTCAACCTGACACATTCTATAAGTCGTAGCCGTGTCAGCGTGAGCTAAGATTTGTCTAAAGTCCAAATATGTAAGTATGTAAAGCACTGAATCGTTCACTCTGCTAGCACGGCTAACAAAGCTAGCCAGGTCATGAGTAAACACTTCCTACACTTGTTTTTTTTTAGTAGTTGCGACTTGCAGGACACTAAGGAATGTGTATAGGACATGAGTTTGCCGTTTAGCATGGCGGTACTTTGACTAATCGGCCATTTAGCGCTAAAAATCACCAGTCAAACAGCTGTAACATGTTATTAGCTTTCACTTTGTGGTTTTAGACTGTCTGATAGCTACTTGAAGTCACTGTCGCTAAGATGCTGTGTCATACATGGCAGCTATTTCCCAATACTTATACCGGAGGAAGCAAACACATGATCCAGTACAGATTACATTTATTTATTCATTTATTATTATTTTTTTGTCTTTCAGTAAATGTGAAATGGGGCAAAGAGAAGTTTGATGCTGTAGAGCTGAATACTGAGGAGCCACCCATGGTTTTCAAGGCTCAGCTCTTCGCCCTGACAGGAGTCCAGCCAGACAGACAGAAGGTCATGGTGAAGGGAGGCACTCTGAAGGTACTCCTCTAAACAAATGTGCATTTAAAGTTAACTTTATGGCTTATTGAAGGTTGGAGATTTGCAATTTCTTCATTGGACTGTCGGAAACAAATCTGACGTAGGGACTAACAGTAAATCTGATTTGTTCTTGGGATTTTTACATTGTGGAATTTGATTTGAGTAATTTCCACACCTGGATAAGAACAGGGGCGGGGTTCCAAATTAGTTTGAAATAATAGCAACAATATCTTGTGAATTATGTACATGGCATCACAAATAACTGAATATTAATGTGTTTTTGAGCAGTTATGAGATATGCAGTGGCGTAAACCAGCTTATCTGCATAATAGCCATTTATGGCTGCGTTCTTTGTCGTTTCCGTAGCCCCAGTCCATAAACAAGGCTGCACAGACGTAGTGAAAATTGAATTTAAAAAATGTTTTCAATTCACTTGTGGGTCTTATTTATAAATGAGACTAAAATAGATGGCCACTTTTCTGCTCCGCTTTTCTGTGTTATACATGGTCTTAAAGTCTGTAATTTTGAAATGGAAACTGTAAAGGAACATTTTATTACTCCACTGTTGCACCGTGTGATGTTTTTCTTCCTCAGGATGTACATGAGCAGTGTTTTATTTCTTTTTTTGCATCCTAAAAACTCAGTTGACCATATGTGTAATTGATAGAATGTTACAGCTGCGTTTCTTTTTACTCCAGTCTGAGTAGTGTTTGCCAAAAGCTACGATTCCTAGTCCCTATCAAAGGGCTTGTGACTGTGAGACAAGTCTAATGCGTGTTTGGCTTTGGTCTTTCAAAGAGATTTGCTAAAGAACCAGAAAAATGCTGGCCTTGTGATTCTTGAGTTTTATTTAGGAACTAATGAATGTCTATTTTCCATTTTAGGATGATGAGTGGGGAAATATTAAACTGAAAAATGTGAGTATTTCAAGCTGTCTGCAGGCATAGAAAGATATGATTCTGTTTTTTAGAGCTGTACCGAATGTGTTTGCGATTTTTTGTTTTTTTTGCGTGTATTTGTGTTCTTTAAGGGAATGACTCTGCTGATGATGGGTTCAGCTGATGCCCTGCCCGAGGAGCCTGCTGTCAGACCCATGTTTGTAGAGGACATGACTGAGGAGCAGCTGGCCTCAGCGGTGAGTAAGCCTGAAAATGACCAGCAAAACAAATATGGTGATTGTTGCCTTCCTTGCTGACGCCTCAATGTGATATTTACCAAGCAGAAAACCTAATAATCTAAATATACAGTAAATTTCCCATCTATGTTTTTTAGAAACATTTGTGTGGTGCAGACAGAAACGTCCTCATAAATGAGTCAGCAAGGTGTTTTTTTTTTATTTTGTTGTGAATTTTTGTCAGTATCTACATTTCTTTTTTTTTTTACTGAGGAGGAAGAGTGCACCAAACCCGAGCTGCAATATCAGTTACAAAGTGCTGTGTCATTTGATAGCATGCTGATGTTTGGTTTTCATTTTCATCTGTTAGGAAATTGTCAGCTCCTCATTGCAGGGAATGAAAGTAGCTGATTGGATTGCCAGCGATGATGCCAGCTTTTTTTTTGGTGCACTCAAATCTATTTTATTTTACCTTGTAACTTAGCTGACTGTTTGGTTTTCTTGTTTTTCTCTCTCTCTTCCCCTCCAGATGGAGCTGCCTTGTGGGCTGACAAACCTGGGAAACACCTGTTACATGAATGCCACAGTGCAGTGTCTGCGCTCTGTGCCAGAGCTCAAAACTGCTCTCAGAAGGTGAGCTTCTCCTGCTCTTCTCAGCATTTAATGCACGTTACAGTGGTCTATCCTTAAAGGTCCTATTTTGTAAAACGTGGGATTTGAATTGCTTTTTGATTATAAGAAGGTCTAGGTGTTATATGAATGCTGACAATTTACAGAGAAACACACACAGCTGTATTTAGAAACTGTGCCTCTAAAACGAGAACGTCTGTGAAGTTGTGATGTCACAACTATACAGGCAGCGCCTATCCCCCTGTTCCCAGCAAATCATATCAGCCAATAGAAGGAGAGAAGGAGGCTCATTAATATTAACGAGACAGACACAAAAAGACCAGTTCTTTCTACAGCTTGAAAGAGGAGATGGTAAAAATAATGTAGTAAAAGTGAAAGTAAAGTGAATATTTTTGGCACTTACACCACAAACATATCTGACTATAGGGCAGGGATATATAGTTAGCTATATAGTTAATGGGCCACATACACTGCAGCTTGATCTCAGGTGCACTGGATGAGTAAAAATGAATGTATAAATAACAACACCTACAAATTCCTCCCCTTTTTATTATGTAAAGTAATGCGTTATATATATAACGCTTGCTATAAGGGATATCAAAACCTAAAATAAAACCCGGGAAAAGATTTCCGTTCCCCGTTTCTCGTCTGATTCTGTTTTTGCGGCTGTGCCCCAGCTGAAATCATCTGTCTCCCTCTACAGGTATTCAGGTGCTCTGCGATCTTCAGGAGCAAACGCACCATCACAGTACATCACAGCAGGTACGAGGCCTAATGGGCTGATTAGTGAAAGGTTATGGTCCTATTAGATGTCTTGAAGTTACTACTGCGTGAAAAGCTAACGTGCACATGTCGTCACACCCTCAGCTCTCCGTGACCTATACGAGACCATGGAAAAGACCTCGTCCAGCCTCCCACCCATTATTTTGCTGCAGTTCCTTCACATGGCCTTTCCACAGTTTGCTGAAAAGGGAGATCAGGGACAGTATCTCCAGCAGGTGAGGAAATCTGCAAATTTGAGTTAAATCTCAACTCGACCTCCCGTCTTATTGTTCCTTGTTCTCTCAGGATGCCAATGAGTGCTGGCTGCAGATGATGAGAGTTCTTCAGCAAAAGCTGGAGCCACTAGAGCCAGAGACTCCCATGGAGGTAAACCCTATTGTTCTTTTTCAGTGTGTCTTTTTTTTGTAATGAAAGGATGGAGTATGTGTAATTTGATGAAAAATAACATTCCATTTGTTTTTTTTTTTTGCTCCTTATCTTTTGATGTTTAGACCGACACTGAGAGCGGAGCTGCCCCCGTCATTACGAAGAAGAATTTCATCGACCAGTATTTCGGAGTAGAATTTGAAACCACGTATCCTTGCAGCCTGTGTTTTTTTTTCTACTTTTTTTTCTGGGGGGGGGTCTTTGGAATATAAATGTTTGAGTCATGAAAAGCTCTAGTTGTGGTCTCCGTGCATTGTGGCAAGTTTTTCTTAACTTCTCTTCTGTCAAGCATGAAATGCACAGAGTCAGAGGAGGAGGAGCCAATCAAGGGCAAAGAAAGCCAGCTCCAGCTCAGTTGCTTCATCAACCAAGAAGTCAAATACCTTGCAACAGGACTAAGGCTGGTATGCATCAAGACCATAACCAGTATGCAGTGTGTATGTGTGTATATATATATATATATATATATATATATATATATATATATATATAAGTAAATAAAATGAGATGGTTCAATATCCTCATCCAGCGTAGGGTTTAATAATGAATCAAAAGCGATCATTTTCACATCAGATCCACACCGCATGGTGTCTTGAATCGTTCCGAGTGCGAGAACGTGAGTGCGAGTGGAGCACGAGGCAAATATATCTCTTAATGTTTTCTTTATTTTTCATGACTATTTCCATTGTAGATTCTCACTGAAGGCATCAAAACTATGAATGAACACATGTTTATGGTGTTATGTACTTAACAAAAAAAGGCGGAATAAGTAAAAACATGTTTTATATTCTAGTTTCTTCAAAATAGCCACCCTTTACTCTGATTACTGCTTTGCACACTCTTGGCATTCTCTTGATGAGCTATCATTTCAGGTAGTCACACTTCATAGGTGTGCCTGAATTAGTGGAATTTCTTGCTTTATCAATCAGAGCAAAGGGTGGTTATTTTGAAGAAACTAGAATATAAAACTTATTTTACTTATTTTACCTTTTTTTTATTTTACCTTTTTTTGGTAAGTACATAACTCCACGTGTTCATTCATAGTTTTGATGCCTTCAGTGAGAATCTACATTGTAAATAGTCATGAAAATAAAGAAAACGCGTTGAATGAATGAGAAGGTGTGTCCAAACGTTTGGCCTGCACTGAATGTATAGAGAGAGATCCATACACATGGGTCAGCGACAAATAATGTTTGGCAAGATGAGAAAGTCAAAAACTTAAAACTCAAAATGCAGTTTTAAGAAGAATTCATCAGGTCTCTCTAAATGTACATTGTGTGTTCATGTTTCCTTATTTCTTATTTGTATCTTGTTTTTTTTTTTTGTTTTTCTTTTGCAAAAATCACAATTTTGGGGGATTTTTTTTTTTGACACTACACGTCAAATGGTCATAAAATCAATAACATCTGTGGCTGCACATTAACATGGAAGTCTGGTTTTTGATTCAAAGTTTACTAACTAACTCATTAACTAACCACAAAAACATTTATACGACATCCATCCATCATAATGGTGCAGATCTGCAGCCACACGTTTGCCTTAATCTGCAATCATTCATTCATTCAGTCATTCAGTCATTCAGTCATTTTGAGCCTGAAAATGTGTTCATGCCACAATTTACCACTGCCACCCACCTATGCACCCACATAAAAAACATTCAGGCTCAGGGCTTTTTCTTTTTTTTGCTTTAATCCTCGAGTATGTGATTCCCTCATGAGTGAACAACAGGTCATGAACTTTAGGTTTCTTGGATATTTAAAACTATACTTGCATGATTGTAGTTTTTTTATTTTTATCTCTACAGAGACTGCAGGAAGAAATTACAAAAATGTCTACATCCTTGGAAAGGAATGCCCTGTACATAAAATCTGTGAGTATTTCTTTCCCTGTATCTTGTATGATTTAAAAAAAAAAAAAAACAATACTGCTAAAATTGCAAATTTTTGTTTTAAAATGTTCCTTTTTATTTCCCGCTAGTCAAAACTCAGCCGCCTCCCTGCCTATTTGACCGTTCAAATGGTCCGTTTTTTCTACAAAGAGAAAGAGTCCGTCAATGCAAAAGTTCTTAAGGTTTGTCTGGAGATGCCTTTTATTTCTCATTCGTATAAAGGTCCGTGTTATTCGTGCGTTTAGTTTGAAATACCCTTGTCCTTTCTTCCAGGATGTCAAGTTCCCACTCATGCTGGATGTGTATGAGCTGTGCACTGCCGAGCTCCAGCAGAAAATGCTGCCACTCAGGTCAAAGTTTAAGGAGGTTGAGGACAAGAAGCTAGAGAAGCAACAGCAGCAGAAGGTAACCAGCTGCTTTTCTTTTGCTGTATATGAGCTTCCATATAAATATTTAGTATAATTTACAATTCTGTGTTTGTTTGTTTTTTTTCTGATCTAGTCAGTGAAAAAGCCAGCAGGTGCAGCGAAACCAGTGAAGCACGAGCCTTTCTCATTCCCTGACGGTATGTTCTCACATGTCACTGGCATACACCTTAGAAAAGCCTGGCTTCAGTTTTTCATATCTTGATTTACGATGAGATAAAAGCAATCATCATCACGTATTAATGTCAATTCTGCAGCTTGTTTTCAGCTTAGATTTGATCGTTTATTTTTAAAAAATAATAAAAAAAATAAACAGCCAAAGATAGATTTGAAGTTTATGCTCTCACTGTAGTAATATTACTGCTGTGTACCCATATAAACCAAATGTGTCCACAGGAAAACATTCATTTATAAACAGTCATCTTACTCCATAAATTATCTTTGACTTTTAAAAAGTACTGCTTCTACTTGTTAACTTGCTAAGTAAGAGAAAACTGTTCCATTGTGCAGCTACTAATATTACAGCTGTAAAGAGTAGTCCAACAAAAAGGTGATCTATAATTATTATGATAATCACGATTGTCACTTTTTTAAGGGAAAAAGATGTATCAAACATGATATTTAATAAAATATCATGAGGATTTTGACATTTGAAGATATTGTCTTATAATGTGCTTAAAAAAAAGTGTAACCTGTTCTTTTTTCCTTGTAGATCTTGGTTCCAACAACAGCGGCTACTACGACCTGCAGGGTGTGCTGACACATCAAGGCCGCTCCAGCTCATCAGGTCACTACGTGGGATGGGTCAAAAGGAAAGAAGGTAACAGACGTTAGGTTTAGCATCACGACACGATAAGCGGACACCAGTGTTCAGGAACTTAACGTTTCCTCTTTTCCCTTCGATCTCTGCGGCAGATGAGTGGGTCAAGTTTGATGATGACAAGGTGAGTATTGTGTCTCCAGAGGATATCCTGCGACTGTCCGGCGGCGGCGACTGGCATATAGCATACGTTCTACTGTATGGCCCGCGGCGGCTGGAAATACTTGAAGAGGAACAGTAGCTGTGGAAGAAATTTCCTAGAAGACAAAGACGTCATCCCAACACACGTACAAAATTGCCATTTCCAAGCACTGTCTGCATAGATGTGCAATAAAACTGGTGTCTTTAAACATTTGATGACCTTAATTTTTTTTCTGTTTGTTTTTTGTAACCAACATGGATGCTTGTAAAACAAAAAAAAATCTGTCAAATGGTGTTAAATATTCAACAATAGCAGGCTTTGAAAATGGAGATATGACGAGATGCAATCTCTGGACTGGATCCACGAAAGAGGTTTTTAAGTCTAGCTCTGCAGTTTCATTAAATGTTTTATACACATTGTATATTTTCTAAAGCCTTTGATAAGGTGCTCATATCATTAAAGCAAAAAATATTTCTCTTTAGTCATGTATTCAACTTATTAAAAAAAATGCCAAGCCAAGCTGTTGTCTTTGACATTCTGGCTTGTATCTTTTCGGATGTATTATGGAGATTTTCACTTAACACTGTTGCCCTTTGTTCACCTGTTGGACTTCTGGGAAAATTGGGTTCAATCTCAGGTCTTTTGCTAAGTGCTTGGCTCACATCATCTCCTGGAATTGTTCTCGAATGTATTGACAGATGAGAAATCTTCACTAATGCTCTTTTGAGGGAAGTGTGTGTGTGGGGAGCTGGGGTCAGAACAGGTCGCCCTTGTGGTGAACTGCGCAGTTAAAGACTTGAGATTCAACCGTGACGCTTTATTCGACAAGCTTCAAGTTCTTTGACACTTGGTTTCAGAACCTGACATTGCTACGTTTAAATGCTCTGCTTCACTTTGTTTCTCTGCAGCAGGTTCCCTGATCACCCTGCCACCATGTGTAAGACCTAACCATCAACACACTGTAATAAGTTATTGACTGATCGCTTTTCATAGGTGGTGAAAATAAACTGTATACCAAAATGTGAGATTCTTTAATGTGAGCATGTGGTTGGAAAAAAACAACTTTCAAACATTAGAAAAAAAACATTTATTGAATTTTCTACAGTGGGAAAAACACAATTTCAACTTTTACTACATATAAAAAAACATTAAGTCTCCAAGTGTTTTTGGTATGAAAACGACAGTAATGTAATGGAAGTACTTAAAGAAACAGACTTTTTAATTCACGCCTCACTGAGGCTGTCAGCGAACTGTGAGAATCCAGCAGAGTTGAGAGCAGAGACCAGGTTCTCCACAGTAGCTTGCGTCCCCTCTCTGTCCTGCCAGGCAACCAGCAGCAGCTTGGCCTGCATGTCCATATCTTCGCTGTCCGCTTCGATCTCCCGCATCTCCGCCGCCTTTATCTCCAGATGAGAGGCTAACGTCTTCCACTCAGCGCCGAGTTTGGCTGCCAAGTCATCCATCTGCTGGTTTGTCACCAGTTTGCTCTGTATGCTGGGACCTGGGAGAAAGACAATAGAGAGGATAAAAATAGTCTCAAACGGAAATTAGTGATAGCGTGGACGCTCATTAAAAACGCATACAAGGGTCAAGTCCAGTTGGGGGGACTGGATGTGTTGGAAGTTGCATGTTAGCAGTGAATAAATGCCTACATATGTCTTTACGCTGTCTCCTCTTTGTGTTAAAAACAAAGAGAGATATTGGAGTATGGTGTTAAATAAGCAACTACTCAAACTCACTGTCATTGCTGTCTTTGAGTAGATTGTCTCCATTGTCGTCATCTTCTTCACCCGTCTTGATCTCTTCAGAGGGGATATCCTTCTGCATGTAGGGAAGGGAAATCCTAATGTCAGTTTTTGTGTGCATAAAAGTCTTTTATAGTAATTATGAATAATGTTTTGTAAAAAATATATACAAATCCTTACCGGGAGTTCTTTGGCCAGTTTGCTAACCATGGTGTCTAAATAGTCCGCCAGACTCTTGAACTTCTGGTTAGTTGGTTGAAAGAAATGCGGACTCCTCCTGGACAGCAGCCTCAGAGCGCGCCACCCGTAGTTTGGGTTACGCACAACCCTGCACGGAATCAGAGAAAGATGCTCAAGAAAAACAGACTGGAAATCAAACCACTTCAGTAACTGGCATGTTTACGCATTAACTTACTTGTACTCGTCCTCCACCATGTTAGCAGGGTCTGCCTGTTCGATGGCTTCTGCAAAGAACTCATCCAGCGACGGCATAAACTCTCTGAAACCAAGACAGAAAATTGTGGTAAATAAGACCTTCTCCAAGGCAGTCAATATTGACATGAAAAGTAGGTTCATACAGGTGTTACAAATGGTCATGGTGCATGCAGCCTCTGCTACACCAAATTGAACAGAGCTATAATTAGTACCATTGGTAACACCTGTGTTTGTCAACTAGATCACGTCAATACGGCTGCTGTAGAGAAAGGCCTGTTTATAGTGAGCTGGGCCACTTACCTGCTGTCTGACTTGCAGGCCTCCATGTTGTCATGGTTAAGGTTCCACAGTCGAGTCAACTCGTCACTAATGACAAAGAGGAGCTTGATTAAGATAAGAAAAAAAACTCCACTGGTAATGATGTGTCTTATCGTTTTGAGTATTACCAGGGGAACTCATGTGATTTGTACTAGTTGCACAGGTTGTCTGAGCTAAATTTTGGGTGAAGCTTGTGATAACATAAGTCTTGTGTGAATCTGCATCTCTGTGCTTTTTAGTAAGGTGTTTTTATTTTCTCTGGATAGTTTTTTTCTGTCTCTCTTCTAGTCAACAATAATTATTGGGATCAAACATAGCGTTGGAGCCGCCGCCCCACACAAATCTACTATGACAGGTACATGTCGCTCTGCGTCACGCTGTCCTCACTCAACACACATCAGGGGGAATAACTGCCGTAAATATGAGTAAAACACAGACCCATGTAAACGTGCAGAATAAAACACAGATGGGGGGTGGGTGGAATTACCAAATCACACGAGGTCCCCAAAAATTACTAGTCCCCTGTGAATAGGGCTTTGGTCATTCTACTGTTGATTCCCAGAGGTCTGTTTTCATTTTCCAAAACACCTAGAACAATGCTGGCAGAGTCACTACTTAATGTTCAAAAACATTTTAGCAGGAAGATAAGGACTATGGTCCTTTTTGCACAGGACTAGTACTACCTGGGGACATCACGTGATTTAAAACGCCCTGCCCAGGTCTGATGTATCGCATTCACACAAGATAAGAGAAGCCTGTATTTTACTTGAATTAACTGATATTATTCCACTGATATGATTGTAAATATCAAGGCTCTACAGAACATCCGCTTCCTTTTTTTATTGTACGCGAGTTCGCTCTTCTGAAGGATTTGAGCTTGCGCTTTCTGCGAATTCTGTGTAGCAAGATCAGCGTTCTGACCCAAATGAAGTAAAAATCTTTCATTTATAATTTACACCTCAGCTTTTCAGTGAATTGTCGACCTCGGACGAGGCAGAATAAACGTGTGGAAAAAGAGAAACGATGAATCATGGCAGATATGCATAGGATTAAGATCAAACTCCTGATACGTACAAGTCCCCAGATACCAGTAACACTGAATATGATTCATTACAGGATTTAGGCATAGAATTATCCATGCAAAAGACCTGCTTTACATTCCTTACTTTCCCATGAAGATTTTGCGGTCAGGCCCCTTTCCTAGGAAGTCTTCTGGAGCTTGTCTTTTCCTGGTTGGCCTTTTAGGTTTGTCATCGACTGGCCTGTTAAAAAGGAAACAAGGACAAAATGTCACTTTTGCGCGCCAAACGAGCTCTAGAGAGGCAGAACTGATCAACAAAAGCCAACATTTCTATCTTTATTGAGTACCGTTCTTTCACAAAGCTCGGACATCCCTCGTTTTTCCAACCATTCCAGTTCTCCTCAGTGTTGAGGATATGCTGAGAAAAACACATTAAGACAGACAGCAAGTCTTGTAGTTAGTTAATAACAGTATTGTATAGTATATAATATTTGGAAATGACTAGCAGAGGACAAAACTGAAGTAAATAACAGGATACAAATGTGTCTTTAACCGGTATTTTTACCGTTCTTTCTACAAACTGAACTTACTTCAACCATGGTGGCAAACTTGTCTCCATCAGGAGGGATTTCTCTCAGTAGCTACAAGAGAACAGTTCCATGTTAAAACAGGTTTGTTTTCTCCATAATAATAAATCATGTTACATAGAAGTACATGTATTAGCAATATTCAAAACTTTAAATACTTTAAAGCCAGTGATAATGTAGTATTTATGTCATAGCTTGGGATAATTTTCAATATACTATTTTTCCGCTATATACGAAAAGTGTTTTCACGGATATATCTTGCAATATTATATACTGGATATTGTTCGAAGCCTAGTTAACATGTACATGTCTCAAATGTAACAATAATACTATACAGTCACATTGATTTGTGTGTACTGGCCCTTTAAGTGCATCTATCATAGTTGACCTGAATCCTTCCTGACTCACCTGGTACACCAGTTTAGTTGTTTCTTCAATCCATGTTGTCTGGTCATCATTCAAACTGCAGCTGGAGCTGTGAGAAGACAAACGCGTATGAAATATTAAACTCTGCATTATTCACAACTTCATTACATACGATTTCTTACAGAAAAAAAAAATGTACCTTTTGAATTTCACCTGACCCTTCAGGTACTGGAAGAGGATGAGGTACTGGAGTAGAATGTGACGTCTGAAGTTGCTGTCGCTAAGCTGCAAGTCCATCAGCTGGAGATAAGAGGAAAAAAGAAGCTGAGGTAACAGAGTCAAATCTTCAGATTATCTAAATCAACATCTTATATCTAAGTGGTTCAGGAAATTTCACAGTTTAATATTTTAATTTTAATGGGTTATTTATACAAGTTAGCATGCTTTTATGGTCCTAATGCACCTAGTTAGACCTTTAGCAGCAATACAGTCTGCCTTCTCAAACAATCTGAAAAACTCTGTCTCCCCCCTCCGTGATACTAAATTATCCCTGAAACTAATTATTCCCAGCATAAAAACAGTTCCCTCACCTTCTCGCTTGTTAGGAACTTGGCAAAGTAGACATGTTCTCCTCCTGATGCTCTCAGCTCCTCCAGCTTTCTTTTAGAGGCCTGCATGTCGTCCAACTTGAAGCTCTTGAATACTGCCAGGGTTTCATCTGAGTACTGTACAGAACAAAAGGAAATTCACACACTGACTTGCTATTTTCCTATGATTGGACAATAATGGGGGAAACTTTTCTCAGGTGCATTACCTTGAGGAATGTCATCCAAGAGAATTTATCGTAACACTGCACAGGGTTTCTGAAGTAGTCTTGCAGTGTCCAGAACTTTCTGTACAAGTTGTAGTCAATTGGGATGGAACTGAAAGCAAAATCTCATTTTAAATTAACTTAAAAACGAATAAAGAAGTTATAAAATAGATTGTATGGATGGGCCTTAGGGTGTATTTTAGAGCTACTTTACCAGGGGGCAGGTGAATCCTCTTCTCCCATTTCTCCCTCCTCTACCTCCATACCTTCCTCCTTTTCTTCTGTGTGCTAGAAAACCATGGAAAAGAACATGAAAAAATTAAACCTCAACCTAAATTTAAGTCTTCAATTAAAAACATCAGCAAGTTTCAACACTTTACCTTTTGTCCAAGAGTACTTTCTTGTTCATTTTTGTTGAATACCGTGATGTTCTCCAGGTTGAACTGGCTCTGTAGATTGAGACCTGGAATAAATAAAAACAACACACACACATGCAGAAAGGGGTCATTGGTAGAGTCTGGGAGACATAGCACATTGATGGATTTATATTGGCTCTATTGTTGATCTTACCTGACTTTTCAGACAGAGGGAAAAGACGTGCCAGGAAAAGCTGGATTCGCCCACAGAATACAGTATTCTGAGACTTGGAAAGCCTCCTTAAAAGATCTATGAGGGGGGAAAAAAGTTGGTCACAAACAGCTTATACATAAAAAAAAGGTTTTCTACATGAAAAATAATGAGATTCTATCCTTACCGTTACACATCCTCAGGAGATAGTTCTTCCCGGCAGTGTAAAAGGAGTTCTTGGGGAAAAAGGCAGAGCATGGGTATGAAAAGCTATCGAATGTTCTAGATTATGCTGGAAAAAAAGACTTCAGGCTTTGCTGAGAGGCTGAAGGTTATTTACCGATTTCCAGGTGGAGACATTCTCCTCGACAAAAGAGAATATTTTGTCGCACTGATCGAGGGGAAGGCTGTCCAGTACATCTCCAAGCAGGACGAAAGGAGTCGTAGCAGAGCAGATACCTGCATGAAGAAAGGGTTAGAATAGTCAAGCCCATATTTTTCTTCCCTACATAATATGCAAAAATATTCTTTACCATTTTGTTGCAACACAATGTACATGGATAAATCAAATGTATGTCAAATTACATATTTAAAGTAAGGTAAATATGTATCATTTAAAGGGGTTGTGTTACAGTTTTTATATTCCTGTATTGCTTTAAAAGTTAAAGTGTGAAGGTGTTTTATGACATCATGTGGGATAAGTAATTTCAATAGTATGACACGCAAGATAAATCATTCATTTAAAGTCAACATACCCTCAGTAACAGCATCTATACTCAGGTATATGAGAGACAGAGAGTGATCACAGCTCGCCTTCTGCTCAACCTGCACACAGAAACAGGCATATCAGTCATATCATAAAGCAGGTCCTAGAATTTACACTGAAGTTAGCTTGTGATGTGTGGCTTCCAATTTGAGCTAAGTGAAAAGTTATAGGAACTATAGATAATGATATTTATCGGCTGATTCTGTTTTATTTCAGTACTTATGAAAAAGTGTGATACAGACAGAAAATATTTCTCCTTCCAGAATACACTAGACCAGATCAGGATATAAATACTAGACAAAGACTCATCAAATGTGGACTGACTCATTAAGAATTGACAGTTCTAGGTAGATTTTTTTTCTTTTCTTTTTTTTTATCTGGACATGGTCTGTTGTATTCTGGATGAAGAAAAAAAATATCAATGAGAGAATGAAGTTTTCACAAATCTGAAAGCAGTGTTAAGGCTTTTATTATGATGATAAATTGATGCTAAATATAATTAAAAAACAACAACAACATTAAAAATCCTGAATTCCAAAATATAGGAAAATATTAAGGAATCGCTCACTCCAACACACCTGATTCTAATTATTAATAAGCTGCAGCTACTTGATCAGTTGATAATTAAAATCAGGATATATATATATATATATATATATATATATATATATATATATATATATATATATATATATACCGTGTGACCATTCACCAAGTGCAAAACACAAACATGCCGAACAGGGCAGATAATTTAAACAACAGTTATTAATATTTAATATGTATTACTAATACTTCTACAAGTACATTAGTAGTAAGTATGAGAGGCAAATACACGAAGTGAAAATAGTCTAACACATATAGCAGTATCGCATGCAAATACTCATTTGAAGTACATACAATCTCATCTCCAAGAACCGCCCTCAGAGCCTGGTCAAGTGTGGTCTTCTTCTCCGTCTCACTATAACGCAACATAACACAACAGTAGTGAAGTCAAAACTAGCTTAGGGTTCCATGTTTTCTTTATACCAGCCTCTAATCCCACAAAACAAAGTTACTTACTTCCCAAGGATCTGGTTGAAAGCATTTATTATGGGTTTGCTGTTTTTACCAGCCAATGCTTGCTTGGTGGAGGCCTGTGAGCGCGTGAGATAGAAGAAGAAAACATTTCATTTAGCATTATGGTTAGCTAGCGATGCTAACAGCTATAATAACAGACCCCGAAACAAACAGGATGTCACAGGGACTAGGGGGGTGTCCAGCGAGTATTGTAATCACGACAGATAACATTCAGCAATACGCAATTCAATAAGTACTGCTTTATAAAAAGATTTCTTACCGTAAATGTGTCTTTAGCGTCGACAAAATTAAATAAGGACGGCGACATCTTTACCCCACTGTGAACGGAAGTGACGACACACAACTTCCGTTTTTCGTCGTTTTAGTTTTCAATTTGTTTCAATTTGTTTTTTTATTGACAAATAAAACAATTAAATATTTCTTATTCTACAAAATAATCACTTCCAAAATGTAAAAAAAAAGATTAATTTTTTTTTAATATTTCATTAATTAATGCGGTTTTCAAAAGAAAAGAAAAAATCGTGGAAAGAAAGAAAGAAACCTATTTTGGGGAACATAGGGGTTTGATTCGATATTGATTAATCAAAACCATAAATATGTGAAAATCAAATATGCCAATGTGGTAATCTCCATAAATTAGATATATATTTAAATAAAACAGAACTGTTAACAGTATTGCAGTCATTTTCATGGATCTGCTCAAGTTGTTAATAGTCATCCATTCTGGGGTCAGCATCATGAAACTAAACGGACTTTCCTCTTGTGAAGTCTCCAATGCAGACATTTATTTTTTTTACCCAATGTTTAGATTAAACTAGTTTCAAATAGAATTAGATGAGAACAAACATATTGTCTGTTCAGTTTTATTTGATATTAATTTTATTCTTGATGAAAATTCCAAATAGAACTATATATATTTTGGGTTTTTTTATCCATAACTAAATTGTCATGACCAAAACAAAAAGAAAATTTAAATTAAAAATCATTGTCTGTCAACACTGTGGAAATATGCTATTCCAACATGTTTGTAATAGGGGTCAGTTGAAGAAGGTACAACTGAACCTGTTCTCCTGAAACTATTCACTGTCACTCTATGACATAAAAGATGACATTGTTTCTGGAAAATTCAGATTCCTTCTGATACTTAAGCCAGAATCATCAAGATATTTTTGTGTCCTGCTTGGACCAGAGGGAGGCAGTGTTGCACACTAGAAATGTCCCAAATAGTTGAAGCTGTCAGATCCCGCCACTCTGTTTGCACACCTAAAATACTAATTCTTTGTGCGTGGTTAAATGCACAATGGTACGATCAACCTGAAATCCACTCTTTTCTGATGAGAATCCCTGTATTATATCACATCACATCACTAATATAGAGCTACTGTATAACCTTGTATAACATGTATTTTTTTATCTGCCTCTATCTATAAATTTGTTTTAAAAAACTTCACTGAAATCTGATCCATACTAGATAATTTGGATGATTCCTGTCCCCAAAAGTAAAGTTGTGACTAAAGTTATCATTGGAATTCACTGGTTATAATAGAGGTCACCACAGTTGCGTTAGTGTGTCTGTGTGTGTGGATTTGCATGTGTGTGTGTGTGTGTGTGTGCCAGTGCACACCTCAGTGCGTCGTCAGGCAATTTATTTTGCAACTTCTGAGCTGCAGGGCACGAATTGTTTGATGGGATCTGCTGTTCAACAATGTCACGCAGCACATTAGAACCAGTGGGGCATTTACACAGTGACGTCAATCATTAAAGGTCCAATATGTATTTTATTTATTTTTTTACCGGAAAACTTTCATAACTTGGATTTAGCGTGTTGCCAAGTCTTTTTTTCTATTTAACAGAGCCAGCAAATTGCATATTTTAGTGGGGGGGGATGAACTTTTGGTTAAACTACTCTTTTTTGACGTGTGTTTACCAGCAGGTTCAGAGACCTCTAAAGTAGTTTAGTGTGACCATTCACCTTCAGTGCCCTCTGACGGGGGTTTATAGCCCGACAGTTCTGAACACTAACTGAACCTACAAGGTGCTGTGCCGGTGGTTTGGATAAACACACCAATGTTGCGAAATTCAAGGCCAGTACTGTCGTATAGAGAGAACTGAAGCCTCACTTTCATTACATCTGTCTAGTTGCAGTGGAACATGGAAAAAAAGAAAGTGACACCTTATTTCTGATACTCAACAAGTCATGTACGCTGTTCACCAGATGTTAAACTGTGCCGCCCCCCACCAACCATTCCCACAACCACCCATCACGACGCGGCGTTTATTGGATTTTTGCCAAAAGCTGATGAGAAGCAGAAAGGGAGTGAACGTGGCGAGTAACTCTTGGGTCACAGATAAGAGGCTCCGGCATCTGTCAGTATGGAGCGGGGTGAAGAGTTAACACTCAGGCCGGAGGGGAAGCAGCCTTCTAGCTGCCGCAGGCCACTGAGGAAGCAGGTGCATGACCCTGCGGAGGATAACTTCAATCCAATCCAAGACCATTTGTTCCACCAAAAGCCGTTATTATTATTATTCATATTTATTTTTTAAAAGATTGTTTTTTTCCTGTTGTTTGACAGTCGGTGGAGATAGACAGGAAACACAAAGAGTGATAGGGAAATGACGTCCACAACTAGAAAAATATGTAGCTTTTTTTATGTAAAGTCATTTCCTCAAACAGCTGGTCTTCGGTTTTAAGCAAAAAGCTGTTTTATTCTGTACTATTTTCAGCTATGGATTAATTCGAATGTGCCAGTGAACATATTATGGTAGCAAAAAACTGCTTGTGGGATTAAATGAAAAATAAACTACAGAACCTGTGGTGATGAAGCAACCGTGGGGATAATTTATACGTTTTTTAAAGGTTTGTTTCTTGATATGACGCAGACGAACGAGTTATATCAGGTTACACGGATATGATGTAATTGGCTTTTGTGGGATTTGTTGACAACAAAAAACAAATACCGAATATTTTAATCAATTTTCAGCGAAAATAAAGGACGCCGGTTTCCATCACGGTATCTGATGAGAACAAATCCGGGACGTGAGTCACACTGAGAAGATTAAATGAACTTGTCACTTCCAAATAACAAGGTTACGCCTCGGTTCCTGGTCGCTTGTTTGTTTTTGTCTATATAAATATAAAGACCACCGGCCACTCTCCCATGCCAAGTAACGGAATAATCGAGAGCCAAATAATTTGATGAATGACTCCTCGGACAAAATGACAGGGACAACAACAAGGGCATTGTCCGCGCTCGTTGAGGACAAACTTCTAAACAACAGGCCAAACACAATGCTGTGACCCCCGAGGTTAAGCACACAAGAGGAAGGAGATTTCAGATTGACTGCTGTCACACGACCGCCCTCTGACATCCACCATATAGCGAAATCATGTGAAGAAGTGTTAGAGATAAAACCATAGACTATCCTTCATCAACACATTTTTTTCTGCGAGTTGTGGAAACATACACCAGAGCAGAGCAATATTCCACCTTGAAGGGAGGAAAGCCATAGAAAATGATATATATAGTCAACCCACATAAATGAATTTTTTATTGCAATAAATATAACAAAGTGCATTGATTTGTGCAGGTTTTAGATAATCCCGGGGCTCTTCCCTGTAATTTTTCCAAGCTGTCTCCATCAGCAGTGCAATATCAACTCTCTGGTCTTCACCTACATATCAGAGTGATTTTCCATCATGGATTTCACTTCCTTAGCTGTGAGGCAACAAGTGGAACTTGGACTCGGCAATATAACAAAACACATGTCGTTACGCCCCCCCATCACAGGGCGCTGTAAAAAAATTATTTGAGACATTATTTTGTAAATGATCGTCTCACAGATGGGAATCCTCTCATAGGAGATGTCCGTCCAACCGCGGCGGTCGTCCTGCCCTCTGATTGGTGCATTTCAGCTCGCTGTAACTAGTGTCTGTTCAAATGTGACCTTGCCTGGATTTGCCCCCGGACCACGAGGTTTGCCGCTTTTGGTTACGGCGTTTAAAGCCATTTGATGGTTACTCAATGATTAGCCCAGGGTGTGTGTGTGTGTGTGTGTGTGTGTGTATGGGGGGGTTGACCATTAAATAGCTATAAGCCATAAAACGGGATGTGAGAGCGGCGGTGTGCGTAGATGGAGAAAGGACACATTCTTGTGTCACAGCCAAAGAGGAAATCTCTGTGATAGCCACACATCTTGTCTAATCATCCTTTTTTCTTATGAAGAGTTTAAAAGTGCTTTTATGGGCAATTACCTGATCCACATCCTTGTGTTGTTTTACTACAGAGAGATTTTTTTGGGACTGTCGCCAAAGGCCTTGAATGGAGTGTATACAGTAGCTGATATATTGTGAAGCGGCTCTCATCAAGGTCGTTCAGATCTAAATATACATCGAGTTGGTCCGGTAAATTCCTTGAAGTAAATAAGGATATGGTGGCCTCGCTCTGAACTTGAAGACACTGAAACTGGATGGGGGAAAAAAAAGGATATTTATTCTGAAATAATCACTAGTTCAAATCACACGTTCAGGCCCCTGACTTGGCCCCGTCTTCGATTATTTAAGACACAACGTTTATATTTTTTCCATTCTCCGCAACATAAGGCTCCTGGGTACGGATACAGATGAAGAGCCGCCCCTGCGGCGCAGCACACCTGCAGCAAAAGTGAAGGTCAGCCCTGTCTCTGACAAGGTAAAACGGATAAAAAGGGATTTTTCGAGGCTAAGCTGCACCCTGTCATCTGAGATCACCCAGTTGGTCTTCACTGTCACCGTATCAGAGCTGCTCCGAAAGAGCCATTGATAACTTAACCAGTGAAATTCATGTGATATGTGAAGTAAAGATGTCTTGATTGATATTAAATACATTAAATAAATGAACAGGTTTCTCATGGGGAGAACCTGTGACATTCATCTCATTTGTGTAATGGTTTTAAAAAAAGATTTTGCCACATGACAATTGATAAATAAATGTTGGTACCAGCGATCAAAGCAGTTTTCCCAGAGCTCGTAATTGTAGGTTGTGATGCAAAGTTGACACCCGCCGCTAATTTGTATTCAGAACACGCTGCCCTTTGCAGTTGTGATCAGAGGCACTTGCCGACGTGCTGACACATCAGCCACGCCCTGCTGGATTACACGAGGAGGCAAAAGAAAAAAAAAAAAAGTCTGGAATCACCTGCCAAAAACCTGTAAACAGTATTTGGCAAGAAAAACCAAAAATAAATAAAAACAATTGCTAACACTGATTTAGGATATGCGCCAGCATACGTCAGCAGCTTTATCGGAAATAAATTACTTGTTTTAGCAGTAAGCAAAAAGCGGTGCGTCTGAAATGCATTTCAAGCAACTGCGACATTAGAATTATGGGATTGTCACTCAACGGGTGCCATAAAGTGCCCGAAGCCCGACTGACAGCCTTACACACAGCAGAGCTTACGAAGCCAGCGGTTTACCCTACATAAAAAAAAAAAAAAAAAAAAAAAAAAAAAAAAAAAAACTCTATACGCTTTAATAGCTCAAGATGAAAGTCAGATTAGACAAGGATGACCCCGTCACCACTAAGGGACTTACTGGGCCTAAACCCATTCACAATAACTGCAAATTCCCCAATGATGCGAGCCACAATATTCCACGCACACACACACGCGAGAGGACACCGATCTGGCAGTTGACCAACAGGGCCAAACTAACTGCAACTCCACTGATCTGCCACAAACTAAGCCAGAGCAGTGGTGGATGTTGCAAAAGCCAGCGACACCAGAAAGTTGTCTAGGTCACCCCTGAGCAGTCTTTTCATCTTTTCCCCTCCCCCCCTACAAAATAATAGCTTTTTATTTCTGTCAGTTGTGTTAAAACCAACATGCTGTACATGCCAATGTTTATAGGGAGGAGGCTGCAGAAGGGAGGACTACAGAGGAATCAAATGATAGGGGGTGGGGGAAACTGTTAAAAGCAAAGAATCAAGCTCCTTATCTTGAAAAAATATTTTATTTGATAGGGTTATGTGTTATGCAGGACGTATTTTATCACTCAGACAGGCTTCCTATGACCAGTCTCCCTCCTCCAGGAGAGGCTCCTGGATTTTTGTTTCCTGTGTTGAGCCACAGCTGAACAGAACTTTTGCTTTTTCACTTAAAGGCTCGTCCGCAGGTGCCAGCAGGTAGTTGTAGAGAAGAGCCGCCACCACGCCGCCGCTGAGGGGACCTGCCCAGTACACCTAAACAACAAGTTAGGAATGGCTCAGGAATCCAACATTTGCACAATAATACGCATTTTTTAATATTTCGCAGCTCCACAGTACATACCCAATGATCATCAAAAGACTTCTGTATAACCGCAGGCCCAAAGGATCGTGCCGGGTTTATGCCGCATCCTGTGTAGCTGATCTGTAAACCATATCAGAGGAAAACACCACTCACGACTCTGGCCGCACATCATGGGAGCTTGACGTGCGGCCAGATCATTGTTATCGGGCCAACAGCAGGACGGATAAACCATCTATCAAACTAATAGATTTACTCCGGCGAGGTGTCCCAGCCCCACGGACAGCCCGATAGCCAGCGGCGCGAAGCCGCACACGTCACGCCTCTTGTCGGTGACGGCGATCACGCACAGGACCAGCTGGAGGGTGAGCAGGAATTCCACGACGAAACCTTGACCCGGGCCGATGCCGTTGAGCTACAACGGAGAGGGAAAAAAGAAAGAAAAGAAGCTTTGTGTATTTAGCTACCTGATTTAGTGCTTAAATTACCACAAGCTTTTATCTCAAACACTCCCCCTGATGAAAATTAAGCTCGTCATCAAGCTCTGCAGAAGCCTGATAACGACCCATTCAATTTAAATCAAGGTGTTGTTACAGTGGAACCATCTAACACAGGGGGGAGCAATCCTGGTCCTGGAGGGCCGGGGTGGGTGCAGGTTTTTGTTCCAACCAAGCAGTAACACTATAGCAATAGCTATAGTGGTTGATTAGTAGAATCCGGTGCTTTACCGCTTGGTTGGAACAAAAACCTGCACTTACACCAGCCTTACTGGACCAAGATTGGTGATCCCTGATCTAAAACTCGTTGGGTAGCAGGTGTGTGTGTGCCAGGACCAGGATTGGAAAAAATATAGAGGGAAGCATAACTCAGTTAAAAAAAAAAAAGCACATGGATTCTTCCTCACCTTGTTGACCCCCAGCGACTCTGTGGTTTCCGGCCTGATGCCATAAACCACGGCGCTGCCGGCCACCGCTCCCAGGACCTGGGCGACGACGTAGAAGACGGTTTTGAGGATGCTCATCTGGCAGCTGGTGAGGAGGCCCAGGCTGATGGCCGGGTTGAGGTGGGCACCGCTGATGTGGCCGATGCACTGGGCCAACGTGGCGATGGCCAGGCCGAAGGCGAACGCCACTTTGATCTCCTGGTCCGGGTATGAGTTGTTCTTGTCCCCGATGGCAGCGGAGAGGCCGATGAATATGAAAATGATCATCCCCAGAAACTCAGCCAGAACCGCCTTCCAAAAAGCCCACCTTCTGATTCCAGACATTTCGCCTACTCCGATAACATCAGCATCGTATTTAAAAAAAAAAAAGGGGACAGAACTTTAACCAGGAACGTGGCACAGGCAGAAATCTGGTTCCAACCAGCGGCGGCCCAATTGAGAACATCATGAGTGACATTCAACCAGCATTCATCAAGTGTGTGGCTGCAGAGAATCAGGCCTAATTAGAAGCAGCTGAGAGATATGTGTTTTCTACCAGTGAGAGTGACCTCCATGTCTCCTGGTTGGTTCAGTAGTTTTCCAGTTTAACAGGAGGCAGTGCTGCTTTTTTTTCTGAGCACTGTACAAGTGTAGGTGTGAAATGATTTTTAAAAAGGAGGTTTTAGTGCTTTGGCACTGACTAAAACATGTTTTCATTTTGTCAAATTTGATAAAATCAAAAAAAAAGTGGATATCTCTCCCGGGAGTTCAGAAAAACGAAAGAAATGCATGTCACGGAGTGTATTTTGTATAAATAATTAACCTTAACTCCAGGCACAAGAGACAATAATTGCGTGCGTGTGAAGGACACTCATTAGCCCTCCCCCCCTTTCAAAAAAAAAAAAAAGTCTTTGTAGATGGTATCCCTATCTTTTCAATCATCTCGTTCTATTTTGAGGATGTGTCATGCAGTGCTGCCTGCATTGAAGCTGACATCAGTCATATGCTGCTGTGAAGGAAATGGGACCTTTTGAGTTTGTGACAAGGAAACCAGCCCCCCCCCCTCTATTCTATTTTCTGTGTGAGAGAGCTGACAGGTTAAAGGGTCACGCTGCTTCGTGTCTTCTTGTCACAAGTAAGAGAAAGGGAAACCTGTCAAAAAGTGTCCCCTTCTTTGACCCGGGGCGAGAATGCTCCCTCCAAAAACATAAAAAAGAACATCTCTTCCCATTTTCCTTATCAAATAAAAATAGTTTTGCATGCACATTTTGACAAATACATCTGGATTTTGTTTAATTCAGTCGACTTCTTTGTTCTTTAAAGTCTATTTTCAAGCATCCATTGAATATAATGCACACTGGTTACATAGCATTTGCAGCATGGGTAGAGATGGTAGCGTTAACAGCAACTGGAAGGATGTAGGATTAATTATATCAGAGCAGCAGGATGGGAGAGATGTAATGAACTTGCACATAATAAAGCAAACATGACAGCAGGAGTGGAGAGATAATCATGGAGAGCTGATAGGAAGGACAAAGGTCATGCTTTTTCAACCCTATATGACCAATATCAACTCTATGTGCATGTGTCAGCTCTCACTGCAGAGCAGCAAACTCACGTTTATATCTACTCGTTTGATAAAAGTGGACAAACCTATTACAGTTTGTCGATTGCTTGGTCGTTGTATTTGATCTCTCACCAACCAAGGTTTAAAGGTCCCATATTGTAGAAAGTGAGATTTTAATTGCGTTTCTTATTATAAAAAGAAGCTCTAGGTGTTATAGAAATACTGTCCCTTGTTTCAAAATGTTCAATCCATGGAGGAATGCACACAGCCTGTAGAAAAATAAAATCTTAACAAATGAAAATATCTTGTTTTTTGTACAATCGGTCCAAATTTACGTAAAATTATCTGTCTTTTTTATCTCATATGAGGGAAAATTAAAAAATAAGCAAAATTATCTAGGAATGGAATAAGATTTATTCAGTATTGGAATAACTGTTAAATACAAGATATTTTCACCAGAAAGGATTTAATTATTTGTAGCACAGAAACTGTGAAGTTGTGACAGCTACACAGGGGGTCGACCCCCCATTCATGATATTCAGAGAGTCTCATTAACATTAATCAGACACACTCAATTTATGGAGAAATGCACACAACCTGTATATAATAATATCTCATTCCATAGGCAGATAATTTGGCTTGTTTTTTTGTTAAATTTAGTCATATATATATATATATTTTAAAAATATTTTTTTTTTGTTTTTTTGACTTTATATTTAAAAAAAAAAAAAAGAAAAGTTAACTGCTTCGGACTAATTGTACCAAGTACAAAATATTTTCCCCTGATAAGATTTCAATCTTATTTCACAACTTCAAATAAAATCCAGGGAAATTGTACAACATGGGACCTTTAATTGGTTGAAAATTTGCCCTTTTTTTGTAGAATTCTATAATAGAATTAAAATTGCAAAAGCCCTGGCTGTATTTCTTATGTTTAGGAATTTCTTGGCTTTTTCTACTATCAAACGTTCCTTTCTTGGCCAGCAGCGATAATACACCATGTTTGTTAGGCAGTAGGTACCTGTAAATCAATTCACCTACTAAAATGCAAAATGTTAAATTCTACAAAATAATAATAATAATAAAAAGCCATTCGCTATTGTGCTAAATTAGCTGAATATTTTACATCTGTATGCTGATACATGTTTAGGGATTTTGAAATAGGATCTTGCTCATTTGACAAAATGATGAGCAATATCACATGCAGATATATGAGCTTTTAACCAGATTTAGTTTTGAAAATATTTTAATGATTTCTAATGAGGCATTAAAGGATCATAGTAAACACATTTGGGAAAGAAAAGCTCTAAAATACAACTGCATGAATCATATTGTATTTTTGAATTCACCAAGCAGCTAAAACTTTTCCAATCATTTGGTCAGAGAGAAGGATGGATTTCAATCTACCAAGATCATAGGAAGGTCATGTGTGTTCCCCTGCCATGATGTCCACGCCTGGATTTCTGATGAAAATAAGACACAAATCTGGCCTCTCATCCACCGGCAGAATAAACAACGTCAGGATGCAGGTGGTCTAAAGAGCCCCGGAGGTGATTTATTATTGTGGCCTGTCAAGAGGGTTGGACTTCAACATAACTCAGAGATTATAGGATGAACACAGATGATTTAATCAAGTAGAAATGGAAACAAGTCAAGTATATAATCAATATGTGTACTGGTATGTTGAGCAGAGTAAATTGACACTTACAACTTCAAAGGTTTTCTCTCCCCGTTGCTTAAAATAAGTGGAAAAACTTAAACTCACATGATATAATGAATAACCTTAATGGAAAACACCAGAATTCAGAACGCAGAATTCAAATCAAAATTGAGTTGAGTCCAGAGATTAGAGTTATGTGGCGCAGTTATCCATCCAGTTTGTTAGGGGAAAATACTCCTAATGTACTGAAATGTATTGATTCTCCTTAAATCAAATTTTATCACCCCATTACACATATCTCCCCACAGGGTTTTCACGGAACCTTTCATGGTCTGTCACCTTCCACAATGACATCATTCGTCTTAGTAAAAGACGATAATGTACACCCCATAAGCAAGGATAGATTTATAGCACAGCCACAATATCCGCCGATAACATGTTTCGTAAAAATGTGCCATTATTTTATATTATTAAAAATATCTGTGTGATGTAAAAAAGCCACGGGACAGAAAGGAAGAGACGACAAACCAGAATCCATGGCAACGGGGGCTTGAAAATTCTTAGAAAACCATTGCTTCCTTGAAAACAGGCTTTGAGCCAATGCAAAAGTATAAGGGCCCCGTTAAATTAGAACTTGATATTCATAGAAGAATGGTGCTTTACCAAAGAGTACCAGCCAATGAACCATTACAATTTATGTTTTTTTTTTTTTTTTCTGTCCAATGGAGGCTCGCAGAAATACTGTTTGATTTAGCAGGAAAGTTGAGAGCCTGTTTCTTTTGGGGCCAGAAGCAATAGGTTAAAGCAGGCATGTGTCCTATCATAGTCATGCAAGAAAAGCTACAGAAACACCGGCCCCACATTCATGGCATTCATTAGCTCATCATCACGAGGAGGAAGTAGAGGTAATGTCACGCACAAAGCGTTCTGGGTATTTGGCTTTCAGGGAGAATTTTTATATATGTTCACCGATTTGGACCGTCGACTATGTTTAACATAGCCCTCCTACATCACAACAGTATAGAAATAACAGAAAAGTCGCCATAAAACATGATATGTCCTCTTTAGTGATTCAAAGCAAAGCTCACCCACCAGAACCGACCTACTGTATACTGTGTGTGGTGCACAGGAAGCCCAGTGGAACCAGCAGGTGACTTGCTCGCATAAGAAGCAGCACACTGTAATGGGGAACTCACTTGGCTCAGTTAACTGTTCCAGAGCGTGCATCCAAAAGGTGTTTTTGTGAAGCGTTTAATGGCTAAATGCCTCCAGCCTTTGGCTCGGAATTCAAAAACCTCTATTCAATCAGTACGTGTCTGTGCCTTAATGGGACACTTCATCTGCCATCCTTTTTTTTGCCTATAATGTCTTAACAGTATTAGTAGCCTAAATGCGTCTCTGTTAGGGCCAAGTGCTCTGCAAATTGGCCTCTGGTCAGCCTCTACAGAGCCCCTCTGTTCCCCTCCTCGAGCAAACATATGAACGTAAATCCAAACAATGACCTGCATGTGGTGGAGGTACCCCCTTTTTCATCTCTGCCCCTGCTACTTGGGGTGTATGCACACACCACAGAGCACGGATTCTGGAAAAATTTCACTGGGGAGCACTCTTTGCTCCTGTGTGTGTGTGTGTGTGTGTGTGTGTGTGTGTGTGTGTGTGTGTGTGTGGAGAACAGAGCGGAAGCTTTGTACCCGAGTCCTCTTGTGATGTCCTTCTCCCGATGGCAACCTGCCATAAAACTTACCAACTAACCTACGGGGGAGAGAAAGAGAATGGATGAGTCAGAGACATCTCCCCTACGCGCGCAGTTTTTCCTTAAATGCTGTGGGGAAACTCAACAACCTGGCAACCTGCCTTCAGACACTCCGCTAAGCTCTCCATCAATCAGCAACAACGGCGGAGAAGTATAAAGAAAATAAAAAAATAGCTGGAAGGGTATAATATAGTGCAGGAGTGAATTTCTCAGATGTGTTTTACTTAATATAAGATAATATTCAGCGCTACAAATCAATCACTGAGGAGAACATTGTTTCTGTCTCTTCTCACACAAATTGGCATCTACCTTGTCCCTAAAGTTGATGAGGATACCAGGTGAGTTTCTTTTGACCCTGAAGTACGTTATGTTCACAAACACAACTGAAGAACTTAATGGATCAAAGTAGTAGTAGGGTATACCCATCCTTCATTGCATGTGGATCCAACATGGCAGTAACTTACCTTTCGAAGCAACCATGAAAGTGTTCTAAGTAATTTAGACTGCAAGTTTATTTTGAAAAACGAGCAACTTTTAGTGCTAAACCAGTGTGTTTGATACGGTTGGCTATGCACTGTGTAAAGGCACATTTAATAGACATTCGTAGCATCCAATAAACGGCTCTGAGCTTTCATAAACCACGCCTCCAGTACGAACAAATGAACAGATATCCAGACCGAACATCAATCTACATTGAGCTGCCGTCTGGTGTTAGCCAGGCGAGGATCAAAGATTAAAAAAAACAAAGAAAAAAATGTTCAGCCTGTACATTTCTAAGTGTCTAGCTAATCAGAACAGAGCACACAGATACAGTCAACGTTTGACAACATCAAATAAAGTTAATAACATATACAAAACGTGTCAATACACCGCACGGATTTAGCTCTTATCTCATCTCTGTCCAATATATCTAACGACCTTAAATCAATTTCTCTTCAGTGGACATCTATACCCTCATAGATGTCTCTCTCTCTTACTGATGTGCAAGTGTTCATCGTCATGTGCAAATAAAAAACAGGCTCCTTGTACAATGAAATTCTTACCTTGCCACTAAATCCCAATGTATAACACAATAAGTAGCTTTAATAATAATAATAAAATAGAAATACAAAAATATCAATATTAATAAAATCTAATATCCACTATATATGCACTGTAAACTATGTATATGTACTGCAAATCAGAAAAAAAATGTATAGGTGTAAAATAATTTAATGTTGTCTGTGCTGAGCTTAGTTTTTTCCTTCAGTCGTGCATCATTTGTTCCGCCTGCTCTATTAATACATTCTATTTGTAACTGCTACTTAAAAGCCTTGTTTGCATTTACGTCATTTCAAGCCAGTTATGACAAAGATTTATTCTCAGAAAGGAGTGAGGGGAAGGAGGATGACATGAAGCAACACTGTTACAATCAGTGGTGGTCAAAGGCTTTTTGAAGAGCAGGGGCCAAAAGAAAGAAATGTTTTTGCCACAAAAGAGGACACCTTTAGCGTTTTGAAGGACGTGTGTGGACGATGTGTAGTCGAACTGGACTTCTTAAGGTAGTTTGTAGTTAGGATCAAGGTCCATAAGAATTGTGTAGATTTAACCTATGGACTGGAAGTCACAGATACACAGAAACTAAATACACAGCAACCCATTTAATCCTTAGACCTCTGTAGCACACACACACTTTGTGCACTTTTTGATTTTTTTTGTCAGTTTAGATGGGGAATTATTAGGTGCTATACTCAGTATCTATGGTGACCAGTGGGAAAAAACGTACTCAGAATTCATACAGTTTTTACAATTAGACCCATTCATACAATAGACATATAAAACATTATAATACAAATGAAAGATGGTTAGACTTTAATTCACAACTTTATTACTGTGGTAATGTAACATTGTGTTTGAACCTACAATAGTATCTTATCATTGGCAAACTTAGTTTCCTGAGGGAAACTCATCCATTGAAACAGCAGCAACCTGTGTTTTCAATAGAACTGACATTTAGACTGTTCAAGAGCAAAATCTACAGACAAGAGTATAATTCTCAAAATATATAATTAGTGGACCCTTTAAAGAATATATGTATGAAATAGGATCGTTCTATCTGTTAATTAAGGTGTTTTACTTAACAGTTTTTTTATAGGGGTGAAGAATTCATCTTATTCCAGAGGCATAAACAGGAAGTAAACTGTCATTTGACCTTACACACTAATCAGATGACTGATGACTGAATTTCTCGCCCAAACTAAAACATAACACATTGAGTGCTTCCAGTAGAAGAAGGGGAAAAAAAACACAAGGTCACAGTGGTGACGAATCAGGTTAAGGTTACACGCTGGTTTTGATATATAGTCTTTACACAGCATGGTGTCAGAACATGTTGGGCTCATATAGCTTATGTACCTCTCCATCTGATGTAGTGAAATATATAGATATATAGTCTCTTTCTGTTAATTACCTTCCCAATTTTGAAAACCTGTTACCTCGTTATATAACTAACCACCTAATCAGAAGGCTGGATGAGCTGGTCTGGGGAGCCGGCTGCTGCTAGATTCTCTGGTAACAGTGGTACAGTCCTGGTCAATAACAGTCACCCACTAGATACAAAATATCAAAATACAGATTTATGTGATTGCTTGGTGTATATATTTGTGTATGCCAGTATTAGACAGAAATTAGAAAATATTGGAAAAATACAGTTGCATCTTGAAAAGGGGAAGGTGAACAAAATACAAGAATATTTGTTGAAAAACATGCAATTTAATGTGACATTGTAGTCTATATACACACCATAATTAATAATTTTATCATATACATGTCACAGGCTGTAGGCTGGCAACCATCTGGGGTGTGTCCCTGCCTCTCGCCTGTAACGCGCTGGGATTGGCTCCAGTAGACCCCTGCGACCCTAATGAGGAATAAGCAGATGTAGATGATGACTGAATGAATGTCACAGGCTGCAAAGTGTGCAATACAGGCACACAGATAAACAATTTAGCAAAGTTCAAAAGCTTCAAGAATCAATAATTAATATCAGTGAGAACTTTACATGTTTAAATTTAAACAGTGGAACTTACAGTATATTATGAATCTGAATTGCAGTCAAATTGAAATATAAATTGATACATACTATACTCTCAATTTAACAAAATGAATATAAATCCTGGCTTTGTGGAGATTTGTAAAAAGGAATAAACAGGCAAAACAGTCACAAACTTGCAAAATAAAGACAACAAAATGCTTCCTCTTTATATGTTTGACAGTAAATAATAGGTCATCTTTTAAGATATCAGATCATCCAAATTATAAATACATTTGGGAAAAAAGACAATAAGCTTATATCCCCATATAAACATGTAATGTACCTGTAAACCCCCATGTAACCTGTAACATGTAATTCATGTAATACACATGTGAAACCTATAAAATTGGCAGCATTGAAAGTCAGTGGTGAGGTCAAGCACAGGCCTTCAGAATGCAAGCAAGCTTATGTTGGGAGGCTTGCTTGTGCATTCCCATGGCAACTGGGCTGGTTTGCTTTGTGTAGTTCAATTTTGTGAATCGCTGTTGGCGTAAGTCTTCATGGCAGGAAAGAGTTTGGGTTTTTGATTGGTTTTGACTTAAAAAGAGACATAAATTTACTTTATTAACTAAATATACATCTTTTTTTTACAAAAATAAAATTTGCTTAATGAATGCATGTCATTGTGCGTCAGCAACCCACCCACTGGGTGTAGAAGAAAATGCCATAAATGACAAAGTGACAATGGAACCTGTTTTACATGTCTACAGGGGATCACCTGAAGCTGATCACATAATGAATCACGTACCATGCTTAATTCAAATAAGATGACATAACAGTTTCATGACATTGTAATGGACTGGTGGAATAACAACGTAGGCCTGTCAATTGATTAGAACATTTAATCCTGATTAATCACATAACTGTCCATAGTTAATCCGGATTATTTACAAATTAATCACACATGTTTTTATCTGGTCTGAATATACCTTTAAAGGATATTTGTCAAGTTTTTAAAGGGATACTTCAGGATTTTTGACATGAATCTGTATGGCATCCCTATCATCAGTGTCTTACACTCACACTGACTTACCCCCGACAGTGTCCTGTGAGCCGAGTTCTGGTCTGGTTCTGGTCAAAATGAAAATAGCCCAGCAAGTCTCGAGGGGACGCTACAATAAAACGTCTTTCTTCTCAAAACAGCTTGTGTTCAAAAGAGTGATTTATTTGCATCAAAAAACCAATATCCATGAAGTCACAGCTCATAATCACAACCCTACTTTCTCTCAATTACTATCACTGTGTGCTGTCGTCTTGCTGACTGCTGCGCAATAGTCAGCACAACTTTTTTCAGTTGTTCGGCGCTGTTCGCGTGTTGATATCAGCATCACTATAGCAACATGCAGAGATACGAAGGGACAGAAAGTAGGACCAAGTGATTACGACGTGTGACCTTTTCGTGGATATTGGTTTTGTGATGCATATAAGTCACTCTTTTGAACACATGCTGTTTTGAGAAAAAAGACGTTTTATTTTAGTGTCCCCTGCCGGACTACTTTCATTTTGACCAGAACTGAACCAAGCCACTGTCGGGGGTAAATCAGTGTGAGTGTACGACACTGATGATAGGGATGCTATACAGATTCATGTCAAAAATACCGAACTACCCCTTTAATGCTCTTATGAACATGGGAGTGGACAAACATGCTTTAGGCAAATGTTTTTATTGTTATTGGAAGAATTAGAAATATTCCTCAAGAATATTCTCAATACAACCTCAAACCTCTGAACTGAATTTAGTATTAAAACAAATGCTCAGAAACATGGCAATATGGCAAAAACAACAACAGCAAGCGTGATACATTCAACATCACTTAGTAAATATGAGTCCTACTGACACAAGGGAATGTATCCAACTTGTAGATGCAGAACTGGGATAGTATCAAAAAAGTAGAATGCAGCTGAATGTATAAACGTTGCTTTTGATACACCATTTAGAACCTATCTATCTCTTCTGTACTATTATCTACAATATATAACAAAAAACATTGAGAAGCAAGTGTAACAACGAGTGTTTTATTAAAAAAAAAAGTGAGCGACATTACAAAAGTGTACACACAATACATTACTTAACAGTGATAAAAAGAGATACAGGCACATAGAAATATGTATACAAAAAATGGCTCAACACAGAATACTGATATGGGGCATAATTTTATGCACTGCTATGTCAAGAGCCTCATAACCTTGACTGCTATGCATCAGTGGCAGTGAAATGTGGTCAAACCAGGAGTGAGTAAGTAGGAGACACAAAAAGTGACCCGATACCATAATCCTCATTGGTATTTTAAAAAATAACAAAAAAACAAAACAAAAAAATGACAACACTATGCTAAATTCAAGAGCAATTTTACAAAAGTACATGACATTAAGGGGTTGTGATTGCAAAAGGGGGGTTGGTAGGGGAGAGGGGGGCTACTTTGATGTCATTTCCACAGTCGTGGCGTCGTTGGTTCCGTTAACTTCGTAGTCTCCCACTGGGCCACTGACCAGGACCTTCATCCGCTCGGGGAAGTCGTCCATTTTGGGTGAAAGCAGGAAGTCGTAAATGAGAGCCGCCGCCACGCCTCCGCACATCGGCCCCACCCAGTACACCTGCAACGACGGATACACCCCCGATCAATCCCAAGACCTCGCTATCGCACGGAAAGGAACTAACAGGAATGATCTGCAAAGATCGGTGCGGTTCAAAAGGTTTTAACTTTTTTATCAATACCTCAGCCTGCGCTGACAGTAAAACAATAGCAACTCATCACTGATTAACTAGTGAAAGGAGGATTCACATGTAGTCTGAATCATCTGCCTGTTATGGAGTTGCTGGGTTATTTAAGCTTGAATATACAGTATGCATGGAGAAAAATGCGAAGCATGTGTTAAAGTGCCGCTATGCTCTTCCCTCGCCGACTTACCCAGTGGTTTGTGAAGTCATTCAGGATCACGGCCGGACCGAATGAGCGAGCAGGATTGATGCCGCAGCCCGTGTAGCTGATCTGGAATCAGCAACAAAGAGGTTAGCATAAACCAATGTGAATGCATGGAATCATGTTTAACCCCTAGATCTGACCCCCTAGCTGAATATTATACTGCTCTGAGGATGGCTGTAAGGTGCAACTTACTGCTGCCAAGTGTCCCAAGCAGACCGAGAGGCCAATGGCTAAGGGCGCTGATCCGCTGACATCACGCCGCCTTTTATCAGTGACTGCGATAACACACAGCACCAGCTGGAAGGTCGCCAGCAGCTCTATGCCTACACCTTGGCTGGGAGTGACGCCGTTGAGCTGCGAAGAGTTAGGAGATCCAAAACAACAGGTTTGTTAGTCATGAGACAGACAGTTTTTCCCCAAACATGATGGTTTTTCATTTAGCAGCTGCTGGCATCGCCCTTTGGCAGAGACGCTGAACACATTTGCTTCTTAATTTTTTCACTCTGTGCCAACAGTGATGGTTGTCATTCAGCGTTATTTAGCTTGGGGCCCTCTGTGTGTGTGCGTGTGTGTGTGTATGGTGCTGGGGTAAGGGGGGGGGGGCGTAGCTATCAGGCCCCAACAGCCGAGTGAGCCGTTGTTCCTGGTTACAGATTAGGGGGCTGAAGTAAAAGTGACGTTTCCTAGGAAGGACTCTTAAAACCCCTGTGCATGCAATACAATAAACCCAATATCTTCGAGGGGGAAAAAAACCCTTGACATTGCATGTTTTTGTTTGCAAATTCTTTTTCTGGCTGTGTTGGTTGCATTTTAATCATGTGTCATCACTATCTAATAATAAGCAATGACAGAGTGCCCCAAAGAACAAAAAGTAACAGTGCCAAAACAAACAGTGCCAAAAAAAAGAAGGAAAAAAACAAAAAAAAAAACCAACAGTGAAGCATGTTCAAAACTTGTGACATATTTTGATATATTCTGCAAACAACAGTGATATGAACTTTTTTTTTTACTCACAGCGTTGACCCCTAGTGCTGCGGTGGTGCTTGGTCTTGCTCCATACATGATGCCGCTGGCCAGAGCTGAGCCCAGCATTTGGGCCACAATGTACATGACCGCCTTGAACACGCTGATCTGGCAGCTGGCGAGCATCCCCAGGGTGACCGCAGGATTCAGGTGGGCCCCGCTGATGTGGCCCAAGGCCTGGGCCAGCGTGGCGATGGACAGCCCGAAGCCGAGGGCAACCTTCACCTCCTGGTCTGGGTGTGCGTTGTTTGCGTTCCCGATGGCCGTGGCGAGGCTGAGGAAAATGAAAAGGGTCATGCCGACCAGTTCGGCCAGGACGGCCCTCCAGAAATCCTTGCTTTTGAACTCCCTCATGGTGGCGGCTGTGGGTTCGAGCTGGTCCTCTGCAAAGAGTGTGTGGTGTACTCACAAACAACAGCAACAGGCTGCATATATAAGGCCATGGCTGATAATAGCCAGTGGGCGGGCTTTTAAAAAAAACTGAAAGAGAGGGCCACAGTGAATTAATGAGAAATCCCAAAGACTGGTGTCTCTCTTGCCTCCCTCCCTCTGCTCCCTCCCTCCCTCCCTCCCTCCTCTCTCTGTCCTCCGGCCCCTCTCCCAGTACCTCCCAGTGCACCACTTTCTGGTCTTTGGACTTTTGTGAGTAATAGATTTAGGTCCTAGAGATAGTTGTAACCAGACACACAATTTTCCATTCATCCTGTTATTTACAGCTTTACTGCAGAGGTTTCTATTTTGAGCTTCCAGCAAAAAACAAAAACAAAAAAGAAACAAGGATCCAGGTAAATAATAACTTCAATTAGTCCCACTCATGTTCCTGTGCTTCAGCAGTAAACAACTTTTTCACAATTGTGCTCCTGTGGACTTAAGCATAGCATGGATCACTGACAGCACATAAGGGAGCTCTAGAAAGAAGCCAGACAACTCCCTTATAGTCATTTTTTTGGGTCTCACCCTTCCTTCCACAGAAAGTTTTTCCAAACCTTTACGACATTTCATAAAACCCATAAAAAAGGCAATTTTCAAAGTTAATAGATTTATTGCAGACATTCCACACAACTTTTTTTCTTTTTTAGCACAAATAAATAAATGGTCATGCGCATATGGACACAACTAAACAACAAAACAGCAACATTTACCAATAGGTGATAAATAAACATGTTTCTAGACTTTTTTTTTGAGTGGTAATATAGTTTGTGAGGGGACACATTTACAAGGTGTGACAATAACTCATTAACTGGAAGGACACTTGCTAAATCAGTATTAGATGTGTTTTAGAAGAAAAAAAAAAAGGGGTTGGAGCAGGGTGACACATCAACTCTTGAGAAATTAGCTGCCTGCTGCACCTGGCCCCCACCTCAAGGGGGTGTGACAACAAACAGTCGGACCAATGCAACATACAGCATGTCATGGAGTTGACTTTGTTGATGCTTTGCATGTGTGTGTGTGTGTGCGTGTGGGCATGTGTGCGTGTGCTTTCTTTTAATTTCTGAAGATTTTCAAGCGCCTGAATCAATCAAACCAGGTCTAACAACCACACTGTGTTCCCTCTGGCTGAAACAGCATAAAACACTGCAGCAAAGAAGCTGACTCGGCCTGCAGGATGTGTGTTATACATAATGAATACAGCTGTGACAATTCTGTGATTGCGACACAGGACGGCCCCGTCGTCTATTTTTAAGCGACGTCAAAAGGCAGATGAGGGAAAGTATTCCACTCATGACCTTTCAATTATTAACTGTGCCAGCTTTTACTCTCGCAAGTGCGACGGGTTGACATTCCTGAAGGTGAGGTCGATAGGGGCACGGAGCCCAACGCAGAATCAATTACACATTATCGCCAATGACTAATGCTTAAAGGGCCGTTTTAATAGGACATTCAGTATGTTGCAGAGAGCTGCTTAGCTCGGTGTTGTGTCATCGCTCGCTTTCAACCAAAGGATATTTTGACTCTCACATGGTATCACATGCGACTTTTGACAGGGACACACCTCAAACTCTGTTTCAGTATGTTCCTGTGGTGTATTTCACTGCCCAGGAACAGGATGTAGATAAGGGCCACTGGTGAGCAGGGAATGATGACATATCCTCTTGTAGTTCTGCTCAGAATTCAGTTTGATTTGAACATATGCATGTTATACTGCAGGAAACCGAGATGTTAGTCAACACTGTCATATGAATGAAAATTTGCTTACCAAACAGAGTTATATAACTAAGCACCTATTCAGCAGGCTGGATTTGCTGGTCAGGCGAGCCGGCTGTGTGGTTGATATGGAGCTAGACTCTCTGGTGACAGCGGCTGAAAGGGACAAACTGTCATGGACGATGACTGTCGCCCACCGGATGCCCCACTGTCACACAGTTACTCAACAGGCAGATTCATGAAATCACTGTCTGCCATAGCATGGCGGGTGTCTCAGCAACTCCAACAGCCAATAAATGACAGAATCGAATGGATTTTGGCTCATTGCTTTGAGGTCAAGTTCTGACCTCTGTAAACGTCAACGGGGAAATATGGACAATCCGCCCCATATACCTCAGGTTTAATGTAGGTCAGCAGGTCAACTGACTTTTTTGGCAAAAAAAACTTCTAAGTTTGAAAGTTGCATTACTAAAGTACAACATTGCCTAATAAAGCTATTGCTCAGTTATTTAATTTTTCTATTGTGTTCAATTACATTCTCTTTTTATAGAAATTCTGTAATCATGAACTGGGAAATGTGGACAATCGCCCCAAATACCTCAGGTTTAATGTACTTCAGCAGGTCAACCGATTTTTGGTAAAAATGTTTAAATTTGTTAAGTTGCAGAACTAAAGTACAACACAGACTAAGGCAGTTCCCACTTAGTAATTCTTTTTTTTTTAGATTGTGGTCAATTCAATTCTGTCTTTTTAGAAGTTCTGGCCTCTGTAAACTTCAACTGGGAAATGTGGACAATTGCCCTAAATTCCTCAAGTTTAATGTAGGTCAGGAGGTCAACTGAATTTTGGTAAATCTTTTAAATGTTAAGTTGCATCACTGAAGTTCAACTTTGACCAACGTGGCTCCTGCTCAGGTATTTCATTTTTAGATTGTGTTCAATTCACTTCTGTTTTTCAGAAGTTGTGATCTCTGTAAACATTAACTGGAAAATACGAAATCGCCCCAAATATCTCAGGTTTAATATAGGTCAGCAGGTCAACTGATTTTTCTCTGGTAAAAAATAAAAAAATTCTTGAGTTGCGTACAACTAAGTAAGTTATTTCATATTATATTCTGTTCAATTTGGAAATAAATTGAGTTGTGTAATTGTTTGTGTAATTATGCTGTAATTATGCTAACATTTCTGTGATATAACCCCCCCCCCCCCCCACACACACACACACCCCACACACACACACACCGAAACCTGTTGCACAAGCTTTCAGGGGACCTGATTGAATCATCATTTGAATCAAGTGACATACTTCACGAGGACACGATAACATCCCTGTTGAGGTTTGATGCAAATTATATTGCTGAATTGCCAAAGTTCTCCATTGACTCAAGCTCAACTGATTTGTTTGATAATCAAATTAATGTTCCGGAAGGCGTCTGGGCAGTCAACGGGAAGCCTTTTACAAGCATTACAACAGCCCTAGGAACACAGAACTTTATTTTTGGAACCTAGTTATAATTTCTCACTGTTCACCAAGTACTGTACTGTGCATATTATGCACAGTACAGTATCTAGAAATAGAGTTACACTTCTGTGCTGTGGTATTCCAGGAATCAAAAGCTTGTCAGCAATTAGATTAGATCACTCAAAGTTTTGTCATGGAAAGTAGGACCTACACTCACTTTAAAAAAAGCAAACCTAATGACTGATAAAAAAATAACTGATAAATGATGAATTCATTGTCATTTGTCACATCTCATTACTCACATCTGATGCTGAACCATGAAGAACTTCTAGTGTGTAAGTGAACAGGGACATGTCAGCAACATTCATCATCTCATGGCATGAGAGAACGAGGGTCAGATTTCAGAAAATGGGCTTTCACAATGTTGCATGTAACATGTATGGTTATACTGCCTATAATTCTTTACATCTGGGAAAGCTCATGTGGGTTGCATGTTTCTGCATAGTGTAGTTTTGTAATTGAATTACAATTAATAATAGAATAGAAGTTTATTTATTAACAGCTATAAATCCTCCTGTGGGTAGAAGCAGGCGGAACAGATAGTGAATGACAAAATATTAATATTAATATATATTAAAACACGGTAGAAATAACCTAAGATATATCTACATAGAAGACTTGCCACAAGAATCACCACTAATAATACTACTAATAATACAGTGGTGTGAAAAAGTGTTTGCCTCCTTTCTGATTTCTTATTTTTTTGCATGTTTGTCACACATAAATGTTTCAAATCATCAACTACAAGTGAACACAAAATGCAGTTTTTAAATAAAGATTTGTATTATTAAAGGAGAAACAAATTCAAACCTGCATGGCCCTGTGTGAAAAACTGATTCCCTCCCTGTTAAAGCATAACGTAGTTTATCACACCTGAGTTCAATGTCTCTAGTCACACCAGGCCTGATTACTGCCACACCCGTTCTCAATCAACAAATCACTTAAATAGGACCTGCCTGACAATGTGAAGTAGACTAAAAGATCCTCAAAAGCTAGACATCATGCCAAGATCTTAAATAAATAAATAAATCAGGAACAAATGAGAAAGTATTTGAGATCTATCAGTCTGGAATGGTTATGAAGGCATTTCTAAAGCTTTGGGACTCCAGTGAACCACAGTGAGAACCATTATCCTCAAATGGAGAAAACATGGAACAGTGTTGAAACTTCACAGAAGTGGCCGACCAATCAAAAAACTAAATTACCCCAAGAGCAGTGATGACTCATTCAAGAGGTCACAAAAGACATCGTAACATCATAAACAATTTACTATGGCTGAAGAGGACTTGAACTATTTGATGAAGACTTAATTTAAATATCAAACTGTCTTGAAAACTTTTCAGAGGGGGGACTGAACTGTCCCGCTGTCTATGACTCTAAAATACAGTATGTGTACAATACACATATAGGAGAACTGTACATAGCTAGTTTTATTCTATCTCTATATCCATCATGTTCTTTTGAATATATATGTAAAAGAATATGCATCGATTTGCATCAAACCTCAACTTGAAGTCAACTAAAACCACTAAAACTATGGAAAAAATATAGAAATCAAAATGAGGACCAGTGCAAACATGATTTTATTCAATGAATCACACAAACAATATTTCTTGGCTTTTATATTGCTTTTGTAGCAACACATCTTCACACACAAAGATAAACCACAACATCCATCATGAGTGCTAAACCTTCCTAAAGGTTGCACAATAACACGAGGCAATTTGACAAATCTTTCACAGTTTACGGCACCGACAGATACCTCCGCGTCTTATCAGACTTTCAGACCACTCTCCTTTTACTTATATCTCCTCCAAAACATACCTTTCGCTGCAGCCTGCGGAGGGATGTGACATCAGTCTAAATTGTGAGGTGCTCAGATCACTCGCGGAGGAATGCAGGGAATGCTCCAAAACACATAAAGCATAAACACTGCGAGGAGTTCCATGTGTGTGATTTATGTAAGAGTTGAAATAAACGCTCTGAAAACCATTACGTTTTTTGCAGCTAATGGAAGTAACTGCTAAAACAGCAGCGGAACCGAAACGTCAAGGGGAGGTCAAGGTCACGACGGGCTTGATTATCACATGAGCTGCTTTGGTATTTAGGGTCAAAGGTGACGCGGGGCATAGACAGAGGTTACCACTCTTGCACCATAATAATCCTCAAGCGCATGCAGCCTGTTCATGGAGCCATCAATAATTGTAAAACCACGGCGAACATCTGGAGAAAGTGTAAAGACGTGCGTAGGTGAGGTCAACAACATAGGAAAAAGGCCAAAGTTGTGACAAAATGCCAAAATGGTGGCAGTTAGAAGACATGGAACAAAGGAAGAGTTTTCCACCCGGTGGTAATTGATTGGTCCAGGTATATGATGGATTTAAATGGGATATTTTCTGTTATTTTCTATCTGTCAAGTCAAAATCTAGGTTCAACCTGCTCTTAAACACTTAAACATTTGCAGTGTTGCCTCTGCTTCATACTCACATTGATGTCAGCTTGGGATCAGGAGACACCAGCTGCACTGCAGCACAGAAGAAAGCATTCCAGAATGTCATCAACATGGTTCAGAAGATCCTCGTTTGCACCTACAAGACATTCAAATCACACACAGACCCAAAAATAGCTACTTCTCAATAGCAATAATGTTCCTCAATGCAAAAGCATGTGAAATATGAATGCATTACATTCATATGGCCATATGAATATCGTGCATATGCACAGGAATGGGTTGTGGAATGTGATTGTGAATGGGATTGTGCAATGACTGTGGGTACCACTGTTTTTTTATTTTATTTATTTTGTTTTATTTATTTTATGTAATTCATTTATGATTAGAAGTTTTTAACTTTCATCACTTAACCTCACCTTTTTTAATTTCGTGGTATTTGTTATGTTCAATGACAATAAAGGACTACTATTTTATTGTTCGCATATTTCAGATCAGCATCGTGCGTGAACATGTTTCGGATGTATTCAAGGCGTTTGCATTTGGAGGTAAGAAAGATGTGTTTGAAGCAGCCAGAAGTGTTCTGAGGGGGCCGCTTCCAGGAGCCGACCAATCAGAAAAAAACACACGAGCTCAAACTGAAGGGCTGCATAAAAGGCCAGGATTAGGTGAAAAAGAAAGGAGGTTGGAGACTTTTAAATATGCTTGACACTTCCCCTTTAAAGTCACTCGTCATGGTTACAATTGTCAGACTCGAGTCTGACGATTGTAACCAAATGTTGTAAAAGTGTGACTACACTACACACGTCAACCCACTTTTTCAGTTAAATCCTCAAGACGTCTCTTTTTTCCATTGTTGCCATACCGTTTCTCCCAAAGCACTTCAAAGCGACAAAGTGTACAGAAAAGGCTTTTCCAAGTGTTTTGCCGTAATTCGCCGTTTTTTTTTTCTTCTTTTTTTTTTATCACAGATGGTTGAGCAAACAAGACCGAAGGGTTAAAGGTTGAGAGGAGCAGGGACGGCACAGAAATCCAGTGACGCGCGAAACTGCCTGTTGACAGTTAGGAACACATTTTTATAATTGCTCGAACTTATCTAATTACAGTTTGGTCATGAGGAATTTTGTGGTTAAGCAGAAAAAAAACATCATAACCAATACGGAGCTGTAATTTAATAATAATACCAAAAAAAAAGAAAAACAGAAAATAGGATTCAACTTTTTAAAGTTCAACAATAGAAATGACGCAAAGAAAACAGCAGCGTTCACTTCAGAGCCAAGGTGATGAGTTTGTTCCTAACAGATGTTTTGATGTTTTGCCGGGACAAGGAGAGGTCACTCGCCTCTGTGACCTCATGGTTACATGGGATGGGAATTTAGCTTGAGAGCGTGTGAGCAGACACAGGCGTCTAAGGAGTCTGAAATGGCTGATAATTAATTTCCAGGCTCAGGTCCATTATTCCCTAATAGCACACACCTGCACACACGCCAAACAGCGCTAGTAAACAGTCAGAGGCTTCTGTTCTAACCCATACGAGACAGTAGCATTAGGCAACCAAATCACAGTCATGGGACTGCTGCTGCTTAACGAATTTGGGTCAGTACGCTGACCCAGACCTGACTGTCAGTAACAGAACTAACATGAACCATCTCAAAATAAAGGGGTTATGACCTAAATTAAGCTGTTATCCTCAACGTTATCTTTCTAAACCAGGGGTGTCAAACATAAGGCCCAGGGGACCTAGAAGGGTCCAATCCGGCCCCACTGGTTGACTGTGACGAAAATAGACCAGTTTCTATTTCTTCTGTTTCTTCAGAGAAATGTGAAGTCAGCAAGTGTCTTTCAGGGCATAAAAGATAAAATATTTACAGTTCTGATTAGTAAATGATTTTTAAGGCAGGAGATAACTCCACCTGCTGCTAAAAATAGTAAATATTGATCAGTGAGCAAATGTTATTGAATTGCAAAAATAGACTGACTGAATATGTAATAACTGAGACATTATATTGATGAAATATCCCTTTTTCTCTTATTTCATCTCTCCTGTTTTGTAAATTAAAGCTTAATTAAACGTGTAAATATTTATAATGCATTCATTTACCCTAAGTGTTGTAATTCTGTGTGTAAATTTCTACTGGTCTTGAGATCAACTTGTGCTCAATGTGACTCATTAACCGGACTGAGTTTGACTCCCCTGAACTAGGCTATCACTTTGAATTATGTAAATTGAAGGTTAATTATTATTTAAATATAACATGTTTCTTTACATAGAAAAGAGGGGAGACATTTGTAGATTGTAGGTTGATTTATATGATTATTTAATTTTGAGGTATTATTTTGCCTTTATATAGATTGACAGTTGAAGACAAGAAAGGGGGAAAGAGAGAAGGGGAATGACTTGGGAAGGGTCCGGCCAGCTGGGATTTGAACTGGGGACCCAGAAACCCATATTTTATACACCCTAATAACCCGGATATCTGGTCACCTCTATATATTTATTTTTACCGCTTCAGCCTATTTGAGGTCAAATTGTGCTGAATGTGCCTCATGAACTAAACTCCCCCTCTTCTAAACCTTCAGAAAAGGATCCAAAAAACATAAAGAAATTCCTGCGTCTTTCTCGCGCCTTTCATGATGGTCTATTTTTACAGATTGGAGGTTTACTTAAGGTGTTTAGTCCACGAGTAATCCGTTTCCCTTGACAAAGCCAGCGTGACGACGTTGCCTTTGCGTCCAGATATTGTTAGAGCACAGGTGAATTATGACATCCCAGAAATTTCCTGCCGCGTCCTGCGTCACTTTGTATTTATTTTTGAAATATCCCAAGGTGTAATGTTTGGCGTGGTTGCTTCGGGATAGGAAGCGTTAGGAGTTCTAATGTTGCTTTAATGGTTTTTGGCTTATCTGACTTCCACAGTGGGAATGTAATTAGCAAGTTATAAGGTGAAACTGTTTATTTTCGCAACGGCCATCATAGGATATCCTCTTATTCTGCATGTGTCTCATGCCAAGGGAACTCGGAGTAAATTCGTTTGCCTCCCTTGTGCATTCATAATTGATTTTGGCAGGATTTGGGTCCAACTGATGCTGTGCAGATCTGCTGATTGTTAATAAAATCAATTTGGGTGCAATAGCTGCAATAAATGCATAATTAAATGAATAAATACATGTATAATAACTACTAACACCTGGGCTGTGTGTTTATCTTCTGCTTTATCTCTGGAAAGCAAAAGGCTTCTAAACCTCTTCATTACAATAAATGATTTTCTTAGCACCTTTGAATCGGTTTACAATAGTTGCAACAGCATCAAAACTTCTTATCAGTGGTGGGTTCATATAACCTTAAACATTAACCGATTAGCCCTCAATGGAATTTCACACTCGTTGGATGAAACACAGCTTTCTTTTTTTTTTCTAAATGAGGCAACTGTGGCCAAATTGTCAAAATAATGCTGTTATTTTTTTTTATTTCTTTTTAAATCTAACCAACATTTGCTCTGATATTCACATGTCTATCTGTGAAGATGTTTATATTTGCTGTCTATGTGTTCACTAGAACACTCACAAACGCATCAGGGTGAATGGGGGGGGGTTGTTTATTAGACGGATCAGTTCCCCTCAATTGTTACATTGGGCTCCTGGCTCTATGCCTATTTATTACCATTGTAAAGTCCCTTACTTGTGTCCCCCACAAAAGAAAAAAAAAAACCATACAAAAACATTTCTGAAAGGCTTAGTCAGGGGTTGGTGATGCCATGACAACAGTCCTAACATTATAGACTCCTTCCCGCTTCTGAGACCATGTCATGTTTTACGCACATCTGTGGTGAAAATCACCAAGGAGACCTTGATTTGACTAACCAAGTTAGGATTTTGGCACACAGCGGCTCGGCGGCTCGTAGCTGACCATCGGCCGCTGCCAGACGGGAACAGAAATCAGGAATGTGAAACTGATCGGATTTCCAGACGCACAAAATCCGTACCGTGAAGGACAACATGCATGTGAAAAAACAAATACAGTCAATACATGTAAACACTTATCACGTCTGCGTTGATGTTTAAGAAGTCAAGGTTTTTGGTTCTGAGAAAAGCCCTTGTTAAGTCACAAGGGCCTTAAAACATATTGGGAAAGGTCCTTGTGACTGAAACATAGACTCTTATGCTTAATGGCCTACTTTTGATGCTGCATTGATTTATACACAGGAGTACATGTTTTTTCACAAGGATAAAATGTCACATGCCTTCAAAACATGTTGAGAAAGGTCCTTGTTACTGAAACATAAACTCTTTTTGAATGCAAAGGTGATACGTGTGCAACAGGCTTTGTTCTTTGAATCAAATTTTCAGGGTAATTAATTCCCTGCACCACAAAAAGCAAGGGATATGCATGGTATCCGTGTTGCCTTTTACTCATCTCGAAAGAAAATAAATCAAACAAATGGCACTGTGATGATAATAGTTTTTCTCCACATAGTGTTAGGGACATATATGAGATAATCTTACAATAACTTCACACTGAATATACTGTAGCTAGCTCTCCACCGGAGGATAATAAAACAGTTCATTCTTTCAAGATAATGCTCGACTGTGTCATGTCGTTATGGCGGACTGCCATCCTGGATGCTTTGGGATAACATGCTTCTCTGGCATGAAAACAAGTTTATAAAATAATAAAAAAGCAGTGGAGATAAGTGATAAGGATGGACTCTGCACCAACAGCAATCTCATCTCTGCCTTTATCATCCGGTACAGATGATCATAAAATATAAGGCCTGGACTCCCTCGTTTGATTTAATGTGTTTGTTGTTGATATAGAGCAAAGAGAAATTTTTAGTTCAGAAGAAATCTGTTGCACGCAAGTCCTTGTTGTCAATTAGGCCTGGGTGATATGAAAATAAGAAAAAGCCTATATATATATATATATATATATATATATATATATATATATATAGGCTTTTTCTTATTTTCATATCACCCAGGCCTAATTGACAACAAGGACTTGCGTGCAACAGATTTCTTCTGAACTAAAAATTTCTCTTTGCTCTATATCAACAACAAACACATTAAATCAAACGCAGGTTCAAGACCTCCTTGGTCCGGGGTCTGGGACCTTTCTGTGTGGAGTTTGCATGTTCTCCCCGTGTCTGCGTGGGTTTTCACTGGGTACTCCGGCTTCCTCCCACAGTCCACAAACATGCTCAGGTTAATTGGCAACTCTAAATTGCCCATAGGTGTGAGTGTGTGAGTGAATGGTGTGTGTGCCCCACGATTGGCTGGCGACCATCTGGGGTGTATCCCTGCCTCTCGCCGTAACGCGCTGTGATAGGCTCCAGCCGACCCCTGCGACCCTAATGAGGAATAAGCAGGTATAGAAAATGACTGACTGACTGATTATTTGGGACACACACACACACATATATATTGAATGTTATGGCACTTTCATTCATATAGTAGTGAATTTAAAATAAAAGTGTGATGCGCACTAGTTTAGAATTCATTATCAGATTTTGTGAATAAAAAGTTGCAATCTTTGCTCAGCCCTAATATTTATAAAATATATTTCATATCAGTAATAACAATAACAATGATTATTGATGTTTAATTATCTATCTTTAATAACAACCAGGAGAACAAAATATGAGTGTAATACATGAATGCATGTAAAATGGCTGAATGTATCTACTTCATATTAAACTCGTTTTTTTAATGTTAAATGTCTGTTTGATTCAATCATTGCTCCATTTTATATGATGTTTATGAGCCAAGAAGGGAGCAGCATTGTTTTTTTGAGCAAACCTTGAATGAAGCTATCGATTGAACTATTTTCTTATTGTATTGAGGATGTGGATATTGATGGTTTATATTGATATTGTTATTTTGCTCAGGCCTTCTGGTTACTGGCATGTCATCTGACATATCTTGTTCACTCCCATGTTGACAAGAACATTAACACTTTAAAATGTCATTTTATGGTAGATTTTGAACAGACTTAAAAAATGTGTGATTAATTTGTGATCAATTTGTGATTAACTATGGACAGTCATGAGATTAATGGTGATCAAATATTTTAATCGATTGACAGCCCTAGTTTATATACATTCCTAGTTGGATAACAGCTCAGGAAGAGGAGAAATTGTTTTTATTGATTTAAAGGGTATTGGATATCTACCTGCTTATATCTCTCAGGCCTTAAACTTACACTTAAATAGTATGAAAACAATATTTTACTTAAATCCACAGAAATAAGTTGTTTAGCCACTTATAGGCAGCTGAAGAAAGTAGATGCCCGGGTGAATGCTTGTCGAAAACAGAGCAAACAATCAAAAGATTGTTCTGGTTAGTATAATTTGTTTTGTGTGCAACATAAAGTTACGTGTCTCATACTCAACTCAAGCGAGTTGAAGATGTGTTCGCAGTTGGGGCATGAGGGTCTGCTGCAGCCAATCCCAGGTGAAAGCAAGGATACACACCTGGCAGGTCGCCAGTCTACCTTGGGGCACACACACCCTTCACTCACACACTCATACCTATGGATGAGTCTTCAGTTAACCTAACCATATTTTTGAATGAGAACACCCACACAGTCATGGGGAAAACATGCAAACTCCACAGAGAAGGTCTCAGCTCAAGTCCTAAACCTGTGACCTTCTTGCTGTGAAGAAGCAGCACTACCCACTGTTCCACCTAAGTGCCACCGCAATCAATAATCAATCAATTATATTTATTTTCAAAGAAATTTGAACAAAATATGTTGATCTAATATGTGAAATGGGGTGACACGGTGACCTCCTTGGTCCTGGGTCTGGGACCTTTCTGTGTGGAGTTTGCATGTTCTCCCCGTGTCTGCGTGGGTTTTCACCGGGTACTCCGGCTTCCTCCCACAGTCCAAAAACATGCTCAGGTTAATTGGCGACTCTAAATCACCTGTAGGTGTGAGTGTGTGAGTGAATGGTGTGTGTGCCCCATGATTGGCTGGCGACCATCTGGGGTGTATCCCTGCCTCTTGCCGTAACGCGCTGGGATAGGCTCCAGCAGACCCCTACGACCCTAATGAGGAATAAGCAGGTATAGAAAATGACTGACTAATATATGAAATGTTGAGTCAATTGTTCAGTGGTGTTGGTGAGTAGATGTGCGAATGTGTAGTGTTGTATGGTGTAAATTAGGCCTGGGCGGTATCTAGTTTTTCATACGTTCATACCTTCCTTTTTCTAGCCCTACAATGTTGTGTATATAATATGCAATTAATCTACTGAGGCAAGTACTGATGGTTTTAAATGCTTATGCCCCATACAATAATGAATAGATTGATTAATGAATGATTCTCGCTGGAGTCCACACCTCAGTGGGGAGTGGGTGGTGTTGGTGGAAGACTGGCAGTTCAATAAACTGATGAGAAATGCTATTGAAATGCAGAATTATCATGGTCTAGCAAGACACAAATCTAAAGACCATGGCAAAGCCAGAGCTGTCACTGTTTTCATTTTGCAAACAGAAACTAAAGTTACACTGGAAATAGAAAATAGTGAACCGACTGAATTGAATCGTTTCAATTGGTATGAAGTTCATTTCATCAAGTTCATCAATTTTGTAGTAAGTGTAGTTAGCATTTAACTACTGGGTAGTTTATATGATATGATATTTGATAGCAAGAGCAAAGGTGATCAAATTGTTTTCATTACTGCAAAGCATCTATACTATGTAAATTTCACAGTTAACAGTGGTTTTATCTCTCTCGTTGCCTTGATGTCTCCCTGATAAACTTGTTAAGGTCTAAGAGGTGAGAGGTTGTAATGTTTAGTGGTTCAGCGGGTTGGTCCCCAGTGTTTTTCATCTTGAATTGTTGTTGAGACCAAAATTTACTTTCCAAAAGACAGAGAAGAAAAGGTCACTGGTGTCTCAGTGTCTTTTGGAAATTTACTTCCCAAAGGACACTGAGAGGAAAAGGTCACCAAAGAAAACATAGGGTTGTAGGAATGTTCAGTCAATTGTTCAGTGGTGTTGGTGAGTGGATATGTGAACATGTAGTGTTGTATGGTGTAAACTAGGTGTGGGCGGCATCTAGGTTTTCATACCTTCATATCTTCATTTGACAATATATGTGTAAAACACATCAGCAACAACAAAAAACATAAAAGTTGGGCTACTGGTGAGAAGACTACTGAGACAAATCCTGCTGGTTTTAAATGATTATGGCCCATAGAATAATAAATAGAGAACAAAAGAGACAATAAGAGATAGAGAATAAATCCAACTTAAAAAGATTATTGTTTTATCATTGCAGTCTCTGGCGAAGCCGGAGACATCACAACTTTCATTTTGCAAACAGAAACCGAAATTAGATAAGCTTTCACTGCATGTGCTTAAATACATCATCACTGATTAGTACTGTTGTCTTTTCCTATAACATGTCAGTTTATTGTGTTGGTCTAGCTCAGGGGTCACCAACCCGACTCCTGGAGGGCTACCATCCTGCATGGTTTAGGACTTTCCCTACTCCAACACACCTGATTCGAATTATCCACTCCTTATCAAGTGGCTGAAGCTTGTCAAGGGCTTGTTAATAATTAGAATCAGGTGTGTTTGAGTGGGGAGCGTCTGAAAACATGCAGGATGGTAGGTCCCCAGGAGCAGGGTTCAACCCCTGGTTTAGCTACTAGGTGTCTAGGCTGCTGATTTGAATTGCACTGCAAAAAATTAAATCATATCAATTGGAAATATCTAGTACAATTTGATCTACTATTGAATAGAATTATCTTGAATTATCTTATTACATTTGCTTGAAATTATTTCAAGTTTTAAAAAATATTTTTGGATAAAAAGTCCAAAAATATTTATTTATATTTATATTTAATCTTATTTTAGGAAAACAAGAATAAGTTGACCAAAATCCAAAAGAAAACTCAAAATAAGCTAAATTATCTGACAATAGAATGAAGTAATTCAAGATAATTCTTATCAATATTGGATTAATTGTACATAAAAAATTCACTTGTTAAGATTAAATTTTTTGCAGTGTGTTAATGTAAGTCTGTCAAATTTGGCACCATTAGGGTATTGTTTTTTTCTTATTTCTTTTCATCTTTATACAATAATTGGTGTAGAAAAATGAGGAATCCACTATCTGCAACGTCCAAATACCTTAGTAGGCAAGATGGCGGTGATGTAGTGTCTGAATTAATGGATAACTTGCTCCATAGACGCTACTACTGTGGCGTTGGAGTAGTAGCTACTGGTTAGCAGGCAGTGCTACTATGGTTTGGATGCAGGCACGTATTTGGATACGTGGGCAGTGAAGAGGCAGATAGGAAACAAAGGTCCCTGACTGTATTCGTACCCACATCAATGGTTGTACCAGGGAATTGTAAATTTGTAGCAAGTACAGTAAGCATACTGTACTTGGGGAGCGTATATGATAAGATATTTGATAGCGAGAGCAAAGGTCACCAAATTCACACCATTGATTTCATTACTGTAAAGCATCTATTAATGTAAAACTCACTGTTAACAGTGGAACTAGTGGTTTTATCTCTCTCGATGCCTCGATGTCTCCATGATAAATAACGCCATAGATAAGGCCTCAGTGGTGATAGGTTGTAACATATAGTGGTTCAGTGGGTTGTTCCCCAATGTTCTCTTGTATCTTGCATTGTTGTTGAGACTAAAATTTATTTTCCGAAAGGAAAAGGTCACCAAAAGTAATCATAGTTTTTTTTTCCTTCTTTCTGGTTAGTCATCAATGGTTCCTAACAAACCACATCCGTGACATCTTTCATGTCACCAGTTAAGAGGAAACACAAGTTAACCTGTAACCCTTGCCAAGTTTGTGTTTCCTGAGGTTTAGGTTGATTACGCATTTTATCGGTTGACTCATCTGGTGTCTGAAATCCAAAATGCTCTCCACACTGCTGATTCATTTACGAAGTTCATCATTTACTGATTATTTTGTATCTAAAATGTGCTTTGTCTGTAGACTCATCTGTTCTCAGAAATTCACTTTTACTAATATACAATATACTAATATAATTTGAATATCATAGAAAGTGAATTGTATATTATACAGGACAGTATAGTCTATATGATGCATGTATTTCTCAGGTTTCTCATATATACTATTTCATTTTATTTTATTTGTGAAATCATATATTTATTATTATACTGGTGTTGTAGGGCGACACGGTGGAGCAGGGGTTAACGCTGTTGCCTCACAGCAAGAAGGTCGCAGGTTCAAGACCTCCTTGGTCCTGGGTCTGGGACCTTTCTGTGTGGAGTTTGCATGTTCTCCCCGTGTCTGTGTGGGTTTTCACCGGGTACTCTGGCTTCCTCCCACAGTCCAAAAACATGCTGAGGTTAATTGGTGACTCTAAATTGCCCGTAGGTGTGAGTGAATGGTGTGTGTGCCCCACTATTGGCTGGTGACCATCTGGGGTGTATCCCTGCCTCTCAACGCGCTGGGATAGGCTCCAGCAGACCCCTGCGACTCTAATGAGGAATAAGCAGGTATAGAAAATGACTGACTGACTGGTGTTATATACTCCTCTTGTCTCTTCAGATGCGTGGCTGAAACTCTTCATTCCCACCCTTGCCAAGGTGTCCACATGGCACCTTCAGCTTTGATATCTCATCTTATGCAGTGCCTTATTTATGTTATGTCACTGGTTTACACCTTTTATTTTGGGTGTATTTAAATCTAATACTTTATGTAAGCTATGTATATTATCTTTTACATATTCAGTTATTTTTTGTATTTGTGTAGTTCTGTCTAAGTATTTTGAAGGTGCAATTTCTTTATTTAAATAAAAGAATGTCTAAGACAAAGCTATTCAGTTTCTTTCAGTTTCTATTTCTGGCAGTGGAATATACTTCAATGCAAGGTGTGGCACCACCCAAAATCTTGCTTAGGGTGCCAAATTGATTAAGGCCGGGCCTGTTGGATGCGTATTGAATGCACATTGCACATTGCACATGCAACATTTGGCAGATGAACCCTGGACTATGCCATCTGGTGAAGTTTTCTTGCAGTGAAATCAGGGTTATCTCTCCATTTCAAATAAAGTATTGCACTTATTGTAATTTATGATGACTGACAAAAAGATCCCTAAACCTGTACTGCAGCATGCCTCCTTCGCAGAAACTCGGTTTACTGGCAGTTACGATATGCATATAGGATTACACTGTAAATTGCGGAAAGTCCCCCCCGGTCCAAGTGAAATTCTCAATATACCATTGGCTATAAATCTTTTGAGTAAAACATAAAATATTAAAACATTCAAGTCTTAAACATCTCAGCTACTCTAAAGTGCTTGAGATGAAACAGGAGTTACAGATGGTACCACTCCCTTGGCTGAATTATTATTATCATCAGTATCCAATATATAAAGGCAAGACTAATTAAATAATCCTCTTTTAATCCTCATTTACCCAAAATACAAAACAATTACCACTTTGATAAACATTATAATAATAATAATAATAATAATAATATATTATGCTAAACTAAGCAGTGGGGCTGTAAAAGGGGCACATCAGATACCACAAATTATTTTTCTGCAGCACTTCTGATTGGTTACAATGATCTCTATTAAATATCTTCACTATAATTCCTCTATTTTTAAAAGTTGTTTGATTTAGCATTTGCTAATCCGCCTCTCTACACTCACTCTATATTTTGACATCATACAAAATCACTAAAAAAAAAAACAAAGAATCTGAGTTTGTCTTTGTGATTAATAACAATGATGGCGCAAAAAAAGAAATGGTCTCTTGTGGTTTATCCCCTCCCATACGGAGGTCAACAACACCCTGTGTGAGTGCCGTCCGCAGGGCAGCGGCCCTTGGAAGTTTTAGGATCTCTACATGAGGGAGGACACTTGCTGTTATGGGAGGTTGACCCTTTGAGCTTTGTGGGGGGAGACTCCCTTGTTACTAAACCACCCTGCTGCTCACAGAAGCTCAGCCCGATGACAGAAAATGCCCTTTGAATAGTGCATTTAAAAGTCGGACATTGGTTTAGTTTGAAGCTGAAAGCATTACTTAAATGGTAAAAATAATATAATAATAATAATAATTAAAAACATATTTTGTTTGAGAATTGCATTCAGATTAACAAAAAAAGGCAAGTTAAAAAAAAGAATAAGATGCAGCACCTATGCAACTTTGGCAGAGGCAAAGTTCAAGCGAGGGTCACCAAATCCTACTGCACTGTATGTTCAGAACATCTGTTCTGTCGAATATGTGGATGCAGAAGAGAGTATGTGTAGGTATGTGTATGGGTGTGTAAGGCCATCTGTTTTCATACTGAGAAGGGAAACAATGAAACCAAATTAGCCTGTGTCCTATGAGACAATCTATTGGGAGGCCAGAAAACTGACTTCCTTATCATATAGTAGGCCTCATTATATACACATGCCTATGGACTAAACATTGTGCTTAGAGCATGATTGATGTGTTCACACAATCAAGGAGCACGGTTGACTCCACATATGGCCTATGTGTACATGCACCTCGCACCATAATTTCATGGGTAGAAGTCGAAGGACGATGTTGAAAGAATGGCCAGATGATAATTTCTGATAGCCTCAGGTACTTCTAATGCCAGCGAGACTGTCCGAATCTCAGCCTGGAGACCGGCCCATCACAAAGAGTCCCTAAATTTTCTTAGTTGAAAACAAAATGCTCTCACACAGCTTCTTGCATCTCTCAGATGATTTGAAATATGAAAAGGCAATAAAACTGTTTTTTGTCCCTCTGTCCCAAAACATAATATTACATTACGTTCTCCATGCTGCATGGATTTGCATGAGAAAGTGTGGTATAAAAAGATTCTTTTGTTCATACAATGATTTTCTTGTGGAGAGAATTGCTCTTCTCTGATGAGCCACAAATATCAACAAATTCACTGAAAATGACTTTTTTTTTATTCAATCAAAGCAAAAGCTCTATTATGGTGCATATGTGCAAGAGGACCAGCAGACTATTTCACAAATGCACAATGGACCATGATAATACAAATGCTTCTCACAGTGTCTCGCCCATATTTTTGGATATGTTCATAAAACAAAAAGGGGGTTTATCTTGCGTGTAAATCAATTACCACAAATGACCTTCAAATATCACAAAAGACGAGATCATGCAAAAATAAATTAAAAAAAGGAACTCACTCAGGTCACTGGCCACTCAAGGTGACTTTTCTTCATCTATGGTCCTGTGTCTGTTTAAGTGTCTCCTTTTTGTGAGTTCATGGATCTAGGTTCTTGTTTGGTGATATAGCTCTATCCATGTCTTTATCCCATCCTCTATTCAGATTCCCTCAATTCTCTTTGTTGTTTTGTAATAGGGGTTTTGTAATGGTGTCTGGTTGTTACCTGTACAGATTCAGTCAAAGGCTCAAAAAATAAATATAAAAATAATCCTATATAATAACTATTCACAGCCAATTGTGATATTACTTAATGGACAGCCAGAGTTTGTATTTGCATGGCGCTGCCTTCCTAATTGTAGCTAGTGTGTCATCCAAGGGGCTTCTTCACTTCTGGTGGGGAGTCCTGGGCATTTAACCTTTGCATGGTTGTTATCAAGGTCATTGATACCACTTGCTCCTTTAGAGCTCCTGGCTTGGAGTCATCACATGGGGTCAAACCTGAATGGTTGTCAAGTCTCCTGGGAACAGATACAACAATAGCATTGTTGGTGGGGATAAATAGTATCCTAGACCTCCTCTTTTCTTTTTCTTTCTTCCCAATTTTGACCTAAAGAGTTGGTCCTCCTGTGTTGAGTCATGTTTGTTTAATAATTGTCTCCCAGATATATACAAGTCATGTGCATTCTTCAATGCCCTATACTGCATGCATTGATTGTTTTTCTTGTGTTTGTATGTGTGTGGCAGTCTTTCCTGCATTCTTGTGTTTTGTTGGGTTTGAAAAACACAGGTATGCAATGTTGAAAATCCTCCAGAGTTTCTCAGATACTCCAGACATGTATGGAATGACAATGTTTTTTGAATGTATTTCTTTTTCTTTTGCACCCACCGTATTCTTCTTGGATATTGTGGCTGTTTCCACAAAAGTCCAGTTGGGGTATCCACAAGCTTTAAATGCATCCTTCAGGTGTTTCTGCTTCTTCCTTTGGGCAGTTGTTGGTATATTATCAGCTTGTTGGTGCAGGGTCCTGATATAGTTTATGCTGCAGTAGGTGGTGTGAGTCAAAAAGAAAGTATTGGTGTGTGTATGTAGGCTTCCTGTGTACTCCACGGAGGCTCCTGTCCTCTTCAATGTGTCCAAAAAGGCCAAGATGTCATTCCTGTCATCCTCTCAACCTGATGTTACTGTCCAGTGAGTTAATTTCACTTCCTAGGTTTTGTTTTCTACTTCTATATAGAGGTTGGCCACAATGGGAGATACCGATGAGGTCATGGCAGAGCCTTTTGTCTGTAAACTACCCCCATTGTACTGGAAATGGATGGTATTCAGACAGAGATGTTGAGCAATTTGCAAATCTGGTGTGGTTGGTTCTATTACTAAGCCTTCTTAATTGGGATGCATGTAAACAATTAGGTAACATCATCTGAATAGGGTGAGGAGTATTACCAACCAAGGGGGCTAGGATGGTAGATGTGTTTGTCATTGTTGTAAGTAGCTGAGTTGATGCTGCTGATAATGGGGCTGAAGGAGTTCTCCTTCTTTGTCAATCTTAGGGATTCCAAATATGTGTTGAACGGCGTCTCCTCGATAGAAGTAATGATACTGTCGATGATTGATAGTTTCCTCCTCCTGTAGCTGTTGTAAACATTGGAGGGCCTTTTTCTTGTATCCGCTGGTGGGTTGCTTCAGTGTTTCATATGGATTGGTTTCACTGAATAGTGTGGTGACCCTGATCCACTATAACCAATTAATAGAACAACGTTTGGGTTATCAAAATGAAGTACATGGTAAGTATTTATCCTAAACACCTAACAACAAATGTGGTAGACAAACAAACCCTAAAGTTGTTAATGCTATATAACTGATGTAGCAGCATGAGTCAATAATTGAATGATTGAAAGTGGTGCACTCAGGCCTGTCTATTAGAACTAGGTTTGTGTTGTGACCTTTAAATGACTAGTTGGTACAATCGTAATGAGAACACAATAGCAAAAAGCACCAGCACACAGTGATTGATTAAAGTAATGGCCAAATGGCCAAAAATGATGGCATAGAAAGTTTAAGTTGGGGAATGGAAAGCCAGAAAGTTGAATGCGTTGAGGAGTAGTGAGAACTTACAGGAGAGAAAATATATATAGTGTGGCAGGGAACACAAAAAGATAACCAGGGTAGGAATGATCGGGCAATGAGTGGAAGAATGATCTGGTCTTAAAAGCCATAAGCAGGAGGAGCAGCTGATGCCTGGATTAGCAGAAGGTGTGTGATTTCTTTCAGGGGAATAGGTAAAGTGTCTATCAGAAGTGTAGGTAGCCACACCAGTCTCCAGAAACACATGGGGACAACACAGACGAGGGCATTGAACACAAAAGAGATGGGTATTGTTCATTTTGCTGGATTAAACGCAGCAGTTAAAGAAAATTGAGTTAGCAAGCTATATCTGTTTGTGGTCTGATTTTGCTTGATGGTCCTTTTTTTAAAACTCTGGGCAACAAATTTATCCGAGTATAATGTCTTGTGTTTAAATACTTCTGAGGTTAAGGGAGGTCTGCATGTCTTACAGGGGTGTTTTCTCTAAAATGACTGGCCTCGTTCTTGTGGTATTGATTCATGGTATCTTTGTTTACTTTCTCTCACATCTGTCGAGATAGTACAGACAAGTCATCTGTGAAGTCCAGGTTATCAAGCTGGGTCCACTGGGTTGTCTGGATTCCTTTTCTTTCCTGTAGTTGCTGTCATAGCAATGCTGTTGGTGATGAATAGAAATGGTGTAGTGTTGTGTCAGTTGTGAATGGGTCGACTCTATGAACCAACACCTTTAAGTTAAAGATCCCATGTGATAGCTGACGTCTGATAGCATTCATATCACCAGACTTGGTACTAAATGAACAGCCACTTAGGACCGACCTAAATACCCTATTATTGTCCCAATATTTATTTTGCAGATATACACAGTAATCCATGACCCCTCTTTTAAAAAAAGAAGATAGAAAAATATCTCAGAAAGGAACAGAGTCATAATATCTAGTTCCTTTCAAAGAGCTGTAGAGGGCTTAGAATTTATGTGTGTGTAGAGTGCCACAATACATTCCAACAGGTTTTTACTGTGTATATGTATTGAACTCTGTTTCAAACAAATACAGAAAATTTCGACCTCAGTGACTGTTCTGTAAATGTATGTTACATTTATGGAGGATTGCCCTTACAAAAGCCTGCCTGTTGGCCTTTCATCTTCCTGTTGGCCTTTCATCTTCCTGTTGGCCTTTCATCTTTTGACAAAATTCAACTTGAATGTCTATAATATGCACTTAAAAGCTGACCAGAATATGAAAGTAAAAGACAACATCTACATTCAGCTTTATCCTTGATTGTCCTTCGGCAAGCTCAGTGACAGAGACTTGAGCATTATTTGAGGGGAAATCCATCAGTCAAAGATAACATACAAAGAGATAGTTGTATCACGTTTGCACATTTGTCTACTAAGAAAAAGTTGGAGCCAATCAGATTTCCTGGATCAGTCAACAGAAAATCAGATCTTGGTCCAAAATGTTCAGAAATCGCTGATGCCACTGTTGTTGCTGCAGAGCATCACCTACTGGCTGTAAAGTTGACCACGAAACTGGAAGAACTTGACATTAAGTCAAACATTTAATGTATGGCTGCTAATAGACCTATAGATCCGAAAGGATTACAGATTGGCCCAGAGCACCATATTCCAATTGTGTCAGGCCATTCCATGTACGTATGAGGAGAATCACCTTGATGCCCTTTGGCAGGATGTGAAGGCAGCTTTCACACATTGATGTTCCTTGGATACAAGGAAACAACAACAGGAGGAATGGCTATCAGCAGCGACCATGCAGAAGATTGAGACATCACAAAAGAGAGAGGAAACCGCACAACTAACAACTACGAAAGAGGTGACAGCTTTGGCACAATCAGTGCATGTGCCAGCCCACAGAGATGAAATAAGGAGACAAAAGAGACGTCATTGAGTGCTTGGCAGCAGAAGCAAAGGAAATGGATGAAATGAACGGTCTACGGAAGCAAGCTAATAGAACACCAACAGACGCTTGCAGGAAGTAATGGCAGACACTGACCATACAGACGGGTCAAGGATAAGATAAAACACTTTTTCTTCATAAGTCTCAGAGACCAGCAGCAATAAAACAACAAGATAAATAAACAAGATAAATCTGATGAGGTAGTGTCCTCTAACCAGAACACGCCTCAGCAATAACATGACTGAACGTCTTTCCCCAAAGACAGAAGAAGGCAGGGTGTTCACTATGGGACGAAGCAGCAGATATGTAATCTTGCAAACCACCACACTGAGTGATTCTCCTACATCTGACTATGAATCACTCACCCCTCTGTAGAGTTGAAACAGGGTTACAAAAAGTTTGCTCCAATTAGTACATTCATGCGTTTTGGCACCGCTACCCCCCCCCCAGCCAGGCAGTTTTGGTCGGAGAACTATCCAACGCTCAGCCTCGGCATCCCACTCTTCACGTCTGCAGCTCTACTCACTGATCTCCCTAATTTCCAAACACCTTCAAATATTCTTTCTCATTTCCATAACTTTGACAAAAAAAGGTCATTTTCCTCAACTGGAAAAATACAACCAAATTATCACTAAACCAATGGATGAACCTGCTAACTGAACATTCAAATTTAGAAAACTGCATTTACAGCATAAAAGACAATATTATTATTTAGCTATCCAGCTTTTTGCAAAATGGAGACTGGAGCACTTGGAGGGAAAACCCATGCAAACATGGGAGAACATGTAACAAACAGAACACACCTGGGATGGTGCAAAAATTGAACCCTTCTTACTACAACAGTGCTAATGACTAAGCCAACAGGCTGCCATGTGACAATAATAAACTAAACCAACATACACCAAAGTGGAATATTTTTGTACTTTTTTTCTGATTTTTAAAGTGCTAGTTAGTCTACTTTTTTATACCTTCAGCTGTTTGGGTACAGTTCTTAACATTTAATTTAATAGTCTTTTTCATCATAATCAAGCATTTACAGCATTTATCCCTGAATCAGTGTCTTTTTTTATATAGTCTCATGATTGCAACTTCCAATGCCTCTGCCGCTTTTATTGACACAGTACATAAGGACCCACAATTGAATCATAAACCATCATCCTAATGCTTTCAGGGCTGGAGGGGGAATGTCGGTTGCCAAGGCACGCTTTAAGGCTGTTTTACCATTGTTAGTAAGAGCATGGAAGGGGATTTCACCTTGTAATTAAAAGACAATACAAGGAATTGGGACGTAGATGTGCGCGATCTGACATGAGCTCTTCATCGCAGCGAGAGATCAGATTATACAATGGAATGCTACGTCAAAGACAGTTGCTGTGTTGTTAGATATTTCCCATGACTGGATTCTTTGTGAGGTGTGTCGGGGGAAACAAGCGATCGTTGCCAGACTGTTGCACGTAAAACACACATTAAACCGTGAGGTTTAAGATGCTAATTAACTGTGGGGCTTGCGGTTCAGGGAGTACAAGGAAGGACAATTCAGATGTGCTTTAGTGTGTTAGTTTGTATCTTCCGTGATTTTTTTTTTGTAAAACAAATACAAATGAAATACAATACATCACTTTGACTTTTACAGGGAAAAGCTTTATCTAAAACAAATAGTCTGAGCAGACAAAAGAATGCTATCCAGGAGAATGAACTAGACACAGACACAAAGAATTGTCAGCCAGGATGCAGATTAAACATAACAAACTGTTGATGTTCCGACAGGTCTGTGGCTTTACTTCCCCCGTGGCTGCACTATTGTGACATTCTGTCATTCACTGTTAAGATATGCTCAATGAGTGATATGATTCATGGTAATGACAAGTTCTGACCGTCAAGTAACACTGAGGTTGACCTTTTGCGGCTGCTGTTTTCTGTCTTTAATTTGCAAATCACGTGGTGATAGAACATGCAGATAGAACATAAAAATAAATTAACTGTCTGTTGTGTTGGAAGTGAGAGTTTCAGAACATTCATCTTTGTATATTTTGAATGAAGCTATTAGATGGAGTAATTGGTCACATTTTCTATAATTATATCCTTTCTGTCTGAGATAAAATCAATGTTTGTCTTCAAGACTTCACTCGATTCTTCTGACCTACACATGACAATTCTGGCTGGTGGGAAATGAGAAAGCACCCCTCTTTCCCTTCCCATGCCCACCACCTACTCTCAGATATCCTGTCTCTGTGATGGACATCAAGGGCTGTGATGCGGTGAAAATCTGTGACTAGAACAATAAGGGGCCTTGTGGCGTGTGGGACAATATCCCATGCTGTCCGTCTTGGTCATGATCAATGAAGCTCCTGGGGTCTCGATGAGAGTCGCATCAGGGGATTCCGGTTCGTGTGATTGATCGGAAGCTCCGCTTTAACCAAAACAGGGAGCATCTGTCAATTGGCGAACGTGCATGATTGCCTTGAAACAAGGCGCCGCATCCCTGCCAACTCCTGGCCTGACGTAAGTGCAAAATCCCTAAAGGGATTAATAAAATATTACAGTAGGCTATATTTACACTGCCCCTATTGTATCTTTGGATTGTTGAAAAAAACTCACGCGTGTTGTGCAGACGCCCTCTTTAAATTTGCTGAGATCCGGGGGAAATGCTTCATTATATTTTGGTGGAATCGCGGCGCAATGAGTTCATTGCGGACATCGTGCACAGCGGAGTTTAGAGTTTAGAAAAGATTTCATGCACATTTAGAGACGCTAGTTTTCTCGTCAGAATTCAAACGCATTCGATGACAGGCTGAGTGCAACTCAGTCCACGTGGCTTCCAGTCGTATTCTTTTGCGCTTATTGCTCTTATGCAACCTGGGGATTTACCAAATGACCATTCATGATTGTGTAAAGCTCCTGTACTTTTGTGCACTCCTCCCAAAAAAACAGAGACAGACCTTTTAATCACATCGCAAGCATTTCCCAGATGCCTAAGTGTCAGCATTAAATCTTAACATACAAAGCACTGTGTGCACCACAGTGGAAACCGGCGAGCGCTGATAATCAGTGGGCGGTCGACTGGGAACTGAAGCGGGAGTTCATGGGTGGCAACGGGGCAGGTGTTGGCTCCAAAGCCACAGGATCTTCTCACACAGTGCCGGTCCCCAGGGTGCAAAAGGACTCTCCTGTCTCCTGTTCCGTAGTAGCCGCTGCCTTATCAAGGGAAGGAAATAATCTGGGAGCTGCTTCCCTGCATTGTGTGTTATTGTTCCCCCTAGTGAGAGAAGGGCCGCATTAGTCAGCAGGAGAGAGATATAGCTTTGGAGGTGGCTCAAGGTAAGTTTGTTTGCGCTTTCGAGGAATATCAGTAATTTTGACGTAAGAAGAGACAAACAGAGGAAACCGAGAAAGCATGAACTAGTAAATGTCAGGGTATGTGTGAAAAAAAGCAGCACACTTTCCAGGAATAAGTAAGTGGCCTCTTTCTCAGAAAAAAAATAAAAAACAGCCTTTCACAAACAATAAGTTGCCTCATATGGTGGGCTTGAAAAATACCCCATGCATCTTTTTTTTTTTTTTTTTACCCTCTGATTCCAAATAACTGTCCCTCCACCTGAAATCCATTTAACAGCCGAGCTGTGTAGCTGCATAGCAAGAGCCTTACCCATTCACTTCAACTGGCAAATGCCTATTCCAAAAAACACACTGTGCCAACTTGGTAGAAGAACAGAGGTTGTCTTTTTTTCATTTCTTGGCCGGATTAGCTCATATTATCACCACGTTGACACTTTCAACCAAGACTCATCACTCAAGGTATCCTCCACCACACATACACTGTAAAAAATGAAACCTTGACTTAAGAATTATCTTGAAATATTTCATTCCATTGGCAGATAATTATGCTGATTCCACATTTTTTCCTTAATTTTGCTGAATTTAGTGATGTTTTCTGAAAAGATTAGATAAGATTAATGTGTTTGACTTTTATTATCTTCACAAAAAATATTTCTTTTTTATATTTGTACCTCAGTCTTTTTTATCCCATATTATCTCATTATTCTGACTTTTTGTTTATTGCAAATTGTTTGGAAAAAACTTGAATAAATCAAACTATCTGCCACTAGAATGAGATAATTCAAGATACTCAATATTGAACTACTTGTACCAAAAACAACATATTTTCACTTGTTAAAATTTGAGTTTTTGCAGTGTGTTAATGTAAGTCTGTAGAACTGACACCCTTAGGCTATTGTTATTTTTTCTATATATACATCATTGTATATCATGAGTCGTTTCATTTTTTGCAGTGTATTCATGCTGCTGCTCCACTCAGTTCATTTTTTATTTACAGCAATGCAACACAGATATATGATGACTCAGTATCTGCTGTTTTCGGTACAATTAGTCCAACATTTAGTAGAATTATCTCATTCCACTGGCAGATGATTTAGCTTATTTAATTTTCTTTGTCTTGATTTTAGTCATTTAGTCAATTTAATCATCATAAAAATGTTTTCTTAAAACAAGACAAAATTGACCCAAATCAGGAGCAAAAATTTAAATAAGCTAAATTATCTGCCGGTGGAATGAGATAATACTCAATATTGCACTACTTATGCAAAATTGGAGATTTCAGTTTTTGCAGTGTGGGCTACTGTTCAGCTGCTCAGACCAAGAAGTTGTTACAATACAGAGCTGAAATCAAACCAACACTTTCCCCCAACAGTTTACTCAAGCCCATTCTATCAGCCTCAAGGCTTTCAGTGGTCTCCTCTCTTGAGATTTAGTCAAGGGAAGACTCCACACCTATACGTATATGCATGAATCAGCTGCTGCATCATTACTGTCCACTGATCTGTCAGCCAGCAAATCATTCTCAAAAAACATTATAAGTATTGTCCGGACAAATGGCAGCAAGAGAGCCTCGTGTCGCAACATCCCTCTCATAAGAAAATAAACATATTTGCAGCTTTGTCTCTGCCTGTTGGCTTAATGAGGTTAGATGGACCCAGTGTTTCAAAGCCATTACTTTGAATGTCACATCGCTCCATGCGGATCAACCCTTGAAGATATTTGACCTCTCGTGAAATCGCAACGTGCAAATTTGAAAAAAAAATTATATGCTAGTTGCAGAGAAGGAGGTTACAAAACTGCAATTGGACCAGGAGGGGGGGAGAGACATTAAACACTCTGACCACTCCAATGTACCTTTGGTACTTTACCCCTTCGTATAAGAGCAGGTCAGGATATAAATATCACAAAGTGTAATTACAAAGTTCCCTGGTATTTGAAAAGGTCAGTTTTTTTTTTTGAATCCACTGATGAGAAGCTGGCTGTTTCTCTTCATCTGCAGCGATGAAAAGATCTGCTACCGTTTTTTTTAATGCATCCCCCCCCCCTATAGTGAGGAATAAAAGCTATTGAGGCTACTCGGGTGTAAGGCCCCATAGTTGAAAAGGGATCAGATGTGTGAGCAGAAGGCCGCTTCAGACCTATATGTTAATGAGAGCGCGCTGCCAAGAGGCCGTTGCCGCTGCGGCTCAGCCTCAGGATGTGAAGATTGAAGTTTAAATCCATAGATAAACACTGGGTCACTGAGCTCTTTTCACTCCATTCCTGGACTGCAACCCCCAGTGCTATTTCCAGCCATGCAAACAGCACAGTTAGGCAGAAATATATGTGAGAATTATTATTAATTGTGTAGGATCGGAGTCTTATTATTCATCAAAACTTCCGAAGCACTTCGGAAATGACCCTCATTTCTCTGCAGTTAAAATACTTTGTCATACTTCACCTACGTATGTTTCTGCCAAAAAATGAAAAAGGCACAGAGACAGAGGCAGAGTGGGCCAGTGTGACTCAGAGAGGATATTCCCATTTATCCTGTGTATACAGAAAGAAATTAGACTTGCTTTGATTGGAGCAGCATCCCAGTCAGTCACTCCTCTAAAGGAGGGGAGGTGGAGGGGTGTTCAGGTTACTTCCTGTTAAACAAAGGGCCTGTAGATCAAGCAGCGGGCTGAGAGAATGTCTTCAAACTGCAGAATCTGTATCCTGAACTATAAATTACGCACGCATGCCGTTTCCACGCAGCGTTTTTCTGCACAATGGGTTAAAGGAGCAAACGCGGCAAATGTCATCCACAAATCACGGCCCATCAGGCACAGGGCCAGTCATTGTGGCAGCTTTTTGCCAAGTTCAAATCTACACTGGTCGGCTTGTTTTCCTCGGAAAGTCCGATATGTTCATTGCATCCTGTCGCAGTGGGTAGCTGGTGAGCTCCCTTTCATTGCTGCACATGTATATTTGTCCCTTACGTGCATTTTACAGACCATTTTACTATGTTTACACTGTAGTGTACTGCAACTGTAAAAGTCAGCTAATGTTTTGGATTGTATTTTGGGTAACTGTGAGATGGGAACCTGGTCATATTGATACAGTTCAACCCAACAGTTCAACTATCCAGTCCAACCACAGTTTGATATGCTGAATACTGAACATCCACCAGAGCAGTTAGAGTTAAGGCCAGACACCACCCCAGAATTGGCATTTTTGCATAAAATTCTCAATTTTCAGATATTTTGCATCAATATGTGCAGATAAACTGCAAACAATTGTTACAGATACCTTAATGTCATACCTTTAGCCCATGGTTCAACTACAGCTACTGTATCATACATTTCTTTAAAGGCCATTTTCTCAAAATGACCTTTTGACAATTCATGCCAAATCATTTTTTTTCAGACGCCAAAGGAAGCACATCAACAGAATTTCACATGATGAGTCATACAACTTCTATCTAGACTTTTATTCAGTCTGCGTTGAATGCATTTTAGAATATTTTAGATTTTATATGACATTTAAGTGTTTATAATGTGTAAATTATGCACATATATGGTGTTTTTGACATAATTCAATAAAATAATGTTTTGACAAATCCCTTCAAAAAGTCTGCTGAATGTGCTTTGTGATCAAAACAAAACATATGGCAAAATGGCCAGACTCCACCCCAGACATAATGGCCATAATTCATTCATGTTGACAAGTGCTTTCATAAAAGTCTAATGAATGTTCTTGTTGTCAAAACAAAACACATAAAAACTGTTATAATAGATTTTGTGAAGAAATGATTCAGAGGGTTCTGTAAATAAGTGCATATTTAATGAGTATTTACCTCATTTGAACATTAAATCCATTGAGGCTTGTGAGCTTTTGAGTCTGTCATTTTATGCTTAAAATTAAAAAAAAATGTTACTGATACAGTTTAACGATCATTACCCACCTATTCTGTGGATGTTCTCTCTTCTACCTGTATTTACTATTTTTACTGTATTTTTATTTTCTTTTGTTTATTATTTCTGTATTTTTTAATTTATTATGTTAAGTCCTATGTTAGGAAATGTTATGTAAATTGATTGAAATTCTTAAATAAAAAGTTCCCAAAAAAATATTACTCATACGGCTTTTCTGACCTGATAGTAGACAACTTTTTACGTTATGCATGAAATCTCTGAAAAAAATCTGGCCATAAATTGGTTAAAACTTGTAATACGAAATGTTTTTTTTCTATCTTTACTTTCACTATGTTAAGTTTCTATATGATTGGAGCAAAGGAAAAAAATCACCCTATTGTGGAGTGGTGGTGTTTGGCCTTAAGGAGCAGGGAATTGAACCTATGACCCATGCTATCACAAACCTGCTTCCCTGGCCTCTCGAACCTTTAGTCCAAACACTGCCCAGTGTAATTTAGAATGGTGAATGCATACAGTAGGATGTAATACAGACGGCCGAACATTCCTTCACAAACTTACCTTGTGGAACTAACTTTTCTTTTTGTATCCAGGTGACAGATCAAATATGACCATGTTTGCTTATACAACTATTGACCCGGGCCAACTATAATTTACCCGAAACAATCTCATCGGATTATATGCTCAATTACGCATGGTGGAGCTGGCCTCTACCCATAATGCACCACTCCTGTTTTTTTTTCCTGCTTCTTGAAAACGCACACAAGCACCTCAGGAGCTCGACTAATTGACCCAGAGCAGATTATTATAAATAGTTTACAGTGCCTTGCTGTGAATGAAATTGAATTAGCAATTATAGGCTCATCTAATAATGACAGGTCACATCAGCCCTGCCTTGCATTTCAGGCCACTTGCATCAACCAAGTCAGCTGCTGGTGCTCAGAGATGCACCCTTGACTCCTTGGCTGTCTGTCTTATTTGCTTTTCCCTCCTACTGTCAAAATATATGTAAAAAAAAAAAAGAGAGAGAGAGTGAAACTGTCAAACTTGTGTAACACATTAACTGCTCCTTCTTATTCACACTCCACTCCCACCATTGGATCCAACCGAGCAGGACCGGCCGGCTGAAATGTTTCAGCTGAAAATTTGGCCACAAAATGTTCTCATGATGAAGATTATTTGCGGAAAGTCAAATAGGAGGACAGGAAACGTCACTATTGACAAAGCACTTGTGCAAATATTAGGATAACACGGCACTGAACTCAAAATAAGGAAGGTATGGGCCCGCGTTGTTATTTCAACACGGTATCCTGCCATTGTGAGATGGGATGGGATGTGGGTAAAAAAGCAACATTAATAAAGCACAAATCATGATTTGAATTCTTTAAAAAAAAGAGACAATATTAAAAGAAATATATTTTCCGCGATAGATTTATTAATAGGTTTCCTGTTCCTGTACGAGTCGCATTCCATAGGAGACGACTTGTTCGGACAAAGCTGTGATCATCGGGGCGTTCTCGTAGATTCAGGCTTGAGCCTCCTCCGACCTAATATCAGCCATAGTGATCTGTAGAGTGTAAATATATACCATTGCATAACTGTAACATTCTGGGGAGCCTTTATAAGTTGCCTCAGAGGTTAGGTGATGCCTATAGATACCAGCTTATCTCTGCTGCTATCGGAGCATACCTTACATTCACCAGAGTCCCAGCAGGCCACACACAGAGTTCACATTAATGGAATTTTGTCGTTTGTCGGCGTGCGAGGAAAAGTTTTATCTTGCGGTTGATGTTTATTATTTGTGAGCTGATTGAAATGGGGAAAGATATGAGAAGCTTGATTTTCATTTTTTTGAGAGTTCAGGATTTAAAAAAAAGAGAAAGAAAAACACAAAGAGGATGTTGTAGTACTTGTACAAGTACTTTTTGCCGCCGCTGGAGTCATGTAGATTGTTTTTTGAACGACGAGGCTGTCGACACGTCCGCAGCTTAGAAAAAGAATCACGATAACTGACTAAAGGAACCCAGATAAACAAATTTTGACTGTGACAAAACTAATTCCAAAGCAAAACTAATAACTGATCAGGAGAAAAGGATTATGCAACAGAATGTGGTGTTGCAGAAAACCTCAGTGGTCATTTTGCCAAATGAGGATTTTTCTTTTCAGTGGAGCTCCTTAATTCCACAAATTGTTAGGTATGGCTAGACCGGTCTTGTGGGAGTATTATCCCAAGTAAAAAATAAAAAATCTTGATACTCTCAAGAGTTATTTCGGCCTCCATGGAGTCAAATATGAGATTTGTTTTCCTAACTCTTTTCCTATCTCTGGGGTGGTCAGTCCAACCTGAACAACATGGACGGAATGTTTCTGAATATGGGAATAAAGCGCAAATGTTGCGTTTCTAATCTAATGGGATGAACTGCTTAAGTTGACATGTTGATACTGAGGCCTCTCCGAAGCTTTTAGTGGGCACCGTCATCTGCTAATGCCTGCGGACGGAGACTTAAACCGCACTGGATTGCAGTCTTGTGGGAGTAGCTGTGTGCTGGACAGTATATTCTGTCCTGACTTTCATCTCCCTCAGCCCACATATCTGTCTGCTGTTTGGTAAAACTACATGCACTCAAGCACATGCACACACAGTAAGTCAAATAAAAAAAATTAATTGATTGATCTTTTTTTTTTTTTTTTCTCAGGAAATGTACAGTTCCTTGACCTTCCCAAATGGGACTCTGGGGAGCAGGCAGGAGGCATTTGTCTCCCCCTCTAGCAGATGGTGTAGTAATTGAGTCCACTGGATGCATTTATAGCAACAAGGTGGGGGCTAACGTGCGACCGAGGTGGGATACAATACTGCAGGAGTCATACACCCATCAAAAATGAAATTACCATAATACCTCAAAAACAATTTCCCCTGAATGGATCGCATTGTTTTCAAAATCTGAATTCTCATTCTTTGTGATTGTGCACCAAAACATCCAGGAATGTTTCCCCAAAGGGGGACAACATAGCAATATATATATATATAAAAACAACAACAAAAAAATCAGAGAAAGACTGAATTCCAATCATTGCTGGATTGCAGTCACAGTTATAAATATAGACAACTGTATACTCCTCCAATATGAGATTAAGGATCAGCACTTGCACACACGGGTCACTGCTCTGAGTGTTGATCTCCCAGCCTCACCATTGCCCTCTAGTGAACACCAGATGATTACTTTATTGGTTGTGAAGGTCCCTAAAGAAACAGGAGAAAAAACACAGTTTGGTTTGGGCTTTTTTTCCTCCTGTGTTTTATTCAATATTTGGGTGCCCAAATAGACATTGGAATAGGTTTATCAGGCTGTAATCGATCCTCCCATTCAAACTAGTCAATAAAACCTCATTAAATGTTTTGCTGAAGTCCTCTGCTGTCTAAATTAATGAAATAAAGTGGATATCTTTCAAAGTTACTGTCTGTTTTAGACACAAATATTCTCTTTGTGATTATCCATCTGGCTCTCAAAGAAAGTGATTCTCAGACTCACAATGGACAGAGAAAATAGTTCAAAATCAGCGCTGATGCTGAAGCAGAAATATTCTTGTTTTTTTATTCTTATTCTGTTGTTACAGTCATCACTCTTCCTTGTCAAAACCTGGCAACTTCACCTGGTTCCCTCGACTGTACAGAATCAGCTTTGTGTCAATATTACAATTCATACTTGAGATGCACAGGTCTAAAACTTCAGCTTCTAACTCAAAACCACTAGATTTATTGGGCATATATTGACATGTGGCACAATGTGCCTATAGTGGTAAATATGTTTGAAACTTCAAAGGAAGAAATACATTCATTCATTCATTTTCTATACCTGCATATTCCTCATTAGGGTCGCAGGGGTCTGCTGGAGCCTATCCCAGTGCAATACAGGTGAGAGGCAGGGATACACCCCAGATGGTCGCCAGCCAATCATGGAGCACACACATCATTCACTCACACACTCACACTTATGGGAAATTTAGAGTCACCAATTAACCTCAGCATGTTTTTGGACTGTGGGAGGAAGCCGGAGTACCCGGTGAAAACCCACGCAGACACGGGGAGAACATGCAAACTCCACACAGAAAGGTCCCAGACCCAGGACCAAGGAGGTCTTGAACCTGCGACCGTCTTGCTGTGAGGCAACAGCTGCCTGTGCCCCTGCTCCACCGTGTCGCCCAGTAATATATTAACTGTTAAATGATTCACATTAATCTCATATTATAAATGTTAGTAGCATTACAGAAAATATATCCAACCAATAAAATACCAACTCCGAATTTAGTTTGACATTTTTTGGTTTATTTCCCAGTAGATCCAGCATCAAAAGTGTAAATATGACTAGTGCAATTTTTTAAAAATGCAAATTCGACAGCACGTTGTTTTTTTTAAACAACAGATTGAATAAGAAGAACAGCTAAAAAAAAAAAAAAAGATGGATTATATAATCGCCCGTCTCTCAATTTGAAAATATTCCACTGCTACAAGCTGAGTTGAATCTCTCCAACTGTAGGTTATCGTTTTGCATTGGCTCACTGTGAAATTGATTTGACTGGGCTTCGTCTGTGTAGATTCTTAGAGACCGAAGCTCTCAAGTCACAGAGAGCTGTATTGAGACAGAAATCCCCCCTGGAAGCTGGGAAACGGAGGAGCAAGAAAACCTCTGAAGCAAAACCAATGAAGGAGACAAAATGTCTACCCCCCCCCCCCCCCCCCCCCTTGCTGATGCGATTACAGAATATTTGTATTATTATATAGCACCTCATCAGACGTTCCAGTCACACAGACCCAGAGAGTGGGGGTGTCCCGTAACCAAGTCCCCCTGTTCACACCCACTGACAGAAAATGGGAGAGGACGTGAAAGAGCGGCAATGTGTCATCTGATGTGTCCTTCCTTCAAATGGGATGTTTATATAAGCCCTTTGATCCTCATTGCGTAAGTCATAAAGCGCTTGTTTAGTTTTGTGGGGGTTTTTGGGAACTTTGCATTGTCATGAAAGTTCCCAGAAATTGCAGTTCTGGGAACATGAACAGGGTTCCCAGAACTGCAATCTTCTTGTGAAATCAGCTCCACTTTTTTGTGTTTCTTTGAGAATAAGCAACAGAACATAGGATGCAGTGTAGGACAAGTCACTTGGCCTTGAAATATTTTAAATATACAGGCTTTGACAGACTTCCAAAGACATTCCTATGTTGTCACTTCCCATTATTTGACTTGAAGTCAAATACTCAGCCACAGCTTTGTTGCCTCTCTCCGAGGGTGAGAATGATGTCCAGCAGAGGGCAATAATGGATCAACATTCTCCTTTGCTGCCTTCCACCAGCTGCTTTTGATCATTTCCCATTTCCTCTCTTTCTGAACCAAATGAAATTCAGCTTTTAATTGACTTGCCTGTTTGAAATAGAGAGTTAGTTTAACTTCCTCCCGTGGGGGTCGTAGAACTCTCAAAAGAAGTGAAGTCAGCATGAAAAAGAGAATGGATCTTCACAACTATTCTGAGTCCCTTCAGGAATTAATTTGAATGTCCAGGATTAAGAGTGTCTATGTATCTGCGCTCTATATCATAACGAATCAAATTAAAGTGGTGACATAACTGCATTTTAACGGTCCAATATTATGCACTTTTCCTGGGTTTTTGTCATTTTTGAGTTGCAAAAATGAATCTCAATGCAGTTTTACACAGTTCTCAAGATTCTCTCTGGAGCAGAACAGGGTTGTTTTTGTCTGACATCAGTGGTTTTCTTGCTATGTGCTGCTTGAACTCACACTATCAACAAACGTAATGTTGTGAAAAATAAGAGCTGCCATTGCCTTGTGCGCATATCTGAAGTTGGCCTGTGTCTGGGGCCTTGGACTGGAATATAATCCATTCAGCTTGCTGTCATTTTCCTGCATTTCTCAGCAACCAAAGTGGGAAAAAAGTGCCATAATCCCTGCATCAGGGAAACTGCTATGTGTGGTTGTAATTGTGGGTTTTCATCACTTTGGAATAGACTTGGAAATCTTCCAGAATGTCAAATGTTCCATCAGGTTAGTTGCTACATGCTTTGGTGTGAATGAGGCGATGCACAGATTGGAGTTACAGTATTACAGATCAAATCGTTGCTAATCCAGCTCATTTTCCCTCAGTGTTTCTAGTTCTTAGCTAAGATTTAAAGATCAATCCCAGCCTGTGTCTCCAGTTTATTGCAATTCATCTCTTTTTTTTTTTTTTTTTACACTTCTCATATGTTTGAATAAGACACACACACACAGCCGTCGGCTTCTGTCTGTGTCAACCATTTTAATGCCAATCTGCCTTCAGTGATGACTGGGTAATCTGCATCATATGCTAATCCAATTTGCTGCCATACGAATTGTACAAGCGCAGCCAAACAGATGGAATTTGTTACAAATTTGACTGATTAGAACAATTGATCTCAAAAAAGTGCTGATTCCTTATTTCTGATTGTGCAGCAGAGCTGTGTGGACGATATGGAGGAGAAAAAAAATAGAATACTACTGCTCGTTCACAATAAAAAACTATGGAAATTACAACAAATATCTTATGTACTGTCAACATAGAAACATTTCCAAAGTCTGCTTTACTTATAATAAGTATAAGTAAGTACAAGAGCTATTACCGCCTTGGCTCAAAGTCAATGTAAAAAAACAACGTAGTGTGGACTGCTTTAAGTTTGCTTTAAGGTTAATTTTAGAATCAGTCTGATAAAGATTTTGTCTGGTTTAAAAATGAAGCTGAGAAAATGAATAATCGATTAGTGGAATTTTGATTAAATAATGAATCCACTAATTCATTCATCAAGTAGAAGTTTCAAAGATTTCTGTATCTAGTTCTAGCTTAATCTTAATTGTGATATATGCATATTTGTGTTTTGAAAGGAGTACGTCACTGTCAGATCAATGCATGATAAAAAATAATCTTTAGATTCAGCCCTATAGTTCAAATTATAGTCAGAGTTAATATATGGGTTAGATGAATGGTTCACAAACCTTTTCTCTTTTACCTTCTCTAGCTCGTTCTCTTTATTCTAGCTCATTATTTGTAATGCAGTTATAAGCTTTGAAGAGGCACTTCACAGACTCTCAGGATGGACTAAGTGGTGCTAAACAGATGCATGAGTTGCTCTTCACTTAGTAACATTATGGTATTGGCATCATTGATGCAAATGCCACACAATGAATATTCACTCCCATTTGATAGCAACGTGGCAGGAACGACAGTCGCTCTTACTAACTCCAGCTGATTTTTTCTGAGAGATTTCATTGTCAGCATTAATTAGTTTGGTAGTTGCGTTTGTAAAGTACCCGAAAAAAGGTCGAATACATTGATAGGTGCATATGAAGTCGTGTTCGAGCGATGATGGGAAGGTTGAGTGGATGTTTATTGACAACGATGACAAGTTTATTGACCACAACTCAATGACCAATTTCCACCAACATATGCACAAATCATTAATGCTTAATAGCCAGGAAGGAACACAATTTAAACAAATAAGTAAATACAATTGACGACAGACACTCAGTGACCGCAGATGTCTGCCTGGATGGAAACAGAAATAAACAACTTGACTCGGTCACCCTTCCAACTGTTTGCTCAGAAACATTTGGGTGAAATGGTGGATGGATGTCAGGAGGGAGGACAGATGGAAGTGACTGAGGGCAATCTTTGTGTGTGTGTGTATGTGTGGGTTTCAGTTTACTTGACAACCCCTCATCCGATTTAATTCACACTTGGCGGGTGTATTGTTAATGTATCGATAACACCAGAGGCCGAGCAATTGACCCATTCCGAACAGTCGGAAGTGCCAGTTCCAACATTTGGAACTGGTGCTGCACGAGTACATTACGATGAGCTAATTGGAATGTGTATCCATCCCTGAAACTAGCTCTAAATTACTAAATGCACAAGAATGAGAACATTAAAATTGACCGTCTTAGCCTATTCTGCACAGGTCCGGAGAGGGTACAGGGAGCAATTTACACGGTTTACAAAGCGCAACAACTTGATAACTCTGGGCATTGAAATAAGCCTTTGAAAATTAGATAGCTTTTTCCTCAGTAGCCATTGGATGTCACACTGCTGAACAGTATTTTCTAATGTAATGGACTTACAGCTTAAAATTGGTAGAATTGATAAAAGTAATGGAAACCATATCTCAGCTGTACTAGTAGGGTGACTGGGTGGCTGTCGCTCAGAAGGCTAAGAAAGAAAGTTCATCAGGCTTCATTTTAAAATGTCCTTGCATGAGGTCCTGAACTCTAAAGTGCTCCTGATGGCTTGGAGCACCTTGCATAGTAGCCTCCACCATCCGTGTGTAGAATTGTATGTGTGAGTTGGTAGACGTTGGCATGTGTTCGAGAAGTCTTCTGAGTGACTTGAGAAGCCAGTCAGGAGACAAGAAAAGGTGCTACAGGTGTAGTCCATTTACTATCACAGACTCATAACTGGCTTCCCTGAAGTTTTATTATAAACTCCCTGAACGTGAAACTCACAAATTCTATCGAAATATAGCGTTTAAAATTAAAATAAGTTCGGAAGCAGATGTTGCCTGGTCTGAATTTTTTTTTTCAGCAAGTTGTTTCAAAGCCTAAGAGGTCTAGAGAAATATTACCATGTACCTTTTCATAATTTTACCTCACTTTATGTAAGCGACCACTCAACCGGAGTCAGTGGAATATCTTATTGGCACAGGGTTCAATTTACGCTGTTAACAAGATCAAACAGTTATCAGTAGTTTTCATAATATTGACCGAGGATGAGCAGGCTCGCACTTTCCATGATTATGCAGCTCATAAAGGGATAGAACTGTGGTTTTATAGCAGGATGCAGGTTTAAAAATGCCCAGCGCTCCACTCAGTATATTCCCAATGCATCAAAGGGCTCGTCAGGGTCCATTACATAATGATATTTCAGTAGAGGAACTCTCAGTGCTCTGCTGCAAGCCAAATTTCTCCCAGTAGGGGAGGAACTGAACTGCACTAAACTGAACTGAACTGACTTTCAGGCAGAGACACTGGTGTGTTATTAGTGTTCATTAATGAGTCCGCTGCAGTATGAGTACAGAACTACGTTTATTTGTTTGTACAGTGATTCTGCTGGAGTCTTGATGGCTTTACTGCTTTCATCTCAGTTTTTGTGGATCTTACCCCAGGTGTGTTTTTGGGATACCTCTGATACTTCTTTCATTGCTAATAAAGCACACTTAGTACTTTACATGAACTAAACATGAACAACAGTCTCTCGGTCCCGTCACCGTTCTGTGTTTTTCACTGTCAACGTTTCTTTTTTGACATTTTTTTTCTGCATCGACCAGATCTCCTGCATTCCACAACAACCTTGCCAACTGTGGTGCTTACCATGTGGCCATCTGACTGTTATGGAAATTTCACCCTGCTTCTGGTGAATAAAAGAAATACAGACACGAGTGTCGGGCGTCAGTTTTAGTTCCTTTGTAAAAAGAAAGGTCAGACTGCCCAGACCAGCAAGAGCCAGACTCTGAAATTTCCATTACACTGACAACATGGTCAGACATGTGACATGTTAGATGCTGATGTTCAGGTTTTAGTCGAGTTTTAGCATGCTATCATTTTCTAATTTAAGGAAGAACAAAGTACACTCAAGGCTGATGGGAAAGGCATTAAATATGTTTGCACCACTTTGCAAGAACACTCATTCAGTCTTTTGTCAGACAGACATTTTAGTCAAAATGACAAATGTCTAACTTATGAGTCATGATGGAGGTAGAGGGGAAATAAATCTAAACAGAAAAAGTGTTACAAGCTTCATATTTTATATACATGAAACCAAATGAAGAAAAGTATCAGGATGAATATGATAATATAACCTTGTTGCGACTTCAGACCTTCAACAGTTACTTTCCAAACAGCTTATGCATAATTCCAACGCAAAAACACATTAAAAAATGTGAAGAGGTAAATTGTTGAATCTACTTATATTTTGTCTCCTTGTTGTATTTCAAGTGGAATTCATGCAACCACAAAGCATAGCTTGAAGTGTGTTGCACCGGCTGCTCTGTCATCTCCCAGCTGAGCTAGTGATTTATGCCCCAATCAAACATGGGCCAGCCTGGAATAGAGATATGAACCCCTAGAATATAGAAACAAAAGTGGCTGAACTGCAGCTATTGAACAGTGCTATGTAGCAAATAAAGCTGCATTACATGAACGATGAACGCAAATTGACGGTGATGTTCTGGAGTCAGAGAGGCTCCGCCGGATCACTGGACCTCAGCCTCGTGGGTACTGTCGACGGATCGTGGTCCTCAGATGATTGATCATTCGGTCTAGATGTTGATTGCTCAACATGAGTTCTGATTATCGCAGAATGGAAACACGCAAAAGCGATTATATGCGGTCAGAGGCGATCACCCCTCGGTGATCTCATTTGAAGTGGAGGTAATTAAACGGCTCGTAAACTAGCGGCTAATAACGAGCTGCAGTCTTTCCAGAGAATATGATGACAATAGATTTGTAATTGCTTGTCAAGAGCCAATCTTTCACTCATCCGCCATGCTTTCAGCTGCTGCAGGTTTTAAACCGAATGAAACGCTTCTCTATGTAGTATCATGCACAGTCACTAGAGGGAAATGTTGACGATTTATGTTCCTGCAAAAAGCCATGGTTACGTTAAGCGTCAGTGATTCATATGTATCATGGCAGCGTCTTTTGATACATGCAAAATTTCGCAAACATTGTTTTATGGTGTGGCAATGCTATGGTTAGGTTTAGGCAGAAAAAACATCTTGGTTAGGGTTAGGAGAAACATCCTGGTTTGGGTTCAAATGACCAATGCACAACATGATGGTAGTAAAGGGGCGTTTCCATGATCGGTTTATGACAGATCATTATGACAGATGACGAAATTTGTTGAGGGGAACTTGGATCATTATTCATAATATAAAAGAAAAAAAAAACATTTACATCTCTAAACTTATATAAGATGATATTCTTGAATTGATGTTAGTTCAAGATGAAGGGAATGGCAATTCAATTCTGTGTTTTGTATGGGACTGTAATCTCAAATAAAATCTCACCTTTACAATGATAAATATTTCAGTTGTATATCAGGAAACTGTGTGGGATAATAGATTAATAGATTAAGTGGCAACACTTAATTTTAATGTACAGTAGTAAAAAGACATTTGCTGATGTAAAATTCCTGATATCCTCGCTGTTTTGGGTATCACACCGGATAGCGGAGAAAGCTGCTCCCACTATTGCTGCCCCTGTGGCACAGCGCATTAATTGGAGCTTAAATGATCTGTTTCTGGATCATTTCCTCCACCACTACAACTCAAAAAGTGATTAGACCGTGTCATCGATGCTCGTAGGCATATTAATTGGAGATGGAGCTGATAGGAAAGCTAAAAAGCCCCATTTCTGAGCTGTGTCCTGAGGGGGTTTGAGTGAATTCTCGTTTTTTTTCCCTGGGATATATCTTACCATCTGCTTGGATGTTATCTCTGTAGAGGTCATCACATGGGAGCGCAGCTAAACTTTATCGTGCTAATACCCTCATATCTTTATCTGGTCTTTGGGTATGACTTTGGGAATTAGAAGGAACTTGATCGAAACATTTCCACCAGATGCCCACAGTTAAACACAATTTAATGCAATTTATGCATGCCTCGCTGAATGTCCGGGTGGTCTCCATGTGACATGCAAAGCCTTGAAAATTGCATCACTAACGGCTTGGAAACAAAAAAATGAAAAAGCTGTGTGGGTAGCACCTCACTCGAGTCCATTATGCTGTCACCATGCAGCTAAACAGGAGGCAGTGGGGAGTTCATTTAAGGACACAGACCCTCCAAGTGTATCTTTTTCACATTTTCTTTCCTTTGGGTGGCGGGGGAGATCAATGTCAATCAATGTCGTCTGCGTATCAGGAAAATCCATCAAGCTGATAGACAATGTGGTTCTTTGAGCTGACAGTCCCGAACCACTGTCCGGTGTGTTTGGAGTGAGAACTTTCTGCTAATGCTGTCTCTAACTTGACAGAGTGGCAGGTTTAACTCCAGCAGAGCTTCCTGTGAGTTCTGTTCTCAAACCAAAATGCTAAATAACCTTTGAGTGAAATCCGAGCTGTGATCTTTATTTGCACCAGAGCACATCTCCTCTTCTTCTTAACCTACTAGAGAAGCAATCGGTTTCTGAAAGTTTTTTGATTTTGCTCCAAGTTTATTCATCATGCGCCGAAAATGTTTAATAACCTCCCTGTACCCAAAGCTCTGCAGAGATTAGTGGTTTAAAATGATGGCCGCCGCTCCTGTGTCCGCCTCAGGGTTACACACACGTGACTAACCTTGATATAATTTAATTCTGAATAAGAATCTGATTGACATGCCGTCTCTCTGAGGCCCAGGAGCTGATTAGTGAGTCACTTGCGACGGCTGCATGCTACGACTATGGCTTTAGCATATAAGTATAGGCTCTTATAAGTATGCGAATGACAAGATGAATCTCGTTTGGGCACAAGAGCTGATTAGTAAGTCACTCGTGACTGCTGTGTGCTACATTTATGGATTTCAGCGTATAGAAGTATTTGCTCTTAATTGAATACATGCATGCAAAATATGGTCTAGAGATTTCAAGGGCATTTTTCCACAAAAGCTTTAATTAAATACAATCAATTCACGCTCTGAATAACAACTGACGGGATCAATCTTGTTTTAAATGTCAATCAATAGTAAATCAATCATACTGTGATCAAGCTGCACTATGCAAAGTGCTATGCTGCTAAACAGGCCACTGCCATGTCTGCAGCAGGAACCTCTCTAGAGGAATGATGTGCCCAAACAAGATTCATCTTGTCACTCGCATAAGAGCTGTTTGATTTGCTTGATGCTCTCAAATTATGCAGTGTGTCTGTTGTTCAGTGAAAACAGGCACACAAACATATTCACCAAAAACTGTCAGAGAAAAAAGGTCAAACTAAATGAATTAAGGTGGATTAATGCATAATATATCATGAAGTTAATTTATAAGCATAATGCAGCCCAATTACTGAGAATAATGGGATCAATTACTTTGTTTCCATTGAGCCACTGATTCTAATAAAATCAGAGAAGATACCTAGATTCCCTTTGCTCGTTTTTATTGTTGCTTTCGTTTTTTCTATTTTTAAATCAGGAAATCCCTGAAAAGAAAAATAAATAAGAGGAGACAGAAGTAAACCGAACTGGGACAGTTGTTTGCTGAGTCCTTCCTACAAGTCAGTGCCCATTACATGTGAAATGTCTCTAGTGCAATCTTTAGTCAAACAGAGCAATGGTGCTCAATTTTGCTCATTTTTATTTGAAAAAGCTTGCAAAACAAAAATAAAATAAAATAGAATAAAAATAAACAAACAAGCAAGTTGATTTAGTAAAGAGATTAAGGACAAACCTTTAAATTGGCTTTTGCATTTTATTTTAATAAAAAAATAAAAGAAAGAACATGCCTTTGATGTTAAAAATAGATCTATTTGGAATTCATTTAGGAAGGTCAAACTTTACACAAAAGATTCCCATGAAAGAAATGGAAATAACAAGAAAAATGTGCCTAAATTAAAAAATCTTACTAAAGATTATCATTACGTGCTGTGCTGTGTGATGGCATCAACAACAAACACCGATTTGGGGATTTTATCAGTAAGTGTCAGAGTACTGATTACACAGCTGATGAATTAAAGAAGGAATCTACTTTTTAAAGTTGAAAGTAAGCTGTTTCTGATTGACTTTACATGTTAATTCTGTGTTGCTTTGATTGGTTTAGTGTTGATGATAAACCATGTCTGAGTGAAGAGGAATGGCCATAGGGGGGTATCTGCAAAACCAGGCTGCATCAGTGCCACTCGCACCACGCTTTACTCATGGGCAATATGATGACTAAGGTCCTCTGAGTGAGATATAATATGACAGATGCATCAGTAAACAGAAAATGCTCCCAAAGGAGGCAGATAGACTGGAGTCAAGCTTCACTCACATGGTCCATTCCGCTCACTGCAACATACCTTTACATCTACTTAGATCTGTTCTGATGTACTAATTCACGCAAACCATTCTATTGTGTAATTTTTTTTTTCCCCCTAGAGAAAACATTGTTCATGTTCATCAATTCAGTGTTTTATTATTACTCATCTGGAGTTGTAGAAAAAACAAGACTTCTTAGCTTGTTTGAAGACGTTTCACCTCTTGTCGTTCTTCAGTTCTGAGACTAATGCCAGAAACCCAGGAATTTAAACCCAGAGTAGGTTATCCTATGTGAAACAAAGCCGCATGTGGCTAGGTGAAAACAAGGTTTAAACTTCCTGGGGAGAGCTTCCAGTACAGCATTGTAGGTAGCGGATAGATCATGTTACATCACTGCCTCTGTTTAGAGAAGGTTTCTCAAAGTGGACATAGATGGTTTCTTTCATTCCTCTCTCAAACAATCTGTCTTTTCTGTCCAAAACAAGGACATTTGAGTCCTCAAAACAGTGACCTTTACCCTTCAGATGCAGCTGTACACCTGAGTCTTGTCCCGATGAGCTGGCTCTTCTGTGTTGTGCCATGCATCATTGGAGGGACTGTTTGATTTTACACATGTAGAGGATTGTATGAGCATTCCTTGCTGCATTGGATTGCATAAACAATATTTGTGAGTTTGTACCTGGGTGTTTTGTCCTAGGGGTGGACCAGTCTCGGTCTTAAATTTGATCTGGATATGGTGCTTGTCGATGATCCTCCTGTATTTCTTAGCTAGTCCTGCCACGTACAGAATGACAATGTTCTTCTTATTTTCCTTTTTGTTTTCCTCAGGTGTTTCTTTATGGCATCTTTTTGATTATATGACAAAAGTCCACTTCGGATAACCACAGGTTTGGAATGCTGTCCTGATGTGCTAGTTTCTTCTATTTTGCCATCTGCATTCAAGTGCCTGGTTTGTAGGCTTTAAATAACCCCTGGATTGTACTCCAGTCTAACAAAAGATACTTGGTCTGTGTGCGTGGGCTCTCAGTAGATCTCAATGCTGAGATTGCCCTTCTTGACAAAGGATGCTGCACAATCCAGGAAGGGCAACTGGATTTCTGGCATTAGTCTCAGAACTGAAGAAGCCTCTTGGATGAGAGGTGTAACGTCTTCAAACAAGTTAAGAAGTCCAGATGCCTTTTTTTCTCCAGTGTCACAAGAATAAGATGACCTGGATGACTGGGTACCTTCACAGACATTTTATTAATCATAAGGAGACCCTGAAACCAAGATTCTGTGTGCATCCAAATGGTTTCTCTTGATGGACGACTGACTTCATCATCACCTTAAAAGTGCCATGAGCATAAAAGGGAAAGTACAAAGGCTTCAAAGTTGAACACATGTAGAGGACTTCAGAATTTTTTTCCACCACTGATTATGTATCCAGTGACCATAAGAGATGTTTTTCCTTTCATCTTCTTCTCTAAAAATTCACACAGCCGCCATCGTTCAGCAACAAGAGACATTTAAACTGTTTGAAATATCAAAGTTGCACTTGCAGTGATCTGTCAGAATCCTAAGTGGTCTTGTTGAAGTTGAATCACACCAGGAATCTGTTTGTCCTCTGTTTAATGAAACACTAATTTACATCTGGTTCTGTTCCTGAGCCAGACTTCATGTGCTGCGGGGTATGTTCATGCAAATGAAGCCCTTTCTTTTTGATCCATTTTCAGCTGTGGTGTAATTTTTTTTTCCATTTCTTTTTCTTTTTCTTTTTTTTTTTTTTTTTAAATCAAACATATTTCTGTTCTTTAGATTCATTTGTGTGTTCATTATATGCTCATACCCAATGAATCATGCTCTCTAGTTCTTCTTTTCTACAATCTTAAAGGGTCTTTCTTCTCAATAGTGGCTTCCTTGCGGTCGCTTTTATGTGAGTTGCAGCTCATGCATGCTCAGAGCAGCGTGAGATTATTGCAGGGGATGTGTTTTCCACTTTCTCATAATAACAATTAATATCTCTAACTTTGGGTTTTTGAATTTTGCTTCAGAAAAACCACCATATCCCTCTCTCCTCTGTAGCACACACACACACACACACACACACACACACACACACACACACACACACACACACACACACACACACACACACACACACACACACACACACACACACACACACACACACACACACACACACATAAAAAAGGTCTGAGCTATGTTCTGCTATCACTCTGGTGCCTGTTGAGGAAAGCTGTTTTAGCTGTGTGTGTGTGTGTGTGTGTGTGTCTCATTTCCATTGAGTTATGTTAAAATCATCACACCAAAAAGGGATTAAAATGTGCAAATTGCTTCACAAACATAAAATATTGCCCCTTTAGGTCTATTATATTTGCAGTAGTACATTTGTGCTCTATCAATCCAGTATCCCCACAGGGGACATTAATAATGCAGAGATTCTTTTCATTTTATGAATCCAGGAGTTGAATGTTCATACACTAGTTGCAGCCATATGTTGCTGTAATAACTGCATGTTCCATATGTACATGTACATACTAAACATTAGTTGGTCGATGGAAACAGAGGAACACAAAGTATTGGTCACAAATAACAAAATGGAGGCTTGCTCAAGGAGGAGGAAGGAAACTTATTCCAAGAAAGGAGGGGGGATAATTAGAATTGCAGATTGCCACTGTTTGCCTGTATGAAAGTGTATGTAATATATTTGTGCATGCATGCATGTTTGAATTGCAGGGGCAGGCTTTTCAGTTAGACTAATGTCTGCATCTGTTGCCGCGGCTACATGCCAGGGATTAGTACAGGATAGAGGAGATGGTCTGCTAAAACAGAAATAGCCTTTGACAAATGAGGGAAGGTGACAGCATAAGGGCTGAGTAACAGAAATTAAAGTGGAAGCAGATAACTTTTTGCTTTTATTATGATAAATGTTGAGTGTAATCTCTATGGAATAATAACACCATGGGTGTTTAGATCCTGTTTGCCAGAGGGCATGATCTCCTGGGAAAACAGGAGATTAAATTAAGGCACAAGATTAGATTAGACAATAATCTAAATGTAGGATTACTACTACTTATTGTTACTACATAGTGCGCACATCATTGCAATCGCTTTTGCCTTTTCCCGAATTCAACATTTCTTATCTTAAGTTTGTCTACTTCTACTTTAAGGATTCAGAATAAAGGAGATTAACATCAAGGAAAAACATGTCAGGTATTATCAATAGATTCCAAAAAAAGAAAAAAAAATAGTAAGCCTGTATGATAAAACTCCAATTACATTCCAAATACATTTTTTAATGCTTTACAGTGGATTGATATAAACTGGTTAAAGTGGAGCTGTAGGTGTAAAGTGAGCACCTTTCTTTTTTTTGCTTTTCTCTTAAATTCCCAGTTGGGATTTCGCTCCCATCTCGTGAGGAAAAGCTGCTTCTTTGGAAAAGCTTCTTTGTTGGAATACCAGCGGGATCACGGCTGCCGTCGCTCGACCAGTGGCTCCAGCTGAAGCCTATGTGTGAACTATCAGACCGATGTTCAGCCTTTTAACAAAGTGACATTCAATTACCGACCCCTTTCGAAACCCTTCTTCAAGCTTCACTCAAGGTGAAGTGGCAGGTGCTGAGACAGATTAGACGGATGAATGATGTGTTCTAATGGGCCGTGGCTCTGTCTCGCGAGGAGGCAGGAAGACGGACAATTTGTAGCATGAGAGTGACAATTGATTTCCAGGGAAGAGAGAAGAATTTCATGGACGTCAAAGAAGTATTGTGAGGTGAGACTCAGGGTGCTCAGCCTCATTTAAACCTCATTTATGGCCGAAAGCAGCGTAGCATCTTAATTCTTGTAGACAAGATAGTGGAGGTAAATAAAGTGGTACTTAATAATAGATTGCAGTAGGTGACCAATGTGAGGTAAACAACTGCCTGAATGCACAGTAATATAAATAGTGGTTATGAGCCAGGAAGTGTTGTCCAACTTGTGTTTAAAATAAATGTGTTAATCGCGTTCATCACAAAATTTCTATACACTTTTCCCTCTAAATTTCATTTATTCCTGCTCCTTAGGGAATTTGACGCTGCTGAGTGAGCTGCCAACCCTAAGGCCCTTTTCAAACCTGTCATGTTTAGTTCCTTTGGCCAGATTTGAAAACCACAGTCGTGCTTGGATGTGGCCAAAAACAACTGCACCAACCCTTTTGAGGACGTGGTCCAGGTCCCTACATTGGTGAGAAAAAGTGTTTGCCTTCCTGATTTCTTTTCTTTTTTGCACGTTAGTCACACTCAAATGTTTCAGATCATCGAACAAATTTAAATATTAGTCATAGACAACAAAAGTGAACAGAAAATGTAGTTTTTAAACGGTTTCTATTATTAAGGGAAAATAAAATCTAAACCTACGCAGCCCTGTGTGAAAAAAGGTGATTGCCCCCTAAACTTAATAACTGGTTGGGCCACCAGTCGCTGTAACAACTGTAGTGAAGTGTTTGTGATAATTAGTAATCAGTCTCTCACAGAGCTGTGGAGGAATTTTTGACCCGCTCATCTTTGCAGAAATGTTGAAATTCAGGCACATTGGAGGGTGAATCGAGTATGAACAGCCTTTTTAAGGTCATACCACAGCATCTCAATAGGATTTCTGTTCACCTGTGTTTGTCTGTGTCTTTAATTAATATTTAAATTTATTGGATGATGTGAAACATTTGTGTGTGACAAAAAAGCAAAAATGAGAAGAGATCACATCACTGTACTTGGCTGGGATGAGTGAAACCACCTGTGGTTTGCACCTAGCCGACCACAGATAATTGAAGCCATACTAGAAGCTGTACTTTGTATCAAATTGTAGACAAAATAATTGCAATAATGCAAATATAACACAGTCTCATACATTTTCTATTATGTATTTGCCCCACCACCCCATCCAGTAGAGAAACATTGGCATTCATATAAAGTCATGTTTCATTCTGTTAGGCAGCTACAGAGAACTAATCAGAGAATGGGGAACAGGTGAAGGAAACACAGCGAGCAGGGCTAAAGAGGACCTCAGGGCAGCTGTGAAGGGAAATCAGGACACAGGAGGAAAAACACAGGGCAAAAACAACCAATTCTCCCCGAAACACAAGAAAACCAGACAGCACAGTGACAGATCATGACACCTTCCACCTAGAATATGATGTAAATCCAATATTCACTCTCTCCATTAAGCTTTTTCTGGTTCTATAGCTGGTAAATGTGCAACTATGGTCTCTAGATAGTTCCTTATGTTGTCTGTCTGCAATTATTCCCTATAGATGGATTGTCTTCCATTTTTTGTCACTTGTCATAGTGGATAAATTGTTCATTACATAATGGACTCATATTATTTTAAGATCTGCAATTAAGCGTTACATCCCTCCTTGTGTTACAGATTATCATGTGTCACTTGTCTGGATTTTAACATTAATCCATGCTTGGAATGGGTTTCAAAGCTTTTCTGAGAAATTTGCGTCTAAAAGCATTTTACACTAATCTGTTTGTGACTCGAACATGAACTGACAGGGGCATTCATCTTATAGGGCATATGGCATATTCACAGAGCCCATTTGAGGTCCATGATATCATGGAGATTAATCTCTGTGGAAAATGCATTTGTCCTAATTAAATTCCAATTATAAGAATGACTCTTCATCTTTCATTACACACATATCACACGCGTACACAAAAATGCACACAGAAGGTTATAAACGTATTTATTGACATTGAATTGTTAAAAACAAAATAAATAAACAATAAAAAGTGTTGATTTGCACCAAATTACTGGACTGATTTTTATGCTTTCTGAATATTTCTGATCAGTCAGATTACAGATAAATCCAATAAAAAAATACTACATTGTAGGTTAACGGAGGATTTATTTGCACAAAAAAAGAATCTTTTAAAATGTTCTTACTGCATATAGGTTTATGATTTAAACATGCTTCTTTTCATATATCACAAGAGAGTGGCATTGTAATTAGTCCGTGGTGAAATGTATATTCTATATCATCAGTGGTCCCACCTCTCATTGTTTCGCGGGTGTTTAGGTAAGGATTTCCTCCATCAGGGTGTATTATATACTGCATAAAAACACATGAATGCTTTGTGATTGCATTTTGCAGATAAGGGAGAACAGAAAATTAAAGCGCGATGCTAAGCTTACACAGGAAGCAGTCGCCCTCAATACCAATCCATTCATCCCACCGATCCCTATCTGAAAAATAACTGTTGTATTGATTGTAAAAGCACATTATCAGTTCCTGTTATGACCCCACAGATGTAGATAAACCAGTTCTGTAAAAAAAAAAAAATAGATAAATAAAAAAAATGAACAGGGAACATTTTACTAATGCCTGAAATCCCTCCAGCTCACTTGGAAAGATGGACAATTTGAATTAGAAGTTGAGTGAACTGGCCACTCGCTAAGGTGAACACAATAGCTGCTAAATTGTTCAATTATGAACCAGAGCAGGGGGCCAAATATTTCCCTCCTGTCTTGGAGGTGAATCAATAATAACATCACAGAGGTAAGAGGGCTTAGAAAAAGAGCATTTTGGGCTACATCAATCACACCAAGGAATATTCCCCCTGCATATTTTTGCCAGACACAGCCTGTAAAAGTGAAGACAACAAAATCCATTTAGCATCACCTTGGCATAAGAAAATGTAACGGGGCTTGATTTTGATAAACGTCAGCACATGAATGCAAAATGGCGGTTTAAGATGAAGAGATTGGTGGGGTTTTGCATTTGTCTTTATCTACGCAGAAAAAACAAGATGAACAGGTAGAGAAACTTGAAGCCTTGAACTCACTGAAGCCGCCTGCTGCAGTAGCTCACTATTAAACTTACCTTTTTTTATTGAAATCATTAAATCAATGCAGCATGTGCCTACCTCGGCACATGCTTATAAACAAGCAACCATGCACCAGGTGCTGTGGCAATACTACCAGTGTCCAAAATGTAGAATTACAACTATGATGTGGCACGACTGGGCTGAAGCATTTTTTATAACGAAGGACATGGTGTACAATGGTGGATCCACTTTCCAGAACTTCAAGAAAAACCTCATTTCACTATCAGAATTGTATCCGTTTGATCTGATAACACCTAGAAGAGTTGCACAGCAGAGTTATCCAGGTACTTCTTTATGGCATGAAGCGACTTTTAGTGTTAGTGAGCAACAAGCATTTCAAAACCTCACTAATTAACCCACTGTTCTCTAATTTTAGCTAATCTTAGTAGCAGAGCATCTCAACCATCTGTAGTCAACAACACACTGTCTCTTTGTTTAGTTTCATGTGCATCTGTTTTTCTCTTTCACATTTTTAAGCTAAGTTAACAGCTTAGCTTAGCCTAACACCTAAGTTTAGCTAGCTAAATAACAGCTATAGAGCATCACAACTATCTGTGACTTAAGTCAATGGATGGAAACTTTATAAGAAAACAAACATATTTAAATAAGGGTATTTTCTAATGTCAGCCTGAATAAAAGTATGGATAGTTTTTGCTTGACAGGAGTACTTGTCTGTCATGTTGAGTTATGGAAGCTCAATGTGATTCTCCTCCCTTATACACTCTAACATGGCTGTAACTAAGTTCAAACCAAAGTATGGCTTTGAAATATTCCTTTAGAAACCTAAACATATCAGCACCCATCGCCTCAGAGTTGCTTCTATTTTCATGCTGCGCACACACATATACAGTATGTAGGTATACTTTATCACTTTTTAAAATTCTAAAACAGTTCAGAAGTCTAAGGTCCAATTCAGAATAATAATATACTGTATATATATATATATATATATATATATATATATATATATATATATATATATATATATATATATATATATATAATTTCCTTATTTAAAAAAACAGAAATACATTCTATACATTGTTGCTAATGTGATAAATGACTGCAATCAATTTAGCACACGTGAAAACAGTTTAGCTGGTTAGAAAAACTAAAACTGACCTCCAAAGTTTTCAAATACAAATCATTATTTCTAACCTTGTCAATGTCTTGACTATATATACAACCTATGGTGGTAAATAAAAATGTGACTTTTCATGGAAAATACAAAATTATCTGGGTGACCCCAAACCTTTGAACAGTAGTGTGTGTGTGTGTGTGTGTGTGTGTGTGTGTGTATTCACTTTTCACCAATAACACAGATACAATGGGTCATTAAATTTAAGTCAATTAAATTAAAGTCAATTTAAATTAATTTATATTTAATTTTAAATTAATTTATATTTAAATTAAATGAAGTCAAATTATATGATTATCCACTTTAACTGGTGGACAGTAGGAACCCATATAATATATACCTATATCTCCTATATGAGAGATTGGGATTAACCCAGAGAAAGAACATTCATCAACTTTCATCCAGATTAAATATGATTTACCTTATATGAAAAGAAAGAATATGATGGGAGAAGGTGTGGCTCTGTTTGATTATAAATGTTTTAGTTTTAAAGTGGTGGAAAACACGTCTACTGCTGTGGAGAATAGATTTGAATGTATCACTATTGAAATTTTCATGGAAAAATGTTATTTTTTGTGAGCTATATTTATAGAGCTCCTGAGTCCAAGTGTTGAAATTTAGAGGGACTGGATGGGAGAAGTTCTTTTTTTCCCCACAAAAAAAAAACAAAACATATCAACCATAGACTTTATTGACACAATATACAGTATGACACCTAGCAGAATTATAACAAATACTGCTATGCTAATAGATATTATTTATATAAACAAAGTGTGATTCAATGAGTGACCATTTATCTTTTTAGTTTATGACTGTTTTCATCATTTTGAGAAAATATTCAAAAAGAAAATAAGACTATATGTATCTATTGTATGATGATTTGTTATTGAAGCATAAATGTTAATAGTGTATAGGATTTTGAGGATAGTATTATTATAATTATTTAATATATTTATTATTATTATATGCTGAGTTTGATGGGCATATGCCACTTCCTATCCCTTCTCAAGCAAAGCATGTTTGATTTAGAATGGTATTGTTTTAAATGAGGTATTTTAGAATATTTTGTTATAAATATTTATATTTTTTTCTTTTTTCTGCTATTTTAAATTTTTATTATAATTATTCTTTATTTTTTCCCTTTTTCTGATTTTTTTATAATAATTGTTCCATATTTTTTTTCTCATTCATTTTATATTCCAGAAGTAAAGTTACAGTTGAATAATACAGCATGATAAATGGATCTGGTTGTGAAACTGAATGTAAATGTGCAGATATTTATTTATGGAAGAGGGAAATGTGGAGCTGCTGTCTCACAAAGATAGAGACTGTAGAAATTTATGTTATTAAGTGGTTATGGACCATTTAGCACCTGATTCAGATGTATTAAGTCGTGATCCTTCTAACAGAGCATGTAAATGACATGGTGAAATATGCTAAAAATTACAATAATAAAAAGATTAGGAAGTTATGAGCAGTGATGGAGTCTATGATTAATGGTAGAAAGATGTCTGTGTTGAGCCTGTTCCATCCTGAGGAATCAGTTCAGTCATATGTCCGTTGCTGCATTCTGTTCACACAGCTTCTCTGTCCCCGACACAAGCCTAACACCGCCGGAAAAACTGAGGCCCGAAGGCATCGAGTTCTCTTCAGCACATTCCAAACAGCGCAGAATGGCAGAGGGATCACAATCCAATATGTTGCACTTCGGGATATAAATCATATTTGGGCTTCATTTCGTGACTAAAACTCTACGGATGGGTCCTAAACTGTTGTGCAGCTGAAGGCAGAGCCTGGTAAAACGGTTTATATTGTTCTCTAAAACCCCAATCATATATCTATATATATCTATCTATATATATATATATATCTGCCTCAGTGAGGGAACTTTTCTATTCTTCTATTTTGAACTTTGTGTCATAAATTTGAATAAAAGGTGGAAATAAATGACAAAATGGCATTTATCCAAGATTAGGGATTTCAATGAGATGAAATGAGGTTCACTGAACTGTTCAATGAAATCCTAGTTAAGTGTTATTCCTGCTTTGCTCATGGCACCGATAAAATGGAGTCTTTTGCACTAATTGTTCAGATGACATTGGCCATCGAAAAGACTCAATAGTTATTGCAAAAAATATTTATTCATTAAAAATAAAGCTTAATTATTAATAGGTTCTAGAGTTGCAGCATCACCTCTATGATGAGAAGAAAAGTTGGCAAATCCTGATTCCGTCTCATAAATTGTCCTAAACTATCAATTTGGAAGTCTGATTAACAATCAATTTAATAATATAAACCAGCATCATCCTATCAACAGCCTGTAAGGGTTGAAGGATTCAGAGTTCTAAAGAAGTGGTTGGCATTACATACTGTATATATATAACATTAAGTGTGGAGGTTGAAAGGACTACAAATATGGCTTCTGTGGTCGCTGTTCTTTGTTCTCAAGCCATTGAATATAGTATATTATGTCCGTAGGCATGAGAGAAAATCAGCATTGCTAATTTGAGAGATATCACATTTTTGCTACTACAACAATTGCTACTAAATCGCTACTTTGATAGGTTGCCTTTAATTTAAAGTCATACCTTTTGATTATTTAACTGAGATGACATGTTTTTGGGTGCAATAGGGTGCGAGCGTCTCAAGATGATGTTTTGTGACAGTGTAGTAGACATACAAACATCTAATATGGAAATATCTGGTCAGCAGACCAGCTTGATCAATGTGTTTACCAAAATCTAATAATGACATTTTAAAGGTGGAGAGAGGGATTAAAGAGCTTGAGTAGGAGTTCCTGGCAGCCATGTAGCTCTTAAATAAATTAAACAGGTGCAGTAGAAGTTCAAGTGCAGGGTTTTGAGCTGAAATGTTTAGACTGAGGATGAAACACTTTGATTAAAGCCTCTTTCTGCTGGCTTATTGGTAATCTGGAGAATGCTCAGTACATTGAGTACACAGAAAGGGAACCTGTCTAATCAAATGTCATTACAGGCTCGACACAAAGGATTTAGGAACAAAAGCACCAAGCACAATGCAATTCATTTGCACACATGCACTGATTCGGATTTCATAGTGCTGGTTAAAATGGAAACGGTGAAGAGATGTGGTATCTTACCCTGTAATCAAGTTCCGCTGCTTAAAACAACTTTCTTTTCGATACAGGAAATTAAATAAAATCTGCTTGAGACATGTTTGTCATCATAAAGCACGAAGAGCTGTATTTCTGTTATTGGTGTTAAGAATTGTGTGTCTTGATTGGGTTTAAAATATTGATTTATAAAGTTGTTTTTGTTACAAATGGGAGCGATTTTGCTTCCCTTATTTATTCCTTTTTATTATTATTACTTCTGAAATAAACCGAACAGAATGCAGGATAAGTGTATATACATAAGCTTTATGCTTTTGCCTTTGCAGTCATTAGTTAATGCATGCACTGTTGACCTTATCATCTAAGCTGCTTGTGTATCAGATCATGCATAGTGTGCATTGTTTGCACATATTTTGTGTGTAGGGGCTGACTAAACAATAATAAAACAAATACAACAAATAAAAAATGAATATACTACTTATTTCCATCCACCACTTGTCGAGAGTCTGAGACACACTGCGGGGGTTTTCATCCGATACCTTCTTTACGCTTCGGAGGCACATATGTCCTTCTGCATGCATGCCTTCAAATCTGAAGTGAATTCGCCAGAATAATGACATCTGGTCAAAGGCATGAGGAATACAGAATTACTTTTACTATCATATGATAGCTTGTGGCAAAAAGGATCAACTCCATTTTCCATAGAACTCAGGTTCTCTCAATCATTAATGTCCTCACCCCCTGGTCAAAAACGTGTTTTTCTTCACGTCTGAATGTTTGAGCTTCACTGTGCACAACGATGTACAGTATGTGCAGAGTTTGCCGCTAGAATTTGAATGAGGTTTTTCCACACTTTCTAAAAAAAACAAATGAAAAGAAAATGCAGGGACAAATTATTCAAGGAAAGTAATTCATATACAGTACAATGAAGCATGTCTGCGAGGGAGCTTTCAGGTGCCACTGCTGTAAATCCAGATAATTATACAGAATATGATACTCTGGGCAGTCTGTCGATATGAGATGCCAGTATGATATTTATTCAATGATTTTTGTATTTGTTGGACACAGTGTTTGACATACAAATACATCCGATGGGGAAAAAATGTCCTTCCTCTTCGCTTGAATCTAAAATCTATCGAGTCAGATACAAGTTTGCTTTAAATATTTTGAATATAAATGAGTTGTTGTACTGTGAGGAACAAGGGAGTTCAGGTACTAACGCTGTAAATCATTTACAGTGTAATTTCCCAGTAAGTAAATATTTCTTAATTAATTATAATTATATAAGTATATTATGAACATTGCTTTATATAATTCAACTCTTTCATTAAAATGAATATTAATTTTCTCTTGTACATAGTACAAGTACATAGTCTCTCTATAACTGCATGTCTTCACATAAGATCTATGACAAATTTGTCCAAACATATTCACCATGTGACATTTATAAGGTGATAATACGTCAATGCTGTGCTCACAGCTTGCTGCACTGCCCTGAGTGGCCAAAAAATTGAAATAAAAAAAAAAGCAATTAATGCAATAATCCTCAGAATTGTCAGATCTTCCTGGTAGTTGACATTATTCATTCATTCTTCACTGATCATACATGCACAATCAACTGTGTAACTATTACTCTAGAGTAAAAAGAAAAAAGGCTATTTCATACGAAATCCGAGGAAGGACCAGAGACTTGACAAGCACAAAACATGTTTATGGTGATTCCAAGCCATCTTATGTTAAAATGCACCACTGCTGGCATTTACCTGGAGCAGATACAGTGTGATTAACCTCCTGTTCTCAGGGTGCCGTTTGCGGAGATGTTCTGCTATTATCTCATACTCGTATACCGTTATGTTTATGTTTGCTGTGCACCTGGGAACATCGCATGGCCAGGGTCTCCTAGATACAGAGCAGCACATATTTACTTTTGTCAGTGCCATAGCATAATTTCACCTTAAATTATGTCATCTCTTGCGTAAGCAACAAGAAACAGCAGATGTCTCAAGTCTCCGGAGGTTTGAACGAGAGCTCAACTTAATGTGCCGCATTTGCAGAGAAAAGGCACAACATGGTATCTTTGCATTTGAATTGAATTTTATAGGTTATTGCAAATTATAAGTATAATAAGTAATTCATAATTGAATTTTTATAAGGTTTTATAGCTTGGACCCACACTACTTATATAGGTCTGTGGTTATGGTGTCCCTTATTAAAATCCTATTCATTTATTTATGTCTGAATTTTATTTAGAGGTGTCTACCTATAGACGCCTGTTTACTTTTTGTTTTATTATTATTATTTTTGATCGAGGAGGAATGTGTTTTTTGTTAAAGAAAAGAAAACTCTTATGTAACCTTGCTGTTAAGTCAATGTTACTACTGTTGCCTTTTCAGTCACTCAGTCATTTTCTATACCCACTTATTCCTCATTAGGGTCGCAAGGGTCTGCTGGAGCCAATCCCAGCACATTACAGTGAGAGGCAGGGATACACCCCAGATGGTCGCCAGCCTATTGTGGGGCACACACACCATTCACTCACACACTCACCTACGGGCAATTTAGAGTCTCCAATTAACCTCAGCATGTTTTTGGACTATGGGAGGAAGCTGGAGTACCTGGTGAAAACCCACGCAGACACGGGGAGAACATGCAAACTCCACACAGAAAGGTCCCAGACCCAGGACCAAGGAGGTCTTGAACCTGCGACCTTCTTGCTGTGAGGAAACTTGCGTGTGTAACTCAGGATATCTCCTGCAACACCTCATAATATCATTTGGAATATGAAGACACCTATGGTGTGCACCGAACACTGAGAAAAAGAAAAAATTAAGGGCACACTGACACACTTAATCTGAAGTAATGGAAGTGACATCCCATAAGGTCTTTTTCACAAGGACACCCAGGGTGGTGTCCGTCTAGGTGTGTAATATTACGATGAAGACCATGCAGCGAATGCATGCAGTGCCTCTGGGGAATAAAGCGGTAACGGCCTAAACGCTCGTGTCTGACACGCCAACTCACTACAAGCTTTCTTTTTTTTTTTTTTTTTTATTACACCGCTGCGTGAGCATTTCCCCATGCAACAGCATCATCTCCTGCCTGGGAGGTTTTCATTACGTTATTGAGTTACCTTTTGATAAAGGACGGAATTTATTTCTGTCCTCACCCCACGCAACACCTCCTATCCTCTTTGAAAAAAAGACAAATGGGCGAATTTATGAAATAACAGCAAATTGGTATTAAATTAGAACAAAAAAACATTGGGTTGCTTCATTGGAGCTTCTTGCTAAGTTTTTAAACTGTGTTTGAGTGATAATTTCAGGCCCCTAAATAATCGTTCTTTTTCCTTCAGGGCAGAGCAATCTCTGAAGTGTTTTTTTTTTTTTTTTCATTTCCGAGCTGTGTTATGTTGGATGCTTCCTCGAGGTTGCAGGGAGAGTCGACAAGAAATGGTGGTTACAGCTCATTTAAACCAAAAGGGCCAGACCGGGGCCAGCTGTTCTTTTAGAGGGTTCAGCTAAATTATCCCTGAAAGTGAAGCGTGCTTGCTTTAGCAATGTTGCGGTGCAGTGTGGGAGGGATTCGCGAGGAAGTGAAGTCAGATAGTCTCGGGCCACAGAGCGGAACATGTAGCCCGCAGGTATCGTTTTATACAAACAAAGTACCTTTGCTTGGCCTTTGCATGCAGGGAATGCAAAACAAGACATTCAGCTAGCCATCGTAAAACCACAGAGTTTCATTATTTATGTTCACATCAGGAGGAAACTGTGCACATACTATCTGTTAAGCTGGGCGCATATAAAGTTACTCTATAAATATTTCTGGTCTGTCACTTCATGAGAAATGAAGCCCGGTGAAAGTTCAATCAGGAAGACTTAAAGGGGAAATACCCAGCACATTTTCAGGTCTATATATTTACTCCCGGGCTCTGCTGGTATATATTTGCATGATTTACAGTTAAATAAACTGATTCATCTCACGTCCAAAACTCCACAGGATGCTGTACAGGGTCCATCGTTGTTACAGTTTTTGCGGCCTGCTGGCTGTGATTTTTGCTGAGGTTTTTGGGGAATTTTTGAAGAGATTTTGAAAAAGCTATTTCGAAAACATCATTTATTGTAATCACAAACCCTTAAAAAAAAGACGTATCTTCTTATCAACTGTGTATGTATGTGCTTTCAAATCAAATTCAATCAATGTGAAACAACTACAGCATAGTGCTCCTGCGACATATATTACCTCTGGTACAATGAGAGACTTCTGCTATTTGAAAACCGATTGTGCTCATTTTATATACAGTTTCATGTATTTTTTTTTCTGTTGGAGAGTCGCATAGCAGCAAGTCAAGCAACAAGAAACAGACCAGCCGTGAAAAACTAGAGACGACAGTAAGACATAGCATGCCTATTCAATTCTGTATTTTTTATACAATTGATAATGGGTCTATTTCTTTTTGCGTATTTGTTCACACATCTGGTTGAATGTACTGATTCTTGTTTTCCTTAAAACATTGAAATATGACTCAATTATGCTATGAGGTTAATGATATGTTCGCTATAAGTTTTGAAACTTTGACCATGTTGAATCGAGATATCGTAGCTGTCTAAATAAATATGTTCACTTTAAAGCTATAGTGCGGAACATCTGTCTCCCTCTGCTGGCAGTGAAAAGCTAATTACACAAAAACATTTGTGAAACGGTTGGTACATTTTTATAGCATTACAAAACCCTGTCAAATTTGTGAGAATTCAGTTCAGCAAGCAGAGAGTTGACACGAGATTAAAAAAGAGATTTACCCAGTGGTGATATGTTTTATTAGCATTGTGTGAATCCATTGAATGGATTGGACATGAATGAATGAATAAATGAGGAACAAGATGTTTTAAATATAGTGTCCTTGTCCACATATTTACACTCAAGAACAACAACAACAGCAATAAAAATAACAGTAATAATTATATTACAGCCAGGTTCCAATTTATGCCCACAGTAGGTTCTGAGAAGCTGTTCATAAGCTGAATTGTTTGTAAGTCGTTATATATTAAATTTCAAACTATAATTGACATTTGAAGTCATAAATGCTATTACTACTTTAAATAAGAAATTACTGTTCTCTAAGACTTACAGAAACAATTACAAGACAAAAACAATACATATACATGATTATAGAGTTTGTGTAAATTGTTCCGATCATTCATACAGTAGGCACATGCCACATTAGCCATCTTCTCACTGCTGTCCAACTTTTTGATAAAGGCACTTTATGTCTTACCACTACCACTTGCTTGCTTTACACTTCTTGCCACTATCCAGAGCACTAGCTTTTGCTTTATCAACCATGATACATGAGGTTAACTTGTACAGAAATGGCAAAAAAAAAAAGTATCTAAGAGGGTATGAAGTCAACGTGCTGAGATGCTTACAGACATGTGCAAGAAGGAACTGGGAGCGATAAAGGAGATGAATGTTGGAGATGACGTATGGAGTGGTGCTGCTCAGTGTGGGTTGTGGCTGAAAAGAAAAACCCAGTTGGATGTCCATAAAATGCTGTATTGTGAACACTATATTGTATATATTTAAGTATACCAACACCTAATGAATATATCTATTTACCTGTATATATTTACATATATTTATATGTCCCATACTGCAGCTTTAACGTTTACTTGATTTATTTCGATTTTTTTGCAGTCAGTCCATGTTTTCTTTCACCCCAAAAAATAAAGGTTTGACCACAAAGTCAGTCACAAAGTCAGTCGCCTTCTTCCTGTCAAACTTCAAAACGAGCCTCATCTCTGCCACAATCGGCTGTCTTTTCGGTGTCATGTCTCCTTGGGTTGACCCCTTCATCTGAAACAGCTGTCCACTGTCTGCTGCAATATTCCTGCCCAGTTTACGGTTTACGGCATGGCTCCCTGTGTAAACACGTCTCGCAGCCAATTGTTTTCAGAACAGATGTGAAGCCTATAAACACCTACTGTTTGAAACCAGACATGGTTTGCAAATGAGGCAGACTGCAAAAGGCAATGTGTGTTGTCATATATATATATATATATGTTGTCATATATATATATATATATATATATATATATATATATATATATATATATATATATATATGTATATCGTGTGTGTGTATTATCATATATTACCCAATGATAATAAATAAAACAACAACCGACTCAACAGATTTATTCACATTGCATCATTCTTGTAAACACTACAACTCAAAGTGGAAAACACACACACACCCTAAGACCAGAACAGACGTGAAGACCATAAACGCCTACTCTTTGAAACCAGAGACGATTTTCAAACAAGGCTGATTGCAAAAGGCAATTTGTGTTGTCCCATAATATATATTTATATATATGCATTATCATGCGTCACCCTATGATAATAAATAAAACACTAACAGCCACAACAGATTTATTCACATGTCGCCACCATTCTTGTAACCACTACAACTCAAAGAGGAAAAAATAAAATCACACACACACACACACACACACACACACACACACACACACACACACACACACACACACACACACACACACACACACACAAAACCCTGCGACAAAGGCGCTAGAAACGGCTGACTTCTCCCCCATCTTCACAGTTGTAACTCGCATTTGCAGTCCCAAGGGTCCATGGAATAATTCAGACAAGTAAAAGTAAATTCGGATCATCCACTTAACCCCCGTGTTGCATAAACAACAACTTGGATTATCTTCGCTGCAGCAAGGAGACAAAGTACATTCAACAGCAAACACAAACACACACACAGACCCACGAGAGGCCTGTGCACTTGCCAACACACACAAACAAACCATGCAGACACATCAAATGGGAAAGCATCTTGAGTTGTTAGGGTGAGAGTTTTTTTTTGGGTGGGGGGGTTATTCACTGAGAATATTCATTCTTGATCCTTGAAATTGATCATATGTTTTCTCCACTTTATAAAATGAAGAATGTAATTACAAAATGCTTTTTTGCCATCCAATTCTGTTGAATATTCATTCTGGATTGTTTATATTCCTAAGAGCATAAATCACCATTCTTGCGTGACCAGGTACGACGTCAGCCACAACAAAGTGATGCGAGAACACAAAGCCGACATCAACGGGGACGCTGCCATACGTTTATCTACGGTACATCCCTCTGAGCTCAGCTGGCTGTAAACGAATCCACTTTGGCAAACAATGTCGGGCAAATAATGTGATTTCCACTCGGCCGTCATAATGCACGGACTGTCGTGATAACACAACATTTGTCACGGCTCAGCACGGAGGCAGTGTTTAACGGCGCGATGTAAGCGGATATTTACAAAGATCCCAGTGACAACTGTTCATTTGGCCCAGCACATTAATTGCAGTAGAGCTGCCTGCCGCGGCCCACAGAGAGAGGTCATTCACGCTCTTTTTAACATGGACGGGGGTGTTTTTTGTTTTTTTTTCTTTTGGAACAGTGCAATGAACTTGAGGGGTTTTAACCACCGCTTTATGTCCGTGATGACACGCAGTTGGGATAAACATGGGCAGCGGTCAAAGGTTTTTCTTCTATGAGGCATGTGTTCAACATTTCCCTCAGTGCTTCGCAGTGCACTGACTCAGAGGAGCACTGTAGGTCATGGCCGACAGCAGCAGCAGCGGCGGGGGGGGGGGGGGGGGGGGGGGAGACGTGCCGGAATAGACCGGACTCAACCTCTCTGATCCTCAGCCAAATGAACCGGGAGTCAACTGGCCACAAAGATCGCAGCTTATCACTTTGTGCCACCTGAGCGAGGCTCAGTAGGTGACCGATCGGCCGCATTGTCAAACGGGCGCGTTTTATGCTTTGTTAAAGTCACCTTGAAGCTCGCGTCAGTAAGTAGCTCACGCTAAACCCTGCAGTCATGCAAAGCTGCTCAGCTGACTCACAAGAACATGCATGGCTGTCTTATACTGTAGGGAGTCGTGTAAATCAAATCCTGCCAGTGTGCGGAATAATATAAAGCTGGTATTAGATTTTTTTTTTTTTTTACCAGTTTAATATTTAAATTTCTGTGGTATATTTATAAAAAATAACATGCTTTATGGTCAGAGAGCAACTAGTTAGACCTATAGCAGCAAGGCAGTCTGTCTTCTCACACACCCACTCTGTTGTGATTGGCCTAGCGCCCGAGGAAATGTCCCACCCCTCAGAGAACTGGGGTCAGTTGGAGAATCTGGAAGTCAAATAGAGGCACTCCAGAAGGAAGGGGTCAGCTACATGGATCCAGTTACTATTGGTATCTATGCCTGATGTAACCACATAATCATAACCAGAGTTATTTTTACATGGCTTGTATTTATCCAGGTCTCAGCAGCACTACAGAGGAGCCCAGACCACAACAGATTGAGTGGGTGGTCTCATTTCATAGTTTGTGCGATAGCAGGAAAAATAGAGAAATAACACACATTGAAAAATTGGGTAACCCTTCCTTTTACTGTCCCCTAATTACTAGGTATTTAACTGGTAAATATATGATGATAATAATAGTATCTAATTTGGTGATTAGTATGTTAACACTACTAGGTACATGGCAAGAATATGGTAATGCTAGCACTTCCTTTTACAGTACAGTTTCTGTTTATTTACTGTGTAAGATGTCATGTTTTACAAAGTAATAACTCAGAACCTACATGATACAATTTGTATATTTTGTGTTGGAAAGGGCATAATATCCATTACCAATTATTTACTGGGTAAATCTCGCATTAAGTATTTATCTACCTACTGTGGTTACCAGTGGTTATTACCCAATGATACCATATATGGTAAACTAGTAGTATCTAGTAACTAGTATCACAGCCTTAGTTTCTTTGTATTTACTTATGTTATTTATTATGTTTATAATTACTCAATTACTCAATAATATGTTATATGTGCCAAATATTTAGCAGGTATTTCAGCGGGTATTTCCTAGTATTTCAGCTATAGATTCTAATAATTTTCTTACGTATTACCAATGGTAATAACCCAATGATTATATATATTTCTCAGGTAAATACCTAGTATTTTAGCTGTAGTTTCACTGTATTTACCTATTTATTGCCAGTGCTAAGCAAATAATATTGACCTGTTTCCATCTCAGGAACTTCAGGATCATTTTACAGGGCTGGGGCATGTTGTGCATGTTTCCACTGCAGGAACAATCCCAGAAGGAACCTTTAAGCTTTAAAAAGCCTTCAAAAGCCCCTGCTTCAGAATAGATACTCAGAATGGCCCGGAGAAAATCCTGGATGGTGATTTGATAAACATGCTTTATATTAGTATAATACTTTTTTAGGAAGATGAAGAAGAGATGGCAGAAAAATCAACATACAATGTTTTGCTTTTTGCCGAGTTGCTTCTAAGGAAATGGTCGTGCAACGATTACTTAATACCCGCAGTGTAAACGTTAACTTTACAGGAACCTTCCTACTTGGTGGAAACACAGCAGCTGAGAGAGCTGATTTACCTAGTAATTAGGGGACTGTAAAAAGAAAGGTTATCAAAAAGTGTATTTTCATAATTAAATTAAGAAAAAACATTTAAGAACCTTTAAGAAAAGACATTTTACACAATGTGTTATGACCTTTTGGTGTGTCTTATTTGACTGTTCTGAAGCCAACCGGTGCTCTTGTTGTCACAGATGTTTTTTTCCATCTATGCTCGGTCGCTGCTCACACGCCTCCATAACCCTCCGATACTAAATCAGCCTGCGGATTCTCTCATTCGTTTGACTTTGGGAACTAAAGAGGTCTTTTTATAGAGCAAAAAAAAGAGGCTCACTTGGAGAAAATAGATTCATTTGTGTTTGATCACATAGACCCAGAGGGTAAATGATTTCCTTCAAAAAGCGGGTTTGAATGTGCCAGTGCGGCAACAAAACTGCCAGAGAGCAAATGGGATGCCCCAAAGCATTTGTGAAAGCCCGATAATGATCACAAGTAACGCCTCTCTGTGGTCCACAGTACGTCTGATTAGTCATCCCCATGCTAGATGGAACTGGCTTCTTATCCGCAGCCGTCATCTCAATTACTAAATAAAAACTCAGCTAAGAATCACCCGAGGAATCCCACACAAATCAACAGCCTTTGATGAATTGGCGCACGATCCGTGGGCTGAGCTCACTTTGGTGGAATTAGTTTTAAATACCTTTCGGTCTTAAGATACTCTCAGATCTGACACTGTGTGATGCAAGCTTGCACACAACCCCCATAAAATGTCCTTCATCTGGGCATCTGTGCCATAATATACAGTCTGTTGTTATTAAAAAAAAAAAGAGTGGAGAGAATATAAAAGTGTTGTGTCATGTCGGGGGAGCAGAAAAAGTGTCTCATACTTTTCCCTTTGCTGAGCTGAAATTTTAGACAACATGACAGATTACATATGACAAAAATACACGCTTTGAGCAGATCCTCATTAATTTGATTTAAATTTCCATACCTCCAAGCAAAAGGAATCTCAGAGGAGAATAATTTTGAGCTATAAACAAGTTTATATGATAATTTTGCAAAACTTATGGATCAGTCGTTACAAGACTGTGTTTGTGTCTAATATGAGTCAGTGGCAAAGTTCAGTTCAAAACTCTCTGAAATTTACTTTGTTACATTTGTGACGTGGATGCAGTTTAAATAATGCAGCATTTCAACAGGCTAAAATTTGATGGATATATGTTATACATTGCGTCTGAAAAATCATACCTCAAAATACAATATGTTTTATGTTAATGTTAGAATATGCAGTAAACAGATTACCAAAAGAAGCACAATACAAACCTATTTTTCTCCCACCACAAAAAGTGCTGTAGTACTGTGTAGAGGCGGTGCTTTGGGGAGAATTCATTCACTCTTTGGTGCAGTATTAACCCTCTATGACTTTGCCATATGGTAACAAACCCATTTTATGCCTACTACACACACACACATTACAGCACCAGTTATAATGCACAGTATTTAAAAGAAGTGGAGCCATAAGAGAACCGATAGCAGTGTTTAAATTTGTCATTAATTTTGTTTAAAATTGTTACTGAAGTCCTTTTGTCACCGTCACCTGACATTCAGGAGCAACTTGGGGTTCAGGATCTTGCTCAAGGACACTTTGACACATGGGCAGTCACCAACTCTGAGATTAGATAAGACCTGCTCTCCCTCCAGAGCCACAGTTAGGTTGTCAGATCCATCAATTTGATAGATACACATTTGAATGTTAGTTGCAGTAAGACTATTAGCAATCACACTGGTGTACACACTATAGACTTGCACTTTGGACATGATACATTTTCGCATGGACATGATACATTTTCCAATTTTCCAATTTTAAATGTTATTACAATGTTATTACCTATATATATATATATATATTTTACAGTGTTTTCATTATATTTTCACCTAGGTACAGTGTCATATGGCAATATGGCAATGACCCATAAAAACTACAAAAATAAAACTTAAAAAATGTGAAATTAATTTCTAATTGTTTAATTTCTCTTGTTTATGTCTATTTTAAGACAAGACCAAAACAAAACATGCAAAACATTTTTACCAAGTAGCATCAGCTTTGTGTACTGTAGAGGGTTAATAATAACAAACAATTAGCGCATTGTTCATTGCATCAACATTCAGATGCTGAACTTATCCCTGTGTGTATTATAGATCTATGAATACGTGATTTGGAAGCGTAAGGAGATAAGATGAGGCATGAGTGGTGCTGTGGGGAAGCTTAGAGGGAGCCCAGAGAGGAAGCATCATGCTGGTGAAAAGGTCATGTCTCAAATTTTACAGGTAAACAGCGTGAGATATTAGACTCAGTTATGAGCCATGTCTGGTCCACACACTTTTTGATTGGACAGGTTTAAGGTTCCGGGGAATTGGAGTTTGAATATTTAATTTACTGTTGTATAAACAGATTTTATCCTTATGACATTTAAACCCCAAATTTAAGTGAGCTAGTGGAACGGGTTACACTCTTTTGAGATTTGCATTAGGTTTCATTTAGGGTTGCTTCTTTTGCAGAAACAGCACGGAAATGGAAATTAGAGGGGAGCTGAGTATAAAGGTCAGTTTGTTAATGAAACAAAGCTCAATGTCTGAATTCAAGTTCAGACTGCAAATGTCTGGCTATAAAGACATGCTTTTACCCAATTGATCTGCCAACTAATGGGCTACAAGGGTTTTATAGGGTTATATATCTTATAACAAACTTTACACCCAGCTGAATCTAAATTAAAAAGCAACAGTTCATTGTTGGAGAGAACCACTTAACCTTGTAACATACACATTTTTGGAAAATGGTAAGTGTTGGGAGCATTGAACTGGATGCTAATTTCCATTGTCATCATAATTAGGCTAGGGCTCTTATATTGAAGAAGAACGCTGTCTATTTTAAGAACTCTCTCTCTTTTTCTAAAGCTATAGAAGCGTAAAATCAGGCTCTGCTCTGCGGAGCAGTGGCTGTGTGGAGTCACACTCGGTTTGCAGTCATGCTGAATTATTTGGTTTGTGCTCCAGCATCGCGAACGCAAACCAGGACTCACACACATTCATATTAGTCATCAAAAGAGATCATCCTTACCAGGAATAGACAGCGTCTGTGGTTTGCTTCCGCTCCTTACAACGAATCACGTTTGCAATGGAAGAAAGTGGTGTGATGGTGTTATGCTGTGGGAGCAAGTGGAGGTGGATGGTTGGGTTTAAGGGTCAGTTCATGCTGGATCACAACTGGTTTGTACAACGTGTTCCCCAGAGTGTTATTGTGTAGATTGGGGAGGACTTCAAAAAAGGGCTCTTATTTTCACCCTGCAAAAAATGGAATATTATCAGGAGTAAATTTTATTTAGTAATTGAAAATTCCAAAATCAAGTAGAATTATCTTGAGTTATCTTAATCAATTACAATTTGATTTATTTTTAAGTTTTTCAAAGAATTTGAAATAAAAAAGTCAGAATATTGAGATAAAAGTCTATAATATGAGATAAAAAGACATTAACTTTAGACTAAAAACTTGAAATAAGCCATGTCGTCTCAAAATTATTTAAATCCTGGCTACAGCCCGGGTACTACAGTATTTTATCAATTAGATAAGACTTCATTAAAGCCAATTTCTTTATCATTTGTCTTCCACATTGTTTCCTTATATGTACAAGTTTTTATACCAGAGAGTGTTGAGCTTTAGTCCCCATCTACATTTTTTTTTAAATTTTTTTATGCAGCAAAACCTAACAACTCACCCTCGGGTGGTTTTCAGGAAGAGGTGGGTGACTTCATTAAATAGTTAAGTTAGCTGCAGTAAACCCCTGCTCTACACAGCAGGTTCTGTCTAAGCCATTGAGGCATAGGAAGGATTCTTTAAAGGAAATTACTGTAAGAAAAAACAGATTTAGCAAGATTAATTAGCAATTAGACTTTTAAATGAGAAGAACAGTCTGAGCTATAGGATTTGATGGTATTTTGGCTGGGGCTATGTGCAGCGGAAATACTAGTGCAACACTTGAGATCATGTAGTCCACTGCATATGAAGTATTTATTTGTCTTCTCTACTTTGTCCATGTGTGTGTGTGTGTGTGTGTGTGTGGAGGGGGGGGGGGTGTCTGGGAGAGATGTCTGGGAATGCTTTCTCTCTCTCTGTCTGTCTCTCAGTGTGTGTATGTGGATATATTTATATTTTGGGATGATATAGTTCACTCTGTTATTAGCTGGACTATGTATTAACTGGCAAATCCATTGATCCACTGTTTGTGTACACTGTAAAATATGTTTAATAATGTTATCTTCTAATTTATAGTAACTAATTGGCAGCCATTATCCAGAAAGTTACTAGGAAGTAATTATAATTATTAGTTTTTACAGTAGAAGTGCTGTACTTCTTATTGTATTGTGTCTTTACTGTGAAATCAAAACTGAATTAAATACTATGATTTCAGTTGTACTTACAGTATCGGGTGATTGGGTGATTAACTGCATTATAACACAGTATTACTTATTGTAAAATACACAACGAATATATATGAATATATATAAATGAATACAGATTTCATTACAGTGTAATTTTGGCCAGAAAATAGATATTGACTTCTAGAGATACCATGAACATGATTTCTGTAAACTTTCAATTTGAATTTGATAAAATATGATATTGACAATAACATTCAGCATTTTTTGTATTTTTATTTTAAGAACTGCTTTAAAAATATATATGCACTATAGCCTCACACACATCTACAGCCATCAACAGCAGAGGTGTCTAAAGTATTCACATTCATTACTCTGGTCGTATAGATACTAGGGGCTAAAGTACTTCTGTAGAAGTTGAAGAACCAACAATCACGTTTTTGCATGTGATATTACAGTTTATGTGTTATATTGTCCCTTTAAAAGCATTCAAACAGTGAATGAGCTAACATCTATTAAATAAACATTCAATAATGACAACAAGTGATTTAAGTAAAAAAAACAACCTTTAACTAACAAATAATACACTTTCTGGCAGAAAATTACTCTGACTCGACAGTTTTCATGAAACTGAGCCAGAATGAAAAGAAGCAGGGCTATTATATTAAAATGTAAAGAGTAGAAGTAAACGGCTGAAAAACAATTACAGTAAATTATAGTTACTGCAAATTTCTCCTTCAGTAGGATGAAGTAGGTGTGAGAGTGGGTGTAGTATAGGTAAGTTATCACTTTGCAGTTAGTTATCTTCCACACCAGAGAAGCACAAAAATAGTGGAATACTATTTTTTCTTGCACAACACAAAAAATAAGTAAAAAATATCAACTTGATATATTTCAAAATGAGCTTCTTTCTAATGCTATACCTCAGTCATTGTCCTAATTTAAGCTAATTTTAAGATAGTGCTAGCTTTAACAAAGATGGTAGATTGGGGAAACATGTCTTTGTCACTTGTGTGTCAATGTTTTTTTTCTTTTTTTGGAGTTCAATTCAATCTGGAATTTTGAGTTTAAGAAAGGTAAAACAGATATTTTGAGACTTGCTGTGTTCCTAAGGACTTCAGCGCATGTTGTATAATATTTTTGTTATATTTCTATTTCAAGCTCAAGTTTGAGACAATAGTTTTGCCTTGTTTTATGAGGTGAAAACACATTTTATTGAGACAACTTATCCCATATCTATAACTTATCCCATGTCACGTGTCCACACTCTATTTAATTCTTTATAACTCTGCACTGACACATGTGAAAATGACCATGAAGACGACGTACATCCACGAGACCTATTGTAGCTCGTTAGCTACCTGACACCTCTGATCAACAGGTATGCGCGTGGCTCTCGCCAACCCCGCGGACTTTTATTTTTTTTTCCGCCATGAACAATCGTGACAGGTGTTTGGCAGGTGTGAAATGTCAGAAGAGCGAACAGAAGCCCGTGATGTGACGACTCCGGTGTGTCTGCTGTCCGTCGTGGCGGGGGGTTCCGCTGCGGCGGTTGGACGGATGAGCGACTTCCGCGGCTCTGATTGGCCCGCTCCGTCCCAGCGGGAGCAAACCGGGCTCCGCTCGTCATTACTGTTGCTCCGGTTCACCACGAGCCCGTCAAACACCGCGGGGGCTCCGGCGCGCGTGAACGTCTCTCTCTCCGCCTCGGACCTGGGAGGAATTCGAAACCTTTATTGAAAAGCGTCGCTTCGCACCATGGATGCTACCATTTACCACCTACTGGAGGAACTGGAGGACCTCAACTGTAGTTTGATAGATGCTTTGCAACACACTTTTATGGAAAACGCTTCATTTTCATTGCTGAGCGCTGACGGTAAGACGGAATGTATTTCTTGTTATATATAGTTTTTTGCGCCTTGGGGGAAAATGGGAATTATAAGATAAGGGGTCATTTTTTATTTTACTTTATTATTATTATTATTATTATTATTATTTTATCCAAGGTTTTTATTGCAACGCCACAACCGATGAGATTGGAACCTGCTGGCCGCGGAGCAGCACCGGGAGGATTGTAGAGAGACCCTGCCCCGAGTACATCAACGGGGTGAAGTACAACACCACCAGTAAGAGCAGAAAGTTCTTTACCCTGCATTTGTTCCGTGAAAGCGGTGAGATAGAAGATAACGACGATACGAGTTCAGCACTGGATTATTAGTTATTATAAAGTGATTCTTGTAGGCACAGATGCGCTGATTTTTTTTTTTTTTTGGAGATGGGCGGCTGCAAACTCAATAACCCCCACCCCCTTCTCTGTTCTGATAAGAAGTGATGATATCAATGATCATTTCTCCTCCAGTCGCTGGAAGAGCTGCCTCACAATGAGCACATACCATGTTAAAGGATAAATTCACCCAAAATCAAATAAACAAAATTCAAATATTTTCAATTTGCCAGTAGCCCAGCAGCACCATTTTCTACCTTTATCTATGAGTTCATGTATTTGCCTCCTGTTGAATTTAGGCCGCAGCAATTTCAGAAACCTGGCTTCATGGCAGCCCTCAGCCACCCTGTCGTTATTGAGCCCATGTCGATGTATGCTGGATAAATGACTGTTGTAAGTATTCTCATGTTGGATATGAATCCAACGTGAATCACAAACTATCGCGATTGATGTGAGGTTTGGAGCCAAGTAACCAAGTTTTAAGATAAAGTTGCAATTCCAAAACCAAACCAATAGTTTTTACCAAGCAAAGCTGAGAACAGTGTATCAAGGCTGTCAGGCACACCAACACCGCTGTGTTACGTATTGATCAAAAAGACAGAGGAAGACGTCAAAAAGCTCAATAAAATCAATTATTGTGATTGTTTCACAAAATAACACTTATAATGCACAATCTGCAGGTTTTCACTTAATGCAGCTATTTTCTTCATACACAAAAACACACACACCACACACACACACACACACACGTGAACACCACCCTCACCTTGCTGCCTACCTCTTACTGCATTGATTCACCTTTAGCCCTGCTGGTGCTCAGCATTCGTCGGACATGCCTGATGGTTTTGATCCACTCGATGTGAAATGTTCAGTCATTTGCCATGACAACATGTGCTAAACACCTTCCCCGACGTATACCCTTCATTTGTTGACACCCCTGTGGATCGATATAATAATTTATGACAAGCTGGCGTATTTGGATATTGCGTCGCCTGGGTCCTGCAGTGATTGAATATATGGCTTTTGCCTAATGGAATTGTTTATGTGCAGGATCTCTGAGACGGTCACATAAATTCATCTTCCCGTGGCGTCCTGCTGGTTTTGTCAGATTTGACAAATCAAAAGTGAAAGAATAAGTGCAGTAATAAAGGAGAAAAAATTAATTATTAAAATCAGGTGACAGATTTTTATTTTTGCTCCCTTTAGAGAACCTAACGTCATTATAGCAGACAGCAGATTTATTACCAGAAAGCTTCTATTTTTACCACAGATTAGAGGATGGACTAAAGTTGATTAGTCACATACATGTGTTTAGTAATATGCATGATATGAAGCTAATTGCCTCACATAGCTCATTTCTGTCAAGGCATATGAATATAACAACTGAATGCAAAGAAATAATTCTACTTTTAGAGTTGTTGTTGTTATTGTTTGTTCCTGGAACTATTATGGTAGGATAGAATAAGACGGGATGTATATTTTCAAACAAGAAGGTATTTGAACACTTGATTCCCCTCCTCAAATAAAAAAGTCCAACTGTAGTGCAGTGTAAAGTGTCTGTAATCAATTCTCATTACGTGAAGAAAAACAACACAGGAATCATGCAGGAATTTTAATTGGCTGGTGAGAATTCGCAGCGTGAAACTCTTTGATGCACTTTGGAAAGAGCATTAGAGTCAGTCTCTGTAGAATATGTCAGCAAATGTCTTTGGGGGAGGTTGACAAGACTCCAGCATGACCTGTTTCAACATAGCATGCACTTCTCAAAAGGCAAAAAAAATGCATTTATGTCTCTAGCACTGTTCCTCAAAGTGATACTGTAGTAAATATCCTTAGTTGAGTATTTGATTCAATTAGTTCTTTTTTTAGTCATCCATTAGTTAATATTTGTCTTTTTCCCTTTAAAGTTTCAGGCTCTGATTGTTCTGATGTTGCCTTACGGCTCTGATGTCTGTTGCTATCTGTTGTCTCTCTTCAGGCTTTTGGTAATTTGTTTTTTGCTTTTCATGCAGCATTTTCTAATTTTTTTATTTATTCATCTAATTGTTTATCCGAACAAGACAAGTGCATATTAACGGACATTTTTAGAGAGAATATTAATACGCCAGATTGTAACCAAAGGCTGATTTACAGCACCTGTTCCTTGGGAAGGTTGATGTTACTTTAAAGCCTAGAAGAACATTGCATGAGGACAATATAGCGAAATATGCAGCACGTATGCATGTGCATGTCACTCAACACATGTCACACATATGTCAATAGATTACCAAGGAGCATACAGGTTGCATACAATAAAATATAGGTCTGTCTATTTGTGTCAAGTGAACACGCCAGGAACACACATGATATTACAGCACATCCATGCAACAGTATAGTGAACAGGAGATAAGACGGTGATGGATGCAACCAACAATGAAATCATCCTACTTAGAAGTTCTGTGGATGTACAGCATACTCTTGACTTTCTGCAAAAGTCTTGGATACATTTACAATGTAGTACTGGTTCAAGAGGTTGTATGATGTAGTAGAATCTGTAAGCACATGTTTGGCAGCGCCTGCTTTACACTGAACAACTCTGCACAGACAGAAAAATGTGATCACTGTTATTACACTACCCTGTTATTACACTGCAAGAAATGAAACCTTAACACGTGAAAATATCTTCTATTTGCTAAAATAAGCTCAGTCTGTGAGTGGGTGAGAGTGGGATGAGTATGAATTATCTCAGATAATTTATCTTATTTCAATTTTTGCTTTTCAATTTAATTTTGTTTTGACTTTTTATCATAATGTCTTTTAATCTCAAATTTTAGACATTTTATTTAATATTTTTGTCTTTTTATCTTCTATTTTTTTATTCCTGTCAAAAAAGGACAAAAAAAATGAGTTGAATTTTTTTTTTCTTTTTTAGCCACGACTGTGAGTGTAGCAATAAATTCTCTTCCATTTGCTTTTTGATTTCTCAAAGTTAAAGAGTTAATGACCTGCACATCAGAAAAGTGTGACCCAGAATGGACTACTGTTACATTTTGAATGTCAAATCCTAGTACTTTGTTCTGCAAGTTGCTGAACCCTCAGAGATATAAATGTCTTATCTTCTGTGAAGCGCGTAGGTTTTCTGTAGTACTTTTAAATGAATGACAGAGGAAGCTAAATGTCAGCAAAATGGTGCAATCTTCCACAAAAAGTTTCCAGACTTAACAGGTCAGGTAACGGGCTATAAATTCCTTTCCATTCCTTCAAGTATATGTATAAATATTAATGTCTGCACAGAGTGGCTTAAGAGGTTTATGCATTTTTAAATCCTCCTGTGTCCCTTTTTTGTGTGCATTTATTCAGTTCTCTGGTTTAACATGAAATGCGCATCACCGCTGTTGGGGCACAGTTGTTGGATCCGGTTTTAAGTCATTCATTGTTTCTGCTTTGTCACTATCACTCCATCATGCTTTCTGTCAGGCCTCAGGGAAGATAAGAAGTCATAATAAATGAACGATATCAACGGCAGAGTTGTCAGTTTTGCAAATTCAAGCCGTGCCCCGGTGGCCTGTGTGTGTGTGTTCTCTGTTCAGTGGACCTCAGAGGCCGACGCCGTAACTAATTATTTAGTGAATCACGTTTTTCTTCCTTTGGTCCACACACCTCATCCCCTTGCCTGTCCATCTGTTCATTGTCACAGCCCAGTCAGGACAGCTCAAAGTCAGCATTGCTGCTCCTACAATGTCACGTTATTGACTCTCTTATCTGGATTAATAAAGTCAGAGTCATATTGGCACTGCATGTGTGTATGCAGGTTCACAGAAATGCAGCTTGACGGAAATAGAGCTGTGAATAAATTGGGGCAGGTGTTATCAGGAAACACAAAATTGGAAGTTCTTTTTGAGCATAAATCCTATGACGTTCATGGTGATGCATCTTGTATATGAGTTTTCATTGCATGTTTTTTATCTGTCACAATTATCTTATTAAAATTGAGCACTGGTCACAGTGTAGCAGTAGATTCTGGGCACAAATCATTTAACCCTAATCCTAACAAATAGGAGGTATATAGATGCAGCTCAAATAATTAGACTCGTGAAAAAGTGAAACTCATATGATATGGATTCATTGCACATAGAAATATTTCAAGCCTTTAATTCTTGTTTTTTGAGGATTATGGCTTACGGATAATGGCAACCAAATACTCTTCAAAAACCCCCTCAAATCATTTGAGTTGCACCTGTAATTTATGCCATAGAGGTGCTTTATTCTATCATTCTAATTTCTCACGATCTCAATCTGTTTGTTCCTAATTCACATCATCGCTTTCTGTTTAATTAGCCTTGTGATTCTAAAAAAAAATCCAATTTATTGGGGTCCTGGGGGAACCCAGTCAAAAGCAACCATTCCGCTTATTATTATTAACTTACTGAGTTCATATTTGTCATGGGTCTTAGTTTAATACATACACGCACATGCATACATAACAAGGACCACAGTCGGTAGTCCTTGTAAAATATGTAATAAAAAATAATTTAAAAAATTTAAGACATTTACTTAAGCAGTGTAATAGAAATCCTTAACTAAAAGCTTCCTCAGTGTATTGATTGCATAATGACTCTCTTTAGTGCAACTGAAGTTTAACAGTCTAAATGAACACAGTACTGCTTTGTCTGCTCTTGTCAGTCATGTCCTTCGAGTTTTCTTGTTAAAGACCCCCCCAACACCAAAACCACAGATACATCTCATTTTGACATTGCACTTGACTTCCCATGTGCAGCAGTTTTCTCATGCTGGGAATGTCACATTTGCTATTTTTCCTTTTCTGAATCCAATAATTGCACCGAATTCTTCTGTAAAAGTACCTTTCCCTGTGTTGTCTGAACCCCATGGAAACCTGTGATCCTTGTCCAGGGCGAAACTAGGTAAGAGGTCAGTGAAAAATTGGGTCAGCGTGTGTCCAGCAAAAACATGTCACCGGCCACCTTCAATCAGCGCCCGGCTTCCGGCTGCACTGACGTCCAGCACAGCAATCAACACTGCATCACGTCGCCATGTTTAGAGCTGCACAGACATTGTTAAATCGGATCCATGTTGTACTCCAGGCATTGAATTCAGGCATTCGAAAAATAATCAAGTGTTCCCCATCTTAAATTCAGTGTTGCCTTATATAGTAGTTTGCACTGAATTACTGATACTGTCTAAAAACTACTAAAAATCAGCGTAGGGCAATTTACTTCCGAACTGTAATGCATTATTTATTATTGTTACTGTCATTTCAAAGTAATTCATTACATTACAATATTACTGTATTCAAAACGTAAGGCATTACATTACTATTGCATTACTTTCAAGTTACTCTCACCAAAATAACTGTACCTGTAACTGTACCTGGTTTGGAACTGGACAGCTCTTTAGGCGTAGCCAAAAAGCACATTTGACTACAGTGTTCTTAGAATCTTTAGGTTTTACAAATGTAAAGTGATGAGCATGTGTCCCTCGGGAGAATGTGCTATCTGATCTATCCGGTTCTGATTTTATTGAATTTGTTTTAAGGAAAAACAAAATAACTACCACTTCAATCCAGGTTAAAAATGTAATGCACAATGTAATACATGTTACTGACATTCATACCGAGTAACATATTACCCTTTTTTCTTCTGTAAAGTCTTACATTACTGTTCTACAACAAAAAGCAATGCATTACAGTAATGCATTGCTTTTGTAACACGTTACTCCCAACACTGCTAAAAATGACATATCAGTAGTGTAGCAGTATGTAGGTATGTATATATGTAGGTTTGTTTTGCATGTCTAACCTACTCCAAATTGGCATTTTCACCCGTCTAAACACAGAAGCTGGACCAGCTTGCTCGCTGTTTGTTTGTGAGCCTAAAAGCCGGCCACCTGTCGAGGTAACGGTGGTCTCAACGGCACTGATCAAGACTTGTGAAACCCTGCAGCCCCGCAGCCACTGGTGTAATGCTGTCAAACAATGTTAGGTCTCTCTCATCGTCCACTCCTGGAGATGCTTCTCCCTATGTCATTGTTAAGCAGTTTGTTTTCCGCCCCTTTGGACAAACTTTCAGAACTTTGGTGTTTTCCCTTTACATTTTGTAGTTTGCATATGGTTACTTAACAACGAAGCATTTCAACTATATTTATCTTTCTTAATATCATATTCCGCAATGAAGCTCATCTGCAGAAAGAACTGCCCTGAGGTCTAAAGTTATGTTAAGGCCAGACTCCAGAATAGTGTGATATTTTGCTCTTATCATAATAAAACTTAACGTAGTGAAAAAAAAATTATTATAAGTTTTTTAAATTAACAAATCTAAATATGTAGATGAGGAAAATACTCATTGAATATGCATTAATTTGCATATTATGCAGAATCATTTTTCATCAAATCTATTATGACAGTTTTTATGTATTTTTCTTTCATAGCAAGCACACTCAGACTTTTATGAAGGGATTTGTCAAAATGTTGTTTACATACAGTATGTGCATGTTTTGTGCATATTTTACACATAATTAACATTTAAATGTCACATAAAATCCAAAATACTCCAGATATTCAAAAAAGCCTTCTTAAAAGTGTGGATATAAGTCATATGAACCATATTGATACAGGTGTCAACATGATTAACTTTCTTTGCGAGATCTCTGGATGGTTTTAGACAGGTATACAGTAAATCATCATGCCTGTGATTTTATGCCATAAAAAATACACAGAACACAAACATTCATTTACTCACCAATTTGCATTACGGATTTGTAGAAAAACAAATACAATATCGCTTGGATTACAGTTCCTGTATCAACAAAACAGGGTAAATGTTGCAAATAATATTCAACTGTCTACACTGCCAACATATTATTTCTTACAGTATCTGCTCACTGAAGCATGATTCATCCTTACATTGTTATGTTTAGCAAACCCAAAGCACACAGTGTTCAATTTTCAAAGCCCTGTGGTTCGTCCAACCATCCTCCTCCTCCTCCTCACGACCACTATGCGAACGGACATCATCCATCTGGGAAAAACAAAAACATTGCTAGTGAAAGTCTCAGTCATCCAGGATTTGAAAATAGAATCTAAAGCCAGTCCGGTTGCCCATTGAATGCAATGCAGGAAGCCGTTTTCTGTAAAACAGGTATTTAGCAAAGCAAGCAGGAAGACGTTGAATGGTTGGGACATATATGTCTATACACGTCAGTGTGTTCTCCAGTGCTATTTTGTGGCACAAAGCCCACAAGACCAATATAATGGTTTGATTTTAACAATAACAGTCAGACGGAAAAGCGTTTTTTCTCGTGGCAGTGACCCGCTATAAATGGCTTGCTTACAAACACTGGGAGCATATGCATGCTTTTTAGTTGCGTAATGTGGTTGGATATAATATGTTCTCATTATCCAGACACATTGTGCACCGTGTTTGGCTGTTTGGGTTTCCCCTTAGGGCCAGAGACTTGTAGCGCGCCCGTCCTTTTTGCTCATTTGCTCTCGCCAACTGGTTCCAGTGCAGCTGTGACGTGCGGGAGGTTGACAGCAAACACGCCGGCGAACCTTTGAATCCATGACCTACAATCGGAGATACTCCCGATCGGCCATGAGCATGAGGAGAAAACAGGACAGTTTCGGAGACACAGCTGTGAGTGAAAGAGTCCCCGGCAATTTTCTTCCGAGGGCTTTGTTTCACCTGTCGGTTTCAATGGTCGTCACTCAGGGCAAAAATGTTTGAGTTAAGAAACATGCAGTGCTCCCTGTTAAACAAGAGGAGATGGAGTGACAGTTTCTCAAACTCCCTGTCACAGCAGCACCTCTCAACTGGGAACTTTTCCTCTTGAAAGTACTCACCCTTTTAAATATCGGGAGTAATACTGAGCAAATAAGAGAACAGATTAATTTGAGCTTCATCAATGTTTCACCAGAGAGGATAATTAAATTCACTGATGTCGCTGATGGACGGATGACTTTACAACTTCTCCATTAGGCATAAGATATTAAAACTTATGTCACGTACCAACTGTGCTGCTTCCTATTAGTTCATTATGAAACTCAACGAACCATCTCAGTGCCAATCATAGCTCTCCCCTCCCTTTCTTCCTGGGGGGATGTGTAATTTGTCAATCTTTTCTGTTGAACTGATTTGTAAAGAGACATAAAATGGCCTCAGAAATCTCAGGGGGATCAAACTAGAATGGAGAGCATGTTGAGACGCACAAATGTCTTTTTGTCGTCCTATTCCAGGATGTCTTTGAATTTGGCCCCAAAAACTGAACAGTCTATTCTTGGTAAAGTGGCATAATTTCCACAAGGTTGCTCAACCTCTTTTGTGCCCCTGAGAGAGAAAAAAAAAACTCGAGCAGAGCAGCACGGCTCTTCAGATGATATAAGACCTCACTCCCCACACTACTACGACGCGTGACAAGCCACATGACCAAAATAGACATTTGTTTTCACAGTTTTTGTTTTTAAACTCTTAGACAAGATGCTGGCTTGAAATGACAGGGGCTTCAAGTAATGGAAACTCATTTACATAAATGCAGAAATGCAGAAACCCCATGATGAGATGTGAAAATGACATTTTAATAAAAACCCAAAAAAAGAGGTCTAGAGGGATGGCTGCACTGGGAATGAGCTCCTGAATATACCTCAGACTTGGACTTAAAATTGAGCAAAAATAACCTTCAAATGATCTTCAGAAAGAGATAAAGAAGAGAAAAGAAGAGATAAAACAAATGATCAGCTCAGCAGAAAGAGAAGAGAAAATCAACAATGTTGTGCAACTTCACAAGAACACATCTGAAACATTTACGTTCACATCAGTTCACAATATTGAATTTTGAACGAAGTTCACATTCCAAAAAAAAATCCAGTTCATATTCATTTCTTCCATTAGTTAGATAGTTGGGTAGAGAAACTTCAATTTCTGTTCTCACCAGAAGAAATGATTCCTCATGATTGTCACTGACCCAAGACTGCATGCTTCAACTTAATGTGTGATATGGCCGATAAGACTTTTTTTTTCCAGACTGACATTTCTTCTGCTGGAACGATACTGATTTATTAATAATTCATATTAACTGGCCTCAGCAGTCCCGGTATGCATCTGAATTGCCAGTTCCACTTGCAGCCGTGCCACCATGCTTCAGATACCATTAAACAAAGTGCGTGAGCATCATTAAATCCCTTAAATCCTGTGGGAATTAATGACGCTCACGTTCACGTTCATTAGTTCACTTCACCATTCACCAAAAACATGAGCAAGTTCAATGAACACGTCCTTTTAGCAGGTTCATGCACAGCGCTGCAAATCAAAACAAATAACTAGCTGTCAACTGCTGCTTGTGACCTGCCACTGTTACCCATAGTATAGACTACTGACACCACATTGACAGCATCAGTCATTTGCTGGAATATGGCGCCATCACCACCATGTTGAAGGGGGCAAGAGTTTTTCTGCCACGCTATAGTGTTTTCTCCATGCACTGCGTCTGTTGTTCCATCTTTGCAGATCTGTGACCCGTTCCTTGATTATAGCTAATTGTCTCACAAACATGAGGAGCTGACAGGATTACGTTTCGCTGTGATCACGCTGATTACTTGTCTGACTGATTGATGATTATACGTTCAATCATATTGCAAGAAACTCTGTCAGAGGGATTTCTGTTTGGTAAGACGCATACAAATTGAGATGCTGGACTTGACCCTCTGCTTACTCCTTTTAGCTAGTGGCAATGTCCATCCCATTCATTTGTATGCTAAGATATCATCACAAATAATTATTTACTGTACTATAATTTCCATAGAACAATCAAGTGCATCGAGTGCATTTGAGACTCTGCTAATCATTAATGCATGCAGCCACTGGTCTGAAATGAAGCTAACACATTCAATGCTCGGATTTTTGTTCTTTTTTTCCCAAAGCATTTAGCTCCGTTCTCACTGACTGTTGAGTGATGTGATGATTCCATATCTGGGGAGTAAAAATTCTGGGTTTCAATTACTGACATGCCATAATTTCAGAGCCCAAAATGTGTAACGTTTCCACATTCAAATGTCTAAAAATTATGAGACCTTTATTATGTATTAGGTTGACTTGTTCTCTTCTGTTACCTTCCTACACAAGGCAGCTGACCAGCCGTCACCACTGAGAGAAATTTAAAGGTACAGTGTGTAGTTTCTGGCAGCATCAAGTAGCAAGGTTGCAGATTACAACCAACTGATCAACCAGACTCTTACAGTGGCTGCGAAACTAAAATGCGGAAGGTCATGTCTCGTAACAACCATTGGCTACTGTTGAAACAAGGTGGTGCAATGTTGTTATGGCTGCATAGGGCAGCCTATTTTAATTCAGGGTTTCCCACACATAGACCATTGTGATCACCAACCCTTCAGAGCCCCTAGTGCCAGACAATGCTACTTGGTCTGTGGGAAAACTGTGATTGAATTATAAACTAATTAAAACATACTTATAAATAGAATATTCCATTTCTGTGACGTCTATTCCTTTGAGCAAGGAAGAAATATTTTCAAGCAAAAAAATTTAAGCTCTTTGCAAATTTTCAGCTGCATATTTGCTTCATTCTCAAGGGGAACTACATAAAAAATAAACATGTAATTTTCAAGCTAAAGGAGGTTATGGTGAAGTCTGTTCATGCATTCTTTGTGATGCACTGATATAGGATAAATACACTGTACTGTAGTCCTTCAGCAGGTTGGCCAGGCAAATGGAGGTTGGCTACAACTTATATGGTAATGTACTATTAAAATGCATCAGGATCTGCTAACTTTGAGGAATGCCTCTCTTTTAAAGCCAGCACTGCTTTCCTCCAGCCACTTCTCCAACTGCCATCTCAATTGTCAGCTCAAGGAGGAAGAGGGTGACAGAGGCTTACAGTCACTGCAAGAAAAACAAAGCAGTGGGATTTCTACTCTGCCTGCACATGATTCTCATTTCCCTCTTGTTGGCTTTGTTACACACGATAGTCATTTTTGGTGTCTGCACACACACATACACACCCACACACACACATCTGTTATATTCCCATGATAGGTATTTTCACCTACATTTTTGTAGTAGCTGAGGGTGTCTAATTTTGTCAGCGAACAAATATGTCACATTTCTGCACAACCACAAGTGTGTTTGACACAGAAAAAAAGGTTGAATGTCTTTCTTCAGAGCTGTTCCTCTCCCTTAGGCTCTTCCCTTTATGCAAGACATCAGTGCGCGTAAAAGGTTTCAGAGAGGACATGGAGGACAATTCGACACTTGTCCACGCGTGCTGGATTTCTTTTAACGTATTAACAGAATCAGTCAGTTCATATGCAGCTGTTAAGTGCAAAATCCTTTATTTTCCCAGAGCAGTTCAGCGGGAATCATTAGATGCATAAATATTTCCTGAAGAAAAGAAAAAAAAAATTAATGAGACAGAGCAGGTTACGAGTTAACAGGCTTTTTCCCCATAAGCAGTGACTCATTACTGACAGAACTTAGCAGTCAGTGCATATGTCTGAAGCTCAAAGCAGCAGCACAACATTGCAGCTGTAGCTGCCTGAAAGCCCTTGCCTGGTGGGATGAGCTTAACTACTTTGTGATGTACATGTGGCTCATGATTGAGTGTAGTCTTGGGTTTTCAGCGCCTCCTCAGAATTAACCCCCCTGAGACTTATTTTAGTTAATCCAGTCATTTGCTGATAATGTCAGGGAAAGCCAGGCACTTTTTCCCTTTGAAAAGGATCAGCACCTCTGACAAAAGCGATAATAAAGTGAATGTGACAAGGACAGGACACTATTATTTTTTGTGAAACGGTTGAGCTGCCATGTTGCGTTTGATCAAACTTGGGTCAATCAAGGGGGCCTTCATAGCCAGTATGCCTTCCATGTAAACCTGAACCTACTCTGCCTCGGACTGGCTCCGACCCTGATGTTTTTTTTCACTAAATAATCAGCCTCCTCGGGTGAGAGGTGGGAGAGACTACTGTAAATGCCCTATGCCGGCCAGCCATGAGTGTTTAGTCGCTGCCCGAATCAAGAGCTTTGCAGTGGTTGCATTTTTAATGCAGTGATGTTGGCATATTAGTGTTGACAGGTTAGAGTCACTGAAGTCTAACATGCAGGGATCTGAATCACGGGTCATCTGGGTCATAAATATATGATTTTTTTTTCTTTTTTGGAAAGTAGGTCTTGTGGTTATTTCTCTCAAGACAGAGAACACAGTGTTTTCCATGTTATTGCACAGGACAGAGCCGTGCGGAGACATTTAGAGGGGCAGGTGCTCAAAGTTAAACACGGGCAAAGGGTTCAGCCAGTGGCAGGCCACCGTGGAAACATCAAGAACATTTTAAAATGCAAAGTATGTAAATGTGAAAAGCATAATTGCCTAAGTCATATATGCCAAAATATGACTTAGGCATTTATGCAATGAGGCTAATGATAAGTTAGTCTTCTGGGTTCATTCAGGGTATTTTTCTTTCCAGCCAAATGATGAATACTGGAAATGTGAGGAAAAAGACAAAAAAAGTTTTTACTTGCCCTTTGAAAAGGACATTTTTTGCATCTAGGGCAAAAAGGGCAGGGATGGTCACTGACGGACATGAAAAAAAGCTTAACCTAAAGACTTGGAGATTAGATGCAGGTTCCCAAAATGGTAATAACCATACTGACAATGCAGAAAACATACCCCCTACATAAAATACACAACCCACATTCTCCAGGTTGTTTGCTCTCCATCTCTTACAGTGACAAAGAGGTTAACTGACTCATCTGGGTAGTGAACTTACTTCATATAACAGATACTGTAGACATACACTTAAGAAAAGATTCAGATTGTGGAGGAGGTGTGCAGCGTTGGCAAGGAGTGCACCACGTTTCTTTCATCTTCTGATAAATCTTCACACCAGTGGAGGGTGGTCGGTGTTGGGTATAGCTGTGCTGTTACCATCTTTCCAGGGCAGCCTTATCCTTAAATCCCAACAGATAGAGTGAGTCATCAAGTGATTTTGTTTTAACACTTGTATATAATGTATTAAAGGGATAAAAAAGGGAAGAAAATATCTTTACCATGAGTAACTGCACAGATGGTTAGTTAGAAAATGTGTTTTCTACTGCACCAGTGCATTGAATTAGTCTTGCGTCAGTGGAATAGCTCACAGGGACAAACCTCTCAACCTGCTCCCCTTACTCTATTTTCTGCACCATCAGTGCTTGTTTCAGATGCACGGTGTGATATTTGCCTGGAGAGACTGAGAACTCTAGCTGGAAAACACCTTGTGCTGCTAATGTATTAATAGATCAGGCAAGTTAAAGGTGCAACTTCTTATCAGTTTTCATGATTTAGTTTGCAATTATAATAAAGATATTGGTCTTCTTAACGTTTTGCATATGAAAGAGATTAAACCTTGAATTGGCTAATAACACAGATACGGTATTACAAACCTACCCTTGTCTAGTGGAATTTTAGTAGTTGAGGACTTGAAGTGAAGCCAGTTTCCATTGTTCAGCATGAATTCCCTAATCAGTCATAATGAGACAAAAATGATTGCCATTCTGTCCCAAATTAATAATTGCTATTTGTGTGCTTTGTGATAATATTCAGATCAATTACTGTAAAAGTATTACCTGTTTGCTAATCAGGAACAGTATTGTTCAGGAAAGGTTTTCATTATTTCAACAAAGTAGAAGTGCAATACCAAAATGTATGTGTACCTTTGTGGAATATGCAACACGTTACCTGGTGTATTTTGGTTTTCATAAGTGCTGTGATGCTACATTGAAATATTTGTAGCCCTGCAACACTCATGTTTATTCAGAGAAAGGATTCCAGTAAATAACACCTTAGTAAAGGCGTCCCCACAGACTCAAAAGACAAAAACTTTTCTTTGTGTTAGGGTTAGCTTTGGGCTGATCATATGCTAGTTTGAGTTGTATGTTCAGTCTATGGAGGTAGTTCAGTGATGTTAGCAGAGAAAGACACGAGCAAAGCTGTCTGGTCCGTTATGAAATATTAAGCAGTGTTACAGAGTATCCAGAAGTTAAACCCAGAGCAAGAACAATCTTTGGTGAGTTTTTTCTGGCACACTGACATACGCCACGACCAATTTTTTAAATTTGTTATGACACATCAAGAGTGGCTTGGGGCAGATTCAATAGTTTTAAAACTTCAACAGAGTATCCTCTTTCAAGTGAGTTAACATTTGTCAGTGGACAGCAGCCAGACGGTACAATGAAGTCGATTAGCTTACCTAGTCTGGTAGGACGAGGCTAGGTTGGCTTAAATCCGCTGGTTTGTTGTTTTGTTGTTTCATATTAGCAGTACAGAGGTGTGTATGTATGTGCAAAAGTGGGCCCGTTTTCTTTTGTTCTCTCATCGATAAAGCACATTGATGGAGCCCTGTGATACATGTGAATTTGAGATGAAATACGTTCACACGGACAAGTCTTCACATCAATTCTTGCCTGCCCAGATGAGTTTCAGTTTGATCGGGGCTTTCTGTTTGACCTTGCAATACAATCAACATGCACCACCTGTAAAATCCATTCTCTCCTGTTCTGTCATTCAGTGATTTATTGCTGTGTGCTAAAAGTGCTCATGGGTTGTAACAAACGGCTTTAATGAATCAGTGATTAATGCATTACACATCCATTATAAGCAATTAGTAAAATCCACATGTACTTTGGGGTAAAAATATAGCCCAGAACAGAAAAAATTATACATACTAATTGATTAGGATTAATTAAATCAATGAGGCCACAGGCCTGTGATGACCTTGCTGGCCATAATAATTTGAAAATAAAAGCTACACACAACCTGTGTAAAATGTACAAAGGCTGAGGGGGGTCAGAATTGTTCTGCCAATTTATCTTCCTGTTTACTTTTATTCCCACATACACACATCTGACAATATAGCTATTAACATTACACACAAGTGAAAACACACATACACAGCTGTCAATTTCACCATGAAAGTCCATGAAAACTTAACGTAACGTAACCACAAACTGAGTGTGGAGTAGTTTTCAGTGTCTCTACATATTGTGTCTAACTGCTGTCAAATAAACCGCTGACCAAACATCTTATTTAATTCAACAAGCGGATTTGCTTCTTAAAATCATCCAAGGCCTCATGTAGTGGAATGCTGGCATGCTGTCAGAGTGGACACGGCATAATGGGGAGTCTCCTTGTGCCATTATGGTGGTATCCCTGTGTAAAAAGGGATTTAGACTACCAGAACGCAAGATGCCAAGTAAAGTGCACAAAGGTCATTACTCACAGCGACCCACACACAAAAAAATGCATAGAAAAATCAAAGACCACATTTTGCCCCCAAATTAGTTAACAGCTTATTTTACTTATCAACTGTGTTCATGATACTTGTTCTGGTTGAAGGTTTGTCCTCTGGTTTTCTTGAGAAAACCACTCATCCAAATAACTTCACACTCCACACTGCGCTTGTTGGGTTCCTCAGCAATACACTCACCAAGTGTGAAGTCAGTATTTTTTTTATATTCATTATTGGTTTTGGCTCCAAAAAGGATGAAAATGTACAGTATTTTGGAAGACGCTTCAAAGTTAGAATTTGGCTGTAATTTACATTAATGTATTGCAGTGTCCAAATATACAGTGGTATGCAAAAGCATTTGCCTCCTTCCTGATTTATTATTTATTCTCATTTCTTGCATTTAAACCTTTCAAATCAAACAAATTTAAATACTATTCAAATGAAACACAATTGAACACAACATGTAGTTTTTGATTGAAGGTTTTTATTATTGAGGGAGAAAAAAACAAACATGGCTGCATGGCTCTTTGTGGAAAATTGGATTGCTAAACCTAATAACTGGTTAGGCCCCAGCAGCAACAGCTGCAATCAGGTGTTTACAATAGTTGGCAATTCATTTTGGCCACTCATCTTTGCAGAATTGTTGTAATTCAGCCACCTTGGGGGGTTTTGGAGCATGAAGCATCTTTTTAAGGCCATGCCACAGCATCTCAGTGGGATTCAGGTCAGATCTTTGACTAGGCCACTCCAAAGTCATCATTTGTCAGAATCCAAGTTTGTTTCATCTTCAAGTCACAAACAGATGGCTGGATATTCTCTTTCAGGATTTTTTGGTAGACAGCAGAATTCATGGTACCATTTCTCACAGTAAGTCTTTCAGGTCTTGAAGCAGCAACAGCCTCAGACCATCACACTACCACCAGCAAACCACATCCCTGTGGGATGCAAAGCTTTAGAAATGACTTTCTAACCTTTTCCAGACTGACAGATCTCAATTAATTTCTTTCATGTAAAAAAAAAAATCAGGAACGGGGCAAACACTTTTTCACACCACTATACATTAAGCAGTACAACATGAACCATACCTTTAATAAAGCCCACATGTTGCAGTTGTATTTTCCCAATAAACAGTGTTATAGACAATGATTTAGCCAATTGTTTGTAATGAAGAACAATAACACAGACAATATAGCTGCAGAAACCACAGAATTGAATCAACACTCCGCCATTTGTATTGGATTATATAAATTCCAAATCTGTTTAAAGGACTTCCAATGACCCTAGAGACGACTTTACAAGGCAAAATACCGGCTGCCAGAGCTTTACACGGATTATGATTATTATTATTATTATGAATATGCACTAAGAGAAAAGAATGTTTCTCTTCAACCCTTCAAGTCAGCACTGATGGTATAGAAAAACTCCTAAATATCCTTAGTAGATGTTTAAACCAGGTATTAGACATCAACTGCCTGGACTACAAAATAAGTCTCTAGATGCCACATGGCTAATGATTAATGAACATGTCAAGGCAGTTTTTCACAAAGTCAAACAAACAAGCACGGTGCGGTCACAAATCACAGGGGCATCGCCATCGACTGCTTTACTGAGTCCCACGGAATGTGTGCTCCACTCATTCAAGTGCTTCAGCCATTCTACAGACTTTGGTCTTGCTGCTGTGTTCAGTGGCGAGCAGCTCTGAACGACTGAGACCTGGGTTCACCCTCCATAAACGCGGCACAAAGCACCGTCTAGTCAGAGTACAATGTGTGTTTGCCACAAGCATAATATGAGTTGTTTTTAAAGGAGCTTTATTCTTCTTCTCTGTTTCAAGCTGCCACAAGCGGTTTACTGCTCTCTGCTCCAAATACAAATGTCACATTACATAACATTTATGCAAAGGCAAAGGGGTCTTTCTCTGTTGCTGCCACTGCTGCAGAAAGCGATGCTATAGGCATTTCTGAGGTGGGTGGCTTGTTTGTCTGCAAGAGTCAGGAGTGAATGTGAGCACTGCAATCTGCACCTGTGTGACATTTATCTAAACTGCTAATTCAGAACTATTACGCAACTTCCATCATTGGGATAAACATATTTACTCGTTTATCTGTTCATGTATTCTCAGGACATATCAAAGCGGTCCCAGGCCTAATTTTTTTTAGTAAAAATAGGGTCAGCCTGAGCAGATAATTATGAAATGATGTTGAACAGTTTAATATTTAGACGTAAACTGATCATAAAGTGAGATGATGTTCATTTGTAACTGAACATAACATGTCTTTATTTCCATGAATGAATGAAAGAAGGCAGACTGAAACATAGGTGGTCCTTGCTCATTTGGCGGTTCCCTTAAAAATTGATACTTTTAAACTTTTAAATGAATATTTTATTTTACTGTATGTCCTTTTCTAACAAGCTAGAAAAGTGTCAAAACCATACAGTGCTTGTAATGTAATTACAATTCTTTCAATTCCTGTTAACATGTAACATGTAGATTTTGTGCATTGTATTTCAAAATAAAAGTCCAGGGTCTATATTATGGTATTTGTAGTGCTCACTATAGGGGTCTGCTTTACTGGAGAAACATACATCCAGTTTATCCTCATGTTGAGAAGCTGCTGTTTCAAAATGAGTTGTCTTTCCCCAGAAATTAGATTAGGTTTCTTATATGATTCCAGTCTATTCCTTTTTTTTTTCGCTGAGGACTGTCAGATTCGATAGCTCAGTCACAGAATCGGCAAAAAAAAGTGATCCTTTTCTTTTACATCTGTGGGAATGAAATTTCATTAAAATGTACAAAAGGGTGAAATCTATCTTGCCTGGTGCTCAGCACCCCCCTCACCCTTGGGTGGAACCAAACTGAATCAAACAGAACAAAAGATCCAACAAGAATGACCTGAAAACATAGGATTGAAATAAAAAACTGAACCGATGAGAGAACGAGGTGCAGGTGGAGAACCGGGCAGGGGGGAAGCTCAGGTGAAGGGAATTGGGTGATTAGCTGGAGAACAGAAAAGGAGCTGACAGGCCGGGGGGGGGGGAATCACTGTGAATGAGGGAAGGACCAATGAGGTTCATGCTGGGCAGGTATGGATGGAAACTCAACCAGACACAAAGGGGAAAAAAGCACAAGCAATGAGAAATATAGAAACTCAGACAAAAAAACAAAATCAAAACTGACAGATATGATACCGTCATTGTTCTGTAAATGATTTAAAAAAAAAAAAAAAAAAGAGTGTACTGAGGCATTGTGTACCAGACAGTCTTAACTTTTGGGAGCAGCTCAATCATAATTGATGAGAGTTCAAGCACATCAGAAAAAAATATATATAAATTACGTGTATTTTGGCAAGAGAAAAAACTGCCCTTTACACATATATATCTGACATTTGACATTGTTTCAACGTTAAAGAGATAAAGGCCCACTGAGTGTGAGGAAAACAGAGGGGGGAAAAAAAATTCTGTTCCGAGTTGATTATGGAAAGCGGGTTTTAAAAGATATGCAAATAAACCGACAGAGTAAGAGGCTTTGCATTTCTCCGCTATATGAATGAAAATTGCTGAATTGGTATTCGCCGTGAGGGGCAGATAACCGTGCTAAACTTTGAACCGAGCTCTAAGGAAATTACAAAGATATTTTAGCTGCTTGGCAAACACTTCACTGTGACCTTGAACCGAGCAAATAGCCTGCTTTCTCGAGTCGATTTCAACAAGTGTTTCTAGAAGTTTGTCAGCCGTCTGCAGTGATGCACCAGTGATGCGTCATTATCTTAATGCCCTCACAATTCTTTTCTTTGCAGGGAGTGCTTACAGGGAATGCATGGATAATGGCACATGGGCGTTGAAGAGCAATTACTCCAATTGTGAACCTATTTTGGAGGAGAAGGTTAGTGTGGTGACGCAGGAGCGATCCTGCCATGTCCTTCTTGCTGTGAGTAATCCGTTAACCATCTCAGAAAAATGCTCATCACAGTCTATTCACATTATTCTAATGGCGCACAGGGAAATCCTATCAGATATGGCAAAGGAAATGCATATTGTGTTTGCAGCATCTATTGAACTGCACAAAAATGTTTTTCAAACATTGGTTTCCTGATGACTTAACAAATATTGGAGCCGTGTCTGTGTCTCTATCAGTGAAGCCTGCAGGCAAACTGTAAGAAGTATTGTGCGTAATGAGTTTTGGCCCAATTACCTCACATCATGTCTCCTGGTTGTGTGTATTTTTGGGTCATGCTCTGATTTCTCAGACAACTATAAGTCAACACATCTGAAGGGTGTCAATGACATTTGCTTTTTTCTCACCTGAGTTAAATGTCAATTTTGTAAAGAAAATCAGAGATAGATAATACACTGTTGATGTTTCTATATTCCTGACCCAATCTCTTTCTTCTATTATCCAGCAGTAACATTTAATGTTGTCTTTCCAGAGAAAATATCCGATGCACTATAAAATAGCGCTGATCATCAACTACCTAGGCCACTGTATCTCTGTGGGAGCCCTAGTCGTGGCCTTTATTCTCTTCTTATGCTTAAGGCAAGTACAGAAATAGTGTGCATTTAAATGTGTACTGTATGCGTGCAACCTCACAGAACACAGTCATGAAAATTCATGCGATATCCTTCAGAGTGATTATCATTATTTCGCTTATGTCAAATGAACAGATCCCAGCTGCCCAGCGCTCTATAAAAGGTATAATGCTCACTTCATAACACAAATTTCTTGTAAGCAGTAGTGTCCTGATATAAACACACGCACACACGCATACATTACATAGTACATCTACCATGGCAGGACATTGTGGATACAGTATTTATCAGCCTTTGCTGTATTGAGCACTGGGGTTGGATCGATGTGAGCTTCTGAAGGCAAATATTGATTCACTTACTCTAAAGAAAGTAGTTCCACCTTCGACTTACCCCATGGGATTTTATAATAATGTATGATGGTCAGTGGTGAGAGTCAGTAATTTTTTTTATCATGTTTGAATTGATAGTATTGAAAGTATATATATATATATATATATATATATATATATATATATATATATATATACTTTGCTTTACTGCAGTAATACAATCTAAAACATCACTTTCACTTGGCTTGTTGTGCAGGAGCATTCGATGTCTGCGAAACATCATCCACTGGAATTTGATCACCACCTTCATACTGAGGAATGTGATGTGGTTTTTGCTTCAGTTGATTGACCACAACATCCACGAGAGCAATGAGGTAGCAGAATTGATTTGTTACAGTATATGCAGCACACAAACAGCATACAAATCCATTTAGATTCTTACTGAATTCTGTTTCATACCTAGAAAAGTATGCCGGGTTTCCGCAGAGTGACTTTTTGTCCCCCTTCCTTTTCAGCCTTGGTGTCGATTAATTACGACAATATACAACTACTTTGTGGTTACCAACTTCTTCTGGATGTTTGTGGAAGGATGTTACCTTCACACGGCCATTGTGATGACTTATTCAACCGATAAGCTCAGAAAGTGGGTCTTCCTTTTCATCGGCTGGTGTAAGTATGTTGACATTGACGCCATGTTTAAAACACTCAGTGATTCTTTATGACACATGGTTAACGGTGTGATAACATAAGTAAAAAAAAATTGAGCAAACATTAGAATCAAGCCAAAAAAACTAATTATAATCCAGTTTAACTTTATATTTTGTGACCCACCATAAACTAATTCTATAGATTGATGTATTTAGTGTTCAGTAGTCCAAATCCAAATCTTAAATTCTATGTATTTCTCCATATTATAAATTCAATAAAAAAAAAAAAAAAACATTCTTAAGCTTCACAACTGTTGAATTATTTTCACCTCAAGGTTGGTAACTGCACCAGATTCTTATTCCTTTCTGATTTTTCCGCTGTGTCATCCATTGTCATGAAAAAGAAAATAGTCAAATTTTACTGTCTGTTGGGCTTCTGACACTAATTACATATATCTCTCCAAAGGTTTCAGATTTGGTTATACCATAACAGTTCTTGGATCAAGAATTTTTCAAATTAAATTATCAAAACATTTGGCTTACAATGTGAATTCAATCACAGTGATGAAGTTAACGTTTGCTCGGATGAAGGTACTTAAGTAAAGCGTGGCCAGCGATGAAGTGGATGGAGACCCTGTGGTGCTTTTAGTCTCACGCTAATGCTCTGATTTCATAATAAAACAGAGCTGCAGTGATCTGTGGAAAATGCCATTCTTCGTGCTCGACCTCCAGTGACACAACGTGTTTTGAAGACGTCGCAGATGCCCCGTCAACCACATGAATTATCTATGCTCACCTTGACTTCAACTATTAGGAGAAGAACATTGTGAGTTGGACAGTTCCAACACCAGTGTCAGAATATTTAATCTCCAGGCAGAAAAATGCACATGGAAACACACTTGTATGCTTCCCTGAGACAGTCTTGACATTTCCTTCTTTCCTTTATGTAATGGACAATGTGTGTTCTTCCAGAAAGAAATAGAAACAGATTCCTTGCTGCATCTAGGTCATACTAAAGTAACTCCACAGAGCTAAATAACAAATGAGTAGATGGTGTATGACATAATTGGGAGCCAATATCAGCTTTGAAATAAAAAAAATAACCAAAGGGCGACATCACACCTGTCAGTCTTATTTTAATAATCCAATACGATTAAAATGTTAAGTAACTCAGTGATTATCTACACAAATTCCACTATAGGGGAAGGTAAACTCATTAGCAGTTGAAATTCACTCTTAATACAGTCACATACCCTGTAGGAATTCCAGTAAAGATAATACTGTTGAATTCAAATTTTCTGAAAATCATGTCCACAACTCATGATATTTTAAGCATCATTTGCTTGTTTAAAAATGTCTCAGACGTTACAGCAGCATAAGAAGTAAGCTAAAGATGGAGGAACGGATAAAAGAAATATTACATTAAATGAATCAATAGAATAATAAGCACATTTTATACATTACATACAATACCTTGAGACCATTTGTACAACTATAAATATTACAATAGTGAATACAGACATATTGAAAAGATACTATGGAACTATAAATTATGCTACGATTGTTCTTTTATTTCTACAACTGCCACATTGTGGAAATTGTGAAACAGTAAAGATACTAGATTTCTCACCGTGTCACTGCTACAGTATTGGTCTTTAGAGATTTTTAATTAGAATTCATTATTATATGATGGAAGTGGGGCAGATTAAATCTGTCTCCCACCAGAGACCTGCTGTTAGCTGGCATCAAAACGATAAGCTAAAGATCCCCTTAAGACATGTATTAAGGCACATAATTCTGTCAAAGAGTGTGTCTGATTAGTTCTTTCCTCAAAAAAAAGAGTAATTACTATGTAGAAATCCCTTAAATCGCATCTGGTCCTTCTCCCTCATTCAAAATGCAAGAGTCTATGAATATGAAAGTATATTTCATCTCAAAAATTGACCCACTTCATAGAAGATGTCTGCTGCTTCCCTGTTAACATTTGATAAACGCTACCTAGAGTCAAACTCTGTACATGCATCATTCTGCATGTTAAAGGTCAAACATTCAACTGTAGGAACAAGAAGAGAAACTTGTTTTTTGAGTGGACGGACACTTTTTTATATATATATATATATATATATATATATATATAAAATCAGAAATTGTGTGTGTTTTTCTTTTAAAACGTAGATATTAACAAAACAGCCTCTGAAACACATGAAAATACAGTCTAACATGGAAATACAGGAATACACATCTCTCACAGATCATTGACTTGAGCCGAAATGGTTCAATTATATTGTTAATTTTTTGATCAAACTTGATCTTTTCCAGAGGCAAACTTCTAAATAATAAATCAGAGCTACTTGGGGAACATGCCACTGCCATGACCAGTGCACTGCAGCAGTTTGCATCCACTGGACTCCTGCTGGTTCACTTCATCGCTGTTGTTGTTTTCTGTCTGCATCTACATGAAAGATGGAAAATGTAACATGGAGCTTTTTCTGAGATGCATGCAAATAGACGTTAGTAATGATTTTCATAAACATGACATCTGCTTCATATGATGTCACTTTTACATATGGAAGCGGGGCTTTGTCATATTACTGTGAGTAATTCTCAACAGCATGAGGGCAGCAGTGACGTGTCGCATAAGTGCGGAGCCTCTTAAGGCCTAAAATGTTCAAATTACCGTAATTGATACTGTGTCGCACTTCCTGAAGAGAAAAATAGGATTTGACAGCATTTCTCATTTTGTCCATTGTGTAGCTGGAGCTTGTTGACTTGTAATTTTTCCCTATTATGATTTTGCTTGAAGAGTATGGTTGCGTGTGGGTTAATGTGGATTAATACATTTATTTGCACTAGTATCTTTTTTCTAACATATTTTAATATAGAATTCTGTATCTGCAAACACTGAATGACATAGATTTTCTGTTTTGTTTTCTCTTTTTCAGGTATTCCATTCCCTATTATAGTAGCCTGGGCCATTGGAAAGTTGTATTATGAAAATGAACAGTAGGTATTCAACAAAAATGGAAGTCCGTATGATTTTTGAGAGGCGGTATTAATTTACTCCTTTTTATTATTTCAACAGATGCTGGTTCGGTAAAGAACCTGGAAAATACATGGACTACATTTACCAGGGGCCAGTTATTCTTGTGCTTCTGGTGAGCAACAGCAAATGATCATTATTTTTTCCCACATTACATGTTGAAACTATTCATTCATATAACACATTTCACACTGACCTGAGATCCATCACTTATGCCTGTAGTTGTAGGTGAAAAATTAAACAACAGATGAACATTGTTCTATAATGAGAGCCATTTCCAAGCAGCACCTAGCTCGTGTTGAGGTAGAATCAATCTTTGCTGATGGGTTAAGGCATTCTCACACATACAATAAGGAATGGTATGATGTAGGGATGAGGAATGTATCCACTAATGGTTATGTACAAGCTGTTAACGACACGTAGACCTGCAGGGACCATCTCTGATTGCGTGTCTGGCTGAGGAAAGGGGTGATTTGTCTGCTGCTGCCCTCTGCTCCTCCTACTATATACATTTAATGAGCAGAGTTCTGGCCGCGGCAGAAAACCGCTTCAGCGTAGGCAGTTGGAGTTTAAAACTGATCCATTTTTGTCTTCTCCTAGATCAACTTTGTTTTCCTCTTCAACATTGTGAGAATTCTCATGACCAAATTGAGGGCTTCTACCACATCTGAAACAATACAGTACAGGTGAGTGACTCCCTGCAATATAGAAATTCTACTGTTTCCTTCTCCCAAAGACAACCTGGGGCATTTAAGTAGCTGTGAACACATTTTTAGCATCAATAATTCTGAAAGTAGATTTTTTCTTTTGGGGTGTAATTCTGCCTCTTGCCTCAGTTATGCTGGGATTGGCTCCAACAGACCCCTGTGATCCTAGTGAGGAATAAGCGGGTACAGAAAGCCCCTCGAGAGCTTGCACAGACTTGTGTGATTTATCGACAGATGGGAAAGCCAATAAATGTTTAAACTTAACAGAGACAAGCTGGTCATGTCTTCTTGTTACAACTTCAAGGCACATTCAAGCACACCTCATTAACTCTAAATCTATTCTCAATTGGCCATGAGTGTCCATTTTTTTCCCTTTTTTTCCCTGTTCTTTCACTGCAGTGTTTAATAGTCAGCATTGCAATAAAATAAAATTGTTAATAGTTATCATTATATTCTCGATGAATCTCTAGATATCTGATGATTTTCCATGTTTTGCTGCGGCATTTTTTTAATAATTAGATGCTAAAATTGTAACAATTTAACATACATCAGCATATTTTTAGAATTTTATTTAAAAAAACTTAGAAAATTGTCACCAGCAATGAATTAATTATAATTATTTAGACACTACTTTGAATGGAGAGGCAATTATGTAACATGATAATGAGTCTATATATTTATGATTTTTACAACCAGCCCTTTGAAGGAAACCATAACGCTCATGTGGCCCAGGATGAAATTGAGTTAGATGCCCTTGGTTTAGATAATCATTGATATACATATACATCTTGTATGCACCCTTCCAATACAATGAGTAGGAAAGAGACCACATTACAGCCCTCACCTGCCTAAGGTAAATAAAGTTAAGTTCACTCCAGATCACAATTCTGGAAGTTTAAAATGAAATGGTTGCAATACAGTTTTAAGTGCAAGACACAAAGAAAGAGCCAAATGCTACGCTGAAGCAGCTGTAGCGTTGGAGAAGTGAAGATATTTAGTCCAAATATTCATAAACTGTCCATCTGAAGATTGAAGCAGACAGGTCAGATGCTCAAGGGAAAAAGATTCCATAATTATCTAATGCCAGTTCCATTTAGTGAGAAGTTTGTCACTTATCCAGGGCAAAAAAAATTCTTTGCTGCATATGTGGGGATATTATATAGTCTGGTGAAGTTAGCATCTGCAATAGCATATTTACTGGGGTAACCCAAGATCGAGAGCAGTTACAATGCATATAGATGCCCACTGAGATTTCACATTTTTAAGCATGCAGGTGAGAGTTGAGTCTTTTTTTTTAGTAATGATTTGTAAACAGTGGAGAATCTTGAATTTCAGCAAGCTGGCATAGTTACACACATATATTTCTCTTGTCTGAGTTCATATCTTAGTCTATATATTCATTTATATATATATTAATTTATAAATGAATTTCCCCTTGCCACATCTGCATAACATCCTGCACACTTATCACGTCAGTCTGGCTGAAGACATTGTAAAAGCGAAAGTAGATTAGTTTTAACTGACATAATTACCGTGAGCGTTTAAATTCCCACTTAGTTTCATACAAATCAGACAACTTTATGCCCTCATATGATATTAAGGGATCAAACGGCTGCCATGTACTCATACTAATAGCAGAACTTTTATTATATTATGTAACATAATTAGTTCTGTTGCTGTGGCCCCATTAGGGCAAGTACTGCTTCAATTATTTTTGATCAATTTAAAACATTAAATCACTCAAGACCTCATTCAAAACACTGCTATTTCAATCAATCAATCAAACTTTATTCATAAAGCACTTTTTCATACACATGAAATGTAGCACAAAGTGCTATACAGGTTAAAAAAGAGAACCCAACCACCCCCAACCCAACCCAACGAAACCCATGCCCCACAACTCTCACTCTCTCCCACACACACAAACACACACACACACACACACACACACACACACACACACGCTGGCTGAGTACAGAGGAACCATTTCAAGCAAGTAAGCAAGTCATCTCTTTAGTTAGAAAGGTTTAACAGTTCTTTCATTTCCCTTTTCCATTTTCATCTCATTTTTGTTGTGGTATTGATTTATCTTCTTATGGTTAGAAGGAAGGATGTCTGTTGTTTTTTTTTACTTTTACTGTGGGTTGTGGGGGGCAGGAGATGAGAATTTCTTTAATTTTATTTATTTTTTTAGTTTTTGGGGAAAAAAAGCTCTTGTATTTCTATATTTGCCTGTCAAATAAATAAATCAGTTATCAAAAAAGAAAAGAAGAAAAAAGAAAAATGGCTAACATTCAAATCTGTAATATTTTCCCAATTACAGAACCATATGGTAAATACTAATACTGAGTTGAGTTGCATTCATGGTAGTTTCCTTGACCAAATAAGGTGAAATATATTTTTTTTCAGTATGTTTAAGTTGTATTCTATTACTTTAATAAGTTGTTACTCTGAAGCACAGAAAACCTCAGACAACATCAATACTTGTAAAATGTATCTGCAGTATCTCCAGAAATGTAAACTGTCATTGTGTCCCTCGCATTCTGCAAAGGAAAATAACAATAACTAGGTTCAGCAAGTCTTGTGTTCTTTCAGCAATTACAATGAGAAGAAGGGAGATGTTCTTGACCTAAAAATAGAAAATTACGATGGCTCCTTCAATGTGCTGCAGGATTTACCGGAATTACACAAACCAGGAGATGATCCTGACAAGGAGAGATGGGATTTCATGCAGTGTTTAAATTGCTCGCCATGTATAAAACATAAGGGAAATCCCAGTGTTGATTTAAACATCTTCATAAAGTGTTAATGAGTTGTAACCATTGGCTTTATCAACAGTAAAATAATGATTTATTGATTAGTTACAAGTCAGAAAAAAAGACTTTGTTGTCTTAGCCAACCAAGTTCAAATGAAAAACATCGGAAACAAAGCCTCTTGATTGCGACTTATTAACATTTATAACTGCAGATTTAATTATTAGAATTAATGACTGTGTGTCTACATGTATGCACCATTTATAAAGAGTGTCTGAATAATAATTTAGAGAGATGACATGTGCTTCATCTCTCTAATAATATAGCATTGTCAGAAGCAAAGCTGGTTGTTTATTGCTGTACTGATACAGGATCATGTGTTTTCCAGAGTCAACTCGGATGAAATCCAAGTACTTATTATATTACATTATAATTTATTCATAAGCGAGGCTCCTTATGTTCTGTCCCTGTCTCCACAGAAAAGCTGTGAAAGCAACACTGGTCCTGCTACCTCTGCTGGGCATCACCTACATGCTCTTCTTTGTGAATCCGGGGGAGGACGACATCTCCCAAATCGTTTTCATCTATTTCAACTCCTTTTTACAGTCGTTCCAGGTGAGAACAAAGCTAATGTCACAGTGTGTCCCACGCGTATGGGTTTTCCAGTCGGCGTGAATCACGCTGAAGAAGATGCAGGACTTCTTTATGGGTGACGTTTCAGGTTACGTGCCTTGTTGTGGGAAGATGATCTATAGTAGCATCCCGGGCTGTGTGTACATACATCAGGGTCCTTCCTGCCTCGTGTTCAGGACTCCCAGCTGTCAGGATTAACAAGGCCATGTGGGCATGATTTCTGCTCTGTGGCTATTTTTTTTTTTTTAAATCTCAAGCTTAAATGTAACAAGAGTGGGAGGAGAAATATAGCTTTACAATCAAGAATTATTTATAGCATTACAAGATTTGCCATTACACAATAGAACTGCACACTTCTAATTTAGCTGTCTTTCTCTGCAGGGGTTCTTTGTGTCGGTGTTTTACTGCTTTCTAAATGGAGAGGTGAGTCACTGGAGCACAGTATTTATGAATTCAATAAAATGCCAATATAAAATGCCAATTTCTTGATATGAGATCTCAATAAAACCCAAAATATATTTCCTTAATTAGCTTGGTAACGATTCTTTCCAACTCCTTTCCAACTGATTAAATACGTAGATCCTTTCCTTCATTATTTATTCCTTCAGTGAAAATGCAGCATGGTGGTGACGCTAGAATTTCTTAATTGAGATCTGTCCCTCTTGTCTAATTGGAATAAAAACGGATTAGTGGAATTCCAGCTGTTTGAAAGTCATTAGTGCCATTACAAGAATTACACATTTGGCAGTAATTGTGAAAAATTGAGCACCCTCTTACTGCTCTCCTGGCCCGAAATAATTGAAACCTGAGGGTGGAGAGGCAGCCCATTTGATAAGGGTAATTTGATGAGTTAAGTCGATGAGGAATTGTGAATTTGTTGCTCGCTGTGCACACATTGGCGTGGTGTTTTCAGTGTTTTCTGGTAATACATCTTTTTCTGGTCCCTCCACTGATTGGAAAGTGAGCAACAGTGAACTGAAAACACATCTTAACACCTCATCTCTGTAATCTTTAATCTTTTCTTTCTTTAATCAATACAGAAAATGAACCGAATTCACAATTAACGTGTTGATTTTTGAGGGGTGCTGCCACTTTTATGCAATACTAAGCTCAATATACAGTATATTCCTCTGTTTTGAGTTTTAAGTTGTACCATTTTTTCTTTTCCAGTTTTATATGATGGTAAACGGTCATAACAGCTTGACTTTTCCTTAACATCTAAGGTACGCTCTGCAGTGAGGAAGCGGTGGCACCGCTGGCAGGACAACCACGCCCTGCGAGTGCGGGTGGCTCGAGCCATGTCCATCCCGACGTCTCCAACCAGGGTCAGCTTCCACAGCATCAAACAGACCACAGCTGTGTGACCCAGGACTGGGAAGGGGGGAAAACAAACAAGTAATCCCTGCCACATTACGCGACCGGATCAGATTCCGGGAAAAAAAGACAATGAATAGATTCCTAGAAGAGACTGATATCCTAGATTCCACCAACAATTCTGGGAGAAGTCTGTTTCCTGGAGAGAACAATTGGGAGCAATGGATATGACATTGTGTACACGAGAAACCCGGGGTTTGATTTTTTTTTCTGTTTGGAGTATTTAAAAACGTGAAAATGGCATCATCAAAGTCTTATCGTCTGATCCTACAATTTTCTCGTCACTGTCATCTTACTGCTTAGTGGTTATTAGAGGGGCATGATAATCCTACAGGATTTGTAGCAGCTCACACAAGTGTAGGCAAGCTGCACCAGTGTTGCTTATGGGAAGAGAAAGGAGTTAATTAGACACATTGACCATGATGCAGTCAAAATGTCGCCCAAACAGCCATGGCATTGCTCTCTATTGCGGAAAGGGGGCAAAAAAATATTTTAAAGAGGCGGATGGGACATTTCAGACTGTGAATAACCAATCACAACAGAGTGGATGTTTCAGTAGAGAGGGGAGGGGGTGAGTGCATGAGAAGGCAGACTGTATTGCTGATACAGGTCAAAGTGGACCATAAAGACATGCACATTTTTATTACAAAAAAAGCATGAAAATTAAAATACTAAAGTGGGGAAATTTCAAAATGGCCCCCTAACAATTGGTACTCACTAAACCATAATTGCAACATGCTGTGATACGTTATGGCCAGTGTGAGCCTGACTGTTTTTCACAAATAAGCCATTCTAATGAAGCCTTCAAATGTTTCCAGTCTCTGTATTCTACTTCTCAAAGTCTGCGTTCTTTTACATTGTTGAAACACTTTGCTTTTTGCTTCCCTTTGGTTTGATCTGCATTCAGTCACCACAAAGAAGCAAGGGCATGAACATAAAGAGAAATGTAGGGTGTTATCTGTTTCCCCAAGGCTGATGGAGGCAATATGCTAAGTGTCATGCAGGGCTTTAACATGCAAGCCTGGTGGAATCAGCTTAAATTCTTTTGGCTTCATGAAAGGACATTGTGACGTTCTCATGATCATTGTCACAAGTTGCTGGTTCAAAACACGACAAGCTTGATGAAGACTGCTTCCCGGTCAGGTCAGCATACGGTATATCTGCCTTCCTCCAACATGGACAAGTTTCTGTGTTGATGCAGATATTCCCTTTATGTTTTTCTAAATTCACTGAATATCATCTGGAATATCATCATCTTGGTTTGTCAGGTGGTATGATAAAGAATGTTTTAAAGGGATAGTTTGACATGTTGGAGAAATATGCTTTGTCTTGCAGAGAGTTTGATGAGGAGATCCATCCCACTCTCATATCATTTAAAGGGACAATTTGTACAATTTGTTGGCATTTAGCAGTATTTAGTGGAACAGGTTTGACAGAAGTGGAAAATAATCATACGTATTTTTGGGGCCAAGCTTCGAAGCCCCATAGTGTTTGTACATGTTCTTATTCTTTTGCAAATGAAGCCTGTGGCAGCCCATAGAACCATCTGGTAAAAAGTTGTGAAATTTGGCACAGTGATTGGGGGACAGTCCCCTGATTAATGTCACCAAGATTCATGTTGCCACCTCAAACTGTCCAGCGCTACCAACTGGTCAAAGCTAGAGAGATATTTCTAGATGTAACTTTTGAACCCTGCATTCAATTTTCAAAAAACAATCAATACCCCTGGAATCCAGAGTTTAACACATCCATGACATCATTTCTCACCTAGATAGAATTTCCACCATTTTGGATTTTGTCAAAAACACTTCAAAGTTTTCACAGGTCAAATTTGACAAAAACTTCACACACACATCATCTTCACATCTAGATTTATCAAGGCGTTATGTCTTATCTTTGGAACCAATCAGAATTTGCGATGAAACCACCAAACAGGAAGAGAGCTCATATCTCAGCAATGCTAGAAATGACATGAAACTGTACCTTAAACATGACGATAAAGCCAGTAGCTAGCTTAGTTTAGCAGACAGATTAGAAACAGGAGAAGCCAGCTAGCAGAGCTCCGTCTGAATTAATCTAATCTTAACTGTCTGGCAGATAACCCTTATCAAAATTCCAAAATGCAGTTTAAAAAAACAAACAATATAATAAGTGAGTTAACTGTCTGACAGCTGTTTCTACTAGTTTCCAGTCAACATGCTAAGCTAAAATAACCATGTCCTGAGTCCAGTTACACGTATGAAAGTGGTAAAAATCTTCTCATCAGGCTCTGGCAAGAAAGCATATACAATTATTATTATTTTTAAATTATTCCTTTAGGGATTAATCTTGTTGTATTTTAGTTTGTGTATGTTTATTTATTTATATATCTATTTACAAATCTTTGATATTGTTGTGGATTAAAATCAATATTATTAAAAATGATCAAATGTGTTGACATATTTCACAACTCCTTGTAAAATGTACATTTCATAGGTATTTTGTAAATGTTTGTTACATTACAGCAAATATCATTTGCTGCTGTGCTGCTCAACTGGACGGATGTTTCGCCGCTATATTTGTCCGCCATCCAAAATAATCCAGATGTAAATATTTTTTAACATTGAGCTTGCTTTTCTCTGTCTCCAGCATCACATTATCATCTGCCACATTACCTAATAGTTGTGAAATATTTTCATACAGAAATAAAAAAAAGAAGGAAACACTCACCAAAGAGACAAACCTTGTTTACCAAAAGAGAGATTTGTATTGTCTATGTATTGTTCTATTGTTGCCACTGCACTTTGTAGACCAAATCTTGTTGACTTTATTTTGTACACCATTTACTGTACATGACAAAATGTATTCAATGAAGTGCGATGTCAGATTTGGCAACTTATTATTGTACATAAATACATTTGACCTACTGATTTTATGAAAAAAAAATAGTTGAACCACCCTTGTTGCCTTATGAACAAAAGATGTTTTTTTGTGTGTAAAAAAAGGACGTTGTTTCTGTTAATTATGTCATGACTGATATACATTTGTACATGCACATGTGAAAAGAAAAATATTGCTTTAAATTAAATGTATAACTTGTGTAACTCATGGACTCTTGTCTCTTCATATTAACCCATTTAAGCCCAGATTTTTTTTTCAAAGATTTCATATATATAATTATATCAGTTGAGACACTAATAAATATGATATGCATCTCCTTTTCCATTTTGTACTCTTTTCTATAAAATAGCATAGCATTTTAATGGCTATTACAGCTGCTGTTTGCATAAATATGTCCATAAAGAAAAAGTCTTCATCCCATATGGCAAATCATTTTTGGGGGGGGGATTATTCTAGAGAATGATGAATGAGAATGATTAAAAAGATATATACATGTCAGGGTTAAAAATAATAATCTAAATAATATAACCTCTTTCTGGGAGGGTTTGTCTTCTCCATATTCACAGTAGAAAAATGCAGGAAGTTGATGACGTCATTCGAGAAGAAGCATTTGAAACTTGCTCAAAATGTAACGAGCTCAGAAAAAAAGCTGAGTAACATTAAAAAAAAATTATTTTAAGTATAAAATGACAGTCATGGACTTAAAAGCTCATGGTCTTCAATGGGTTAAAGGACAGTATTTTAAAGGAGCTGTAAACAACAGTAATCAGTGTTGACAGAGTATATGATGCTTTGTCAGACATTAACGCACTAACAGGATCTTTCTAGTTGAATCATGTGCTATTTACAGTAGATACTATATCTAGCACCGTTTGAGAAAAATACAGACATTTTTGTAGTGACTCAATCAAATTATGTCCATAAGTAGAACGTAGCAGCTTCACTGCCACTGTAGCATGTCGTTTTCTTACTTATAAATATAGTGTGATGGGAAGATACCCTGACTGAGTGCCTGCTAGGTTACATAATATGTAGAACCAGTGTCATACATTTCAGGCTGAGCTGGAGTGAAGTGGAGCAGAAACTTCTGCCGCTGCTCAGAGCCTTAAGCAGCCTCAGGATAAGATATACATTCTCCAACAATTAGCTGCAGCTCTTGATGCAGCCTATTAAAGGGTTGTTATGACAATTAACGCTTTTGATGGCTAACAACAGTATAAAAGGAGAACGTGATGTGATGTTACACAGCCCACCGGTGCCAGAGGCAAGCAGCACGTCTTTATATCTGCTTCTACATCTTGTTTTCCCCGCGATTTCCGCTGCGTCTATGGTTCAGTGACATGTGCACCAGAAAAAAAGCATTTTTTCAAAAACTTCAAATAACAGACAAAAAAATGAATATTTGTTCTACTAATTCATATTTGTGGGAACATATTTTGTTTTTATATTTTAACTTGACAATTTATTGTGCCTAAAATCATTATGTTGGTCTGGCATGAAATTGTAAAATGAAAATTGAGTAGGATATTGAATTTCTCAGGCTCAAGCACATTAACTTCAGTTGTGTCTGAGTAGCAGAAAGTTACAGGTCATCCAGGATTTTATGTCCTTGAGAGATGCTTGAAGTTTCACTAGCTGGTTGGTTTCATTTGGTTTAATTGACAGATATAGTTGCGTATCATCCATGTAACAGTGGAAATTAAAATTAATTAAATGTTTCCAAATAATTTGACCTAAAAGCAGCATATAACAGGTGAAAATTATTGGTCCGAGCACAGAACCTTGTGGAACTCCATGTCTAACTTTTATACAGACAGAAGAAACATTGTTAAAATATGCTCTAAGAGATAAAATAAGAATAAGGCTTTCAAAGAATATGTGGTTACATCTCAAAAAGCAGTGACCCAATCCTGAGGCCAGTGAACAGGAGCCCTTCAATGTCCTGGCTGTGCCTACATGAGAATCATGTAGATGTACGTTAGTCTTCCAACATGTTTTCTACTTATTGTGTCAAAGCTTATAAAATTATACAAAATTTATTTAAATTTGTTACTCATGCTGATACTATTTTGTATATAGTCCAAGCATTGTCATTATTTTCACAATTCTGAATGTTGATGAAATTGTACCACTAATAACTGTTGGAAGGTAATATTCACATTTTATTGATTGATTTTTGATTCATTTTATAAAACAAAGTAATCATAGATTAAATTATCTTGGTAGTCATTTCAAGTAATTGATTTAAATTGTGTCTTTTGGTTCTATATGTTTCTTGGACAGTTTCCATAACTCAGCATCTCTCTCAGTGATGGGGGAAGACTCCTGACTCTGATTTTTGGGATTTCCCCTTTCAGTTCCTTTTCTTGCATCTTTGCAGGGTCAGAGTTCAGTCTCTCCCTGTATCTACCTGTTCTCTCTGCACTTTACATTATAATATCTGTCTCAAGCTGATAAAAGAACAGGGAATCAAAGACAAAACATTGTTTAAACTTAAAAAAAAAAATCTTGAATGTGAAGCAGTCTCCTTGTGGGTGATAACCTGTATCACTGTAGATCTGTATCACCAAATAAAACTAAACACAATATATTGGGGATAATTACAGTTTATGTGATATAATGTGGCAATCAAATCATATAGTATGACATGTGGACATGTCACAACATAATTATAAAGTGTCGTACCATATGATGTTTTCTGCCCTTAGCACAACCTTGAGTCTAGAAGCTCTACATTATCATGTTAACAACGTGCTCGCTATGACAAAGCAACATAGGTTTACATGTAATGATGACCATAATATTTAATTCCTTTTGCATTTTTATGAATAATGTGTCAAACCAAAAGACATCTGGAAGTGAGAGTTTTCTCAGAGTACTAACAAGATCTGATTTATTAAAATATAAAGATGACACCTCCCCTCAGGAATCTGTCATGTCATGTAGTACAAGTAGTAACAATCATGCAGAAGAAGGACCCCTTCATCCCGAGGATTGTCAAAACAATTGCTTGTTGAAATTTCCCAAAATAGTGTCACACCATATGACTTGTGTGACAAAATGTGACTCAAAGCTTTATGCTTGGACTTTGATAAAGTAGGCTCACACATAGAAACCTGTGTATTTTTTTCTATATATTTGTTAGAACTTTTGCATTTAATTTAGTTTAGTTCTTACTTTAGGAAATAGGTGCTGGACAGTCACTTTGCACAATATTGAAAAGGTTTTTGACAAATATTTGAAAAATATCTTTCCTTTATATATATATATATATATATATATATATATATATATATATGACACTGAAAACAATAAAACTGCCATGTCATGTCGTCCAGCACTATATTAAAGTGCATTTCTCCACAACTAAAAATAAATGACTGGCACGACAGCCTGAGCCATCACACGCTAACTTAGCTGAGATATCTCACCACCCAACTACTGCTTTTATCAGGAACGATGTGTGGCAGCGACGTCATCCTTTAAAGTTCTGTTTACTTGTCATCATGGGGAGAACTAATACTCAGCGTGTGGAAACAGTTTAATGGCTTCTGTGGCTCCAGAGGAGCTTTTATCAAGTCTGAGGTAATGACTGTGGATGTAGTTTCTGAAAGACAAGGACAACAGACAAGGAAAGGTCTCAGGAAAAAAAAAGATGCTGTTGGTTTTATTACAGGAGATGTAGGACAGTGCATTTTTAGAGGGAAGACTAATAAATCTCATCTCAAGATGCATTTATCAAACTTTAAATCATGCCACGATATTGTCTTCATCAGATCGAATTTGCCTTTTCTCTTTTTTTCTTTTTTTTCTTTAAACATGTAAATCAAATTTTAACATTCCAGCACTTAAATTCCTGCACTTAAATCAGCTTTTGTTTTTTTTTCTAATTCTTTAATCTTTTAAAATCTTATTGATATTTTTCTTCTTCTAATTATTTTCATGTATTTGTTGATACCATTTACCTGCCAATAGGGACTAAGGATGGAAATTAGCCATTGGCTATAATTTTGCATACTTACATATATATTGATTAATATGTATTTTCCCTGTTTTAAATAAATAACCTCAAACTCAAATACTCACATTTCTCTTTTTCCCCCCAAGTTCTTATTAGACTTTTTGCAAGTCCACTTAGTAGCTGTTCAATCAATCTTCAATTTTATTTTTGTTTTAATTTTGCTTTTGTTTTGAAATATATCTGTGTTGAGTTCACAAACTTAATAGATGTACAAAAAATATATCACTTGAAAGTGCACTATATGGATTCTTAAAGGTCCCATTTTGTACACTTCTACACTTTCATTTTGACATTTTTATATACCTAATAATTAGTGCTGTCAGTCAATTAAAAAAATTAATCTAATTAATTACAGGATTTAGTAATGAATTAATCAAATTAATTGCATTTTAATGTCATATCTGCTAAAGGTCTCCTGATAAAGAATTTGAATTCTAAGATATTAAAAAATTGTAGTGCATGACTAATCAATTGAATACAATAAGAAGAGAAGATCTGAAATCCAATGGTGAACTGTGCTTCATGAATTAAATCCAAAAGTAAAGGTCCAGCACATTAAACCGGTTAGGCCAGGTACATTATTCAGAAATGTAAAACAAATACAGTGATTCCGTTAAATAAATAAAATTCTGAAATAAAATAAGGCTGTCTCAAATAGGCACTTAAGTTCAATATAGCAATTCAAAATTGAATAATAGAAGTATAACACGCCTCTAAATGAGGCAAAATGAAGAACAAGACGCATCATTTCTTTAGGCCTTTCACTGAGGCCACATCTGCTGCTGACACAGCAGTAAGTCAGGAGAACATGTCATAGTTTACCAGAGGTTAACAAACATCAGAGGAACAACACCTCAACCCCAAAAGAGGATCTGTGGTTTAAGTATCAAACTCTGAAATCAAAAACCCACAGGATCTAACTTTCCTGAACATGTTTCACATTTAAATGGTACGTCAGGCTGTTCTTTTTGTAAATAAACTTGTCGTTCAGTGACTGAAGACACACTTGCCTCATCCTCCTGAGTCTGTTCCATGTCTGTTATTGTTGTTAATTTGCCGGCGCAGGTGACGTAGCACGGCCGAGAAGACTACGGGTCCTTCAATGGGCCAAAATACAAATGCGCAAGCGTTGGCTCGCCACCGTTGATACTCATAATTAATTGCATTAAATTTTGTAACACGTTAAATTGTGGCGTAATAATTAATCAAATTAACGCGTTAATATGACAGCACTACTAATAAGATTTATATGTGGTTTTAAGTATCAACTGCTTCAATACAATACAATAAAAACCTGGATAAACAGCAACTTCTTCAAGCTAAACTGTAATAAATGTGAAATTTTAAATCATCGCTGGACATCACACTGGATCCCACCTTCTCCTTCAAGTCACACATTAACAACATCACCAAAACCACCATCTTTTACTTTCACCTCTGCGATATTGCCAGACTTCCTTCTCGCTCCACACACCCTCCAGAGAACACATCGCATCAATCTCACAACACCTTCACTAGGTCCCCATAAAGTACAGAAACAACTTCAATATCCTCATCATCACCTACAAAACCTGTGGCAACCTCACCTCCTCGTACCTGACAAATCTGCTCCATCACCACACCCCCACCCGACACCTCCGATCAGTTGACGCTGACCTCCTGACCCTACGACCAACCATCAGAAACTTTGTTCACTCTACAGACTCGAAACTTATCCTTTTAAATTGGCTTACAACACATGTCCCTACTACCATTACTATAACTGTGCATTTGTGCACGTTTCAATGGTATGGCTTTTGCTTTGTAAGTGTAATTTCATTTATTATGTATTTTTTCCCCGTAAATTGTCTTTGAGCACCTTCAGCCTGGAAACCTTTCATTTTATGTGTCCTTCACTACATATGAACTATATTGATTATATATTAAAAATATATTGACTAATTTAGCATGAACTAATTAATATGTCATTTATATATGAATTATATATTAACTACATATGAGCTACATATGAAACTGGAGAACAATACATTTTAATTTACAAGTTGAAAACTTATAGTATGTAGTTCATAAAAAGTATAATATGAAGTACAAAGTAGAATATAAACTAGAATATAAACTACAAAAAAGTTCATGAAAGCATCTCCTTATTGTATAGTAAATAGTGCATGTATGTAAGGACCCCTAAATGAAGGGTTACCTAAAGCAATTACAAATAAAAGTGAATTATCATTATTATAGTTTCAAAAGAGTACAACATCTCCTCTCTCAACCTTTTCTCTGGAGCTTCAACAGGTGATTGTGTATCTTTCAGTAATATAATAATCTGATTGTCTGATTTGAACGGCTGTGAATATGGGGTGAATGAGCAGTGACTGTATAGTTGTGACATCAAAACTTCACAGAAGTCCTGACAACTCGTTTTGAAGCACAGTTTCTGGATATGGGCCATGTACATTTCTCTGGACTGGGTGATTTAAAACATGGGACAGAATTTATATAGCATATATACCATATTTTAATAAAAAAATATATATATTAAAATCTCACTTTCTACAATAGAGAAAATCCCAGGGTCATATGTAAGTTTCTATAGTGCATTACTGAATAGGTCAACAATTACATTCACAGTAGTAACAATTTCAAGGTTGAGTGCAAAGGCATCATATCAGCAAGTATTTATTTTTGTTTTACAGTTTTGCATTGTCCATTCAGTGTGTGCCCCTATTTTAACCATCAAATTATTGTGTGGACATAATTTATTACACTGGCTACATAAAATCCACATGTCAGAAGCATCTGTTGCCAACAAATCTTACATTTATGGGACAGATTATTATATTGATGCTATAAAAGGTGGACGCTGGACTGCATTAGTGCTTTATGTACGTCTGTGACTCTGAGACTAAAAGTCAGCGGCGTGCCAACTAAATTATATACTGCAGCTCCAACCTTTAGCCAATAAACAAGCAATATATCTGTCTAATTAATCACTTCGGTTGTGCCAAAGCAAAGAACGTCAAATGAGAGTGTTTTATTCCAGCATTACATTTCCCTACGTGTGAGCCTCCGGGACCTGATGTTGAGTACGAGTAAAGAGCACTTAAACGGGAGCAGTAGTGCTCTTTACCAGGAATCATATTAAGCGAATGAATCCATTATGATACAGTCAGTTTACTGAATTACTGAGGCAGTACGGTTTGATCGAAACATCTCAGCAACTGTAAACCTGCGCCCTCCCGTAGAGGCGCTGGAACATTGGCCGGTTATGTGGCGTGATGAAGGTCGACAGAGCCGAGGAGACATGAGCTATTTTAGGTGAAGGCGAAGGTCATGTCGATGTTGAATTTTAAAAATAGTGCGAGCGGGGATTGTTTCCAGGTTAGCTGATGCCCCGACAAACTCACGATGTGCATTTATGACATGCTTCAAACATGCAGAACTTCAGTTTGATTCTATCAGCAAACTCAAAAGTTTCCAAAGACACTGAATATGTTGCTGGATTTTGTGAAATTTACACCCAGCAGCCATAAAACAATTTCTCTGAGTTGGAAAGTTTGTAAAGAGTGTGAAAAGACATTACTTTTCCATTCATAAAGGCCATGATTTATAAACTAAAGACTTTTATTCTGTCTTATATTCAGTCTTTATTCTCTTAAATGTCCCATATAATAGAAAGTGAGATGTTATTATCTTATTAAATATAACAAGGTCTAGGTGTCCCTTTTTTCAAATTGCTTAATCCACAGAGAAACGTACACTTGCTAATATGGTTTTTAAAGACAACAAATATGCTATGAAATTACACCAAGCAGCCAACTACTTCTCTTAGTGAAAACATCATGTAACTTTTAGTATGAAAAGAGATTACTTTTCTAATTTTAGCAGTAGCAAACTGTAAACTAAAGTATTTTTATTCAGTCTTTATTTTCTTAAAGGTCCCATATTGTAGAAAGTGAGGTTTTAACATCCTATTGATTATAAGAAGGTCTAAGTGTAAAAACACTGTCCCGTTTTGGATTTTAAAGGAAATTACACCTAGCAGCCATAAAACAGTTCCTCTCAGTGAAAACATCACATAACTTCTGAGTTGTAAACATCATAATTGTATATTAAAGATGTTTTTTACTCTGTTTTTATTCTCTTAAAAGTCCCATATCATAGAGAGTGATATTTTAATTTCTTATTGATTATAATAAGGTCTAGGGGTTATGGGAGAATACACTCCTATTTTTCAAAATGCTAAATTAACTACTCTACAGCCACCACTAACCCTCCCATTCTGAGCCATTCCAATCAGCCAGAGGAGAGGCTCATTAATATTAATGAGATGGAAAGAAACTGACCTGTTCTTTATAGAGCACCAAAGAGAAGCCTGAGAGAGGAATATGTAAAACCACAAATATATCTGGTTAGATGCATAAACACATCAAATAAAATCCAGGAAAAACAGGAAATATGGGACCTTTAAAACTACTTAAAGGGTAAAGGAAAGATGAAAAACTGTTATCCTGTAGTAAAACATGTTGAATTATAGCTTTAGAATTATTAACTCTAAGCTAACTACCAAGCCAACGTTACAAAATAAACGTTTATTTCAGCATGAAATTCAACCCCGTTGTAATAAGCTGGCATGAAACCTTAGCACTAAAAATGTGTTCAAGCTGTAGTGAGAAAGATGTTAATTCGTTTTGGAAATGTGCATTTTTAAGAGAGACAGAAAAAGAGGTGCAGCTTATTTCAAAGGCTGTGAATAAATAAATGAATAATAATAAAATAAAAAAATCTTTTGAGGTAAAAATCTCAAAACAAGTTTTTTTATTTGAGGTTTTGAGAAGATGACGGGTGACAGGTGGTTTTTAGCAGTTCAATATAACTTCGTTGGTATGTTGAAAGTGAAGCTTGATCCAGCTTTAAAACCACAGTCAAAAGCCACAGCCAAGATTCCAGCCATGATTAAAGATCCCCTCCACACATGTTTAAGGATGTATGTAAAATACTCTGATTTGAATAATGATTTATGTCTGATGTGTTTTTACCCAAACAATGTTATCTTGTATAAATCCTTAAAATTTCATCTCATCCTTCTCTATCATTGAAAAAAATCCAGGGAGTAATATTATGCAAATATATTTAATTTCATAAGTTTTACTGTAAAGTCATTCTCAATGTCTGTATTGTCAGGTTTGCATGTGACGCTTGTGTTAAATATTGGACCAGGATTGGCTGTCACACTATTTGTGATGTGATAAAAACATTTTTGAGTGTCATCCAACAAAGGCCTGGCATGTTGTCACCCACCCACCAACACTGTTTATTAAATATTCTAAATATAGAAAGGAGACATTATTTGAGCAACATCGCTCTCTGCTGGCTAAAGACGGGAATTCCTACTGCTTGATGGGTAAATGGATCATTTACATTAATTAAATCCATATTTAATGCTGTTGATGTTTTGCAGATTTTTTTTGTCAAAATCCTAGTCCAGCAAAAAACGTTTATTCCTGCTGCAATTTTTAAATTATTGGTATTACTCATGATTAAACAAAGTTCAAAAAGGGAAAATTAACATTTTGATTTGTTTGTATTGTTGAATAAATTGAAAAAAGAAAAAAAAAAACAAAGACGTATTAGGTGTATTGTATTTTGTACAGTTAGGTAAATTATGAGTTAGAATTACCCTTTTCCTGCCTCACAGCAAGAAGGTCGCAGGTTCAAGACCTGGGTCTGGGACCTTTCTGTGTGGAGTTACATGTTCTCCCTGTGTCTGTGTGGGTTCTCTCCAGATTCTCCAGCTTCCTTTTACAGTCCAAAAACATACTGAGGTTAATTGGAGACTCTAAATTGCCCATAGATTTGAATGTGTGAGTGAATGGTGTGTGTGCCCCACAATAGGCTGGCGACCATCTGGGGTGTATCCCTGCCTCTCACCTGTAATGTGCTGGGATTGGCTCCAGCAGACCCCTGTGACCCCGGGTATAGAATGATGACTATCCTAGTCCATTGGTAGATAATTTAGCTCATTTCAGTTAACCTAACCTAATATATTTTTAAAGAAAATGGGTGAATTCTCTCTCAAATTGAATCATAGGCAACCAGACTTGTATTTGTTGAGGAAGACGTTTCACTTCTTATCCAGGGCGCTTCATCAGGCCACAGGCATCAGTCTGACCAGTCTGCATTAGTCTGACAGTCACACTAGTGTCAGACTAGACTGGACTAGAACAATGACCTGGATGAATGAGAATATTCACAGACAAAATGGATAATTTAATTTAATCCATATTTATTTATAATGTATTTGTTTGATGTTTTGTATATCTTTAATTCTGGTCCTCCAAAAAGCAATGTTTAATGTTTACTATTATTATTAATAACAATAATAATAATATTTACAATTAAATGAATCAAAATTAAGCAAGCAAGTTAAACTTAGCATGTGAAAATATCTTGTATTTGGTGGATTTTTTTCTTGATTTTAGTCAATTTAATCTTTTTTTTTTATTTATTAGAAAATGTTAGTCTTGCTTACTTGACCCAAATAAAAAAAAACTTGATAAGAGCTTAATTATCTGCCAATGCAATATGATCATTATACTAACTGGACTAACTGTATCAAATACACAACATTTTTACTTGTCAAAAATCATTTTTTGCAGTGCAGGATTTATAGGAATTAGTTCACGTTTTCTGTACAGTGAGTGGAAACAGTGATGCAAGTGAACTTTGTTTGTACATACATCTGTTCTCTCTTTAAGTTGTGGACTACTGTGTTTTATGATTGTGAAGGACACAGAAAAATTAAAATCGTGGTTTTGGAAAAGAGAACACAATCAAAATGAATGTATTTATTCACCATAATCTACAATATGAACAGTGGCCATGTGCAACGTGTTCACTGCCCTGACACAAGGGGTCTTCTCCAACAAGATGAAATACTGCTGAGGCACATAGAAATGTGAAATATACAAGATGGGTTTTACAGGAACATAAAGATCCACTGTGGTCAGATATTCAGGATCTTTGTTTTGATGGAGACACAAAAAGAAACTCCTTACTCACTCAGACTTGATTTCATAAGGCAGAGTCACATAGCACCAGAAAGACATTGAGGTTTGCAATAGACTTGTACCCTTTTTTTTAAGAGGCCATAATGTGCTTTACAAAAGCTTCATAATTTATGCAGCCATTAGCGTCCTCTTGGTTTTGCATCAACTGCTCCACCTCATCCTCCCGCATCTTCTCACCTGTTGGGGAAAATTGGCAAACAGATAATTGTGAGCTTTGTACTTTGACAGTTTATGAAATCATATCACCTTGAAACCGGTCAGCTCACCCAGTGTTGCGAGGACGTGTCTGAGCTCAGCACCCATGACGGTGCCGTTGCCCTCTTTGTCAAACACCCTCAGGCCTTCCACAAAGTCCTCGAACGTCCCGCGGTCCTTGGCCTTGCAGATGTGTTGGTGTATGGGCAGAAACTGGTCAAAGTCCAGCATCTTGGTCTGCATGTCTGTGGAAGACAATGACAAAGCAACAAACTTTTTACCAAGACTTGACCTATTCAAGCCTTTTCCCCGTATATGTCCGGAATCGCTCAGCATACCCACCTTCAGGTTTGGGTTTTCCGAGGACGTACATGATCTCTGTGTTGGTTGGATTCTGACCCAAAGCTCTGATCAGGTCACCGCACTGGGCGTAAGTGATCTTCATCTCATTGGTTGGTGTCCTGTCAAATAGCTGGAAAGCATCTTTGAAGTCTGTGGTGACAAAAAAATACCAGGCGATTCTTTTTGAACTCAACCGGCATCACACATTTACAGGCACAGCTAAGTCAAGCTTTGGTTTAGTCCTTTAACTCAAACTACTGTCCTTGTCCCAGTAAACATGTACCGGTATGTCGCCTCCATTACAGTAGCTGGCGATAAGTACTCTTTGGCTTGATAGAATTGTACCAAAAGTCAAGTTCATTAGCAGGTTAGCAACCCAGAGGTAAACTGGAATGATGAACAATTGTGAATATGTGGATATGCCACTTTCTGTACACTCTACTCACCAAGTTACCAGCTTCTTCTGGTTTGAGTTATTCTGTTTAAAGTTTTACATGGTGTTCGGCTTTTGAGTTGGAGCTTGGTGCTGAACTCAGATCTGATGGGGCCAGAGGAGCAGCTGATTCAAATCGCATTATTATTAGCCTGACTTTGCAAGTTTGATTTCATTTGAAATAACACCTTTATATGTACTTTAAAAGTCAAACTAACACAATAATTCAATTGTTTTAAGGGGGCATGTAAACCTACTGAGAGATCCTACATGGTACTTGCTGCAAAGTAATGACAGCACACCTCCGATGAAAAGTTTCCTTTTCGCTGAAGACAAAGACAGACGGGATCATGGGGGTTTTGGCTCTGCTTCAAATCACATTGAGCCTTCGGATCCTCTTGGAATCCGATTAGCATCCCTCAGCCGCTGTGTCATCAGCTGCCGCCGAACGTTTCTCGCACATTAATGACAAACACGATAACACAAGCCCACCCATTCCCTCCATAAATAGTCAGCCAGTCCATGCAGTCCAGATGACAACTGCAACAACAAACACAACCTTACCCTCAATTTGCTCGGGGGTGAATTCCAGCTGAAAAGAGACAAAGCAAACAAGGCCGGTCAGTCGCTGCGCTCCACTTTCATTGCGCCATTCCGACAGATCGAGTTGCAGTCTGCATTTGTTGTGATCATGGAGCATTGTTTTTCAGTGACCTTGGGTCTAACACCCCCTTCTCACAGTTTGTAAACTGTCAGCTACCTGCTACTTTTAGACGCAATACTTGGTGAAAGAATCTTTTACCCTATAAACACCACCGGGATGTATCTCTTCAACAAGGTTAGCAATTCGCTAGGTAATGATTCCGGTATGTTGAATAACTAAGAAACAAAAGGATAAAATGAAGATCTGCACAATTATATTTAGATGAATCCACTTGTTGAGTGATTCAAAACTTTATATTGACCCTATTGAGACATTTCTCGTACTTTATTATAATATTGTATTTCACTAGGTAAAGATTCTGGTATGTTGAATAACTAAGAAACAAAAAGGTTAAAATGAAGGACATATCATATTTAGATGAATCCACTATTTGAGTGGTCCAGAACTTTAAATATGACCCTATTGAGACATTTCAAGTACTTTGATTTACAAAGTATTATAACATTGGAATTCGCGAGTTAATGATTCCGGTATGTTGAATAACTAAGAAACAAAAAAATTAAATGAAGTGCTGCACAATTATATTTAGATGAAACTACTTGTTGTTGAGTGGCTCTGAACTTTATATTTGACCCTGTTGAGACATTTCTAGAACTTTAAATTTCAATTTATTATAATATTGTAATTCAGTAGGTAATGATTCCGGTATGTTCAATAACTGAAAAGAAAAGGCTAAAATGAATCCACTATTCAAGTGGTTCAGAACATAACTTTGACTTTTCAGACATTTCAAGTACTTATTAGTATCCAAAGAGATATGAAGTTTGGGTAGAATTTGGGGTAAAAAGTGCTGAACAAGCTGCATGATAATTCAAGTTACAATCTGCATTAAACTCCAGTCTAATCTGTTATTCTGTCTAAAAATAAACCATTGTTCACAACACCCATGACAAATGTTGACTATTTATACACCATGTATGTTTTGGACAACCGTCAGATAGAGCGTGAGGTTTCTGTCTGATGTCTGGGTATCTCAGAACCCAGCCTCTCCGCTAGGCTTTGTGAAAATATTATCCAAACACTTATCTAAGCATGTTTAAAGATGGATGGCGACGGATATAATTATCTGTATTTTTCTTCCTCCTATGTTTTTTTTTTCCGCCCTTTTGCCCTCGGAGGAGTGGCGCGGGTGGTCCGCTATTCGCAGGCATAATGAAAATCATATTTTGTGGCTTTCATTGTAACATGGCAGCTCGCTTAACCAGGAAAACATTTATCCGTTGAGAAGGGGCCAAGTCAGCAGAAGACAATGTTTCCAAGATGTGTGTGGTATCAGCTGGTCCCAACTCAAAGTCTAACTGCACAGTATAATTCTCTATTTGCGCGATTGAAGTTTGATAAATATTCTGTGAAGCTGTAAAATAGCTGTAAAACACACTTGCACGGGCAGCTGCATGACTGGAGTCCGTTCAAATGATTGCACACAGGCCCTGTTCTGCTTGCACTGCCAGCTTTATTTCACATGGTGTCTCTGATGCTCTTTACAGGCATGCTGGAACACTTTCTGTGAAATCCTATTTTCATCCTTGTTAGTGATGCTCTTATCGTAAAAGGAATAAAATAAATGGCACACAGGAAATCTCTGAATTTCAAAATTCATTAACAGTGTGAGTGATTTCAAAGATTAAACCACTTTAACCTTAAATATTAAAACAAGCTACAGATCATTTCCAGTCTCTATTCATTAAATGTTACTGTGCGTGTTGTTTTTTTTTTTTTTACCGTGACTGATGAAGGGTTAAACTCCGGGGTCTTAGGACGCTCAGGCTCTGGAGCTTTGGGCGGTGGAGGAGGTGCCGGCTCTTCCTTCTTCTTAGGGGCCATTGCAAGAAGCTCTCAGGAGACGAAGGGGGAGGACCAACAGAGCAGAGGGATCCGGGTAGCTCGGATGGAAGTCGCCCATTAGAGACTAGGTCCCTTTATCCGCTGCCCACAGGTGTCATCTCCTCCCCCTCTGTGCCACATCACACTGCCAACAATAGGGGAAGGACTATAAAAGGAGATGCCTTCATGCTTCTATTTAAGACAAAGGCTGTTGTGCATGTACATCATCAGGACAATGGAAAATGATATTGGTTGAAATCCTGGGCATTAATCCGGTCATCAGCTCAAGTGAGACCTTATGTAACCTCCTTTTGTTGGACTTAATTGGTCAGGTATACATCACTTCCTTACAGGTATATAGTAAGGAAGTGATGAGGAAAAATGATTATTGTAGGAAATTAAAGGTTGTATCAGGTTGTATTAAGGTTGTATTTATAAAAAAAAAATTTAAAAAATAAAAACATACACACTCAACATTAAACTCCAAGCCACCAAAAAAACTAAACAACAACAACAAAAACTAGGATAGAATCAAGGATACAAGCCTGAGTGTCAAAAAATATATATATATATAAATAAAAGCCAGGAAAGTAATCTTGGATGACATTGAGTGGCACTTTGTGAAGCTGCCATTCACACTTGAATGGAGATGGCCTTTGTAGACAGAGTGGCAGCCAGGGTAATGTTTTTAGTGTGAGCGTTGGAGTGAGCTAAATAAAAAAAAGGATAAAAAATCATATGAGCGTTAATAACTTGGGCAAACATTCAATTAATTTGGAGTGGAGAAGTCCCCAAAGATCATGCTCATTCATTATTGGAGTGTTTATTTTATTCCAATCGGCATGAATACTGATTGAAACGTTGATTCAAAAGGTCTATTTCAATATCAGTGTATTTTTATTGCAGCCGCACTACCATAATCAAACAGTTACATGGATACGGACATGCTAAGGGTCTATCAACCTTTTTGATGTGTTTTCTGTCTATCAATTAATTTTTGTTTGTTTACTCAATATGTAGAAAACCTTTTAGATGCTTGAGTATGATATGTTCTTTTTCAATTATTTCAATTACTGTACAACTTTTTAACTAACAATAAATGTAAATGTATTGCCGTCAACTTTACTGAAGAAGAAGATGAGGTAAAAGAAGATAAAGAAGAAAAAAGAAGAAATGTGTAAGATGCATTCATTTTTATATCAAATGTTACCTATGAATTTGCTAAATTAGGTTAAGACTGGGGTCATAAATAATAACCATGACCTTTGTCACTTGGCTTTGGCAGGTCACCATTGCAAATAAGAAATTGTTCTTATTGTGTTACCTGTTAAACCAGTTGAATAAAGGTTTAAAAAAATGTGAAAAAAAGTCAAATTGGTTTATAAATAATTCAGTTTGTATGACTATTGTTATTTTTATTTGGAGTGAAATTTGTGTGCAGGTGGTGGGATCTGTTCTGATTTGGTATCACATATTGCGCAGGATGAAATATAACCTGACCAGAAAAAAGAAAAAGAAAAAAAATCAATGTGTCTGATTATTAATTGTTCTTCACTGAACAGTTTTTCTTTGTAATTTATAACTGCACAGACATTGTTACATCCCTTTGTCTTTGCACTGAAAGCTGCTCGACAGCTGTTGTCTGATTGTATTTAAAGCATTGGCTCGTTGCTCATCTCATGTGACAAACGTAGCAATCCAATGATCCAATGATGAGTTTTGCCAAGTCCGCTGTAAGCAAATGTCCTGGCGCGCACTCACAACTGCGACTCGGAGGCGCGGCGGCCTTCATCATCATTTGCTGGAGCCTGCAATGCTGCACTGCACACATTCCTCCTGTGTCCGTCCCTTTTCCTTTTAAATGCCCAATTTTGAAGAGGAAATGAATGTTTTTTTTTTTGTTTTTTAAGATTTCCTGGTTGTAATGAAAAGCAAAGACTTTTAAGTAAATATGAACACTGAACTGAGTTCAGAGATCGTCTTTGCTCTACCAACTGACAATATTATGGGAACCTGAAAAGGGTAACTCCCTGTCGTGATGATAATCCAGTTGCTGTGATAAAGGGAAAATATCTACTAATGTCATTCATTCATCTTCTATGCCCTCTTATTGCTCATTAGGGTCGCAGGGGTCTACTGGAGCCAATCCCAGGGGAATACACCCCAGATGGTCTCCAGCCTATCGTGGGGCATACACACCATTTACTCACACACACACACACAATTTAGAGTGATTAAACTCAGCATGTTTTTGACTGTGGGAGGAAACCGGAGTACCTGGAAAACCCACACAGACACGGGGAGAACGTACAAACTCCACATAGAAAGGTCCCAGAATAAGGTAGTCTTGAACCTTCTTGCTGTGAGGCAACAGTGCTAACCTTTGCGCCACCCTCTACTAATTTCAATCAAACAAAAATCATAATGAACTAACGAGATTACCGGGTTTGTGACCAAGGGAAGAGAGTTTGTAATAAGGAATTGCATGGTTTTGTGGCATGGTTTTGCCACTTTTTGACATAGCAATATTCATATTGATATTCACTGATGAGAAAACACTAAAACATCATCTTGGATCAATGAATGATACACAGAATAATTAGCTCTTTTCAATCTCTATCGCTCTGAGAAGAGATGGGACATTTAGCATAAAACTTAACTATTCCATGATTTACAAAGTCATAGTTGCAATTTGTTCCTCAGTATTTTCAAACACTGTTGTACATGAATGAAGTGATCAGAGGCTAGAGCTAACCCACATGGAGACCCAGATGAAAGCGTGTGTGTCAGTCCGAGTATAAATGGATCCGGCCCTGCATAGCCCGGTGGTACCAGCCCTTCGGATCCCACCAGGTGATTGGTGGCTGCACATAGACCGGCTGCGGCAGCAATTCAAGACATGACCAACAGCACCGAGGCAAACTCTTGAAACATCCAAGACCTGTGCAGTTTTCTATTTCGGAGTTAGTCTGTTGTCTGGTCGGAATGTACCTTGGAAGGCCTCCAATCTGTGCACAATGCCAATTGTTACTTGGACCCATCAAATGACCTTCAGTGCAGCTCGCAGCTGTGGCCTTTTTTTTATATGGTCGTTTGAAACGCCCAGTGAAAAGCCGTTATATATAAAGCGCCTCAAAAGAGCGGCGTTGAGATTCAGTCATGGCACACAAGGGATGCTGTCGTTTATCAAGTGACAATCTTGCGGCTGACAGACACAAAACCACAAGCTAAAATTGTTCTGAACCAAAATCATCAACTGGCCAAAGTGTGAGTGCAGTTCAACGTTGACATTTCTTGCCCTGTTTTAGTGGTAGCTAACGCCCCCATTTCCACTCTGTAGTACGGTACACTTATTCTCCATTACCATCGAACTGTACAGGTCCCATGGTATTTGTTAACAATTAGTAACACTTTTGGTTCGCGTAACTAGCACAGAGGACAGGTACCCTAGGGGAGGAGCCCCTGTATTAAAAGAAGGCCTCCTTAGGCAGTGGAAACGCAAAGCTGTCCATTATTGAAAGAACCAGTAGCAGTACCATACCGACAGTGGAAATGAGGCTTTAGTGTGCTAAGCTGAAATCAGAAAGTTATCTCATTTAGGCAACTGTTTTTCGCATACACTGTAAAAAAAAAAAATCTGATGTTGTTAAAAATGAAAACTAAAGATATTTTATTCAGTCTTTATTCTCTTAAAGGTCCCATATCCTAGAAAGTGAGATTTGATTTTCTTTTTGATTATAAGAAGTTCTAACTACCATATAATTACTGTCAGGAACTCCATGAAGTTGTGATGTCACAACTATGCAGTCAAAACCCAACTGAGTCAAGTCAGTTGACTGACTCACTAATATTAAAGAGAAAGGCACAAAACACCCTGTTCTTTCTAAAGAGACCAAAGGAGAAGATAGAGAGAAGATGTAAACTATGTTGCGAGGATTTTTGGTGCTTACAACTATAAATATCTCTTTTCAGGGAGATCACAACTTCATCAAAATAAAAAGAGAAAAGTGTACAATAAAAAGGAGTATATATAGTTTGGATGTATTCCTTTACAGGCTTGTATAGATGTGTCTATATGTATATACGCATATTATCTTACTATCATGTCAAACTGATTTTGAAAGAAATGCAAATACAATGTGATTTGAAGCTTAATTCATGTCAGATTATGTGTATTTATAGACAATTGAGATGTCAACTGATCAGTTGATCTAGTACCAGGTATAAATGTAATAAATTAGATAGGTTTTGCAAATCAAAAATGTCCTGTTGCTAATATTTTACTTGAGGTATGTTCACATAGATGATTAAAGAGTTTGACAGATTTAAACGTTTGTGTGTGTGTTTTTGTGTTTTTTTATAGTTCATAATATGTAACCTTGATTCCTGCTGTGTATCATCAGTGCTGTTCTAAACCAATTTCACCAGAGAGTATTCATATCTATCGTAACTATTATTATCATTGATTATTTCAATTGTTATTGGATCCTGTAAATACATGCGCATACTTTATTATTACCATAATTTATACTTACATTAGTATTTATACCACTCTGCTACACTTCAGCTCTGTAATTTACTCTCTGTCTCTTTCTTACTGTGTAAAGATTGTGTTAATTGTTTAATTGTATAATACACTTTCTGCACTTTTCCCTTTTACATGCTACGTCAAATAAAACTGATTCTGAATCTAAACTTGAAGGACCTGCAAATCATTTCAAGAAGTGATAGCAGATTACTTGTGATTTTTTTTCTTCTTTCTGTGACAGAACAACCTTTCACTTTATATTTAGATTGCCTTCAAACTGCATGCAGAGCTCTGTAACTGCATTAACAGACAGGAACTCCCCCAGGGCTTTGTATTACCTCTCCGTGGAGCTGTGGTGACGGCTGCTCCGCTGCGATCATTTACCAGCACTCAGGATATATATACTGTGTCCGGGCCAATGCTAATACTGCTAATATAGCAGCTGGATTCCCGGTAGATGTGACATGTTCATTATCAAACACACAAGGCCGTCAGTGAAGTGCATGGGCATGTAATTAAACTGTCCCGTGTCCAACTCGGACCGACGTGGTATCCAGTTCAGTGTGCACAAGTGGTCACGCTGCCAGTCTGTGTAGGCTTCATTCCAACATAGACTCTGCTGCCATGTTGTTTGGCAGAACTTCTTATTTAGTAACGATAATATGTTTTTTGGGGACACAGCAGGATTTCCGTGTAGAAAATATTTTCACCTTAATAAATAATGTTTTCCTGTATTCATGTGTGTGTGTGTATGTGTGTGCGTGTTGTCAGGACCCAGCAAACTCAAAATCCTAGTTTGACTATTCTAGGTTCCATTCTAACACCAACTTGTATTGAGGTGTTTAAAAGTGGGACATTTTAATGTCCCACTTTTTTTAAAAATTTTTACTTCTAATCACTTTTCTGAAAAGTGATTAGAAAGTTGTATGATTCATTCATGGGCCTGAAAGTCAGTCCAGGAGCCTGAATTACAAGTAGTCAACAACTGTGCTGATAGCACCAGTAAGCCAGGCCATCAGCTGATCCACAGCGCCCTCCTTTGGTCACAGGGCAACTATAGCCTATCGTTCATTGCCTTCAAACCTTTCTGCAGTGGCCTACTTAAGGTTGAATTGATTTGTCCTGTTTTAATTGCCTCACAGCGCTGTTGCCTCACAGCAAGAAGGTTGCTGGGTCAAGGACTTGAGCTGGGTCCTTTCTGTGTGGAGTTTGCATGTTCGCCCTGTGCCTGCGTGGGTTTTCTCCTGCAGTCCAAAGAAATGCTTAGGTTAATTGGAGACTCTAAATTGCCTCTAGGTATGATGTAAGTGAATGGTGTATACTCTAAGGTAAACTGGTGACCTGTCAGGCATGTATTGCTGTCTCTCACCCGATATATGCAGGGATTGGCTCCAGCTGACACCTGTGACCCCAGTGAGGAATAAATGGGTATAGAAAATTGATCTATGGATAATTGCCTCACTTTATCTTTCACATTTGTGGATCTTTTTGCCTCAGTCAGCATTGATTTGCACGCAGAAACAAGGGCTTAAGTTAGATATTTGGAGGCTGGGCATTTTCTAGATAATCTAGTATAAATATATATTCATGTTAGATGGGTGCCACATTTGATTAAAAGCCCATCTGCCTTTATCTCCTTACACCTACAGCTCTTTTTCTGTGTTCGGCCAATGACCAGCGAGAGATATTTATCGGGGTGCCTTACATGGATTGATTATCATGGGTAACAGTGATTCTCTGATTTGACTCAGCAGAGCGGTGCAGCCTTTCGGCAGCACAGCGGCCAGCGCCAGAACGCCCTTGCTGCGAGGCAGCAGCGCTAACCACCAAGCCACTGTGACAAGTTGTCATTCATTTTAGAATTGCATTCTGGGTCAGGATCTCTCTGCACGCTGCAGCAACAGCATTAAAACTACAAACAGCCTTCTGTGGAGCAAGCTGCTCTTCGTTCCTTCAAACCCCAGTGCCGTCATTTATCACTGATCAGTTAAATGATTTAGTCTCTGCTCTGTCCACATCGTTACAGGTCAGCAGCCAGATCTTTATGTTCAGGGAGCAAAGTGCAACTGTGAGGAGTTATATTTGGCACAAAATGTTTCGGAAAGCTTGAAATGTCAATACATTGATAGTTATCACTGAGCAGATAATCTATGATCTAATTGCCATTTAATATTAAATGGCCTGCATGAAAACAAATAGCTTATTAACTTTTCAATTAAAATATGAAACTATGTTTCTATCTATCTATCTATCTATCTATCTATCTATCTATCTATCTATCTATCTATCTATCTATCTATCTATCTATCTACACATTTGACTAGTGAGACATGAAACATGGATCAGAAATCCTTAAAGTCCACTTGAAATGAAAAATATCCTTCTTTGTATTTCATATCACATTTCTGCTCATGGGTATCATATGTCCACTTTTCAATGGTCCAATCAAAGTCCTCCCAATATGATGTCCCTCCTGTATATACTGTTTAAACTAGGAAGATGTCACAATATGGACGTTAGAGACTCAAAATGCCATTTCAGGCGGATTTTGGGAAAAACAACAATTCGAAATATCTGTAATTCCACCATGACTGATCAAAAACTCCATCAGCATAGAATCCTTCTGTGTGATACAACTGGAAGCTCAAAGAAGCAGCTACAAAGAATCTGTTTTGTCAACTAACAATTCTGTTAGATTTTCTATGTGTGCAAACTCATACTCTGCTTGTTGGACTTTGACATTTGTAACACAAGCTGTATTTGTCTTTGGTTGTTTGTCTTTTTCTACCACTGTAAAAGATTTTTTGATTACAAAGTCAATTTCTGGTGGACATTGTTGACTGTGAAACATTACAGCAACGTTTTATACTTACTTAGTTGATTTGGTTGTGATTGCCAGCTTCTTTGCTTGTGTTTTTATATTTTATATTGTAATCTTGATTTCCAGAATAATTTGCGATGTGAATCTTGAGTTCTTATAGTTCTATACAGACGTCAGTAAAAAAAACATTCCTTCCTCGGGCTGTCTTATCTTTCTGAGCCATGTGTTTGATAAAGGTGGTCTCAAAACAAAATTGACAGTTCAAGGTAGAAAAATGAGGCTTGTAATCATAAAGATCTCCTCCTCAGCAGTGTGTATGGGATGGTTCTTTGACCACATTGTTATGAACAGCAACAAAGCCCACTGGCCATAACAACATTTGTTCCTTTACTCTATTTCTGGTCTATACCTTTGGGAGACCTGAGTGGGTGAGCTGTCAAGACTAAAAGAATTGCTTCAGAGAGGATGAGCTGACCCCGGTCCAAGTGGAAATAGCTTCCTTCGGAGTATTTCACCAATTCACAAAAATTGTATCGTAGAGTATTGTTGTATTGTGCATAAATGTATTTATATATCTATAGGTGTATTAAATTGGGGCTATAGTAAATGGAGATGATATTATTAAGCAAACTTCCTTTTACAAACTCTCAAGTGTATTTACAAAAAAATAGAGAGAGAAAGCTGTTGCCAAGCAGCTTAGTGTTGTCTCAACTACGCAAAACATTTTAGATAAATTCCAATCTGGTTTCCATCTGAAACATTCCACCTAAACAGCTCTTCTCAGAGTCTCCAATGACATAATGATGTCTCCTGATGTGGGTAAATGCTACGTTACTTAGTGCAGCGTTTGATACTGTAGCTGACAGCATCCTGATCGAAGGGTGGTGGGCACTCCCAGACATCCACTCACCGCCTTTCAGTTAGCGTGCTGTGTTCTACAGCATTCTGATTGAAAGGCAGTGGGTGGATGTCTGGAAGCATTCTCCCATCTCTCGGATGGGACTTATTCTGTGTCACTTGGTTCTTATATCAGAAACTGCTGTGTGTTTCCTGTGGTGTGCCTCATGGTTCTGTGTTGGGTCCTATATTATTTTTTTGTATGCTTCCCTTAGGTCACACATCTTAGCAACTTTAAATGTAGACCCATCTCATATCACTTGTTACTCTGATAATATTTTGCTATAAGACTGACAAAAAGTCTGTTCTGTACAATTGTCTAACTGCCAATAAGAGCTGGTTGGCTAACAATTTTTTAGCCAATCAGCTAAATGCAGATAGGACGATGGTCGTTATCATTGCTTCAGAGATGATCAGAGATGATCATATGCACTTTTAGATCATCCTGGCTAGACTACTACATTTCACTTTTCACCTGTCTCGGTAAGTTGTCCCCGGACCGTCTACCAACTACTGTCAAAATCTCTCAAAAATGATAGAATCAAATAACAAAACCTTCCGTCCTGCCAGTAAGTAGCTTTTTTACACTCCTCTGACTCTGACCTGTCTCTCAAAAAGTAGATACTGACCAAGATACAGTAGTTGACTGTCGTTTACCTTAAAGCTCCTAAATACCTGACAGGCCTCCTGGCTACCGGTGCAGATGTCGCTACTGCCAGAGTGGTTTTCCACATTAGAATACTGATTTTCAGTTTATTAAAACTGTTCAAATATGGATTCAAATTTCAAATATCTGTGGAGACCTTGTCCAGAACATGGGTGCAAGGCTGTTCAAGTTCAGCAACATGATTCACATCACATTCATCTTATCACCTTCATGTTGGCTTCCTATAAAGTTTAGGAGGTTCTTATTTTCACCTAGAGCCCTGCATAGTGAGGCACCTATGTACATTTGTGACATGCTTCATCACTGTTGGGTGACTTAGATCTTGCGATCAGGGCTTACTGGTTCACCATCATGTTCGATTGAAATTAAAGTGGATTTATGCCTTTGATGAGTCCTGATACAGTGGAGCATTACGATCTGCAGTCTCTGTTGACACCTTTGAAAAGCAGCTGAAGACTCATTCATTCACACTGCTTTGTCTCACCTTGTACCACCCAATGTTTGTAATTTGTTGCTCATATTTCAGTGTCTGTTCATATTTTAATGATTTTACTGAAGCACTGAGGCTGTTCTAAAAAAGAAGTTCAGCCTTGGTGGTCATTTACTATTCTCTGCTTTGCATGAACATGACAGTTTTCACTTATGAATTCTATTTTTTGCATGTTTAATGTTCCCAAGTAAATACAAGTTGCAAATTCCTTCATTAGGGATTATGTTAATAAAATAAAAATAAAATAAATGTTGCTATGGAAAAGAGAAAACCAAAGGTATAAATAGAAGTGTTCACATCTGAAGTCATATGGTTTAATGCTACATTAAACTATAAGTATAGTGTAAGAAAAAACACATGAAAACCATCATATGTCCAAAACATACATGTGCTTTGAATTCATATGTGGGTTTTCATTTGGCTTTTGGGAAATGCATCACACAGATATAGAGTTACAATGTCCTCATTCCTAGATTGAAGCACATACAGTATAGTAGAAGCAAGTAGTTTGGGGTATATTCCTTGATTCTTTTCAGTGAATATTTAAAGTATAAAAAAACATATATAGATGTAGAGTATTCCAGTGTGAATACTGGCTTGTTTATCTGATGCCAAAAATAAAATGAAAAAAAAAATGGATATACATTAACATCCATTGGAAGCTATGATTGAAACTGTCTCACTTCCTTGCTAGCGCTCTTGTAAGATATTGACATCTGACTCCCATCATTCAACCAAAGAAGCATCTTTAAATTTGTGAGTTTCACACTGTGGTGGCAGTTCCCTGAGCTCCTTAGAGCACAATTGCAACATAATTTTATATACTTGCCTGCCTCAAATGGCTCAGTGAATGAACACCTCTTATACCCCTAAAGACGTGTAATTTATTTCGCAATACACTCTCGTCTACTTTGTTGGGAATAATGGAAGACTTTGCCAGAGCACTTGGGATACTTACAGGAGGTGTATATTAATCATTCCAGATGGATGTCAAGGATCAGAAGAGGCAAGCTTCAGTGATGAATATGATGTTGGAGATTCAGGACAGGGTCACGAGGTGAAAAATGATGATTTGCATTGCGGGGATAAGTACCATAACCAAGACACATTTAACCTTTAAAAGGGAACACAGTCTCCTACATTTTAGTTTTTATGGGTGGAGAAAGAGAAAAAGAGAGAAATAAAGATGCTGCCAGATTGAAAATGGACTGGAGAGATTATGCATATGTCATCAACACAGTTTTCCTGTGTAAATCCTCCACAGTTTACAGCATTTTCACATTTCACATGGAGAAGTGGTAGGTGCAAACTTTTCGATGGCAGATAAGCAAATGTATAGTCACATGTCTCATTACTGCTGTTAGTTTATGGCAACTTTCATACTGTTCATTATCGCTCCCACCCCAGGAATAATCTATTCATAATTAGTAAGAAGCATGGGCTGATTAATATTTATAGCATCTTCAAAAAACACTCTCATTAAATTCTCTCATAATGTGTATTTGAAAATATAAAAAAAATATATAAAAGATGTCTGTGTGCACTTTTACTAAGGATGTATGCCTGTCAGTATATACAGTATATATATATACATATATGTGCTCTTCAATGGGCAATATAATTAGGAGCACTAAAAACTGGTTGCTGCTTTTTATTGATTGCTCCAAACTGCAGTACCAAGCTGTATAAAAATTTAATTTTCACACTTAAACTGATCCATTGTTGCAAACTTAAATGTCTTCTAGTTTGATTGGATGTGATAGACCGACACAGCGCATAATTGTGAAGTGAAGGAAAATGGTACATGGTGTCCTTGATTTTTTTTAGAAATAAAACATGCATATGTATTCAGCTCCCTTTTACCCTTCCTTTTACTCCCAATTAAATCCAGTACAACCTTCAGAATTCACCTAATTAGTAATAGAATCCACTTGTGTGTAATTCAATCTCAATATAAAAACAGGTGTTGTGTGAAGGCATCAAAGATTTGTTAGTGAAGAAACAGCATCATGAAGAGCCAGGAACATGCCAGACAGAACAGAGATAAAGTTGTGGAAAAGTTTAAAGTTAGATTAAACACATAAAAAACATATCCCCAGCTTTGAACATCTCACGGAGCACTGTTCAATCCATCATCCATTAATGGAAAACGTATGGTACAACTGAAAACCTACCAAGACATAGCCGTCCACCTATACTGAGAAGGAGACCATTAATCAGAGAAGCAGCCAAGATATCCTTGGAAAAATGTAGAGATCCACAACTCAGGTGAGAGAATCTGCCCACCGGACAATTATTAGTCATGCTCTCCACAAAGCTGGCTTTTATGGAAGACTGGAAAGAAAAAAAGCCTTTGTTGAAAGAAAGAATTAAGAAGTCCTGTTTGTAGTTTGCTACCGGCGACTTAAGGGACAAAGCAAACATGTGGAAGAAGCCGCTCTGGTCAGATGAGACCAAAATGGAACTATTTTTGCCTGCATGCCAAACGCTATGTGTGGCGTAAAACCTAACACTGCACATGAACCTGAATGCACCATGCTGTGGGGCAACTTCTCTCTGCTCGGAGTTGATGGGAGGATGGATGGAGCTAAATACAGCTCAATCCTGGAAGAAAACTCATTAGAGGCTGCAAAAGACTCGAGACCGCAGGTCAGTTAACATTTTATACGATGTCATTTTATGTGACGACTCTGTCAACAACATGAGAGACCACATGGGGGGGGTTAAATTACATTTTAATGGAGCTGCCTTTGTGCCAAATCTCCATCCTGTCTGACAGCAACATATGGCAGTGAATTACTTGACGTTGAAACATTATTTTCTCCTTTAGATAATGCAAAATGTCTCGGCCTACATCCGCCTTCCATCACCGTGAAACCCAATTTATGCCTACTCTCTTGACACTTTCAAAACCGTCGCCTATAGAAACGAGGGCTCGGTTGACACTTTTATGCTTTGCCTGGAAGTGTCTGCTATCAAGAAAGAAAATGTCCCCCTGTCATCTATGTCACATAGTCTCATGCAAATGTAATTGACAAGATGCATGGCATATACCATCGACATCCTTCTTTGGATTTCTGGTGAAATTAAACTATGTCGAGTGTTGCATGGATGATAAGGTGGTGACTGTTCACTGAAGCATAAATGCAGCAACAGAAGCCACATTTTCTTTTGGGTTGGAAAGTTGTCATATGCTGAGTGACACTTTCCAATAAGTACAGGTTAGGCTTGAGAGCTTTCTTGTCTTATTTTGGCTTTGTTTGATTGGTCATGGTCAGTCCAGCAGCCAGGGCTTTTACAAATGATAAATGGACTAAATTTGACAACCCAAAGCACTTTTTCTCTACAAATGCTCATACACCCATTCACGTACTGATGGCAGCACCCTACAAGGTGCTGACCGCACATCAGGAGGCTAATCATGCGCACTCATATTGCAAATCAGGATTAAGGATCTTGCCCAAGGACACGTTGACATGGAGCCTGGAGGAGATGGGAACCCTCCAACCAGCCCTCCAACCCGATGGATTTACCACCAGCCTGTAAAAAATAATCCTGAACTTTGCTTCTTGAGCTCAGAATTAGCTTAGCATGTCATGAAAGGGTGTGGGTGGAACTCTAATTTCAGTCCCCTCTCGTTCGAGCCAGACAGAAACTCTTTGGTCTGGACCGCATGCGGCAGCAACTTCCAGCAGGGCGGCCATGTGCAGACTACTAGGATGTTGCCGGATACTCTGAAGATGAATCTCCACAGGGGTCACGATCAGCAGGCAAAATGTAATTAACAGCTGCTCGCTGTGCATTCTGTATTATAGCATAACAGCAGAGCCTGGGAAGCAATTGCACAAATTATTCTGTTGTATTATATTGACTAGTATCTCACTCTCATTAAGTCTCTCATTCATATTTTCACAGTCAAGTGCTGATTCATGATTGAAACCGAACATGCAACATCTGTTTTGTATTAACAGGTGTGCACTGTTCACAGTACTATCACAACCAGCTACATGCGTTAGTCTTATGATTATGTGCTATGTTTCGAGAGGAAGCAGGAGTTGGTGAAAGAGGACTTCACAGTGACTGCTGACACTAGAGCAGCAGGTAGTACAAGGATACTATTTGCTTTTCAGAATAAAAGCATGAATGGTGTACACCAAGAGAAAAAACAGAACACATAATCAACTTTGATCAATAATGTTGCGTTTAGGAACTTGGTGGCCATAACAGCTCTCTTGTCTTGTTTGGGTTCTCTATGAAAGCTGTGAAATATAGTTGAAGATGACCAGTTTGCATGCCCTAAATCTGTGGGGTTTTGGCAATATTTTTGAATGGCAATCCTCTCAAATACTAAATATGTGTATGTGTGTTGCAAGCTCTCCCGCAGGTGCAGGTGAGGTCTATCATTGAGTCAGACCTCTCTGTGGATATAATCATGTCAGGTCAAGTCAAGTTGATTTTTATAGCCCAATATCACAAATCTTTACAGCAATATATCATCCGCTATCCTCAGACCCCCTGATTCGGGTAATGAAAATTAAACAAAAAAAATACTTACCTTTGGGGGAAAAATGGACGAAACCTCAGGAAGAATAACACGGGAGTGATATAAATGACCCCAAATGTATAAGTCATATTTTTAACGTTTGCCAGTGAGAGATTTGTTGGCAATGCATAGTCCATTAAACAGACAAATGTTCCCTTATGGTATAATAAAACATGTTTTAAGGTCATTTCTGTTTTTTGTCACTTTCAATCAAATGTGCAGCCCAGAACCCCAGTTCTGGTCAAACTGCTTCAGTACATGACTACATATTGAGAAGAATTACTTCCCACCATTTTATAAACCAAACAACTAATCAATTAATTGTTTTAATAATCAATAAATTAACAGACTATCAAAATAGCAGAGGGGTCAAGTAACTATGTACAAATGCTTTTGTTACCTTAGTAGACATTTTGGGTCTCTATACTTTACTGGAGTAATTATTCCTTACATTTTCATGCACTTATCTGTAATTTCTACACCTCACATTTAAAAAAAAATATATCCTTGTTTCTTCTATTTCATTCCAGCTTGTTTTCCATGACAACTGTGGAACCAAAAAGTGATTATCTCAAATAACTTTTGAGGCAACAGTTTTTTTTAATGACTTTTGCTTTTATTTTTGAAACTAGTAACTAAAAAGCTTAACGTGACACTTCAACTTCTACAGAAGTATATTTAGTAGTAGTAGTATCTATATTTCTACCTTAGTAATGACTGTGAAGACTTCTGACACTTCTGAAAAATAGTCGTTAGATGCAGCCTTAATATTGAAATTCATAAATATATAATTGTTAAAATAGACAATAGAAGATATTATAGGGTAAAATAATGTGGAAACGCGTTTACCGGTACGGTTCATGTTTATATTTGCTATTTGCCAAAACAACCAGTGTTGAATTTCCAGACTATAGTTGAAATCTGTAAGAAAACACTGTTAAATAGACGCTCTATAAAGCTCAAGATGTAAATTAGGGCTTTAAAGCCGCTGACTGTGCCCGAGATAAAAACGGACATCTCCTGCATTATGTCTCGGTAATCCAATCCTACTAGATGCAACTTTTGAGAGACTGCAGGGGAAAAAAGTGGTTTGGCAGCCACCCCGCGATCTGTTGAATGTAGAGTTTGTTTGAGGGGTGAGAAAATATGTCATTTTCAGAGTCGTGGTTTATTCCAACGTAAGAGAGTGCGCACCAATCAGCGGCGTTTACGCTCCACCCATACCTGCCTCCTTTCCGCCCCCCCTTTTCCATCCACATACTCACTACTGAACACGACCTGCCGCCTGCCACATCTGGAGACGCTTCCCCAACACGAGAAACTTCAACTTTTTACGCAGAGAAAAACACTCAGGCGTTTTGCGATTTGCGTTATTCTGTCCGTCAGGGTGAATTGTGGCTTTCTCGTGATAGTAAGTAGAGCTTCTTAAAGTATAAATTGACGTCTGTCTGTCTTTGTCTTGCGCTTTTTTTTCTTTTTTCCCCCTTTTTTTTAAACATCCCCATTGGTAAACAGAGAGATCGCTTAGGGAGTTTCATACATTCAGTTGCGGTGTAACTGTCGGGCTTTTTTCTTTACTTTTCTTTTGCCTCATTACTGTTACTTTTAATAACATCATAAATGGTACATGTCCACGTTGTGCACCCGCAAGACGCGTGAAACAAGGAAGGAGATGCGTTGATTCCCGAAAGAAATCATGCGCTCAGATCAGTGAAAAGTTTTCTGAATTCGCCCTCTCATAGTTTTTCGAGATTTGTCAACAGCGTCGTTTGCCGTTAAATGCTGGGATTAAAAAGCCCGTCTGACACCCCGCTGGTTTTGCTGTCGCGTGCGCGGCGGCGTTTTTCGCTCGTTTCCTCGTTGATGGTGACATGAGTCAGGGGAGGGAATCAAAAGGGAAAAAAAATCGTGAAATCCAACAGCGACCGGTGATGGAGTGATACATTATTCGCATCCAGCACTGATCTAACACTTTTTTTTTTTTTTTAGAAAAGTGGAGAGAAAAGTGTAATAAGCCATAAGGCGCGCACGCACGCACGCACGCACGCAGCTCCATACTGAAGTGTTTAAGTTAGTCTGAGGGGAAATTTAAAAGACCTAAAAATACAGCGTTGGTTTCTTCCCCTACAAAGAATCATTTGAACTTCCCACCGCAGAGCGAGAGCGACATAAATAGTTCTGACATGTGGATGTAATTTCAGAAGAGAGGGGGAAAAAAAGACAGATGCGGAGAAATAAAAGAGAGAGCGCGCGACCGAGCCCTATGAGCATATATTAGATTATAGAAAATTAAATCGAGGGCAGAAGTGTTTTTTTTTTTTTTTTTTTTGCAGAGTTATGGTTTCACAAGCAGCCATATGCAACCAAGTGACCAGATGGAGTAAAAAGCCTGCCCCACTTTGAAGATCGTTAAGTAGATAAAGCATTTTCATTTTTTTTTTCCTGAGCATCATCAGCATCTGTTTGAGCCCCCTGCAAGGACTCTTGTAAAGGTAGAGCTGCCTCAGGTCTCAGGGATGGGATCCACTCCGCTGCTCCACAATCTGGAATTTCTTCTCATTTCAATACTCAGCAGTTTATGCCTGGTAAGTAATTGTTTTCTCTATCGGTATATATATATATATTTCTATATGTAGATATACACGCATGCCATGTATTCTGTGTGATAACCCACTCTGAACTGCAGCCTCCCTAAAGTTCCAGGTGGGGGCCTCCATGTGTGCACATGTCAAGAGAGCAGAAGAGCAGCTATATTATATTATTGCAGCTGTACATGTGTGGAACTGTTTTTTGCATTAGGAAAACGTGGGTTTTTCTACTGTGGCAAATCATTCTGCTTTTTTTCTCTTCTTTATTCCTGCAATTCAATAAAAAAAAAAAATCAAGACTCAGGTGTCTGCACAGGGTCAAGGCTGTAGGAATACAATTCACATGTATAGCTTCAAATGTTCCCACTGGGGTTGGTTTTGTGTTTAACGATTGTTTTTTTTTTTTTAAATATTGTTGTCTTGTATCGAGCTGGATTTGCGGGAAAATGAGGTTATATTGAACAATGTGGTTCCTCTACTTGAAAAGATTGACATCTGGGCAATTCCGCTCTTGTTCCGTTGAATGGCAGCTCCAACACAACATCGGTCTGTTTGTGTAAATTGCTCCTCTTAATAGTCAGTCAGTTACGATTATTACAGATTACAGATTGTTTCAAAGCTTAATGGCGGCGCTCTGCAGAAGTCTTTGAGTGAATTAGTACCTGCAGACAGTCAGAATGAAGGGGGGGGGGGGTAGAGTAAGTATTTCATTCACAAGTCTCTGACCCTACAGGCACCTGAACAATCTCTGCTTCTCTGATTCACAGCACGGGGATCCTGATTTCCCCTTTATTTTATTTTTTTGCCCAACATTGTGATTTCTAATTGCATTCTCAAATATTGCCATAGCTGTATTCCTGCTACACACACACACACACACACACGCTGTGCAGGCAGAGCAGCGCACCAAGTTGGTTCTGTGTGTTTTGGCTGAGGCTGTTGTGCATTCAACAGGCAGTTCGCCCAGGCTCTGAGGTACAGTGCATTTTCCCAGTGATGTGGTCCATCAATGTACCGCAGTGGACCTCTAGGCTCATTGGTTTAGATGGCAGAGGAAAACAATTATAACATAGCCGTGTATTTATAGCTGATTCAACATTCGGTCGTTAGAGGTTCTGTCTGTGAATGGTGTTTACCCGCTTTTTTTTCTCCTCCTTTTTTTTTCTCAAAGTTTGGTGTTTGCTTAGTCTTCTTCTCCACAAAAAAGTCCTTTTTTTCCCTCTTTCCCCCAAAAAACTGTGACCCAAAAGGGACGTCAATTGCGCTCAGCGCCAGAGCTAAGAGTGGAAAGTCTGTGTCTCTGTTTATAGAGGGAACACAAAGCTTTTAAATTGAGACACACAGTTGTCAAACGGCGAGACAGGCCTGGCGCATAAATGACAACTCCCAGGCATCGTAAATAACATGTATTTGGAAGTGTAACATGGCAAAGTGGATGCTGTCTAATAGCTTGATCTTAAGGGGGTTGTGTCAGGCACGGGAATGGATGAGGAACCTCGGCGAGGCAAACGCTGCTGCAGAGACAAAGCTTCACCTCATTGTGACCGCGCTGCCTCACTTACTCAGTTATTGCGTTTATTAAGCAGAAGCGCTGCTTTTAAGGAACCTCAGCGAGCGTTTAATTCCTCCCTCATGACTGCGTTTTCCTCCATGATGACTTGCATGTGTGTCTGGATCCTTTCGACGGAGGGACACGAGCTGTATCTGTATCTGTCTGTCTGCTACCAGCCGATTGTCACATCAGCTCTGGACAAACTATGACTTTTAAGCCTTTGTCATATCCTGTCAGTTTTGACGAGTTTTCGTTTCAAATATGGAAAATATCTGTTGACTATAATTTGAGCCCATAAGAATTTTTTTTTTTTTTTTTTATTTTGCAGAGAAACTGGTTCTTTGTTCCTCTGGGGCAACAATATGGATGCTTTTTTATATTATATGTTCCAAGTGATACTAAACCAATGTGACCAAAATGACATTCCAACAAGGACAATCAAATATGCTCTGACAGATACAAAATTGTTCAGGCCAGTTAAAAAAAAAAGAAAAAAAATGCACATGGATGGATGGGTGATTTCTGTATAGTGTATTTCCCCTCAGAAAAGAACATCTCATTTGATGTTCAGAGAATCTGGTTGGTACAGTTGCATCTAAATGTGTGTCACATGAGATGTAGGGAGGAATGTGCTGTAAAGTATGCATTAGAGATGGTTTTTTAATGGTGAATCACTTCAGTTTTTTGTACCACACACACAACGTTCATTATTTAAAAGCATTTATAGGTTATGGTACTAAAAAAGCACATCCTGCATGTCCCTCAGAATAACCTTTAGCTTTAGAACGGGATAATCTCATCTCAATCTGTCTGGTAATTAGAGGCAACAGATCACTTCTCTTTAATTCACACAAACTGTCGGTGCATTTGTGAAATAGGCTTTAATATTGAAATTTGTTTTTTTCCATCTAAGTGATCCCCACTTATGCTCTACTGTTTACTGAGTGGGTTTGTGTGTGTGCGTGCGTGTGTATGTGTGTGTGAGAGAGTATGAAATGTCTCCTCAAATGTATTCCACACATTCGTTTTCCGCTGAGTAATATTGGACAAAGCTGCAGCCAACACAGCCTTTGTAGCTGCCTCTTTTAATTACACTTAACAGTAGTCGACGGCTTCATGCACAGAGTTTGCTTAAGATGAACTTTTCTTAATAAGAAACGATGCAGCTAATCCTGCAATATAGAGCTTTGGCGATGGCATATTTTATTCAATATTACCATTAATCTCCACATATTACTTTGTGACAGAATTCACATTGCGGTGGGATTAGACTTTACAATAATCCCGTCTGTACAATAAATTCGGAAGTCTCAAACACTAATGAGATGATAATGAAAAACTAAAGTGATGTACTTCGGTTAAATTGAACCTTTTCTGCTCTCATTTTGAATATATGCGGTAGAATACCACGCATCACTGTTTCATTTCCACTTGAAAACCAAATGACACCTTTCCACGAAATTGCGGGCAGCATGAAAGTGACACTTTGCCATCATTGACTGAGATGTTATAAGGCGCAATTTGTCACTTTTTGACGTATGAAACAATGCCATTAGGACGGCTGGGGAGGAGGGGGAAGCTTAGAGTAGGAGGAGATTGCAGGCATCCTTACTGAGGTGAAACTGCACCGGACACATCACAACACCCTGCAGGCAAAGATCAATGGAGCCATTAGGTAGAGGGACAACAAAGGGCTGCCAGGACCAATTTATTCCTGCCAGGGTACAACTCTGTCAACCTGGCTGTTATTACCTAGACTTTTGATTTATTTGATTTGTATCATCAATTAGTGTTGGGTCATTATATGATAAAAGGCTCAAAGATTGAGTGTTTTTTTTTGTTTTTAAATGTAATTATATATAATGCACCAAGCTGTATCATGTGACCTTTTTACTGTCTCCAAGAGGGAGGAGAGAAACAGCAGGAGTTGGTCAACAATGAGTCGTGTGAGTAGCAAAGAGTAGAAACTGGTGTCAATAATTACATATTCCATCAGATCATATCAAAAAGGCAAGTTGTGTTTGATATATTGGTGACTCCTGCCTGCCCACACACACACACACACACACACACACACACACACACACACACACACACACACACACACACACACACACACACACACACACACACACTCAATTAACAGCCCTATTTTCAAATCGGCACACAGAGATTACAAATGCTCACCTTTGCACTAAATTGACCAATCAGAGGCCACTGTGACAATCCCCCCTCCCACCCACATGGCAAATCTAGAGTTTCCTACTTTATAGATTTAGTTCAACATTTAGCGGTTGGGCACCCGCGGAACAGATTGCCAATGTTTGCTTGAGCGAATTGGAACTCTCCCACAGAGAGAAAGCCACGGACCGGACCATCTGGCCATGTGAATCCCCCCGAAATCTATACCAGAACCAAACGTAAAACAAAAACAATCATTGGTAATCTGGCATGTGGGCTCAACATTGTTTGTAAGAACCCTGCTGGGATGCTGTGTTTTTTTTTTTTTTTTTTTTTCCCCTGGCAAAAAAATTAAAAATCACAAAGTTGAGTTTTTTGTGAACTGGACTCACTGAGTGTTAATTTGTAAAGTTCTTATAGGACTCTGCAATCAGCTTGGCCTCAGTGTCTCTGCTGGGATTCTTTAATATGAATTTTCTTGATATTTCTTCATCATAGTCGTCAGCTGCACAGACGAAACAGCAGCGGGCTTTGAAATTTCCCTTAAAGTAGACGTCACTAATTTGAATGTTATCTAATATGACTTATACTAATCCTTCAGTAAGGATAGGAGAGCCTTAATTAGGCTTTACAGTTAATGATTTGCTCCCACTGTCTCGCGGCAGGGCGGTAGCAGGGTGATGATGATATTAGCTCTCCTATAGGAGAACAGCAACACAGTAATGAAAAGCGTTATCTCCTCCAGACCAATTTGATTTGAGGTGCAGTATGACACAAAGAGAGCCGGAACATTTATGGAACAACCGCTGCCAACTCTTTTCTCAAAGAGACATGAGGCTAAATAAAAATTGTTGTGCAAAAGGCAAAGATAAGGCAAAGATTAAGAGTTGATGACTTTGTGTGTGTCTCTTGTGTCTCACTGTTTTTAACTGTACAGCGGCTGTGCTGTGTGCTCCCTGGCCACAAAATCACCAAACAGTCGTCCTCTGAGCCGCTGATTCCTGCAAATACAGCCTGAAGCGTTGTAATCAACAAGCCTGCTCCACTGCTTTCTCCTCAGCCTGCCTCCCAACTTTTATTAAGGAAATGATTTTTGGCAATGCCGACAGCTATGAAATTATTCCTCTTAGTCATTTGTCGTTAACATTTAGCGACGTAGTAATATTTTCTCTATGACTATCAACCTTTAGCAGAGTCATATAGTTTCGGGGGGGTGATATGACCTTTTCGTGTTATTGTTACACTAATTTTTGACATTTGTCAACTGATTTTGTGCACTTGGGACAGTGGAATGAGCTTTTAACAAAACATTGCAATATAACCTTGTAAAGTTGACATAATGATATTTAATACATAATAATAACTTTATTTATATAGCACATTTCATTGGATTAAGCTCAACTTGCTTTACAAGCAAATGACAAACTCAGAACACCATGATAAATCAAAAACTTATAAAATATTTAAAAAACACAAGGAAGGAAAAACAAAAAAAAAAGGATTATCAACATTAGCATCTGAGTGATGATGGTTTCTTTAAATTTAAATCATTTTTAAGAAGAAAATGTTCAAATTCTCGGATCTAATTATTTTCTGCTTTCTTTAGTTCTCTATTATAGTAAAGTGATGATCTTTGGGTTGTGGACTGTTGGTCTGGACAAAAAAACATTTTAGGTTGCATCTTCAGCTTTTGGAAACATTGAAATAATAGTTAATAGTTAATTAAAATAATTAGTTTAGTTGCAGCCCTATTTGAAAAAACAAACAAAAAAAAATAAACAAAGCGATATATGAACCAACACTTATTTTAACATAAACACATAACCGTAAACAATCTGGAGTAGGATTAAGTGAATTTATTTTATTGTGACCAAGGTAACAAACTTAATTATGTAGACACTGTTTTTAAATGACCTCAAAGCCAGTGAGGTGTTTCTGTGCTTCAGTTTCTGGTGACTCAGCGGCCGACACACACACACACACACACACACACACACACACACACACACACACACACACACACACACACACACACACACACACACACACACACACACACACACCTATTACATCCATATATACTCATAGGACCTCCTGTGCAATCTCCTGCAATCAACTAAAACTGTTCTGCCATAAATGATATTTTTACAAAGTTGATACCTTTTTAAGGTCTTGCTGACATTGTCAAAAATGTGGTGATTGTGATAATTATTGAGGTTGTAGTGGGTGGTATACTGAGTAGAACCATGCTCTCAACAGTCTGTCCACCTCATGTATGTTAAAAATTAAAAAAAAAAAAAAAAAAAACACATTCATCCACTGGGTCCTCATTAATAAACATGGAGTAGAATTATCATTTCTCTGACAATGTTATTGTGGAATTATGCAGAATTAATGGCAGAGCAGTTGTATTGGATTGCATTAGACTGCACAGGTGTTGATGAGTGTATTGGTAATACTGTACACTAACAGCCATGTTATCCTGACTGATTAACACTCTCTTAATAGGCTCTAATCACTGTTTATCTTTCCCTTCTTTTAAGCACTTGGTTGGTTAGTAATATCAGGTGTGTAAGTGATTCATTGGAACAAAAACCTGCGCCCACACCAGCCCTCCAGAACTGGAGTTTGAAACATAATATATCTGGTTCTTTAAAATAAAAAATAAATAAATAAAAAAAGAAAGAAAGAAAAAAAGAAAAATTGTGGAGGTGAAAGTGGTAGAAGATGGTAAATAGCGATCCAAATGACATATAATATAGACCATAATGATTAGCATAGGTTTATATTTTTGAATAATATAATGACAGAAATCATTGTTAATGTTATCACTAAAGCATAATTTCCACCGGGAGTGGAAGTGGCTGAGCAGCGGTCATTGGTGCGGATAGCCACCATTAACATCACTGAGTTAGTTTCCACCGAGAGCACCAGTGAATCCATACCAAGTCGCGTCAATCTCTGCTCGCCGGATTGCACCAGACAGGAAATCAGATACATTTTCAGCATAAGACTTATCAGAAGATGAAAGCTGTTTTGTGTTGCAGAGGCAATTCGTAAATCCTCATTGTACGTAGTTGTTGCCGTGTAGAACCTTCCAGAATATCACGAGACTGCATAATTGATGATGTGCAATTACTGCTGTTGCACAAGCCTCCCCTGCTGTTATACCCTACTGTTATACCCTGCTGTTATACCCTGCTGTTATACCCTGCTGTTATACCCTACTGTTATACCCTGCTGTTATACCCTACTGTTATACCCTGCTGTTATACCCTGCTGTTATACCCTGCTGTTATACCCTGCTGTTATACCCTGCTGTTATACCCTGCTGTTATACCCTACTGTTATACCCTGCTGTTATACCCTGCTGTTATACCCTACTGTTATACCCTGCTGTTATACCCTGCTGTTATACCCTACTGTTATACCCTACTGTTATACCCTGCTGTTATACCCTACTGTTATACCCTGCTGTTATACCCTGCTGTTATACCCTGCTGTTATACCCTGCTGTTATACCCTACTGTTATACCCTGCTGTTATACCCTGCTGTTATACCCTACTGTTATACCCTGCTGTTATACCCTGCTGTTATACCCTGCTGTTATACCCTGCTGTTATACCCTACTGTTATACCCTGCTGTTATACCCTGCTGTTATACCCTACTGTTATACCCTGCTGTTATACCCTGCTGTTATACCCTACTGTTATACCCTACTGTTATACCCTACTGTTATACCCTACTGTGTGAACTGACGCTGAACAGAGGACGGTGCTAAACCCTGGTTCTGCTACACTTCCGCTACTGGTATAAATCCTCAGTAAGTTCACTTCCAAACTTTCCGTATGTTCAGGCATGCACTACTCTTTACGAACTGGTGAGCTGGTTTTGGGGTAGTTTGAAATCGCAAAATACAAAAAAAACCCAAAACAAAACAACTTTATTTTCCCCTGATCTTATTTCACTGGATATACCACATAAACATGCTCACTGCTGTGGCTGAAGTTAATGTTGCTTTAAAAAATGAAACATTGCAGAGGCAAAAGTGGTAAAAGATGCTAAATAGAGATTCATATGATTTTATTTAATTTACAACATAATTATTACTACAGTTTTATTATTTTTGGGGTTATATTATTATTGTAGTGTAATGAGGAAAAAAAGGTTGCTTTTAATATTTTGATTTCAAACCAGCCATAAACCAGTTTATGTTTAACCAAACCCCTGTACCTTCTATGAGCTTTGGTGTCGTTCCCCACGGAAAGTTTGCAAGCAGGCTCAGTGATAACGTTAGCAACTTTTTCCGTCATTATATTATTAAAAATAGCCGGTGAATGGAAAAAAAAAAAGACGACAGCGACGGCTAAAATTCGTAAGAACTTCAGGTCCGTAATCTTAAATCCCTAATGATAGTCTCAACATAACCATTCGATGCCACTTCTTATTTCTACTCTCATGCTACAGTAGACATGGTGCCGGCTGGACCCCGGGAGTGAGAACAGCGGGTTCACATCATTACGCTGCTGAACAGGATAAGAGCTTCTATGATGTCACTGCTGCCATTGTTTCTGCCAAGATTTTACTGCGTGAAAATGCCCCAGCAAAACACTTGAAATCAACCTTAATTTACGTTCATTATGCTAATTGCTGTCGGTTTTACAATTAAAACGCTCAAAACAAGGATAAGAGATTCATTTGGGGAGGAAAAAAATGACCATAATTGTAGTGAATTATCATACAGGCAGTGTCCTTTTTCGTAATTCCTGTCTCTTTATACCTTACTGGTTATTTTTTTTGTTTGTTTTTTTCAGTATTGTCACATTATTTCTGGAAAATGACCCTGAGCTCGCTCAACATAGAAATATGCATCGCGTATTTAGGTACGGTTAGGGATAGTGTTTTAACCACAGGGACCACGCAGATCCGCAGATGCTGCCCTCGACTCCTTGAGTGAAATGTCACAGCACGGAGTCAGTGAAACACACCAAAAATAACATGTTTACAGCGGAGGAGCATATCGTGTAATTGTGTGTGCTGGACTGTGAAGAAATGGAAATCAGCAGCAGGGTATAAAGCGGAAGGAGTCGAGAGGGCGTATTTTTCATGCACATACGGTATTTATACCCACCTTGGTTAAAAATGTTATTCCTCCATCCAAATAAGATTATGTGGTTGGCAGTTTTGTCATTTACTTTTATAGCACAAAGTGTGGATTTAAGCAGAGGTGCAAACTATTGCTTGTTGTCAAAAAAATTACTTTACAGCAGGTTTTTACATTACGAGTTCCCAGGTTCATCACTTGTTTCATTCATCCTGCGGCATTTATACATTTTTGAGTACGGGGGCGGAAACCAAAGAAATTAACGAAAAATAGAAAGGGAAAAAAAAGAAGTTCTTGCCGTCCTCTTAACTGTAGTTTCACTGTTCCACCCCATTTAAAAATGTTTCCATTTATGTGACACATTTACTCCAGTTTTATAAATTTGTATAAAAAAAGTGATCCTTTCCATTTCTTTGATCTCTTCAACTGTCGGCGGTTTGACATTCCAGCCAATTCGTATTTGTTTGCGGCTACACACACATTTATATCCTCCCCTCTTTATTCCAAATAGACCGGATGGTTTTAACGGCTTTTTTTTAAAACTCAAACATGTTTGTGACTTTCTCAAAAAACGATGTCAACACCGGGCAGAAATAGAAAATCTGTCCGGTTAGTTTCCTGTTCCGCACATTTCCTCCAGCGTCCTCACTCTTCTTCTATGCAGATTCTTTCCAATATTCTAACTGGGTCGTCTTGAAAAAGACACGAGTCGTTCTAATCTTCTTCTCTAAGTTGTTATTGCTTTGTTCCATTTCCGTTTTTCTCATTAGCGTCGTCCACATTTACCTTCGGTTCCTGTAACCAATTTCACTCTTTCTATTTTCATAAATTCCAGTAACTTGATGCACCAAAATACTACATGTTCCCCCCTCTTCTGTTTGATGAGATAACTCCTCATTTGTAAATATTTGTTTGTGTCATACATTCTATGAATGCACATATAATCTCTAGAAATGTATGAATTCTACTAGGCATACAATCTGGATCAGTCACTCTCATTGTAGCTTTTGTTCCAATTGATATTAGTCTTGATTAGTTTTTATTACATTATTCATCTATTTCATTATTCTGTCTACTAGCGTAGCTTTGGAAATGGATCGTTCTATCTGGAAAGCCTTTCCTTCATAAATTAGGATTCTCCATTTCTTCCTTTTCCTTTTCAGACCTCCCGATATAATCCGCTGTACATGTCTTCTCGCTCGTAAATCGTGAGTCACTGGCTGTCGTCACCGGTCAGTTAACATGTTTGCCCGAGTTTTCCTGGGATCATCATGGGATTCAGCTCACAGAGGCAACTTGTAGAGGGAAAATACCCTTCACAAAACATATCATTATGCTCACTGCGGAGCATATGCTTTACTGTAGCTGAGAGGATTCCTGGGATAACTGCAAAGTAATCTAATTTATTGAACTTTCTCTCAGAAATGTATAAATCTTTCATGCCATGGTTGTCTTTCTTTTTTTTCTTTCTTTTTCTTTTTTTTCTCGATTGACTGACACTTTGCTCAGTTTTCAGAGTAAGACTCATAACGTGACTCATGTGTTAATAGGAGAGTCTTCAGTTTCACCGGCGTGGTAAGGTTATACTATGGCTGTGTTTGGCTCAGGAAAGGACTTGTTTTCTTGACTTACTGTGACCTCTGCTTCTTGTTTTTTTTCTTAACGTTTCCATTTGAAAAAAAAAAAAGAAAACCCAAGGTATGTGTAACTCAATGCCACTTTTACACCTGGCTGAAAATGTTCTTCACTTCCAACGGATATTTTAATGGCACGTCTCTGTGTCCACATTTGTGGCGAAAAAGGCGAAAACGTTCGCCTTTCCTTCTTTGCTCCCCTCTGCATTGATGACTTAATGATGCATTTTAGTCGTCTCTTTTTTTTTTCATTGCATGTCACATCTTCAAACGAGTGGTGCTTTGACAAAAGACCAGTAAACAGCAGAGGAAATATATAATGATGCTCAACAGGCTTTATTGAACCATCTGACCGTTTCACTCACGCTAGTTTTCCCCCTCATTATGGACATGGTGACAAGGATCATGATTCTTTTTTTCTTTCTTTTTACTGCACATGTTTTTTCTAAGTTTCAGCTGAATGCCTGAGACGTGCTGTATGCGTTGATGGTTATCTCCGGGAAGTCGAAGCCACGGTCATGTGTCAAACATTTGACATGTCCTGTATCGGAGCTTGGGGGCAGCTGTCTTGCCTCAGTCTTGTCTTTAGATAAGGTGCTCTGGCTTTTATCTTCTACCCGACTGAGTGAGAATGTCCAACATCAACATAAAAGTCCATTATAACAATAACGAATTCGTAAAAGTTGGAGACACGCTGATTGATTGCATGTGCCATGATGCGTGTGTCTTTTTAAAAAAAAAAAAAAAAAATTCCCTCATCGGTTGCCTGCTGTATCAATATTGTGGTGCGGACTTCCTCGCGCGTGATATGCTTGGAATCCCATTGTACCTCAGTGGAGTTGACATGTGAAAATTCTCAGCTATGTAGGCGCCTTTTACCATCGGCCCAAGGTGAGCCCTACCCCCACTTTTGCCGCACAGCTTCTATTTCAAATGGACAGAAGCTCCCAGACCCATTCTCCTCCACTGAATGCAGCACGAATTGAGTTTCAAGACAGTACAGAGTCAATTCCCTAAATAATCAACACCAGGAAGAGCAGACTTTTCGATCATCTGATCCAGTTGTTTGGATGCAGCTCAAACCCTGGGCAGGAATACTCCCCTGGCACACGGCTTACGGCTGAGAGCAGGCCGGATTTCTTAAAAGGACCTTTATTAGTTTCATTGCAAAACCCTGGAGCTTATGGGTTTGTAAGTATGCAGTTCACAGCTCCAGATTTTCCAGCAAATAAGTAAGAAATCCTCTCACTTGAGTTACAGGAAAAACCTCAGCCAATTTAAAGTCAGATAACAGTGCAAAGTCTGGCTGAACTTTCCTGCATTAGCTCTGTGGCATTTAACACTCGAGCCAAACAGAGCAGGAACTCCTCATGCGGTTGCAAAGTTATAGTTCAAGTCACAGCAGATTGAGTTAAAGTGCTCCATATGAATATACTCGTATAGTCCTGGAGGAGTTTAATTAATGTTTGGAACTGACATTTAGCGTAAGTTAATTATGTGTTAAAGATCAGACAGATGCTGTTTTTGCACTCTCTCTCTCTCTCTCTCTCTCTCTCTCTCTCTCTCTCTCCAACATTAGAAGACGTTTTGTCTTATCCTTGATAGACTAGTGAAAGGAGCATGGGGATGGACTCCGGCCAACCCTGCGGCCTTGAATATTCAGCGGGTAGTAAGAAATAAATGAATGTCTGAGTGGAAAATTTGTTAAACAACAAATTAAACGTTGGTTGTTTCAGCAGTTTGTCCAACTCTGTTTGTACACCAGACTTATTTGGGAGACAGTTGGGAACAGTTTTTCCTTTTTGAAAAGAAAAAGTCAATGATTTAAAGTTTGACAGGCATCAAAGATGTTCTCCGTTTGCACTGGTCACAGAGTGCATGGTGTTGGTCACTCAATCACGCTTCAACTCGCACAATGTCTGCATCTGAGTGTGAATTGAAATGTTGCTCATTGATTTACTGTATTTGTGTTTCTATTGTACTTCACTCTCATTAATACAATATGAAAGATCCATTAGATTTTTTTGTGGGCTTGTTTCTGCAGTTATCTATTAAGACTTGGCAGAAACTGAATAAAGCATGTTTTAATTAGCATATTGTTTAATCATTAACCATCATAATCATCATTAATAATTTTTATCAGTGTTGGGGAGCAGGTTCCCCTCTTAGAAATCTGCAATGGTGTACCGCCATATTTCTACAGTAGCCCAAAATGGACAAACTCAACAATTTCTCTAGAGATTTTCATGATTTCTCCTACATGTTGCAGTGTGCAACCTTTACCACTAGATGTCTCTAGAAACTACAGACTGTACCTTTAATATAATAAATCTCAGTTACTCTATGGTATGCTTACACACCTGTAAACAAATCCATCTTTTTTTACTATAACAAATATCAAGGCGAAATGAGGATATTTGTATTCATTAATAATTCACTTTACATTTTGTAACTTTAATCAATAAGTAGAATTATCAATTAATGGAAAAATGGCAGCTTAAATTTAATGGCAGCACTTTGTTGGCTGAGTATAGTCGCTGTGTGACTATTCCACTGGAATACTGTAAATACTGTGGGCAGAGCTCAGACAGGAAGTTGAGGGATGGAGAATTGTGGGAAACTGAGTCCATATTGAAGGATCTGAAGCCCCTACAATGTCAAGAAAATTGTGAAACATGCCCATCGTCAGATCAGCCGAGCCATATCACCGTCCACCATTGTAAACAAGGAATTGTTTTTTAATGACTTCGCTTGTTAAATACATTTAAATCTCATTTAAAAACCCTTTTTTTATATAATGTGCTTTTACTCAATTCCTTGTGGTATATATCTTATAATCTATTTTATCTTTTAAATATTGAATGTATTTTTTAATTACGGTGGTTCTGTTTATATTTTTTATTTTATTCTTTTGTTGGATTTTGCTGTTATAAATATTTTGTAACTATGTTTAAAAGGAGCGTTGTTGCCTCACAGCAAGAAGGTCGCAGCTTCAAGACCTCCTTGGTCCTGGGTCTGTGTGGGTTTTCACCGGGTACTCCGGCTTCCTCCCACAGTCCAAAAACATGCTGAGGTTAATTGGAGACTCTAAATTGCCTGTAGGTGTGAGTGTGTGAGTGAATGGTGTGTGTGCCCCACGATTGGCTGGGGTGTATCCCTGCCTCTCGCCGTAATGCGCTGGGATTGGCTCCAGCAGACCCCTGCGACCCTTATGAGGAATAAGCAGGTATAGAAAATGACTGACTAACTGTTTAAAAGGTTCTGTATTAGTAATGCTTATTATTATGTATTATAGTTGTAGTTTCCAGAGCCCAGGCACTACGTTTTGTCTTTAACCAAATTGTCCCAAACCCAAAGATGATCAGTTTAATAGCATTATTAAAAAAATAAAATCCTCACAATCAAAAAGCTCAAATCAGCTTGACATTTCTCCCATAGCAAAATAAACAAAACAAGTTATTAAAGAACATTTAATAATTCATGTTCACTCAGTCAGCTCAGCAACTGATCTTTCCAGCTCCTGAAATTGTGTATAATTATTCAAGTATACAATTTGAGTTTTTATGGAAAAGAGATTTCGAACTGCACAGTGCAAACCTTTGGTTTCATTTTTAAAATATGTGACAACTCACGTGTAGACAAGGTCAGAAACTTATTATATAATCCTTTCATGTGCTGTGGATCAGTTGAATGTCTGTTCACTGCTGCTTCGAACCATGACTGCAGAGATTTGGTTCCATTAAAACCCAGAAAGGATTTGTCATTATGCAGCAATGCAAACCACCAGCTTTGGATGGTTGATTTCATTAGTAAAAAAAAAAGCACATATTCAGTGATTAAAGATGGTATTGTGTGTCGCTGCTCCTTTATAGTGACTCGAACCTTGTTAGTGTGTTGTGTTTTCAGCGAGCCATGTGTTATATCGATTTGTATCCACGCTCACTGTTTGCCCTTTGCAACAGACCCTGCTTTTACCCACAAGTTCAAGTCAGTTTCAGTCAAATAAAAACAAGGTTCAAAGACCTCAGAACCAGTGACCTTGTAGTAAGTGGAAAGTGGAAAAGCTCCTGCTGACAGGCCAGTTACAGGCCTCTCATTTGGAATACACCGTGAACACTGTGGCCCATGTAAACAGGGGTTTTCTTCACTCACTCGACATCATCATCCTCAACTGCACGCATTACCATTCCTGTCTTGGATATGTATTAAATCCCCTAAACGCAGATGTAATATGTTGTGTATATACGTGCATTTCTGTAATCCATTAATGGATCAGAGTGTCATTTAGGGGCTTTATAGAATCAGATTTGTGGAAGAACAGCTTTTTATAGTCAGCAGCCATGTAGTCAGTGTTAGAAAATACATTTATATAGCAAATACAAAGGAAATGAATAAACTCAGAAGTAATAGGGAACCTGTCAAATTTACTTACTTTAAGTGATAAAATCACAATATATAGCTTACATTTTCCATTGATGGAAGCTAAAGATTAGTTTTTTGTTTGATTGTTAGTGTTATTGTTAGTGACACTTCAGGGGAAAACATATGAAAATCCTAAATATCATTGAAAGTCATATTTATTTTGCCGCTGTCACGTTTTTTTTTTTTAACTCGTAGGCAGGGAGGAAAGCCTCAATTGAAACATTAGCTCTGACATTTTTGCTTTGAGATTCTTCTTCTTCTTCTTTTTTTTTTTTTTAATGTGGCAGCTTTAGAAGGGACGCCACTAAAACACTGCAATCAAAAGGTGTCCATCTGGTTGACACTCAGAAGCCTCTTCAATAAGCAAATCAAAAGAGTGGCATTGGCAGGCAATGAAAGACACCTTGGGTGATTAGGCCCCGCTGATTAGTCTACAATTTAGGGGCTTTATTACAATTAGAGATCTACAAACACTGTCCTTGTCCTAGTTCCTCACAGGCACCAGGCTGTTCAGGCTGATTGCGTTGAGCGTTGCCCTCTACATGTGTTGTGTATTTGTCCTCAACTACTTCTTCACTTTAATGTCAGACTGCGTCCGGGGGTAGCTGATTTATGTGTTGTGCTCTATTAGCGCTGATAATGGCACACACCACACTGGCTGCAAAAATGTGTTGCCATCAGGGTCCCTAAGGTCAAAAAGGACAAATGTCACGCCGATCTCTGACTTTGCAGCTCCACTGGCCTTTTTGTGTTTCTCCGTGTGTGCTTTGCCTCGTGAGTGGGCATTTACAGCTCCTTTTTGAAAAAGATTTCTTGTCCACATCGCTTAGAGTCAGAGCGACACAAACAATTTTGAGGTCAAAATGACTTCCTGGGCTTTTCAATATCTGTCTGACTCCGAATTGCAAGATTCATCATAAAACGGGATTCTGTTGGTTGCTTTGTTCTTTCATGCTGGAGAGGAGGGTTATATGTAAATCTCTTGTAATTTTATACAATATTATGATTGAGTGTCCTTGCCAATCAAGTTCACAAAATGCTGAATAAACACCAATAATCGCCTCTATAAAATCTCTGAGATTTTAAATCATGTCTTCATGGCATGTAGCAGCCGATTACATAATAATGGCCGATAAAATTATTTATTTGCCCTATTCAAAATGTAATAGGCCAATAACACAATAACTGTCCAATAAACATGCTGAAACGATACCATAATAATTTTTGGCTGATAATGTACTAATTACATTATCGGCTTATTACATTATCGGCTGCTTAGTATGTTATTGGCCTGGTGAAGAAAAGAATTTTTTGCAAATGTAACAGCTGAGCAATAACGTGATATGTTATTACATATACATTATATCAGCTTTGAAACTGGAAAAGTTTTCCAACATTGTTGCATTACAGTAATTACTCCTAACCCCATGACATAAATACATATAAGGTGTTTGTGTAATTAATTTCTTACCGCCAGAAGATGGAGACAAAAGCCATACACTGCAGCTTTAAACAAAATGGTATTTTATTCTTAATTAGCTCTTTAAATTGGTGTAAAATTTCTGTAAACTGTATATTTTCATAAACTTCTCTTGCTCATTTATGTGCAGAATTGCCCACAATTGCCTAATACAACCGGATTTATTAAAATGATAGCTAGTATTAACAGTTTAGATTGACAGTCTCTATTTCCTACAGTATATATCATATTATAACAGAATCCATAATAATAATAGAAAAACAAGATATAATGCTGTGTTACATTTCCCTGACAAGTATAAATGGGTCAAACAAACATAACCAAAATGTCAATAACACAGCATCACTTTTTAGCATTTTCATATACACAGGTCGAACAGTACTACACAGGTTTGATTTAGTGGACACTAGTCACACAACACTAGTCAGAAGTGCTATAAACTGAATATTACAGGAGACTCTACTACTGTTTACAGCTGGGGTGGCCATCTTGGGATGTCATCTCAGGGGGTGGTAAGGATCTCTGACTTTCCAAGTCGGAAATGCGGTTTCAGGGGGCGTTTGAGTTGAAATTTCCCTCTCAGAAATCCTATCTTTCTAGTGCAAATGGAAATGGAACGTAGCATAAGCAGGCAAAATCAGGATGCTGGAACACTCAGGGGCCAAGAGACAATTTGGCAAAAAATAAGTGGCAATGCACTGGTATAAATACTGAGGGACTAATCAGGGAGCTGCGGGTGGGGAAAATGAGCGGGGAAAACAGGTGAGGTGATTGCAGGGCAGGATCTGTAAAGACGGGGGAGTGAATACAGGAGCAAACTGGCAAAAAATAACTGAAGGCAAACTTACCATGGCGGATAATGCTTTAAAACCAATCACTTAACAAACTGTATCGATTACATTGAGTAACCAACATATAAAGCCTCTGCACTACATTCCAGGGAAACAAACAGACTTTTAATTACTTTTGACAATTTCTCAAAGTCATAATAAGTGATATTAAGCCCTTAACTATGATCATGGCAAATTCACATCATACCGTTTGCATTCCCACTGCAGCCGATATAGCATATGAATTCTTCCCCCAATGCTGGTTTGTTGAAAGTGAGTTTCAAAAGAAGAAACATCGAGGTCCAGCTCAGGCTATTCCAACACAGGAGGTGCGTTCAGATGCTGTGGGTCACTGGCCAGAGGTTAAAAGTGAGCAGCAACGCTGTAAATGCCCAAAATGTAAAGGCCAAACTCTTCAAATGCTCAAAGTGAAATGTTCATCTGAGCCTCAACAAGAAGCACAACTGCTTTTATGAAGCTTTTATTGGGCCAAAGGGTCCAATTTGGCACTGGATGACTTTTCAAAGTGGGAAAAAAAGTGTTTGTTTGACAACCCGGATCTAGTTGGTCTCTAGTAATAGTATAGTAGTAAGTATATAGTTATATAGTATAACTTAGTCATAGTGTAATTAACAGCATAAGTGGCTTCAATAATAAAATTACCATTGGTTACTATTAATGCCTGTTGTTGCTAATTTGCTTCATACCTGTTTTATGTCCTATAAACAAACACAACAATCTCTACTTAATTTAGCATCAGATTAAAAGCAAAAACACAAATAATACATATATATACAATTATAAATATATTCAGGCATCAAGGCAACAAGCCTGAGCCTGGCAGGCTGAGAATGCTGATGGTGTCTGGACGGTGGTGGACGCTCACATCCGTTTATAGACCTGTGTTAGTCTGTGTTGACACGTTGGACTTTGTGACATTAAACAAAATCAAACAGGAATTGAAGAACTCCCTGCGAGCAGCCAATTAATAATGTCGACAACGAGGCAGAGCGCCGCGAGCTTCTGCTAAATTAAGAGGATTTTGATGTTAATTGGCAGCTGAAGCAGAGAAACGTGAAGACCAACGCACCTTTCAGCTCACTGGACGTTTGTACCCGAAACCTCAAAAGCCACACGACCTCACAGTCAATCCACTGTCATCATTCATTTATGGAGTCTTTTGTTCAAAAAAAGAGCTTTGAGTCATTTCAAACAGCAGTGTGTATTTTGGTATTTTAAAATTTGATTCCATTTAAGTCCATTGGAACAGATCTGTTGTCCATCCGGATAAATATTGTAGAGCTCCACTTTCCTTTTTTTTTTTTTTTCCACAACAAGGTCAACACGTTTTGTTTGAAAATTTGATCGACCCACACATTGGACGAGTGGCCGGTAGTTTTTAGTGCACTTTAACATGTTGAAATGTATGGGTCAGTGGCGAATATTCATCTGGTGAGAATAAACATGAACCAACGGAGCTTTTTCGGATGATATTATGAACACTGACATCCTCTCATGTTTATCCTCAACCACTGTGCTTTAGTGGATTATGGCTGATGTTGCCAAGCTGTGACTGGGAGGGTATCATACAGTACAATGTGCGATTAATGAGTGTGGAGCAAAAGCAACATGATCACTACATTAAAAAAAGAGTCTTATGGAATTCTCTTTGATATATATATGTATGTATATATATATATCATTTTCATAATCCATATATAAAAATGATCGTTCAGCCATGTCTATATTTATATTTTTATTGTGACCTGACAGCGGTTTGTCTATTGGTTGAACTTTATTTCGATATCCATTAGGATATAATGAGATGTCTGGTGTGTTTCATTCTTACATAACCATTTAGTAGCTTTTAAAGCCTTTGATGAAAATTTAAATGCTGCTTTTGCATCCCTTTTATTGGAGGACCGGCCAATACTTTGTGTATTAAATCACTTACGTAACGTCAAAGATTTGTCCATTTTCATTCGACAGAACAAGGCGATCACGGGCTATCTGGGCTCAGCGAGACGCGCGCCGCCTCCTCCGAGCACACACAATGTTTCCATCAAGGACAAAAGTGCTGTTCTTCAGGCTTACAACCAGAGCAGGGTATAATTAGGAACTAAATGCTGCTTTAAGTCAGAATGTGGTCTGTGAGCATTTCCAAAGGACAACCAGTCTTGTGGTTTGTGGTTTTTATCATCAAATGCAAATTGCACAGTTGAAGAGGAGTGGCACTGACTCATAGAGTTTATAATATCCAGGAACCTCATCCGCTAAAACATTCATGCGGTGCAATATGTCAAAAGTAACATATTCATATTTTTTCCAGATAGTGGACAGGCCATTAAAATATTCAGCGGAGTTATAATTTTCTAGACCCCCTATTTTGTAGCGAGAGAGAGAGAGAAAAAAACGTACAGGAAAGTCCAAAAGCCCTTGGGATCAAATTTTGAGTATATGCCAACAACAAGGAAGTGAATGTTAGCCTATGGTGTAAAGAATGGCAAATGACCAAAACAAGTACATAAAACAAACATTTGACTGTATTCCCATAATAGAGGCGCTTTACAGCTACCAGAGTAAATATTATCCGTATATTTTTTATCATCCATGTTACGAAGTGTGATCTGGAAAGGAAAGTCTCACTTTATGCGACCGTTTACCCCCGAAAAAATTCTCATCCTCCGCCGATGGGTCGGCTAACAGAGGGAGGCATTATGGGATGACTCTGGGGTGATACTGCAAATTAATATGGTTTGTGTTTCCAGTCTGAAGGCCAGAGTTGTGATCAGTGGTTTCATGTTGACAATCAAAACATGCCAAGAACACTGAGGTAAAGACAGAGTTGTATCTGTATTTGCCGTTTTCCCCAGTGTTTTAAAATTAAACTCACCACATTGTGGTGATATATCATAGTCATAGTAAACTGTATCTCAAAAGCAGTGGGTGAAATTAACTGAGTATATGTACTCAAATACTGTATTTAAGTACAAATTTGAGATATTTTGTACTTGAGTTTGTCCATTTGCTGCTGCTCTAGACTTCCACTCCACTACATTTCAGAGGGGAAATTTGACACAACGGATGACAAGCTTTTAAAATACAACACATTGTTGAAGGCGCCTGTGGTTCAGAGGTAGAGCGGATCGGTGGTTCGATTCCTGGCTCCTCTGGGGGTTTTGAGCGGTCAGGAAAGGCGCTTTACAAAATGTAGTCTATGTCAAAAAGCAGCAGAGTTGGGGTCACGTTTCACATGCCTACGAGATGTCAGCAGCTTTACCAAACAGTGATTTCTTTTTTTTCTTCCCTCTAAACTTCTCACATGGTTTCGATCCAATAAATGTTCAAATGATCCAATATTTCCCCAAAAAGTCAAAGATTTGAGCAAAAAAGCCCCTCAAAAAGGAACTCTCAATTCTTTCCTCTTCCATTAATTAATTTCACGACCCCTCAGATTTATCTGGTGACCTTTTGGTGGGGCCTGACCCCTATGTTTGGAACCGCCTGTTTATATAAAGAAGTTACTAGCTCCACAGTAATAATACTATAAATACATCATATCTAGTAATTAAATAGTGGGGGAAATAAATACTTTTTCTTTAATACTAAGAATGTTTTCCTTTTCCTTTTTACTTTAACTATTTTTATAATGAAATATGTAAGTTGTTTTTTAACAATAATGTATTGGTACTTGTAGTAAGTAAATAACAGATTACTTTTTCTACCACTGTCATCTGAAGCATTTTCAATATTCTCTTTCTCTCTTTGAAATTGAAACAAATGAAATGTCCATGTTTTTTCAGCTGCATCCTGTTTTCTTCGGATCCGCATTCGAGCTAATCGGTTTTGTTCACATTGGAGATGAAGATGGAGAGGCTGTCTGAATCCCAACTGTTGGTCTGGCCCCCGGCCAGCGACTGGCTGAGCCGAGTCGGCTCTCTGGGTTGTGTGGACTCTGTGCTCCAGCTCCACCGAGCTGAGCTGGAAACTCGCTCGGTCGAGCAGCAGAAAGCGTCACAAGTCGGCTGCAGCCAGATTATTTGCCAACCTGTAACGTTATTGAGACGTCTGATGGGGCGATCCAGGATGTTTCCTCAAATAACCACACCTTCGCCTTCTTGTGCTGCATGTTTGCTACACAGCAAACTCTGAGTTTATAGCAGCCTCCTATAATTACAAACAGCCGTCAGTCGCAATAATCGAGAAATACGTAGTAATTCGTTTCAGCGTTTCCATTAAATAAATGGCCTGAGTCAGTTGAAGGATATATTGAAGGATAACAGTGAACAGCAGTAAAAAACAGTTTATTTTCAACGATAAAACTTTTTTTTTTTTTTTTTACGTGTAATTGACAATTTTCCTCCCGTTTTTTGCTGTTCTTACTGTTAAAAAAATGTGTATCCTTGCGAAGAAAGGTACTTTTAACTTTATTAAAGTTCAGAGCAAAGTTCATACCCCTTTGGAGCATTGATGTTTTGCTCAGAGCTCCAAGACTCCCTGGCATCAAGGGTTCCTGAAAGGTCTGGTTTAATTTTCTCAGCTATTATTTACATCTCGATTTGCGTTTTTTTTTTTTTTTATTTCAGAACAATCTTCATACTACTAATGAGCTCATTGGGCTGCGCCCCGGCTGGGTTTTGCGGTTCATTTAAACTTTTTTGGAATCCTCAAGGTTTTTCTTTGTTTTGTGCTTTCTAATGAAAATCTACCTCCCAAGCTCAGGCGTTTTGACTCTCTTATTCACTGCAGGGCATTTCAGGAAAAGACTTTGGTCAACCACAACGTGCATGAAAAAATAAAAAGAAAGCGAAAAAGCGCTGTGCGCTGTCCACAATCAAGACTGTTGGTAATGTACCGGAAACCCAGTGTCTCCACTCAATGTATGCACAGCGTCTATCCACATGGCTTTTTTTGCGATGCACAGCTTTTTTTAAAAATAGCTTTTGCACCAAAAACGTTTAAAAAATAAATAACGCGTGAAGGTAGCAACGTGTGTTTTGTGACAAAATCTAATTTGCATTCACTTCTTAAAATAATTTAGGAAGCAAATGCTGTAATTAGCAAACTAAACCTGAACTGCAAATGTATCTTCACTCCCATACTGTGAATAGCATACACAGTAATACTTACTGTCCATAGTCCTCATGGTTCAACACTGTCTTGACACAGCAGCCTAAATACGGTTCTCTCAATATTGGTCTTATATCCTCGCCCGAGAGCTGCAGTTTTAAGTCATCAAGCCACAGTTTGTGCAGACAAATAGAAACTTGTGGTTTATTCAAGTGGAGTTTGTATTCTGGCGACCGGTGATGAAAACACACATATTTATATGGTGTGTATTTTTCTAATTTTCATTTTGGCACACGCTCAAAAGCATTTAACAAAAAGAATACTGTGTTTTAAATGAAATACAGTAAATAAGAATGTCCATGTTTCTCCCTGTGAGAGTCATGTTTACTTTGGAGGTTTGGCCTGTGGCCAGAGGAGGAGGAATAGTTTTCAGAAATAATCAGGGGGCACACTTATTACCCAGGATTCTCTTCTTAAAATGGTAAATGATACTCTTCTGCGTCCCCGTGAGCAGGAGACTGCAGATGAAGCAGACGAATTCCTTTAGATTTAAGAAGGAAAATAAACCCCATCTCCCCCTCACCATAATATATATATATATATATATATATATATATATATATATATATATATATATATATATATATATATATATATATCCAGAGCTCATTTTAGTTTAATGTTTCACAGAGTTTCACACTGTGCCCATAAAGGTTAAGATATTTGTTCTTAATGTGTTGGAACAGCAGCTTCACTTCACAGGTTTGGAGGAAGGAGGGAAATAAAAGCTCCAAAAATTGGTACTGATGATGTCAAAGTTCAGTAAACGTGGCTGGTATCTTGAAGTTTGCTAATCCTAATGAAAAAAACATATGGTATACAGTAATGTAGTTATTAAAAGCTAGTTTGTTCACATCCAAAATGTGAAACTTGCCACGCTATGCTGTGATGATAATGGCACTCCGCCATTATCATCACAGCAGCCAGAGCAGCCATACTCTGTTTTCTGGTTTCCTCTCGGTTAACTCCTCGACTAAAGTAAGCCAGTCAGCTATTTAGATGAAAATAGTGCGAACGCCTCAGGAGCTGTCAGTGGAATATTCTATATTGGCATAGTTAGCACAGTAAACAGGTAGTATCTATCCTTGTTCACCTGTGGTCAAATGTTGTTCCATCTGTGGTTGTTTACTGTGCAAAGCCATAAACGTCTTCATTCTGTAACCTCATTCAGCTCAGACTGGACATCCTTATTTCAGGGCCGAAATTGTGAAAATATTGATGGATTGAGGTATTATGGTTTTGTGTGCAGCGAACCCACCGCGGCTGCGTATTTACAGTTTAATTTTAAGCTTGTGAAAAATCAGGCACTTGCACTGGAGACAATGTATACACGTCTTTGTTCCCGAATGGCTGCTTGTCTCTGTGTGTCAGATTTAGAAGGTGTATGTTTTTTTTGGGGAGATCATAAACAGGCACAGGCTTAAGAAAAAAAAAGTATGTAGACATATCTAAAAGTTTGTTTTACTGCTATAGTTGGATCTCTTTGTAGCAGCCCCATCCACTGTGTGCAATATTTCTAGTAACTGTACAAACACACAGGTGGTGGATATTACATATTCAAGTACTGTTGCTTGAGGACAAATTGAAAATACTTATACATAAGCCCAGACACCACTACAGAATAGGGTGATTTCTTTTTGTCCTCTACACATATGATAATGAAACTCAACATAATGAAAGTAAAAAATAAAATAAAAAAAATAACAAATTCTAAATTAACAAATTCAAATATACAAATGAGGTAATAACTCATTAAAAATGCAGTCATTGCATATCCCACTGAATCATTTGAATCATGTGTGTGTATGTGTGTTTCATGTTAGTGTGTGTTCCATTGTGTGGACACACATTGCAGTTTTATGCAGTATGATGGCATAGAAATCCTGCCGATTCACACGGGCCAATCTGTACTCCGGCTCCAGCACCACGCTCGACTCTGTGTTTTCATTTCCATTTTTCTTGTCACACTCTGTTAAAAAATAAGTGTGGTCAGTTTTCAATAGAGTCACATTTGTCACTGCCCAAAATCCACAGGCAAAACAGCGAGCCAGTCAGTGTGACCTATTAGAATGGAAAAAATGTTCCCTTTGACTGGAAAACCACACCTGAGGTACCGTGCCGCGTTCAAACACAATGTTCAAAAGCCGAAGTAAAAAAAACAAAAAAAAACGCGTAAGGTGTAAGAAAAACGTTGGAAATAAAATTGTCCTTGTAATAACTTTGTCACGTCTGATTAGTGCCACTGGAACACAAGCCGTGACAAAAAACAACACATGAGACTGATACTGTTTAGTCAAGGAAAAAAAAACATCACTATTATAACTTTTTTTTTTGGTTCCATGATCGTTAAGACAAAAATAAACATGCTGCTTTGCTCATGATCAATTTATATTGTGGTCAATTCTCATCTGACCTTCCCAGAACAGGACATCCAACCTCCAGACCATTATGTTGCAATCCAATATTTTGAATATTGAATATATTTTTTCCTCATATTTCATTTCAGACAATCTTAGTAGTGCAACATTTTCAGGAGCGTTTCACTGAAGGAAACTGATTCAGTTGAGTGATTTTTAGTGCTGTGATCAGGGATGCAGAGAGCAGTGATTACAGGGCTATGAAGCAGCTGTGAAAAGGAAATCATGTCTGGATTCCAGCCAACTGATGCCTTTCATTCAGATTGTTTTATCCAGATCAAGCCTTGAGAACCTTCTGCTGTATATAAATGAAATATATAAGAGTTAGACTTCAGTGTTTGGCCTTTGCTAACATTTTTTTTTCTTCTTTTTCTATTGTTGCAGGTTTACGCGGATGATGTACTCACCAAAGAAGAACAGATAGGGCTGCTGTTCAAGGCCAAACGCAAGTGTGAGGGGAACATCAAGTCGAAACACACAATCGCTGGTTAGTAAAAAAATATATATACAAATTTAAGAGTCAGTAGATCTATAAGGTGAACTATGGTTAAAACTGGACACCAGATCCAAAATGGCGCCTAGTCACGTTTGCCTCATTATGCAAAAGCTCGTAGAACGTATCAATAAAAATAACCTACAAATTTTTACTCTTTTTTTATGTAAAGAAATACATTATAAATATTCACATGTTTATTTATCCTTCAATTTACAAAACAGGAGAGATGACATAAGAAAAGTTCAATTTCAACAGTATGCTGTCTCGGTTGTTTCATATTCAGCCAGTCTCTCTTTGCTTCTTCATTTCAAAACATTTAGTCACTGAACAATATTTACTTTTTTTAAGAAACTGCCTTAAAAACCATTTACAAATCAAGACTAAATATTTGATCCCTTGAGCCCTGAGAGATACTCACTGACTTCCCATTTCTGAAAAGAGGAACTGGTCCATTTTTTCCCACACTTTGTAGTCATCCAGTTCTGGTTCTAGCCCCCGGGCTGCATGTTTGACAACCCTATGCTGGCTTAAACGAAAATGAAAATTTCTTGGCTCTCAACAAAACATCTATTGATCAAAATTTCATAAGAGCAAACATGATGTAAAAAGAAAATAGTACCAAAAGTCAAAAAGTCAGACATCTGTTCCCATTTTCTTGATCCATAGTGTTACTGTACCTGTATTTTTAACCGTGTGGTGAATTTTGTCACACCCTGCTGCTAGTAGAATAACAAAAAAAACTATTGATGTTTGCTGTACAAATCACCCAATTAAAAGCATGTTTTGGTTATAGAACTCATCAAATCAATGAACGTGCCTCTCGCGGTTTGCATATGTCAGGCCAGTCATCAACACTGGTGAACTGGGGACACAGAAAAGATGAAAACACAAGGAGACTAATTATCCAGGATGTGTAAGATTCCAATGAGCTCATGTGAAGGCAAGGTCCCACTTCATTAGCCTTGATTAGGTTTCCAATAGTGGGATTTTCCACTACGTGCAGTGGGTCGCTATGAAAAGATTTCTGCCAGAAACGCTTATGTCAAAGGTTTTGGAGAAATTTATTGCAGTAGAATGTTTTCTTTTTTTTTTCTTTTTTTTTTTGCACTATGCTATCAGAGTCCGGAGGACTACCAGGGGGAGGAAGAAATCAATCAATCAAACAGTGTTAAGTTAAGGAGCAAATTGCATCACCAGGGGCAAGAACATCTTTCACTCGAGAGTGAAAGTGAAGAGTGCGTCAGGTTGTAAACGACTTGACTCGTTGTCTTGATTGAACGGTGATTGGTGACGTGTTCAGAGGTGACTGTTGATTATAAGCGCTCATACTAATCAGCTGATGTGCACACTTCAGGCCAAAGACCATTTTTTCCCCCCTTCCTTTTTTGCTGATATTTTTAAGTCAAACGCTTGTGAATCCATGTGAATGTGCACCACAAGTCACGTTGCAAAACGCTGTTTCCCGTTCCCTTTTGTTTTACTTGTGGCTTTCCGGAGACTAGAACTCGAGGGCAAAGCCGATCCCGGGGTGTATTTGTGTATTTATGGGTGTCTGAAGAGCACCATTTTTCCAGCAGACCCCAGCATCCACAGTATCTGATTGTGGTTACTGTCATTTTCCCAGTTGATTGTTCGGAGAAGGATTTTTGGACTCCGGAGCTAAACCAGTCGTATTATTTTCTCTTTAACCCCAGCGCGTTGTGGTCACATCGGATTCTTGGACCCTCCAAACGATACCCTCTTGTGAATGAAACACATAATTAAAAATGTTTACTTCCACGCTACGAACACAAAAGCTTTTGTTGACCGCTCCCAGTAGTTACATTGCGCTGCGTGGTATTTCCCAACTTTTCATGGTTTTGATAAACGTCCACAAATATCAAATTAGATTTGAGGGGGAAAAAAATGACAGAATTGCTACTATTGAGAAGTGCAGGCGCCGGACAGCAGCTTGTGTAAGACGTTCCAGGGGCTTATATAACGCTGCTGTGCCTTTTTTCTCAGAGCGGGTTTAACAGGACGGCTGTGGATGCTAATGCGGAGCAGAGCAGTCAGTCAAACATTAGGCCTCTCAGATGGAGTGTCTGTGCTGCTCGTCTGACCACCATCACGCCTAATCTGGCCTGACACGCCGTAGTGATCGGCCAGCCCCGCGTCTCACTCTCCAGCCATCACTGAGCAACATCTGCACCTGTTTATTTCATTATTTATTCAAAAAAAAAAAAAAAAAAAACGTAAAACACGATCTGGTCCCAGTTTGTCAAATGTCTGGTTTTCTTACTATCTTGTGATAGTCGAGCAAAGTGAAGAGTTCACATGGGCTCTAGGACGCTGTGACGAATCAGTAGCTTAATTTACAACAAAAAATACGACCCCAAATTAAACCAAAGTGGAGATTTGGAGTGTTTTTTTTATTGACTAGAAACAGAGTTTAGAAACTGGCACTTTTTTAAATTAATTAATTACAGATGTGAGCCTGTGTAATTCCTTCCTGCTGTGCTGAAATGTTGATTTGATAGATTAGTTGTTAAATCTGTGCTGGCGGTTGATTAATCTCCTAAATTTGTAGCCGTCTCTCAGATGTCTCTGATTTGCGTGGCGGGGACTGAGCGATGACGGGGCTGTGAGGTCACACCTTCCCGGAAGAAGGCAGTTTCTGAACACAGCTGTGTGCGTCTCTCTGTGAGCTATGGGGCTGTATTTATGAAACACCCAGACCTGATAATCAAGAAACAATTAGAATCAAATTGTCTACATTATTGGTTCTTTTAATTAAATGTCCTTGGGTATTAAACTTATGACATCACCTGGGGCATTTGGAGATTTTATATGTTCTGACATTTTATAGACAAAATAATTTATTGGAGAAATAAATGTCAGCTGTAGCAACTGTATAATATAGTCAGAAGCTGCAGAATGCTGATTTACAATACCTGCCTGGTAGGAGGCAACAGACATCCTGTGGGAGCAGAAAGAAACACAGAAAACAAACACACACACACTCAATGACAGATATGGACAGGACAGTAGCGGATACACATGCAGACAGAAAACTGTCACAGCAAACTGTGAACTGGAAGTCACTGAACATAGACACTGACTGAAAACAACAGATGATGTAATACACATATGCCAGCATGCACAGAGTCACTAAATCATACATGTCTGTACATGGTAAAAGAAAAAGTAGTCAAAGGGGTGAGAATTGGAGTATGACTACACTGCAAAAAATGTTTTCTTTGTATTTGGTATAAATGGTCCAATATTGAGGGGAATTGTCCTATTCCATTGGCAGATAATCTACTGAAAGCCCATGCAGTAGATCTCTGTAAAAATGTAAAACACTACATGAATATAACACTAAAACTGGATGTGTTCTTTCAATATTAAGGGGCCCTTAGATAAATTAGATAACGTGTCACGGTTGAACAAAGGTGCTGTAGGACGCTGCAGCTCGCTGCTTTAACGAGCCTGTCAGGATGGTCTGAAATGCCTAGGGTTACTTCTTGTTTTGGGGGTCACTGACCTGTACCTGATGCTGCTACCACACACACCGGATGTGACTCACCCATCCTTGTATGTGGTGGCTGTGTGCTGACCTCTTTTGGAAGGTTGCACACGTCTGTTGAATCACAGCTGAGTGAATTAAGATCAACATATTACCTTATTAAAGAAAAAAATAATGAATAAAGAGTCCCCCAGTGTGCTCGGTGTATATCTGCCTGGATAAGCTGCGCATACATCTGTACAGTATGTGCTCATTTTTCATGCTTGATTTGAGCTTTGTTTTTTTTTTTACCTAATGACCCAATAATTCTTTTAACTTCATTTGAGTTTCCTTATCTGATTCTCTGTGTGACGATCACGTAAATCTTTTACAATCCGGGCAACAGTTTTCCTTGTGATGTAGGGTAAAACTAAGGATACCATCAGGATTGGAGATAAAGTTCAAGGAAAGACATTACTCTTGCTTTCTGATGACCCGTGTAAGTGTTTTCCTTGATGTGGTCATAAGGCTTTGGACAAATTGCACTCTTGTTGTTTCGCTGGCTTTGGCCTCAAATATGTGTGTGTGTTTTTTTAAACATCTTCTCTTTTTTTTCTTTCATTGTGGTGTGACCTTGAATCAGTGGGTTGAGGAAAACCCAGAGAATAGCTGCTAGCGTGCATTTTTTAGGACTTTCATCTGTATTTGTCCTGCCTGACCACCCCCTGAGTTTTTTTTTTTCTGGCACTGTAAACTAGTGGTTTTCTGAACTATTATAGGAGAGGTGGAGTGATGACTGTTTAAAAAAAAAAGATTGCTCACAGTCTGTAATGTGGGATTTGTTGAATTGATTGTGCAATTCTGCATTCATTAGGATTAGCTCCCATGTGAGGCCGAAAACCTCGCTTTTGCTTGTGTTTCAACATTCTATCTATTTGTTTTTATTTCTCATTTGTGCTTAAAATACACAAAAGTCTCCATTACGTGACTGAGACAAGGTTTTCATTGAGGGAAACACTGAGGTTTGCCTGGAGAGGACAGTGGAGGGATGTGGGTTCAATGCCCCAGACCTTGCAGTGTGAAAATAGCTCAGCCTTCAAGCTTGTGGTCTGGATGTAGAATAACATCAGCAATCATTATAAAAGGTTGCATGTATCAGGGGAAAAAAAAGGGCAATATGTGTTGGGACATCTGCAGGTCAGAATAAAATGAGTTGGGGGCGAAAGAAAACCTTATTAAAAACCCCAATAACATCAATAATACCGAAGTCCCCTCATAGCCCATAGCCACGTTTATTTTTAAATTGGCTATATATATATATATATATATATATATATATATGTGTGTGTGTGTGTGTGTGTGTGTTCACTGTTTAAATTAAGCCTGGTAGGTGGTCCTATGGTAATAAAACCTATGGCAAAAGTGAACAGCAATTCTACTTTTACTTCCAGGATGTGTGGTCACTGCGATTTTTCAAAAAAGAAAAAAAAAACTATTTTTTCTTCCACCAGAGATCTACAGGAATCAGTCAGCTCCACTCAGTCTGCTCTTTAATTTCGTGCTCCAAGTGACAAGCAAATAAAAAAAAAAAAAAAAAACGCATGTCGTCATCGCGTCAGATGTTTCTGCATGAATTTGATTACAGGAATGAGAAAATAATGGATCTACTGCAGAGAGAGGATAGTTTTAGTTTTATCCTTAGCTACTTATTAGTGGTCAAAGTGAGGCAGATGTTTTCAATAACGCAAAGTAAATGCCAAGCCACGAGGGAGGCTCTGCGCCAGGAATCTGTGGGGAAAGGGACTTTGCTCCCACTATCTGAGGGGCTTGAGGTCCACGGTTTTAGCTGACGATTATGTGGGGGGGGGTCGCTGGTCCCAAACGAGACATTTTTTCCCTTTGAACCTGCAGCTCTTTGTCTGAACCGTAGCTGCGGTTTTGCAGCGTCCCATGCGAGGAACCCTTCGCTGAGAATGGTCGACTGACTGCCTGTTATCTTCAGGAGAAAGTCACATACAAGTCTGCAATCTAAAGGAAGTCAGGGGAGGAAAAAATAATCGAGAGCTTCGCGTTTTTTTTAATGATTCCAACAACTTTTTACAAAATGTTCCTCACCGACATCTCAAAAAACACCCCATAAGTTCCGTTGGATTGCCTAGTCCTGTAATTGAAACAAAATTACATGTTATAAGTATAATTACAGTATTTTTTTAAATGATGTGTTGGCTTTTTTTCCTCTTCTTTTTCTCGTCAGATACATTATATTGAAGTTTGAATTTGATGCATGTCGACAAAACAGACATCCTTCTGCTAACAAGAAGAAAGTCAGCTTTGTAACATACTGGTTGCATGTGCTTTATTCTGAAATGGGCTTCTCGGGATGCCACAGCGCTGCCAGTGTTGCATGCAATCTCTTAAATGAGATCCATACTGCAGATGTTGTAAACAACGTGGCGGTTATGGGGATCTGCTGAGGAGACCTTTGCAGCGTAAAGAACACTAGATTCAATTGACGACTTGTTATCGGCGCGCTGTGAATCCCATGATTGCCCGACTTAATCCTATTACAATAGATTGGGAGTGAACAAGAATGCGTGTTATCTGAGTGACCCATGTTTCCTTAGAGAGGGGGAAAAAAAAAGTCATTTGTACAGTAAGACCACAAAATTACAAGACGGTTCGGCAATGTTAATTTACATACTGAGCAAAGTTCATGCGTCTGCCTGGCCTACTTTTTAAAGGCCAGTGGGTTCCTTGAAAACACTGCAAACGCCCATAGACATGTCATGTCGGAAATCGAGGGAGAACCGCGCTGCTGTGGCTCTATTTTTAAAAGTCAGCGCTGCTTTTTTGTCTCTGCAGACGGTTTCTGCTCGCCGGAATGGGACGGCATCGTGTGTTGGCCTGAGGGAGCTCCGGGAAAACTTGTATCCACCGCATGTCCAGAATATATCTATGACTTCAACCATAAAGGTAAATGTTAATACAATAATACAAGATTCATTTGAATATATATATATATATATATATATATATATATATATATATATATATATATATATATATATATATATATATATATATATATATATATATATATATATATAGCTCTGGAAAAAAATCTCTATGTATTCCAGCCATTCCCTTCCAGCATCTGTTGAATTCCAACACATGTACACCTCATTCTGCCTAAATAGGTACTGATTAGGTGAAACCTGAACCAAGAACAATGGTAAAGACTTGTGGAGAGCATGTCAAGATGCATGAAAGCTGTGATTAAGAATAAGGCTTATTGCACCAAATACTGATTTCTGAACTCTTCTTAAAAGTAAACATTAGTATCATGTTGTTTTAAAATGAATTTGATCATGTTTCTTTGCATTGTTTGAGGTCTGAAAACATTGTATCTTTTTTGTAATTTTGACTATTTGCAATTTCTGCAAATAAATGCCCTACGATAAATAAATCTACGATAAAATGTTTATTTGGAACAACATTTGCAGCGGTCTCTTATTTTTTTCCAGAGCAGCATATATATATATATATATATATATATATATATATATATATATATATATAAACTGAATTTTCTGCCTGTTGTCACCAGGACTGGCGTACCGTCGGTGTGACAATAATGGAACGTGGGAATTGGCCACCACCAACAACAAGACATGGGCTAATTATAGTGAATGTGCAAAATTCCTCTACCATTACAACCAGAGCCATGAAAAGGTAAGAGCCATCTCGTTTTCATGCTCACTGACAAACTGCCTTCATTCACAATGATTAACAGCAATAACCCTGATGCATTTTGTAAAATGTCACATTTTAGATATCCCAGCAATTATTATACCATTTCATCCTGCAATTAAAACCACTTTGAAAATTAGACCGAGTGGGAATAAATACAAAAAAACAATGGAATATCTAATGAAGTCTCTGGTTGATACTGCGGAGATAATAAAAGGATGCTATCTGGCAAAATAAAGTTTCAATTAGCTCAATGACCGGTCAGATATAAACTGAACATTAGCCTTAATTGCACATTAGCAAAATCTGTCAGGGTGCATTAACATTCACCTCGGAGCTGGATTTCTTATTAGCAGACAGAAATAAAGAGTAATTATGACTCAAGAAGTCTGCAGTGTACTGATGTCATGTTGCCTTCCCGGTAACTGCGCTCTCAAAATAAAGTCAAACCTCTCTACCATATGAAGCTGACCAGTGTATTGCAGTTTGAAATATACACATGTTAATGCCGTTACCATCTTCTCTTTTTTTCAACAAACTCAAATATTCTAATTGTGTTGAATGCATATACACCAAATAGCCAAAAATGGAAAGTGTGGAAATCCAAACATTACGCCGCTATGTGTAATGTAATTTGGGATTTCATTACTTTTATAACAGCATTCACTGTTTTAAAAGAGCTTCTTCTGGAGTTTTAGTTTTTTTGGAACATGGCTGCAATGGGATTTCAGTCCCATCCAGACGCAGGACTTGTCAGCTGAGGTCAGGTCCAGATGGTTCCACAAGCCGGTGGCCCGGTTCATCCCATGCGTGTGCTCAACGGTGTTTGACGGAGGTTGAGGTCTGGGCAGGGCTGAACTGGCACAAAAAAAAATCAGCCTAGGTATATTTTGGCACACACCAGCCACCCACAATCGGTCAAACGCCATCCTTGCAGCCCTCTTAAATATGCGTTCTGTACTATTCCCCCTCCCCAAAAAAACACCACAAAGCTGAGTAGTAAGTGCTGTGGACAAGTGAACCAGTGTGAGTGGTCCAGAGTGTTCGCCCATTCGACTGACTCCCCACTTATCCTTTTATCTTATATTAATGTACAGAGTGGTGTAATAGAGGTGTAATAGAGCCACGCTCACTGTTGCTCACGTGCCTACTGTACAACTTGAGCAGCAGCAGCATATCGTTCAACAGGCGCAGATGTTCTGCTCTGAGCCATGGTGCCGTTACAGACGATTAACCAAGGGGCTTCATGAGCCACTCATTTGTTAATTAATTAAATTGTTTTTATTTTTATTTTTTCATATGTATTTTTGAATTAAAGGTTTTAATTATATCGGCCCCTCTTCTACCAGGAAAAGGCCTGATATGGCACGTTATCAGCTGGTTTCAGGCTGTACGAGCCAGTCTTAGAACATCATTTCTTAATGGAGCTTGCTTATAATGTATTGAGGGAAGAGGCCTTTGACAAAGTTGCACCTTTGTCATTTTAATATAATTTTACGCCGTAGCATTATGATTATACATGGTGTGCGGAATGAGCACAAGCACATACTTTTGGCCGTATTATTTGTCTGTTACATTTCCAGCTACATTCTTGCCTTGGGTTCGTCAGGGATTTCATTATATTTAATCTGTGGTCAAGCCGTTGTTATGGTTAAACTGAAACCTTTATTGCATGATTGCAGCAGTAGAGCGTCTATGGGAATAATGATCCCTGTTTTCATACCACAGCAGGTCTGCGTCACTCCCATCATATATATATATATATATATATATATATATATATATATATATATATATATATATATATATATATATATATTAAACACAACTACCGCAGATCTAATTTTTTAACAAGAACATGACTGTAAGATAAATCCCAAACATCATGCTTTAAAAAAAAATAAAAAAAGATTCACACCCACCAGGTTCATTATTTGAAAAAAATAAAAACCCTGCAACCTTTTACTATCTTCAACCCCTTGTGACTGACAAAGGTAAATGTGAAATAGTGTTTCTGAATCTTTTGTTTGGATGTCAGAACATAACACTGGCAGTGCACTGGACTACTGGGTATTGTAAGAACAGCTAAAAACAGCCAGATCCTGGCAGTAAATAGGAACAAAATAAATACCAGGGATGTCAAACATGCGGCCCGGGGGCCAGCACTGGCCCAATCCAGGTGCAATCCGGCCTCAACGGATGACTGCAATGGACCAGTTCCTGTTTCTTCACAGAAATGGGTCAGTGAGCATCTTTTAGGCCTCAAGGGATAAAATATTTACAGTTCTGTTTCATAAATGGTTTATAAAGCAGGAGTTAACTTCACCTGCTGCTTAAAAGAATAAATATTGTTCTGTGAGCAAATGTTTTGAATTGGAATGCAACAGTGGCCCGACTAAATATGGAACACTGGCCCACTTGAGATCAGATTTGTGTTGTATGTGGCCCATGAACTAAACTGAGTTTGACTCCACTGATCTGAACTTAAGAGCCATTATTGTGTTTGTGAACCGTATGAGCAGGTTTTTTGTATAAATAATAAAAATATCCACTATTATTATGCTTAAATGACTTTTTAATGCATTATTTGAATAATAATCTCAGACATAAATCATTCAGTAGCGTTTAGTAGTGTTTAGTGTTACGCGGCTCTCCAGTTTGTAGGGTTGCTACTGGTTACAAATGGTCATCGCCATAGTTGCCAATGAACATGAGTAATGAGCAAGCTTTTCACCATGGTAAAAACATTCAAACGTCACCCAATTTTATTTTTATTTTTAAATGTATTTATTTTTTTTTATCAGAAGGCTTTGATTCGATTTTAGCCTGTGGTGTGCTTTTTTGCCACGCAACAATACACAACATCAGCTGTGCCACATGGATTTTCCCCTCCTGCCTCCTGCCTTGAACGGGGTGTAGAGGATGTGGGTATAACCTCATCACGGCACCCTTCAATTTCTTTCTTGCCTTCAGATGTTTATGTCAATGGGCTCCCGTGGTAGCGGTTGCAGCAGTTAATGACAAATGCATATGCACGAAAGTAAAAAAGAATTTAAAAAAAAAAAAAGCCCCCTTACTGCTCAGCCGCCGTGCCGCGGACCACCATCGATACTTAGATGCAGCTGTACACATTTTTTTGGCACAGAAGCCCGATGCTAAATGATAACAGCAGTGGAGGGTCTGGTTACGTCTCACAAAGGCTCTCGGGCCCTTCATCGTGTCTGGTCGGCCCCCCTCTCACTGCGTCCTCCAGCTGCCAGCTCACTGCTGGAACGTCAAACCTGCCCCACCCAGCTTTTTCTCAGCTCCGTCACCCTCGTCAAACGCTGTTTCCATCAGTAACTTCTGGGTACTTCTGACAATTCTGTCACCGGGCGGCAATGCATTCAAAAAAAAAATGCATGGGTGTTAATGCATATTGAAGCCTAGTTTTTAGGGGGGGGGAATCAAACTTGTAGTGTTGAATCTTGGTGAAAACACGCTGTACATAATAAAATCACTTGCCCAAAGTAATTGCTGAAATTTTAAGCACAAAGATTAATCGGGTCTTGGAAAAACTAATGGAAAAATAGGTAAAGCAAATTACCTGGATCACTAAAACTGAATGAAGCCTGCCAGTATCGTTATACTGTTTTTTCGTATGTAAAAGAGTCTTTTTTTAGTCAAACAGATGTTGCGTGTGACTAAAATGTTTTGGAATATGTTGCTAAACTACTATGTGCATGAAGTGAATTTTTAAAATAAAACCCTAACTACATAGCTGCTGTAGTTGATACTTTCTAGATGCACATGTATGTTTAATGTATTGTAACGGCATTTTTTAGTATAACAGATGCTTTGTTTGATTAAAATGCTTTGCGGTATGTTGCTGAATGAAAACTACTATGTATGAAGTGAATTTTCAAAATAAAGCCCTCACTGTATAGATGCTGTAGTTGCTACAACGTATTACATGATTGTCGACTGGGTGGTTTTCTATGTTTTAATGTATTTTTTTCAAACATGGTGGCTAAAATGATCCTCTTCCAACAGGAGGTCTTTCACCGCCTGTATCTCATCTACACAGTGGGGTACTCCATCTCTCTGGGATCACTCATGGTGGCTGTGGTCATCTTGGGATATTTCCGGTGAGTCAATGGAATTCCTCAATCACCCTTTTGCAACACAAATGTCCCCAAGGGAAGGATTTAAGATACAGGGTCAGAAGAGGCAGGTTAAAACAATCGCTGGGGACAGGGACTCATGAATATTTTTTGACATGATGACATGATGAACAGCGATTTTTTACCGTACCACATAATATTTGTCATTTAATGATGACTTATTGGATAAAAGAGCAACACTTCCCTCAGATTTATAAGCATGCAATAAAGTATATTTTCGTCACAGAAGAAGCTTGAAGCATGCAAACCCTATCTAACGTTACCTTTTGACATTTACTTTGACTTTTAATAAATTATGATATATCTACCTTTGAGGAGGCTGCCTCCAGGCTTGCAGCATTACATGCGCCATCTGACATTTAGCTTCTTTGTTATTTCCATGCTGATTATGGGTCATTCAGTTCAGGTTTTTGATGATAAACAACCAAAGTTTCTCATAAATATGCCAGGTTTACAAAGAATACATTTTTTAAGTGAGTACTGCTTTTTTTTGTCCTATTTTTTCCCAATAACATATAATCAGTGTCTTAAAGGTGTATTTAAAATAAATAATTTTATGTAAAACAGTAAATTACTTAAAACAGAATTGAAAGCAATAAGTGCTATGAACAGAAGCTTAACATTATGTTTATCTTGCCTCAAGTGGCAACGAAAACCTCCCCAAAACAAGGTTGAATTCATTTTTTTAAACGGCTGATTAATGCAGTGCAGATCTGTCATTATTTGCTCATTTTGTTGGAAGGGAGTATCAGAAATCGATGTGAAGGCGCTGTTTACCAATGTTCCTGCCGGCGTGACTTAGTGTACAGGCAGGCAGTCAGAGAGCTGCAGGAACGCTGCCCAACTGGCACCAGGAAATCTACTGGCCAAATGAGTTTAATAAGTTTTCCCAGGGGTCCATCTGACATTCTGGCTCTGAGCTGCGGCGAGATCCAGCCATGTCTCACCTTCAGCACGTCAGCTTCCAGAGAGCGGAGCTCATACATTTTTTCCAGGGAGAGAAAAGAGATATTTCACATTAGTAGGTCTATTTTTTTTCACCAGGGAAATTAATCAATAGATCTTTAATGATAGCTGAGCTCATTAATATACCTACGAAAGAAATGGGTAAAAGTCAATTTAGTAGTTCTTAGTGTTTTTTTTTTTTGTTTGTTTGTTTTTTTATGGGACTTAAAAATATTCTTGTTCAAATTGGCATCATTGTTGTATTACAGATTGGTTCAATCTAAAACAAATAATGCAAAGTTCTCCACTTAATTTTTTGTATTTTAGCAAAAATAAAGAACATCAACATCCTTTTGCTAATTTATATATATATATATATATATATATATATATATATATATATATATATATATATATATATATATATATATATATATATAAATTAGCAAAACAATGTTTTCCACTTGTTACCATGTAAAAACAACCTGGAAAAAAGGATATTTATTAATGAGCTGCTGATTTGAAGGTCAGATTAGTCACAATAGTGAATTAATTCAATAATTTGTGTGTCATCAGAGCTCAAGAATATAACAATTGCAATTAAAAAACATTTTTTAATTGCACTACTATTTCGGAAGTACTTGATTTGATAACTCATAGCAAAACATGACAAAAGGTTAATTTCCAGAGTGTTTAACATTAATAAACTAATCAGAAAAATGATCAACTCCACTATTTTACTTGCCTGTAATGGCGTAACGTTCACGGCCACCGATCCAGTAACTTGATCCCGATACGCACGACCTCAAAGGCCCAGTCCACAGTAAACACTCGAGACAGGATGTTTTGGAAGAGCCTTTGACAGATAAACTTGTGCTCGTCTGGAGGGAAATTTCACATGCTTTTTTTGGAGCTTCTCGACACATGCTTGCAATTTTGTTTTTACAGCTCACTTTGAGCCTAGCAATTCAATATTTGTGTGTTTCAAGCCCCTAAATCTCAAGAATGTGTTATAGTCAGCGTGGAATTCAGCTGGCTCTAATTAGGATGAGTATTGTTCATGCGTATGGGCGTGTGTGTGCGTGTGTGAAAACACACCCTTTTACACAAAGCTGTGCCAGCCCGCACGTATAGACACACACGCATACGCTCACGCACACACGCATACAGATAGACACACAGGTGCAATTTGGAAGAGAGCTGTCTTTTGACCTCGCCGCTCTTGTTTGTTTTCCCCCCACCAGACGATTACACTGCACCCGGAACTACATCCACATGCATCTATTCGTGTCCTACATGCTAAGAGCGATCAGTATTTTTGTGAAAGATCTCGTTCTGTACTCTGGATCCGCCTTGGAGGACATGGAAAGAGTCACAGTGGAAGACCTCAAGTCCATCACAGAGGCTCCGCCAGCCAACAAAACACAGTTCGTAAGTACATCAACAACAACTCAATCACACCTATAGATGGGGGGGGGGTCATCATACAACTCTGACAAATGAAAACACGAAGGGAAAAAATGATTACAGCAAAGAGAAACTTCGCAGTTCTGTGCTTCTTGAACAAGGAACAAAAACATCCACAGAATAGGAACGGCCATTGTGTGATTGCAGTACGTGCGTGGCCAAAGAATTCAACTCGTGGTGCACTTGGGCGTTAAACCTTTTTGCTTCCTAAGAGGAAGTGGTCTTTTTTTTTTTTTTTTGCAAAGTCTCACCTGCTTTTTCAGCGCCTGGAGCAAATAAACTGTACCGTTTGTCACCATGCCAGGCTTCTACTGGGCCAGTGTTTGGCCTTCCCTTTTAGAATCAGGCTTAAAAAATGGCTAAACTGAATGCTTTTTCACGCATGCTTTAATATGCAAACAAACAATTTGTGCAATATATTTAGAGGGCGCTTTAATCCAGCAGGTCGCCAGATTCAATACACTGAATATACTGTAGAGTTAAAACGGGTTTGTTCTTGCATAAATTAACAACTTGTCCAGTAAAAAAAATCATAAATCTCCACATTTGTTTTAAGTGAAGGATTAAAAGTTTATTTGTAGTCCTTTATCCAATGTTTTTTTTTTTTTCTCATTTCAACAAAATCTAATCTTACCCTTTTCAACACAGCTTCTTTTTCAATAAGGCAATAACCAGCAGCTTTCAATGTTATTACTAGGGCTGACTCAAAATAATCTAAGGTTCGATTGTTGCCATGTAATCGACCATGAAGTCCTGATGAGATCTATATCTTCCTCTGTATATAATAGGCTGCACATATACAAATCCAATTTTAAAAAGCTGCCACATGTGAAAACCACTGCAGCCCAACAAACGCTGGGAACCAAAGAAATAGAGCACTGAGAGGAACAGGAACAGACAATACAGCAGCAGCATGACACAAATAATCATTCAGAAGATAAAATGTAATTTTGTTATTCTGTAATGAAGATATACTCAATAAAAAACCCAAACTCTGTCAATTCAAAGTGCTTTCACATATAATATATATATATATATATATATATATATATATATATATAGCAGAGAATAAAAAGATTCTGCTTATTTAATTAAAATCAATAACTTGTGTCTACTGATTTGTTCTCCTGTCCAATACAAGCCGGCAGAAGCCAGGGGATATTTAAACAGTCCAAAAAGCAATGGGTGACGTAACACCAAAACGCCAATAATCTTGGCCATTAATCTTGAGTTTTCTATATATTGGGGATTGTATAGCTTTTTGTTCTCCGATGACACATTCATTTTACTTGACACAGCCCGTCAAGTGAGGACAAAACATCCATGTCGAGTATTTTTTCGCCTTCTTGTCAAGTGTCAAAAAGACACTGTCAGCCAAAAAGGCCTTTTGAAGACTGGCTACCCGTAATTTCAGAATGATTCACTTTCACTTGTGTAACAATGAACCTGAATACATGCTCAAATAATAAACTCAGAATATAACTTTCATGAGTGTAGATGCAGAATACGAGAGAAATAACAGGCTGCACAATATAAACACATGATATAGACTGTCAGAGCCAAGGAAAAAAAAGATCCTATGTACTGTATGTAGTACAGTAAATCACTTGAAAATTAAATATTTTATACATAAATCTAACCTAAGCTGCTGTTTTCTTTTCTTTTGCTAAATGTCGCAACCTTTCCCATTTATTAAAATCAAAGAAGTATCCCCAGAAACAACATAAATTTTCGTGGTCCATCCAATGCTAACATTCAATGCCAATAGAGGAAGTGTGTCATTTATTCAGCATGGTGAAAGGTCAGGGTGGGGGCAATGGTTGCGGAACCCAGTCAACTTAAAACATGACGATATTCCCATAACAGTTATAGTTGAAAGTTTCCAAACCTCCAAACCAAATGTGCAAAATCGTCTATTCATGACTGACTGATTCAAATCCTATAGTGTATTTCAGGGTTGTTTAAGGAGTATGAACTCCGTAGCCTGCAGTAGAATACTGCAATTTTTTATAATAATAATAATAATAATACACTGCATTCATATAACTTCATAATAAAAAATGCATAACAAACAAATTTTAAAAATAGACAATTTAAACATCAGTTATTATATATAATCTATATATAGATATATATAATCTTATAAAAATGTTTATAGTGAAGGAACTAGTAACTAAAGCTGTCAGATAAATGTAGTGGAGTAAAAATACAATATTTGACTCTGAAATATAGTGAAGTATAAAGCAGCATCACACAGAAATACTCATGTAAATAAATACCTCAAAACTGTACTAAAGTACAGTACATGAGTAAATGTACTTAACCTGTACTACAGATACAGCTCCACTTCTAAACCTAGAATACATATTGCACTTTCAAACCGTGATTATATACTCCACCTTTAAAACTTCAGTACACTCCTTATTTCCATATTCCACTTCAAAACCCTAAATATATAAACTTAACCTCCAAGTATCACTTTTGTGATGTCACTTCCAAATCTTAAATTCATGCTCCACTTCTAAACCTTTGAATACATATTTAACCCCCAAACTGCAATTTCATACTGCACTTTCGGACCTTAAATACATGATATACATCCAATGCTTGAATATATGTGGCATTTTCAAACCTTCATGCATTTACACTTGGATTATTATTACACTTCCAGACCTTAGACAAATACTACACTTCCGGACCTTGGCTACATACTTAGAACCTTGTTCTCCCAAAACCATTTAGGGACACATGAATGCAGTGTAAATGTTAAGATATAAATATATATATAAAAGGGGGGGTTGGTTTTGTGTCATACTCTTTAGGTTTTGCTTGTGTACATATGTAATAGCTGCTCTATGCAAACTAAATTAGAATTAATCAATAGGATCATTCTCATCTATTTTCTTTCATTTAAACGGGTGAAATCAAAAGGTGATCAAGCCTATTCGCAGGATTCAAACCCGTTAAATTATAGAACTACTGTAATGTTATGAATGAGAATAAACTCATTGGAAAACATTTGAGCAAAACATTCAAACGGTCTGGCTTTTTTTTTGTCATTTTGTGAATATTTATCAGATCTGTTCTATTTTTGTGTTTGGGTACAGATTGGCTGCAAAGCAGCTGTGACCTTGTTCATGTACTTTCTGGCAACCAATTACTACTGGATCCTGGTGGAGGGCCTGTACCTCCACAGCCTCATCTTCATGACGTTCTTCTCGGACAGAAAGTATCTTTGGGGATTTACTCTGATCGGATGGGGTAAGTCCTGTTTCCTTCACATTTCTGTTTGCGTGATGTTTTAAATTAAATAATTAAGTGCTACATAACATGTCGATGCACATGCTTGGGTTTATAAAAGATATAGAATGGGAGGCGCTGTCAAACACTAAAGCCCACGGAAGCTGACTCATGACTTTTTTCTTAAAAAACACAGCATGAATATGGGCTTTACAGTTCCTGCATTGTACACACTGTGCGTATTAGTTACATAAGCACAGCGCATACAATGTGGATGCTGTGCTACCCAGGTTCTACCCATATGAGCAAATTTAACGACTTTTAATTATACAATCATATGGTTTCCTGTCGTAATGGCTATTTTCATCATGATTGTTTCATTTATTTCAGGAGTACCAGCTATGTTTGTGACAGTTTGGGCCACTGTGAGAGCCATGTTTGCAGACACAGAGTAAGTGAGCTTCATAATTAATCTCATTAACATTAAACAGAGTTAATGATGGCGCATATTAAACATCCGTAATTGATCGGATTTTTTGTATGTGGCCAGTTTCATTCAACAAAAAATACCACCAAAAAAAAAAAAAAGCACGACAGGTCTGAATTTTAAAGATCTTATAAACCAGGAAACTTTAAAGTTACAAAGATTAGACTTCACAAATCATCTCCAAACATGTCATGGATTTCAAGTATTTTGTGAAGTTTGAGAGCATCAAGCCGTGTTAACGAGAATCTAAGTGGATTCACCTGTCTCTTGTGAGTGAGGCAACCTAAAAAAAACTGTCTGGAACTGACCTTAAAATGATCTTAAAAGTCTGGGACTATCTATTGTTTCCACAGGGGTTCTGTAGATCACTGAAGACTTTGGAGCCCAGAGCTTAGCTGGTACCCAGCAGCTGTACTTAACTACATATACTATTTCACTTCTCAGTCAGCAGGAGAGCTGCAGAACGTTTGCTGCCTTTTGCTGCTTTGGGCAGGGAAACAAATGGAGCATGATAATAACCACAGTTTTTGGGTGTGAGTAAGTCCTCTTACAGTCAGCTGTAAGCAGTGAATGTAGTACGGTGTAAGCAGTAGGCATTTGGCTAAAAATCAACAGAACTGACCTCAATTTCCTCATTTTGAAGCTACAGCCCTAGATAACATGTAAGAGTTTAAACCAATCACACTGGTTTAATATCAACAAAATGCAGTTATCTTGCACAAACTCAAACACGATTTTCAAATAAAAAAAAAAAAGTGACGAATTAAGGTTGAAAATATCATGTGATTATACATTTTGATAAACTCGTCAGATTCATCCTGCAATTCTTATGTCAGGCTTCAGATTGATGCAGAGAATAAAGGTCTTTTTTCCAAGTATCTACCTAAATCCTATAATTTTGTGAAATGATGGCAGAGGTCATTCCCGGATGATTGCACCTAGCAGCTTGATCCTTACTTATTTCTTGCTAAACCCTGTTTTATTGTTGTTTATCTACTGCAGGTGTTGGGACTTAAGTGCAGGCAATCTGAAATGGATATATCAGGTGCCTATCCTGGCAGCTGTGGTGGTAAGTGTTAGAGCTTTCCCTCCTGCTGTGCATGAAATGATGATGCAGGCATTACAGATGCCAGATAATACACCTTATTAGGTTCTGATGTGACAGTTAATTATATGAAATTCTGTTTCTATTTCCTCTTCAGGTTAATTTTCTGTTATTTCTGAACATCATCAGAGTCTTGGCAACCAAACTACGAGAAACAAATGCTGGGAGGTGTGACACAAGGCAACAGTACAGGTATCTGAGAAGTATCATATATGTTTATTTATATATTGATTCATTCATCGTATTGGAAATTGTAGCACGTTTGTCTGAAACTCAAAATTTAAAACAATATAAATAAAATAAAATCAAACAGTCACTGAGGCACCTGGAAAATTAAATTAGGTTAAATTAGGCAGGTGAAAAAAGGTCATTGTCCAGGTAAAAGGTCACTTGGTTCTCTACTTCTCTACTGGATTATTTCATTTTATCCAAGAACAATGGCCTTTCTCTTGCCTGGTTAAAAATAAATAAATAACCCTTTGGTGTCT